>CM026390.1:98245969-98380969 GCA_014843695.1 Archivesica marissinica | reverse complement strand
CTCGCCATGACTTCCGTGCTGGGCGGGCCGGGGAAGGGGATGGGGATGCGATATTCCATGTGTCGGCATGTGCCTATGTAGACACTAACGCCTCATATTGTCTTATAATCTGTATAGGTAAAACAAAAAATAATGTGCCTATTAAATACATAGTAAAAAGTAAAGTAAAAACACACAGTATGTTCATTTATATTTCCAATCTTTCATTTCTTCTGATACCACATCAACTGTGAAGAGGTGTTCAAATGGTCCCGGGTTCGATACTCGGTCAGGCCACGTATGTAGTGTCATTGAGCAAGGCACCTTACACACATTGCTTAGTACTGGTTAATCGCTTAGGTTGGCTAAGCCTGCCCAGGAAAACATGTCTAAGTCCCCGCGAGTATTGAATATGGCTACCATGCATGGAGGAGGTTTTGAATATGGCTACCATGCATGGAGGAGGTCTTGAACTTAACGTATATGGAGCTTTCTCAATCTGAATGGAAGTTAGTGCATGTAGAGCATCGATGGAGCATTCCAACATAGGTGCACCGATATAAAGTACCGACGCATGACAACGGTGCCTGCCTGCCTGCCTTCTGCCTTCTGCCCTCCTGCCTTCTGCCTGCCTGCCCTTCTGCCTGCCTGCCCATCTATCTGCCTGCCCTTCTGTCCTCCTGCCTGCCTGCCTGCCCTTCTGCCTGCCTGCCCTTATGCATGCATTTCTGCCTGCGTGCCTGCCCTTCTGCCTGCCTGCCCTTCTGCCTGTCATTCTGCCTGCCCTTCTGCCTGCCCTTATGTCTGCCCTTCTGCCTGCCTGTACTTCTGATGTTTAAGGAATAACATTCAATAAAGTAAGTGTGTGCATCTTTATCATTAATCTAGCTATACATGTAGATGTGAAACACTATCATATTAAATACTAGGTTGACTTGATTCGTTACTTCGGGACACCCCGATACAGTTGTATCGGACTGGTAGACCTTTTATGTGCACTTGGACACGTTCGGCATTCCCCGGTCATAAGGTAGGTTCATCGGGTAAGACTTATTTCCGCCATTATCTGAGCATTTGAATTGCGTAATTCATACATTACTAATATAAACGTTATTTATTTTACAACGATTGTGAGACAAGCTTAGCAACTTATATTAATCACTCTCGTTTGTACGGATGAAAGCGTAAATGTGGTCCTTTGTGTGCGAGGAAACCGAAGAAAAACCAACTTTCTGATCTGGTGACCAAAATTCCATCGCACATCAGCGGTTTGAACCCGGGTTGTATTGGTGCGAAGCGAGCGTGCGATCACTGTGCTAATCGAACAGCCGAATGTCAATCTGCTTTGATAAGGTTGGCAGGGATAACTCAATATTGTATGTGTCGGGTACAGAATGTGTTGTGGGCTATTCTCTGGATAACCGAAATAACAAAACGAGCCCACCTATAAGCGCCCCCCTATTTTGTAGAGAGATATCTATAATAACTATGGCGTGTTATCTTTGAAGTGGAAATAGAGATTGCGAACATATGATACATTTATATACAACAAGGACTTTACCCGAATATTATTTTAATTTATTTATTGATGTACGGATGACCGTGAAATGCGATATAATTCACTCTGCTTCTATGTGGAATGTGATTTCAATTTACTAATATAATTCACTCTGTTTCTATGTGGAATAGGATTTCAATTGAGTGTATACATGTATATTATTCGTCCGTTTCAATTATCTGAACTACTTCCATATTACTTGCACAATGACGTACATCTAGGGTCACGATCACTGTGACGTCATGGTCACTCTAAGTGCGATCTTGCAGGCTCCCGTACAGGCACTGGTTCGACCGTCCATGTGGTTACCATGCTTACAGCGTCTCCATAGTTACAAAGAAACGTAAGTGTAGATCATTGCTATAGTAACCAAATACCTAAAACAATCATTGAGAGAGGTCTCATGCGGCAGTTGCATAATAAATATGGCTAATGCGTCTAACTCCTGTTCAATCTGACATTAATTGTTGTCATTTCTCTAAACGTGAAAGAACGCGTCCGCAGCCAGTATGTCGATGTTTTATAAGTCACTAGAGCCGATGATAATGATGGCTGATGACGATTATGATGATAATGTTGTTGTTGTTGTTGTTGATGATGCTGCTGCTGCTGCTGCTGCTGCTGCTGCTGCTGCTGCTGCTGCTGCTGCTGCTGCTGCTGCTGCTGCTGCTGCTGCTGCTGCTGCTGCTGCTGCTGCTGATGATGATGATGATGATGATGATGATGTACTGCTGCTGATGCTGCTGCTGCTGATGATGATGATGTACTGCTGCTGATGCTGCTGCTACTGCTGCTGCTGATGATGATGATACAGCGAATACATGTTTTCTGTTTAAAGATGGAGAACCGATTGCTCGAATAAAGAGTTCCTTGCAGAGCTATTATCCGCATTATCCAAAGTTATGCGAGAAGAAGATAATACGGAATTCTGGGATATCCACAAGGTATAGCTATAGCATAATAGCGAGCATTTGGAAAGCAAAATTCCAAAACGAGTTTCATAAAATATGGTATGAAATCACCAGGAATGTAAGATCCATTTAATCACATTAACATATAGCGCTCGTTTTAACCAATTCAACACCAAGTAACTGACATGGACTGGTCCATGATATTTTTAGACCAATAAATTAATAACAAAATTACATTTGGATCAGTTCATTTATCAAAATGGGTAATTTTTTATATAAAAATAGTTATATTACTTGAAAAAAGTGCAGATCCTGATGAGACGGCTCGTCACGAGCCGGCTCATCTGGATCTACACTTTTTTGTAAGCCAATTTAGAGGTATGTGGTGTTGAAAGGGTTAAGAATATGTTTGCCGTTAGAATTACAAGTTACTATAATATTTGCGGATAAAAATTGCTTTGATCTTATAAATTAAAATTGTTAATTTCGTACATTTACGCATATGTATGAATATAGCCGAAAACGATACAATATGGGCACCGAAGACAGTACACACTAGTTTACATATTGGATCCGTTTGAGGTTTATATCTTACATAAAACACAAACACTTATATAACTAATTAATTATACTAATTAAAATTGTTGATTTCGTATATTTACGCATAGGATTTAATATTATACTCTTGCCTTTGACACCAGTCCAATATTAAAAATACTAGACTGCAAATAAAGGGTATGACGTCAAGACACTGACTTAGTGTGTGTTTTACGTTTATTTATCGTCGCTACCGGTTGCCCATATGAGCGACGCCTCCTGAAGATTTTAGTCATTTTAGATTTCGGAGGATAGTGCATGATACAGACAGAGACCCATTCCAGAGTCTCCTCTGGTTCATTTACGTGCACGGTGTAAAGCACCGACACGAGACCTCGGTTTTACGTCCCATCTGAAAGACTGTTCATTGTATTAGGGTCAGACGGGGGATCGAACCTGTGATCCCTGGATTACCAGTCCAGCGTGTTACCACTGGACTACAGATCCACTTAAATAGTGTCAGACGGGGGATCGAACTGATTTAAATAGTAAGCTATTGTTATATAAGCGTGTGTTTTAAGTAAATAACGGGAAATAAGTAGTAGTAACCATAACAACGCATTATTGTTTTGTCGCAAGGTTGCTGAAGACGGGACCTTTGTGCGGATATTCGCATTTACCCGAGCAGAATGGTTGGACGTTGTTGAGATTACATATACAGACGATCACTATGAGGTACATGTTTGTCGTGCATGCTAGTGTTAGTTTAATAGTCGTACAAATAGTTTAGCTCATATCGCGAGTCTCCAGTTGTTATGTGTTAAGGAAGTTGCCGGGTGTTCCATCCGAGCAGTGTTTCATGTACATACAGGCCAGGCACCCGGGAAGAACCACCGACATTCCGCAAGCTAGCTGGATAGCCTCTAAGAATGAAATAATTGGACATCCCCAGTGGGGTTCGAACATACAGCAGTGAGTGGCAAATGATTTGAAGTCCGTGACCGTAAGATAATCTGCTCAAATAGACTACAATCCGGGAAACCCCAGGAAAAAGGGTGGACTAGCGGACCGTCTCCGTAGCCCAGTGGTTAAGGCGTCCGCCTACGGAGCGGGAGGTCGAAGGTTCGAATCTCGTCAGGGGTTCGTTCTGATATGGCCGGTTGGTGAGCCGCCAACTAGTTAAATAATGGTTACCGATTGCCTACCAGCCTGACATCTGGCACACAAGCATAGGATTCGGGAAGTACTGATGTTCATAAAAAGAGGTGTCTCATAAGTCAGAAATGGCTGGCCCTTTAAATAGGGGTGACACTTTTCTTTACTTTTATATGCTTGTATCGTTGTGCTGTACAGGGGCTATTAGGAGGTTGCAGGTGGAATTTTAGTTTGCGGCGGAAAAGTGTACTCTATGTAGAAACCAGTTATAACTACAAATGTATTTAACTTGGAACTTGTATCCTATATTTCCAGGCATATTCATTTTCATCCGGGTTTGTTCCACTTTTTGTTCCATTCGCTTGCTTGTGCAACATGGTGAGTATACCGTTTAATTCAAGGATGTAGCTAGCCATTTTGAATGTGTAGGCCCGATTAATAAAGTGAGCACTGAAGGTGGGGTGTAGCTAAACGGGTTTGGGGTATGGTTCCCCTGGAACTGTTTGAATCATAGAAGGTTAATAATGCTCTCTGGCGCATATCTATGTACATTTTAAACGTTCAAATTTCGATATCGGACCGAGAAGTATGTGAGATGGTACGATGGTCGCCAGATCGGACAGGTGGGTTTTCTCCGGGTACTCCGGTTTCATCCCACATGAATGACCCCCTTACGCTTTCATCCGCGCCAACTAGTGATTGATATAAGTTGTTAAAACTTGATACACAATCGTTGTAAAATAAATAAAGTTTAAATGAAATTTCGATATTATATATATAAATGATACGAACTCGATACATGGACTACTATATGTGATCACGTAGCCGCCTCTGTGGTCGAGTGGTTAAGGTCGCTGACTTCAATGTATACCACTGTAATCTATCATCACTGACGATCACGAGTTCGAGACCCGCTCAGACCGTGGCTCTTTATAGGAAATTGTTGGCAGTTTCTTACGGAGGTTGGTACACCAAGTACAGGTTAACCGCTGGAGCCTGCCCACGAAAGGTTGTTGTTAGGTCAATTGTCCGGCGCTCATATGATCAACTGGTAGTGACTCTAAATAAAGTTTAATAAGTAAAACTATTACATATACATATACATATGTAATAGAAGGACGATTGAAAAATCACTCTGCATAATACACACTCAGATAGTGTATTTAGTGAATGACTATAAATTATAAAGTGCATAATTTAGTAATTAAATGCAAACATTTTGAAAATAACATGAAACCCTGTCCATACACAATATCCCTGCTGGAATATCCGCGAATCATAATTGGAAACATTTATTGTTGCAGTATTTCAACTGCGTAAATATATTGAACTGGCCATTTCTGGATTCCAGCTCAAGCCTGTAGTTCTATGCGCACACCAGTGAAAGCTTGGAACCAGTTCACTGAAAGCAATTGGACAATTTCAATACCTATTATACGAATACATAGCAGTAATTGTTATCACATAAATTCCCATGTGTCCAGAAACAATTATGATCGCGTGGTAGATATGTAGCGACTCGTCTAGAGTCTATGCTATGCAGACATGCCAATACCCCCAGCACTTTGTACTGCATTTTTGGCTTATTTGGATTTCTCATTTTCTATAACAGTCTGCAACCCCGTGCCTTATTGAACCGCAATACGTAACTAATGGTGTTAAATATTTGTGGCCCAACCCATTTGCTTCAACATACATTGACAATTCCTGTGCAAACACTGCCAATGAATCATACAGTCAAACCTGTGTTAGTAGACACCTCTATTAAGCAGCCATCCTGTATTAAGCAGCCAGTTTCCAGATTCCCAATATGTTGTTTTATTATACACTTGACCTCTATTAAACAGCCACCTGTGTTAAACAGCCACATTTGTGATTCCCCTGACTGTATATCATACATAATTATACAAGTTCATTCATTTGTTTTGTATTGTACATTGTATATATAGAATGAATGTACGCGATTCCCAGTGGAATGGTAGAAGAGTCGCACAGTCCGCCTGATTCAATGACCACCCATCCCACGCTACATTCGTTGATTAGGCCATATGGTTGCTATAGTTTCATGTTTTATTCGTTTATTCATCATCGCCCTCTGGTTATTCGGGGTGACGCCTCCAGAATTATTTTCTTGGGGGATTTTGCAAGATACAGAAGACGCTCGAATTCCAGTAGCATCCCTGGTTCTTGTACATGCCCGATGTATAGCACCGATACATGCAACCTCGGTTTATAGTCCTATCTGAAAGATTGGATCGAACCTGTGATCCCTGGATTCGTTGTCCAACGTATTGACAACTGACCCATCTGTATAACAACTAGTGTGTGTTTTTACGTTTATTTATCGTCGCTACCGGTTGCCCATATGAGCGACGCCTCCTGAAGAGATTAGTTATTTTAGATTTTGAAGGATAGTACATGATACAGACAGAGACCCATTCCAGAATCTCATCTGGTTCTTTTACGTGCATGGTGTAAAGCACCGACAGGAGACCTCGGTTTAACGTCCCCTCTGAAAGTCTGTTAATTTTATTAGTGTCAGACGGGGGATCGAACCTATAACAACTAGGAATATGCATACATGTATCTATTATATAGATCCATTCTATCATTATTTTCAGACATTGTGTTTCGTGCCATTTCTGGATTTCGATCTCAACAAGAAACGCTTACAACGTATAAGAGATGCACTGCAAGTTAGTGTGTTGGTGGTTCAACCGGACCACGTAGAAACCGCTGAATAAGGAATAAATGTTTGTGTGGAACATGATAAAAAAACCATCCCGTGTTTGTGAGAACATTTAATAAGTTTATTGTTTTACGTTTATTTATCGCCCCCCCCCCCCCTGGTTAATCGGGGCGACGCCTCCAGGCGTATATTAATCATCGTCTAGGAGGTTAGTGCAATATACAGAATACACTCCAATTACAGAATCATCCCTGGTTCTTTTACGTGTCCAGTGTATGGTGCCGATACGCGATACAACAGTTACTAGTCCTATTTGAAAGACAGTTAATATTAGTAGGAAATGGTGCTGATGCAGGCGTAAAACCCGAAATATAACATAACATAATATTAGTAGGGGGATCGATCTTACGATCCCTGGGTTCCACGCAACCCAACGTGTTAACCACTGTACCACAGACCAGTCTATTCAAAGAATATTATGCTTTCAGTTGGACTTTGTTTCAGTACATGTGTGAGGACCCAATCTAATGTTGAAATAACTTGTGTCCAACCCACTTGTGTGTGTTATTTGTGTATGTATATGTTGAAATGTTAATTGATTGTGTTTATATATACAATCAATATAGTTCGATTAAATTAACTAGTTTATAACAGAATCATCATCATCATCATCATCATCATCATCATCATCATCATCATCATCATCATCATCATCATCATCATCATCATCATCATCATCATCATCATCATCATCATCATCATCATCATCATCATCATCATCATCATCATCATCATCATCATCATCATCATCATCATCATCATCATCATCATCATCATCATCATCATCATCATCATCATCATCATCATCATCATCATCATCATCATCATCATCATCATCATCATCATCATCTCATCATCATCATCATCATCATCATCATCATCATCATCATCATCATCATCATCATCATCATCACATCATCATCATCATCATTCATCATCTCATCATCATCATCATCATCATCATCCATCATCATCATCATAATCATCATCATCATCAATCATCATCATCACATCACATCATATCATCATCAATCATCATCATCATCATCTCTAGTGATTGTCTTGTCAATGGTGTATTTATAATCCTTTATAAATAATATCGACTGACAATAACAAAAACAATACCCCCCCTGTTCAAAACGTGGTTAATTAAAGATAGATTAGCCGATCGGCGACGAATACGATTACAAGCCTGCTCTGACAGAGTTTGTCTATTTCTGTTTGAAGATATGTTAACAATCCGATACTTAGACTTCATGTCATAACCAAATAGCATACATAATAATTATCTTAATCATTTCTATATACTATACGGAATCGTGTAAAAACGGTCAGATAAACAGTGAACTGTGTATGTGTCTAATGAAACCACAACTATGTGGACTGTGAAGTGCATGTAAAATGATTGACGAGTACAGAAACGTATATACTTATACATATGCTTGTACATTGTACTCCGTGGCCGAGTGGTTTCGGTCGTTGGCTGCAACCACTTACCCCTCACGGCTGTAGGTTCGAATCCCACTGGGGTGTCGAATTATTTCACGTGATGAAGCTTTTCAGCTGGCTTGCCGAACGTTGGTGGTTCTATCTGGGTACATGTACATGCCTGGAATAATGCTCGGCCTGGCACCACTGGTCTCCCCGACCAATACTAGATGGAGAGCCGCCATAATGACCCAAGCTTCTAATGCTGCCAAACAAACCAAGCAAACCAATACATGTCTTCAACTACCTTCAATACTGGCTTCATTGGTTTAGAGGATAGTAATAGACAATAGTAATGTACACAGATGTCTCTTCTAGATGTATAGGATATAAGCCGAAAACGATCCAATATGTAAAATTAAAAGTCTTTCAGATGGGACGTTAAACCGAGATCTCGTGTCGGTGCTTTACACCGTGCACGTAAAAGAACCAGAGGAGACTCTGGAATGGGTCTCTGTCTGTATCATTGCACTATCCTCCAAAATGACTAATCTCTTCAGGAGGCGTCGCTTATATGGGCAACCGATAGCGACGATAAATAAACGTAAAACACACATATGTAAAAATATGTGAGGCGCGTAGTGCCGGGACAGTACCATTATTTTACATATTGGATCAGTTTAAGGCTTATTTCTTACTTAAAACACACACTTAAACAGCAAGATCCTACACATTAAAATTGTTGATTTCGTACATGTACGCGTACGATATAATATAATAGTTTGTCTTTTGACAGCAGTCAAATATTAGTAATAATGGACTGCGAGTACAAAGGTGTGACGTCACGATAGTGTTTTAACTCAGCATAGTTTACTAATCTTGTTGACTGAGCTTATTTACCCTCGCCTGCGGCGAACCATACGGCTGAGCTATATTGGTGACTTATGCAAAATAGTTTATAAATCTTGCTGACTGAGCTTATTTACCCTCGCCTGCGGCGAACCATATGGCTGAGCTATATTGGTGACTTATGCAAAATAGTTTATAAATCTTGTTGACTGAGCTTAATTACCCTCGCCTCCGGCGAACCATATGGGCGAGCTATATTGGTGACTTATGCAAAATAGTTTATAAATCTTGTTTACTGAGCTTATTTACCCTCGCCTCCGGCGAACCATATGGGCGAGCTATATTGGTGACTTATGCAAAATAGTTTATAAATCTTGCTGACTGAGCTTATTTACCCTCGCCTCCGGCGAACCGTATGGGCGAGCTATATTGGTGACTTATGCAAAATAGTTTATTAATCTTGGTGACTTATGCAAACTAGTTAACGGTCGTCAAGAATATTTTATTACATTTACATGATTGTTATTATGCATTAATTAGCAACAGGTGGTCCTTCAGGGATGCACATTTGTAATAAACAAAATGACAAAAATAGAACGCGCCAAAGAGAACAAACAACCAGTCTATGACAACGACAGCCAGAGAAAATCGTAGAATGTGTATATCACATGTAATACACGTATCCGGACCGCTAGTATTATTGTTATTTTCTTTACTTGTGTCATCATTATTGTGAACCTTAAGTAATGCGACGCCAGTCTTAGAAACACCATTGTTATTGCTTCCAACCGTTGTTGCATGCTTAACTGTTCCATATCCACTTCCAACTTCATCATTACTTCTTGCATCTTCCGTTTGATGCTGAACGTCACGCTTAATTGTTGTAATTCCGTTTCCTGCTTCATAGTTATTTGTTGTAACTCCAGATTCCTTCTGGACTTCGTTATTCCTTTCAGTAGACGCATTGTGGTTCATAGAATTCATAGAATCAATATGACTCGTGTTTACTCCATTGGCACTATCATTAACCCCTTTGTCTTTCTGGACGTCGTATAAAGCAATAGTGTCATTATCAGGACCCTCAGTGCTACTCTTCTCAACCGCGTCCATACGTTCTGCAGTGACATTATCACTCCCAGTAGCTCTACCTAATTCTATCTCTTTCTTCTCCATATCTTCATTTTGTAAATTATTATGCTCACGCAATGTTACATTCTCTACTAAAGTAGTTTCCCCAACTTCATTCATTGTTTTATTGTGCATGTGTTGATCTGCGCTTGGGTAACTCGCGTTTCCTTCAACTGTATTTGCATCACTCACAATAACATTCAGATCTATAGGTAATTCTGTGGGTTCTTGTTGCTTCGTTTTCAGACTATTCTCAGTTGCGATGTTACTATCTGCGAGGCCACAATGACTAAGCCTGCTTTGATTATGCTGTAGAGTGGGACACGTCGTTCCTCTCAATGTTGTTATTACGAGGAACGTGCCTGAAACAGATTTCTGAAACAATTATTACCAGCACTGCAATTTGATGTTTCATATCAGGAATAAAATCAGTCTGAGCACCATTTATTGGGAGTTATTACTTATATATTAAGCTTAGTAGTCTATTTTTGCCGTTATTTGCCTACCACAATAGTATCTACCACCCAGGTTGATACACTGTGTTTTCCATTCTGATATTACGATTGCTGGTTTGATACGGTAACGTTACCGTATCAAACCAGAAAAAAACCGCATCATAACTAGTTCCTGAGAAAATAACGCATGTGCACTCGTTGCTAGTTTGTTTACTTCCCGTAGCGTCACATCGTGTGCAGCTACGTCGTAATATTTCAATCGTTTTCGTGTGTCCAATTCAGTAATTGTGATTTATTCCTGATAAATGGATAACGGAGAGCATGATTTCGATTCAACGTCAGATCAAAGTAATAAAGATGTTATTACGTAGATAGCTTCATATCAGCCTAGGTATCGATCCACGGTAACTTGATTGCCTCTTTAAATAATAGTTACCTAGGGTCGATACCTATGCTGATATGAAACTAGCCACGTAGTAAGCTCTAAGTATAATACATGTGCCCTAAGTGTGTGTGGGCGGAATATCACAAATGTATTATGTACTCATATAAACGAAACACAGGTTGATTTTGTTCTATATATTTATACCACATATAATATTAATCTTAACTATGGTATTCCTTTAATATTTTTTACTTCCAATCAACGGTTAATTGATTCAATGATGAATACATGACTTTAATTTTCCCGTTTTGTTTTTTTACGCTTATTTATCGTTATTATTTATCTTATTTATATATTTCATCGATTTTTGGAGGATAGTGCATGATACAGACAGAGACCCATTCCAGAATCTCCTCTGGTTCTTTTACGTGCACGGTGCACCGACACAAGACCTCGGTTTAACGTCCCATCTGAAAGACTGTTAATTTTATTAGGGTCAGACGGGGGATCGAACCTGCGATCCCTGGATTACCAGTCCAGCGTGTTACCACTGGACTAATTTTCCCGTTTGGCAGGCATGTACAATATGCAAACCCGTGATGATGATGATGATGATTGAGCTTATTTACCCTCGCCGCCGGCGAACCATATGGGCGAGCTATGTAAACCCGTCTTTGGGAACAGCTGTTTTAACCAATGTTTACAGCATTGACGCTGTACCGCCCACTCCTGTCAGTCATGTAGTAGCTCCGCCCTATTTGTTTTACCGTGCTGTAAACGCAACAGACTGAATGGTGATTTAGAATTAACAGTACACTATTTTAAAACAGAATCTAGATAGTTTACGAAATACCCCATTGCTACAACACCAGTTGCAACCCTTCACAACACACCGTTCTTACTGTAAAACGCGGATACAACAGACAATGATTGATACAACAAACTAATTCAGACATATGTAAATATAATAATATGTCGATAGACTGTGATAGTTTGATTATCTGTGATTAGATTAGTCTCTTATAATTCTTTTATAATGAATGGTGTTGTACTTTGAAACGATAACTTGTTGTGTATATTTTATGTAGTGTACAACGATGAGACTGAAATAAAGAATAAATCTAAATCTACTTTATTGCAAAATATATACCGGTACAATATATTTACAGAAATAAATTACGGTTACAAAAGTGCAATTAAGCAAACAAAACTCATGTTTATTTGATGAAAATGCTAGTAAAATAATCGTGGGATGCAATCCTAAAAGCAGCAGACAAAATTAGAAATACAATCTTTGATGACACAAATCGAACATTTCGTTGATTTTATATTCCTAAGTGAAAACATAATACAATTATCATGTTTACAAATTCAATGACACACTGCAGGGAGTGGGAGAATAATTGGTTGGAGTCTGGGAATGCATAGTTGAAACAAATACAATTAAATTTTCAAGATGTTGGCACGGACGAAACATCCTTTAGCAAATCCAGAGACATGTATGTATGTTCCATTAATGTCAAACCCCTTGCGGGGACCTAGACATGTTTTCCTGGCCAGGCTTAGCCGACCTAAGTGGTTAACCAGTACTAAGCAATGCGTATGAGGTGCCTTGCTCAATGACACTACATACATGGCCTGACCGAGTATCGAACTCGGGACCGTTCGATTCCAAATCTGACGCTCTACCACTGGACCACGAACGCCACACAATAGGTCTGGAGTTACTGGGGATATTTGGAAGTGCTTGTTAAGATGCAAGCCACCAGAGTGATACATATTTCTTCCAAGTGTAATTAAATTCCATACAAGCATTTTCAAGACATTGACTCGGACATGCGAGTTTTAGAAATGTAAGGGTAATAACTCTGGCGGAACTAATGGGATTGAGGAAGAATTTTGTAGATGATGCAAGTCAATGCGGGGATATATGAACGAACGGACGGACGGACGCGGAACGGACGGGCATACATTGCCAAAACAATAGCCATGCGCCTTTGGTGGGGGATAATAAATGAAAGTGTAGACTGATTTATTGTACATGTACCTAGTTGCCTAGGGTGATTTATTGTACATGTACCTAGTTGCCTAGGGTGATTTATTGTACATGTACCTAGTTGCCTATGGTGATTTATTGTACATGTACCTAGTTGCCTAGGGTGATTTATTGTACATGTACCTAGTTGCCTAGGGTGATTTATTGTACATGTACCTAGTTGCCTATGGTGATTTATTGTAGCCTAGGGTGATTTATTGTACATGTACCTAGTTGCCTAGGGTGATTTATTGTACATGTACCTAGTTGCCTAGGGTGATTTATTGTACATGTACCTAGTTGCCTAGGGTGATTTATTGTACATGTACCTAGTTGCCTAGGGTGATATTATTAGTGTGTTCATTTCGTTGTCATGGTATCAGATTTCATTTATTTGGCATACACGTACATCGCTAGATTGTATGTGACGTTTGGTATTATAATAATGTATATAACCTCAAATTAACGAAGTGACACGCATGGCGTTTATAGAAATAAAAACATAATTAAGAGAAAATTGATGATTTCTTATATTTTAATTTCAATTTGTAATTTTAAAAAATATGCATTTCTGGCCGAATTATTGGGGCGGCGGATGCTGCCCCTACCGCCCCTGTTCCTACGGCCATGCATTAGGTTCCACATGTCCTACATATATGTCTATCAGACTCCGCGAATCATTTGAACAACATGAGATTAAGATTGATGAATGGACTGTCTGTTATAAGTTTTAACGAATGTGCTTATAACATCGAGTAGACTTACCGGCATACTCCATCCGTATTAACTAGATTTAACTGTCCCATGTCTATTGCTACGTAATTTAGTATGTATATTAACTAGACACAACCCTCCCATGCCGATGTACTAAGCATGCACTCAGACACAGCGCTTCGTTATCGTTAGTTCTACTGTATACGATGCTATATAATTGATTTTACGTCTCTGACTAGCCTGGGAACAGGTGTTGATATAGTGTGTGTGTGTGTGTGTGTGTGTGTGTGTGGTGTGTGGTGTGTGGTGTGTGGTGTGTGTGTGTGTGTGTTACGTTTATTTATCGTCGCTACCGGTTACCGAACCCACGATCCCTGGATTACCAGTCTAGCGTGTTGACCATTGGTGTTTTTCCGTTTATTTATCGTCGCTACCGGTTGCCCATATGAGCGACGCCTCATAACGAGATTAGTTATTTTAGATTTTGGAGGATAGTACACAAATCTAAAATTAATAATCTCTTTAGGAGGCGTCGCTCATATGGGCAACTGGTAGTGACGATAAATAAAAGTAAAACACACGCGCGCACGCGCACAAATGTGCACTTTCATATAGAATTATGGATATACTATCATGAGTGAAGAAAATAACCCTTCACACATTGCACTAATTTACCAAATATTTCGCACATTTTGATACCAAATTTGCCTATATTATTTTCTAAAAGGATATAAATCTTACCTCTAAGGCAAGTGCACAGTTTCATTTTAGTGTGTGATTTATCGTCGCTACCGGTTGCCCATATGAGCGACGCCTCCTGAAGAGATCAGTCATTTTAGATTTCTGGAGGATAGTACAACGATACAGACACTGAGAGACCCATTCCAGAGTCTCATCTTGTTCTTTTACGTGAACGGTGTAAAGCACCGACACGAGACCTCGGTTTAATGTCCCATCTGAAATACTGTTTTTAATATTATTAGGGTCAGACCGGGGGGATCGAACCTACGATCCCTGGATTACTTCATTGTAGTGTCAGTATATTATTTAACACCCACAGTGTTAATTCAGCCGTATTGAGTTTCTGATAGTATTAAGCAGGGGCGTAGCTTGGCTGGAATCGATGTGTAGGCCAACTTAAAACTCAAGACTGGAGCGGGTCTGGGGGTCGTCCCCAGGAACACTATTTATAGCGTATATAATTTAATCCTGGCCTCCCGATTTTTGTTGCAGATTTGGCATTTTTATTTTTTCGGGGAAAGGTGTAGGCAACGGCCTACACGGCCTATAGGAAGCTACGCCAATGTTAAGCTTTGCCAGAAATAAAACAAGTGCAAATCGACAGACTGGAACCCAGGCTAAAAAAGTCTCTGAACACAACGAGCATGACAGAAATCTTACCACGCAGAAATAACTGTAATTCGGGTGCCATGCATGCAGAGACAATATCTAGATTGTGTATTGAATCTGGGGCTTCGATTTCTGCATTGAAACCAGATATATCACTGTCTGGATGAATAGCTAAACTACAATGTGTCGTGGCGCAACAGTACTAGGCATTTGTACAACAAAGATACGTAATTTGATTTTGCAGCGATCTGACGTATTGATTTGACGTCACGAACTACAAAATGAGCTGTCAATATTCTGTTTGTGAGGAAATTTACGCACGAAAAACAATATAATATGAGTAATAAGTTATTCCTTTGATGCTTGATTTCGTATTGCACTCGAGTCTGGTGATTCCGACATTCTGACATTCCGACATTCCGACATTCTGAATATCCCCCATTCGCGTGCAATACGTAATGAAGTATCACACCAGTAACATATAATCATTCTAGTATATATGTCTCTCGTTAAAACATTACCCAAACAGTAACGCTGGTTACTCATATTCATTTCTGTATTGAAAATACGGTGTCACGTTATCAACACACGTCACACTCATACAATGTTACAACACACATCAACAGTCACGTTATCAACATACGTCACACTCATACAGTGTTTCAACACATATCAACACTAACGGTGTCACGTTAACAACATACGTCACACTCATACAATGTTACAACACACATCAACAGTCACGTTATCAACATACGTCACACTCATACAGTGTTACAACACACATCAACACTAACGGTGTCACGTTATCAACATACGTCACACTCATACAGTGTTACAACACACATCAACACTAACGGTGTCACGTTATCAACATACGCCACACTCATACAATGTTGCAACACACATCAACAGTCACGGTGTCACGTTATCAACAACACCTGCTGTTGCATGGGGGAAGGGGGTATATACGTACCGGCCACCAGCCACGCCAAGTTTACCATCACACCTATTACGGCGACTGCGAACGTCATCTTCATGGCGCATTGATCTTTGTACATCATATAATCACCGTCATACGGCTGTCGCAGAGCACTCAGTAATACGGGGAGACAACCGCTGATTAAAACATATACTGGAATCATCTCCCTTGACGGGCATGCGCTGATATACTCCGAACCTGATAAAACGAAACCGCCAAATATGTATTTTAGGCATATTTTTTAATGGCATATAAATAATACATATAAATTAATGTACACGTGTGTTTATGTGTGTGTTCTTGGAAGGTTGGTGGTATACACACTTAATTGACGATCATTGATTGACTCTTACAGCAATTCAGTTGGCATAATTATGTGTGTATAATAAACATTGTTACACCACGGGAACTTGAAATTTAACCATAAGCCACCAACGGTCTCGTACCTCTATCCTAAGACACCCCCCTCTATTAAAAAAAATCGATTATCTTTTGTTCAGCGGGTAGATATTAAAGATCAGCGACTGCTCGATGTATATTTTTGTTTCCTTCAACTAAAAAGCCCCGGGAGTGTGGCTGTCACACGATGTTAGTTAGCATTTATATGTCGTGAGTAGTGGGTGGGGTATTGTTTACGTTGCATTCCTGTCTTTTTTAATAGAGGGGGGTGTCCTAGGATAGAGGTACGAGACCGTTGGTGGCTTATGGATAAAATTTCAAGTTCCTGTGGTTACGCACAGGACAAAGTACATTACAGTCATAGATTTCTGTACTTAAACGGGAAGAAGATGGTACACTGTTTACTTTTATGAAGATCAGATGCTATCTCTTGGGAGCACTTTAGAACCCGGACATTATTAATTGTATTAAATGGAACGTCATTCGGTTAATTTTGTTTGTTTGTTTTTGGAGTTTAACTTCGCACCAGCATAATAGCTTAGGTCATATGGCGACTCTCCAGCTATTATTGGTGGAAGAAGACCCGGATGCCTCAGATCAGTATTTCGGGCACATTGGGTACCCAGGTAGAACCACTGACATTCTTCCACAAGACAGCTGCACAGCTTATTCGCACGAATAAATCGACACCACAAGTGCTATTCCAACCTACAACGACGAGGGGCAAATCATTTGAAATCAACGACCTTAACCACTCGGCCACAGAAGCCCACTATATGTAAATCTACTACAGTGTTAACCCCATACTGTTACGGGGCTGTGGCTGCGTATCTGATTCTCACAGGTGTGAAAGTATTTGTTCCATATCTCATAGTTTCATACTTCTGTTCGACACCAAGTAACCTGCTCCGTGTCTATGTACCGCACTGTAACTGTGTAATTATATATACTTCATTTATTTTACAACGATTGCGAAGCAAGTTTTAACAACTTATATTAATCACTCTCTTTGGCACGGATGAAAGCGTATATGTGGTCATTCATGTGGGAGGAAACCGGAGTACCCGGAGAAAACCCACCTGTCCGATCTGGCGACCATCGTACCATCTCACATACTTCCCAGTCCGAGGATCGAACCCGGGTCGCATTGGTGAGAAGCGAGCGCGCTAACCACTGCGTTAATCGGACTGTGTGATTAAGATGTTGCTTACGTATGTTATGACCACGTTAATTTAGATGTAAAACTTTTCTTATGCATAATTAATGGTTCATAATAGACATGTTCTTGAAACATATCGACCGATCTTGGCCATGCAAATTGCTTGGATTTGTTAAGTAATTGGTCGAGATCTGAATTAGCCAAACATACAATATAAGTTCTAATTCGCATAGAATTCAAACGGGCCGGTTTGCTAGACATATATTTGAAAGATTGTCTATAATAGTCCGTTCTTGAAAGATATCGACACGTTAAGACCGAATTTGGTTATGACAAAATTGTTTGAATTTGTTAAATATTTGTTCGACTTCTGAATCTGAGTATCTTCTAATTCGCTTAGAATTAGAACGGGTCGGTTTGCTGGAAATAAATTTGAAAGAAATGAAAGATATTGTATATAATGTAATACTCAATATATTGGTGAAGACTACCATTTTATATGCACACGTTCTTGTTTGCATGAGCTCAGGACAAAATATATTAAACAAAATTCCCATCAAATGCAAACAGTGACGTTTATTGACCTCAAAATCAAATCAAATTTATTCACTCAGTGCATCATGCATGACACAAACATGAGGTATATATATATGGTAATACGGTGTTAAACAGCGGTACATAGCAAATCTAATTTACAGAGAGCAAATAGAATATGTTTCGTAAAACGTAACTATCTATTGCCTAACGATCCACAAAGAAACCAATTTTAGCTAATCAAATTAAATTTATCAACGAGTCGTTTATAGTTAGAACTTCACTTTTAAATAGTATTATATCATCCTTTGCAATTGATGATATTACAACCTGTTTTGTACACATTTTCATGTTAATTAGTATTTATATTTTGTATAATTAAAGTCTGAATAAATTTCTGTTCTGTTCTGTTCCGTAAAACCCAACTCAACAACAATAACAACAATAGCTATACTATATGGTCCAAGTCGTCTTACCAACTATAATTTTGGTTAGTGAGAACCCCACACACAGGACGCCAATAATAAGCAGGATACACCCGCGCCCTGAAATAATAGTAAGATACATAATAGGAAGTACTTAGGCCCTGCTGTAGGATGTACTTATGCCCTGCTGTAGGATGTACTTAGGCCATATTATATGATGTACTTAACCATATTATATGATGTACTTAGCCGTATTATATGATGTACTTAGGCCGTATTATATGATGTAATTAAGCCATATTATATGATGTAATTAAGCCATATTATATGATGTAATTAAGCCATATTATATGATGTACCTAACCGTATTATATGATGTACTTAGCCGTATTATATGATGTACTTAGCCGTATTATATGATGTACTTAGCCGTATTATATGATGTAATTAAGCCATATTATATGATGTAATTAAGCCATATTATATGATGTAATTAAGCCATATTATATGATGTAATTGAGCCGTATTATATGATGTACTTAGGCCGTGTTATATGATGTAATTAAGCTATATTATATGATGTAGGTGTAGATATACAGTATACCCATCTTAGGCTTTAAATAGGGGTTTGTCAAATAGAGGTATAGATATACAGTCTACCAAACACAGGATATAAATATAAGGGTCTGCCAAATAAAGGTATACCAGAGAGGAGGAGAAGAACTATATAAGACTCTGTCTTTCATTCTAATCCTTTTTCTGTTTTTTGATATGTGTAATGTATGCATTGTTCAATATGTATTATATTGGGAAATAAAATAAGTTTAAACTAAAGGCATACCAAACTCAGGATTTACATAACACCAAATAGACGTATACATAACAAACTATAAACATGGGTCTATCATGATATAGTATGCCTAACTACGGATATAAACATGGGTCTACCGTGATATAGTATGCCTAACTCCGGATATATATATGGGTCTACCGTGATATAGTATGCCTAACTCCGGATATAAATATGGGTCTACCGTGATATAGTATGCCTAACTCCGGATATAAATATGGGTCTACCGTGATATAGTATACCTAACTCCGGATATATATATGGGTCTACCGTGATATAGTATACCTAACTCCGGATATAAATATGGGTCTACCGTGATATAGTATGCCTAACTCCGGATATAAATATGGGTCTACCGTGATATAGTATACCTAACTCCGGATATATATATGGGTCTACCGTGATATAGTATACCTAACTCCGGATATAAATATGGGTCTACCGTGATATAGTATACCTTACTCCGGATATAAATATGGGTCTACCGTGATATAGTATGACCGAAATAGTACAGTAGAAACAGATACAATACATAATATGAACATTGCAAATGGTTGTGGCCCAAACCATGTGCATGTTCATATTATGTATTATATCTGTTTATGCATGACATATATAATAATGATTTGCAATACAATATGATTAAACTAAACTAAAAATAGCATGACGTACCTATTGCAAGCTTCATGGATGATGAACTCCTCCGGTTTCTTGCCATTTCAAGTTGTCACCAGGCTTTTAAATATAATTATTAAACTTAAATATCAAATTCAATAGATCCAAGTAACGTCCAACAGACACTGATAAATATACGTCCATATTACATGTCACAGACGAATTATTTCAATTTCCATCCAGGGTCAGCTGTCAGTTCCTAAAATGTGTCACAATGAATTGTTAGTCCTTTTGTTAAACAGAATTGAAAATAATTACAAGAATTTAGTTATGAATTGAATTAATGTCATAACAAATATTTGTTCAAACTCAGACAGTATATGAGTCGGACAATAATAAAGCTATCGCAGTGTACTTCCTTGTAACAACAAACCAAATGAACGAATCCATGTGATTTTGGCAGACGACAGCGTGTTTTTGGATTAACAAGTCGCATTCATTATATGTTCTGACAAATTAAATAACAAAACCCCCATTCAAGTCGACGCGTTCATTATATTGCCCGATTTTTAAAAATTGTTTAGTGGAAACTAGGCTAACACATTTAACATATATGTATACACTATATTTAATTAGTTAGCATTCAACTAACATGTCCAAACCAATATTATATAACCATTAACATACATTGATCAATCACACTGTTAACAACTAAAGACGGTCGAACATAATCCGATAGCGTCCGTATTGGTTGATCAGTTATAGGCATATACATCTGGTACAAGACCGATCGATCGGATTAATCAGTGGGTCGAACAGTATAGATTAATCTCAAAATAGATTTAATAAATGGAATTGTGGCAATACTTTAAAAAGAAAAGGTCATTGTCTGGTGCTGATATACCAATAAATGATTTTCAAAATTATTTGTCTGATGTCTTCAATACTATCAGGACTACACTTATAGATGAAGTTGAAGCTTTTAATGATAATGGTTAACTTAATATTGACAACCCTACATTTTGAAGAGTTAAATATTCAAATATACCCCACTGAAGTTAGGGCGGCAATTACGTTTATGAATAAATACAGCAGCGTGCCCAAGTGATAAACTGTTAAACGAGTATGTTATTGAATATGTCGATATTCGTGTTGGCCACATTACTGATATGTTCAATAAAGTATTTGAACCTGGTTATTCCCCCCAAAGTCTGGCCTCAAGGAGTTATAGTACCTTTACATAAAAAGTGGGTCGTAACAATCCCAACAATTATCAGGATATAACAGTTACATAGTAACTGAAGTAAAATGTATACATGTATTTTAACTGTTAGAGTAGAAAAATGGTTTGATGAAAATAACCTTTTGTCCGACGCACACTTTGATTTCCGCAAAGGGTCCTGTACAGTAGATGCTATTTTGTTCTACAGAATGTAGTTCAAGATGTAAGCTCGCAGAAATTAAGATTGCCACGTGCCTCCGTTGACAAAAAAAAGGCATTCGATTCTGTATATCCAAATGCATTATGGTATACATTATTTATTATGGGGATGGATGGCAAAATACTCAGAACGTTCAAAGCCATGCACCCTATTGTTAAATCATGTGTTAAACATTGTAATTCAATTTTTGAAATATATGACATTTCGATTGGATGGGCAAAACAAGGGCAAAACAATTCCCCTGCATTCTTAGAAGATCTGGAACTAGTTTTGCAAAACAAAGTCAGTTGTGGAATTTCCCTACATGAGATGTGCATAATTCACCTAGCTGATGATATGATCAGTATTGGTCATTCCCAACAAGACCTCCAAACTAGTTTAATTACTGTGTATGAGTATTGTCAGTACTGGGGGCTCGAGGTAAATACGGATAAGACCAAAATTGTTCTATTTCGTAAAAGAGGCGCCGTTAAATCCCATGAAAAATGGTATTATAAGAACGTTCCTATAGAGAGTGTAAGCGACTTCAATTCTTTAGGTGTTGTTTTTAACTATAACATGTGCTAAACAACCAATGTCTAGTTGGCAAAGCCTTGCACTCCATGAATGTTTTACTTATAAATATCAATAACTATGATATCACGCCACATATATCACTTCATTTGTAGGTTCTATTTTATACTACGCATGCCCAGTGTGGGGTATGTCAATATCGAACGATATTGAAAGAGTACATCTTAAGTTCTGCAAAATTATATTAGGTGTTAAAAAAAGTGCAAGTAATGCTGCAATATATGGGAAACTTAGACGTACCCCTTATACGTTAATAGATGTGTACATGTTATCATCTATTGGTTTATATTAATACATACAAAAATGCTTTATATCAATGTAAGATAAATGGCGACAAGAATTGGGTGTATAGTGTTAAAACCCTTCTTGATGGCGACACGAATTGGGCGTATAGTGTTAAAACCCTTCTTGATGGCGACAAGAATTGGGCGTATAGTGTTAAAACCCTTCTTGATGGCGACAATAATTGGGCGTATAGTGTTAAAACCCTTCTCGATGGCGTCAAGAATTGGGCGTATAGTGTTAAACCCCTTCTTGATGGCGACAAGAATTGGGCGTATAGTGTTAAAACCCTTCTTGATGGCGACAAGAATTGGGCGTATACAGTGTTAAACCCTTCTCGATGGCGACACGAATTGGGTGTATAGTGTTAAAACCCTTCTCGATGGCGTCAAGAATTGGGCGTATAGTGTTAAACCCCTTCTTGATGGCGACAAGAATTGGGTGTATAGTGTTAAAACCCTTCTCGATGGCGACAAGAATTGGGCGTATAGTGTTAAAACCCTTCTCGATGGCGACAAGAATTGGGCGTATAGTGTTAAAACCCTTCTCGATGGTGACAAGAATTGGGCGTATAGTGTTAAAACCCTTCTCGATGAATATGGCTCCTCTGATTATTCAGCGTCATTTGCACCCATATTCAAACAAAGAATAAAGATTGTTTTAACCCATTCAACACCAAGTAACTGACATGGACTGGTTCATCATATATTTAGACGAATATTACATTTGGACAAGTTCATTTATCAAAAAGGGTAATTTTGTCTAAAAATAAGTAATATTACTGGCAAAAAGTGCAGATCCTCACGAGCCGGCTCATCTGGATCTACACTTTTTGTAAGCCTATTTAGAGGTCTTTGGTGTTGAAAGGGTTAAGCAGAAATGGTTTGCTGATATCGAAGCTAACAACGTTTTAAACACTTTATATTTACATGTTAAGACCACTTTTGGTTTTGAAAATTATTTGAATGTATTAATGTGTAAACGTTCACGTAGATGTTTTAGTAGGCTACGCATATTTGCACACAATTTACGTATATAGTCTGGCAGATATGGCAGAGATAGGCTACAGAGACATGAGCGTCTATGTCAGTTATGCGACGACCACGATATAGAGGACGAATATCATTTTGTTCTAAAGTATATCATGTACAAAGAAATACGTATACAGTATTTAAAACGTTACTACTATATTCGCCCAAGTGTGCATATATTTGTGGAACTGTTACAGACCGAAACTACATCTGTATTAATTAATGAATGCAACTGTATTACACAAGCACATAACAAAAGAAATGAATTAATGCAGACATAACCTAAAACTATACATGTACATACACGTAACCGTATTAATACTTAAAAGGTTAGTTTTAATGTAGACTTAGTATTATTTGCGTAGGGTTTATGTAACAATATTAAGCAACGATTAATATACGTGTTGTTAAAATATTGCATCCACCACATAGTTTACTTAATTATCAACAGAGTACAAATCTACTGGGTGTCATTGTATTGTTTACAATGCATAGTGTTGAATATCCATGTCATGCATCATCTGTGGTTACTGCATATAGACGAGTTTATATCGATGTATATATTACATGTTGAATGTCCACGTCATGCATCATCTGTGGTTACTGCATATAGATGAGTTTATATCGATGTATATATTACATGTTGAATGTCCACGTCATGCATCATCTGTGGTTACTGCATATAGACGAGTTTATATCGATGTATATATTACATGTTGAATGTCCACGTCATGCATCATCTGTGGTTACTGCATATAGAAGAGTTTATATCGATGTATATATTACATGTTGAATGTCCATGTCATGCATCATCTGTGGTTACTGCATATAGAAGAGTTTATATCGATGTATATATTACATGTTGAATGTCCACGTCATGCATCATCTGTGGTTACTGCATATAGAAGAGTTTATATCGATGTATATATTACATGTTGAATGTCCACGTCATGCATCATCTGTGGTTACTGCATATAGAAGAGTTTATATCGATGTATATATTACATGTTGAATGTCCACGTCATGCATCATCTGTGGTTACTGCATATAGAAGAGTTTATATCGATGTATATATTACATGTTGAATGTCCACGTCATGCATCATCTGTGGTTACTGCATATAGACGAGTTTATATCGATGTATATATTACATGTTGAATGTCCACGTCATGCATCATCTGTGGTTACTGCATATAGACGAGTTTATATCGATGTATATATTACATGTTGAATGTCCACGTCATGCATCATCTGTGGTTACTGCATATAGACGAGTTTATATCGATGTATATATTACATGTTGAATGTCCACGTCATGCATCATCTGTGGTTACTGCATATAGATGAGTTTATATCGATGTATATATTACATGTTGAATGTCCACGTCATGCATCATCTGTGGTTACTGCATATAGATGAGTTTATATCGATGTATATATATATATATATATATGCATATAATTATTATATGTTAAACTGTCAGTAGAAAAAACATGTGTCTCATTGTATTGTAGAACTATTATCATGTCACACGGTACACATAGAAATTAAGTTTATTCCGTTATATAAACTACCCACCGGCGATATAGCCCAAAATGGTGCTGATGCAGGCGTAAAACCCGAAATATAACATATATAATATTCTCCTTTGAAAATTGATTTGTCATTGCTTATCATGTGTAATTCAAAATGTATATTTAGTTAAAATAACAAGATACATGTAATTGTATACGCTATATAAATACAATTCTGTTCTGTTCTGCAATGAATACGATGTCCGCCTTCTAACCGAGATGTTGTGAGTTCGAACCTCGCTATAACCATGGTGATATCCTTTGACTTAAAATCCACACTGCCTCTTCATTATACCTAATGGCGATGGAATCCAGTAGGAATGAGGAGATCTCAAGACGCAGAGCGATTAAACTAATGTTGAAGCTAACATAAATCTGTATACACTACATAGCGAACGCCCACACTACCGATGTCCAATAGAACGCCCACACTACCGATGTCCAATAGAACGCCCACACTACCGATGTCCAATAGAACGTCCACACTACCGATGTCCAATAGAACGCCCACACTACTGATGTCCAATAGAACGCCCACACTACTGATGTCCAATAGAACGCCCACACTACTGATGTCCAATAGAACGCCCACACTACCGATGTCCAATAGAACGCCCACACTACTGATGTCCAATAGAATGCCCACACTACTGATGTCCAATAGAACGCCCACACTACTGATGTCCAATAGAACGCCCACACTACCGATGTCCAATAGAACGCCCACACTACCGATGTCCAATAGAACGCCCACACTACCGATGTCCAATAGAACGCCCACACTACTGATGTCCAATAGAACGCCCACACTATTGATGTCCAATAGAACGCCCACACTACTGATGTCCAATAGAACGCCCACACTACCGATGTCCAATAGAACGTCCACACTACCGATGTCCAATAGAACGCCCACACTACTGATGTCCAATAGAACGCCCACACTACTGATGTCCAATAGAACGCCCACACTACTGATGTCCAATAGAACGCCCACACTACCGATGTCCAATAGAACGCCCACACTACTGATGTCCAATAGAATGCCCACACTACTGATGTCCAATAGAACGCCCACACTACTGATGTCCAATAGAACGCCCACACTACCGATGTCCAATAGAACGCCCACACTACCGATGTCCAATAGAACGCCCACACTACCGATGTCCAATAGAACGCCCACACTACTGATGTCCAATAGAATGCCCACACTACTGATGTCCAATAGAACGCCCACACTACTGATGTCCAATAGAACGCCCACACTACCGATGTCCAATAGACGCCCACACTACTGATGTCCAATAGAAGGCCCACACTACCGATGTCCAATAGAACGCCCACACTACCGATGTCCAATAGAACGCCCACACTACCGATGTCCAATAGAACGCCCACACCCCCGATGTCCAATAGAACGCCCACACTACCGATGTCCAATAGAACGCCCACACTACCGATGTCCAATAGAACGCCCACACTACCGATGTCCAATAGAACGCCCACACTACCGATGTCCAATAGAACGCCCACACTACCGATGTCCAATAGAACGCCCACACTACGATGTCCAATAGAACGCCCACACTACCGATGTCCAATAGAACGCCCACACTACCGATGTCCAATAGAACGCCCACACTACCGATGTCCAATAGAACGCCCACACTACCGATGTCCAATAGAACGCCCACACTACCGATGTCCAATAGAACGCCCACACTACCGATGTCCAATAGAACGCCCACACTACCGATGTCCAATAGAACGCCCACACTACCGATGTCCATTAGAACGCCCACACTACCGATGTCCAATAGAACGCCCACACTACTGATGTCCAATAGAACGCCCACACTACCGATGTCCAATAGAACGCCCACACCACCGATGTCCAATAGAACGCCCACACCACCGATGTCCAATAGAACGCCCACACCACCGATGTCCAATAGAACGCCCACAACCGATATCCAATAGAACGCCCACACCACCGATGTCCAATAGACACCACCGATGTCCCCCACACTACCGATGTCCAATAGAACGCCCACACTACCGATGTCCAATAGAACGCCCACACTACCGATGTCCAATAAACGCCCACACTACCGATGTCCAATAGAACGCCCACACCGATGTCCAATAGAACGCGATGTCCAATAGAACGCCCGCACTACCGATGTCCAATAGAACGCCCCACTACCGATGTCCAATAGAACGCCCACACTACCGATGTCCAATAGAACGCCCACCCTACCGATGTCCAATAGAACGCCCACACTACCGATGTCCAATAGAACGCCCACACTACCGATGTCCATTAGAACGCCCACACTACCGATGTCCAATAGAACGCCCACACTACCGATGTCCAATAGAACGCCCACACTACCGATGTCCAATAGAACGCCCACACCACCGATGTCCAATAGAACGCCCACACCACCGATGTCCAATAGAACGCCCACACCACCGATGTCCAATAGAACGCCCACAACCGATATCCAATAGAACGCCCACACCACCGATGTCCAATAGAGCGCCCACACCACCGATGTCTAATAGAACGCCCACACTACCGATGTCCAATAGAACGCCCACACTACCGATGTCCAATAGAACGCCCACACTACCGATGTCCAATAAAACGCCCACACTACCGATGTCCAATAGAACGCCCACACTACCGATGTCCAATAGAACGCCCACACTACCGATGTCCAATAGAACGCCCGCACTACCGATGTCCAATAGAACGCCCGCACTACCGATGTCCAATAGAACGCCCACACTACCGATGTCCAATAGAACGCCCACCCTACCGATGTCCAATAGAACGCCCACACTACCGATGTCCAATACAATGCAACATATGCATAGCTTAGTTTAGCCTGTGAACAGGCGTCGATATATGTTGCCTGGTCAGTCAAATAAATATATTTTAACACCAAGACTATTAATTGGGCCGTATTGGGTTTCTGATCATGTCATTTTGCCAGAAGTTAAAAAGTGAAAAATCGACAGACTGGAACCCAGGGTAAGCTTAGTCATAACGTTCGGAAACAAATTGCGAAAATGACACGCAACAATTCTGCCAAATAAGGAATGAAGCTGTTAAATATATCAAAAAGGTCAGAGGAGAGCATTACAGAAACATAATAAATCAGGTGACTGAGAACTCACTAACCACTAACGCTTGGTTTAAATGACCACATAATTCTATATTCATTTAATTCTAAAACTACATCGACAGTGAGTTATTCCAGCACTTCACAATCAATGCATTTTCTGACAACGAGAAGGCAAAATTATTGAATACATTTTTTCCGTCAACAATCTAAGGTTGACGACGACAGAAACCAAGAATTCCCATCTTTAGACTCTGTGTTACACAGTCTGTCGATTTTCCATATTTTACGACAGCATATGGAAATCTGATTTACGAGCGTAGCGCCATCTACATACGCCTACATCTGTGCGGGTGTTAATTTAAAAAACGACAACTCTTTTCTGCAAGCTACGATCGCTAATAATAGAAAGGGAGTTCTTGCGGAAATCAACGATCAGGCACCACAGGGATTCGGCACGTTTGGGGGTACTAGTATATATATTTAAGTATATATACTAGTACCCCCAAACGTGCCGAATCCCTGTGTCAGGCACGGCTATACACGATCATTCCTGATTATTATCAGACACTCAATAATGCTCAATTAACGGTTGGGTGTTAAATAAATACATTTATTTGGCGAAATAGCAAGTCAGGCTAGACTCTACAAACGGCAATATGTTAACTGGCATATAAATAACAGACCTAGACGATCATGTTGATCGCAGGTTCGATCCCCCGTCTGATCCCTAATAAAAACAGTCTTTCAGATGGGACTTTACACCGTGTAAGTAAAAGAACCAGAGGATATTCTGGAATGGGTCTCTGTCTATATCATTGCACTATCCTCCAAATAATCTAAAATGACTAATCTCTTCAGGAGGCGTAGCTCATATTGGCAACTGGTAGCGACGATAAATAAACGTAAAACACACACACATGGTGCTGATTGTGTTTCTATACCAACGCCTCCAGCGAACCATGTGTGCGAGTATTCTCTGAAGATTTCATTCCTGTGAATTATCCAACAACCAGGGTAGGGGACATTCTCTGAAGCTTCACAAGCCTCGAGCTAAGTGTTAAATTAAACTCCTTCACACACCAAGTCATTCACAGAGGGAATTAACTACCAGAATACAGTCAAACCTGTGCTAGTGGTCACCTCTATTAAGCAGCCAAGTTGTAATAAGCAGCCGGTTTCTTGATTCCCAATATGCTGTTTTATTATACATTTGACCTCTATTAAGCAGCCAAGTTGTAATAAGCAGCCAGTTTCTTGATTCCCAATATGCTGTTTTATTATATATTTGACCTCTATTAAGCAGCCAAGTTGTAATAAGCAGCCAGTTTCTTGATTCCCAATATGCTGTTTTATTATACATTTGACCTCTATTAAGCAGCCACCTGTGCTAAGCAGCCACTTTCTGAGATTCCCTTGGCTGGCTGCTTAAGACCGGTTTGACTGTACATAGCAAGTGCTAAGCATGTGCTACAGATTGAACTAGACAATATAGATCTGGGCACCAGTGAAATTCGACACCAGTGATGTACGTGTATACTAATATATATCGGAAGACCACAACGACAACACAACGAAGGGGGACAAGAGAAGCCTTCTGGGCTTAAAAATGTCCAATATCACCATAAGGTAGACAAAGAGGTGTGGTATTGTGGTAAATGGCAGTATTGGTACAGAGGTTGGCACCAGAAAATGGCAGTATTGGTACAGAGGTTGGCACCAGCAAATGGCAGTATTGGTACAGAGGTAGGCACCAGAAAATGACAGTATTGGTACAGAGGTTGGCACCAGAAAATGGCAGTATTGGTACAGAGGTAGGCACCAGAAAATGACAGTATTGGTACAGAGGTTGGCACCAGAAAATGGCAGTATTGGTACAGAGGTAGGCACCAGAAAATGACAGTATTGGGACAGAGGTTGGCACCAGAAAATGGCAGTATTGGTACAGAGGTTGGCACCAGAAAATGACAGTATTGGTAGACGTTGGCACCAGAAAATGGCAGTATTGGTACAGACGTTGGCACCAGAAAATGACAGTATTGGGACAGCGGTTGGCTCCAGAAAATGGCAGTATTGGTACAGAGGTTGGCACCAGAAAATGGCAGTATTGGTACAGAGGTTGGCACCAGAAAATGGCAGTATTGGTACAGAGGTTGGCACCAGAAAATGACAGTATTGGTACAGAGGTTGGCACCAGAAAATGGCAGTATTGGTACAGAGGTTAGCACCAGAAAATGGCAGTATTGGTACAGAGGTTGGCACCAGAAAATGGCAGTATTGGTACAGAGGTTGGCACCAGAAAATGGCAGTATTGGTACAGAGGTAGGCACCAGAAAATGACAGTATTGGTACAGAGGTTGGCACCAGAAAATGGCAGTATTGGTACAGAGGTAGGCACCAGAAAATGACAGTATTGGTACAGAGGTTGGCACCAGAAAATGGCAGTATTGGTACAGAGGTAGGCACCAGAAAATGACAGTATTGGGACAGAGGTTGGCACCAGAAAATGGCAGTATTGGTACAGAGGTTGGCACCAGAAAATGACAGTATTGGTAGACGTTGGCACCAGAAAATGGCAGTATTGGTACAGACGTTGGCACCAGAAAATGACAGTATTGGGACAGCGGTTGGCTCCAGAAAATGGCAGTATTGGTACAGAGGTTGGCACCAGAAAATGGCAGTATTGGTACAGAGGTTGGCACCAGAAAATGGCAGTATTGGTACAGAGGTTGGCACCAGAAAATGACAGTATTGGTACAGAGGTTGGCATCAGAAAATGGCAGTATTGGTACAGAGGTTAGCACCAGAAAATGGCAGTATTGGTACAGAGGTTGGCACCAGAAAATGACAGTATTGATACAGAGGTTGGCACCAGAAAATGGCAGTATTGGTACAGAGGTTGGCACCAGAAAATGGCAGTATTGGTACAGAGGTTGGCACCAGAAAATGACAGTATTGGTACAGAGGTTGGCACCAGAAAATGGCAGTATTGGTACAGAGGTTAGCACCAGAAAATGGCAGTATTGGTACAGAGGTTGGCACCAGAAAATGACAGTATTGGTACAGAGGTTGGCACCAGAAAATGGCAGTATTGGTACAGTGGTTGGCACCAGAAAATGGCAGTATTGGTACAGAGGTTGGCACCAGAAAATGGCAGTATTGGTACAGAGGTTGGCACCAGAAAATGGCAGTATTGGTACAGAGGTTGGTACCAGAAAATGGCAGTATTGGTACAGAGGTTGGCACCAGAAAATGGCAGTATTGGTACAGAGGTTGGCACCAGAAAATGGCAGTATTGGTACAGAGGTTGGCACAAGAAAATGGCAGTATTGGTACAGAGGTAGGCACCAGAAAATGACAGTATTGGTACAGAGGTTGGCACCAGAAAATGGCAGTATTGGTACAGAGGTAGGCACCAGAAAATGACAGTATTGGTACAGAGGTTGGCACCAGAAAATGGCAGTATTGGTACAGAGGTAGGCACCAGAAAATGACAGTATTGGGACAGAGGTTGGCACCAGAAAATGGCAGTATTGGTACAGAGGTTGGCACCAGAAAATGACAGTATTGGTAGACGTTGGCACCAGAAAATGGCAGTATTGGTACAGACGTTGGCACCAGAAAATGACAGTATTGGGACAGCGGTTGGCTCCAGAAAATGGCAGTATTGGTACAGAGGTTGGCACCAGAAAATGGCAGTATTGGTACAGAGGTTGGCACCAGAAAATGGCAGTATTGGTACAGAGGTTGGCACCAGAAAATGACAGTATTGGTACAGAGGTTGGCACCAGAAAATGGCAGTATTGGTACAGAGGTTAGCACCAGAAAATGGCAGTATTGGTACAGAGGTTGGCACCAGAAAATGACAGTATTGATACAGAGGTTGGCACCAGAAAATGGCAGTATTGGTACAGAGGTTGGCACCAGAAAATGGCAGTATTGGTACAGAGGTTGGCACCAGAAAATGACAGTATTGGTACAGAGGTTGGCACCAGAAAATGGCAGTATTGGTACAGAGGTTAGCACCAGAAAATGGCAGTATTGGTACAGAGGTTGGCACCAGAAAATGACAGTATTGGTACAGAGGTTGGCACCAGAAAATGGCAGTATTGGTACAGTGGTTGGCACCAGAAAATGGCAGTATTGGTACAGAGGTTGGCACCAGAAAATGGCAGTATTGGTACAGAGGTTGGCACCAGAAAATGGCAGTATTGGTACAGAGGTTGGTACCAGAAAATGGCAGTATTGGTACAGAGGTTGGCACCAGAAAATGGCAGTATTGGTACAGAGGTTGGCACCAGAAAATGGCAGTATTGGTACAGAGGTTGGCACCAGAAAATGGCAGTATTGGTACAGAGGTTGGCACCAGAAAATGGCAGTATTGGTACAGAGGTTGGCACCAGAAAATGGCAGTATTGGTACAGAGGTTGGCACCAGAAAATGGCAGTATTGGTACAGAGGTTGGCACCAGAAAATGGCAGTATTGGTACAGAGGTTGGCACCAGAAAATGGCAGTATTGGTACAGAGGTTGGCACCAGAAAATGGCAGTATTGGTACAGAGGTTGGCACCAGAAACTATTAACTCTCAACACATACATTGTAACCGTATCGATATATAATGGTGGTCTAGCTGGGTACAATGACACATTGAACACGACTAACGTATTCATATAATAATATAATTATATATACTGGTGATTGTTGTCGAGTTCGGTTACATTCTGGTGGCTTATGGATAAAATTTCAAGTTCCTGTGCTTACATAGAGAACAAACACCGTTCAGCGATATAGCCACTCGGAACACGTAAAATCTTTATCTCAACCAGCCGATCAGAATATAGTATCAACCACGCATAAAGAACGCCTTCAACCCTTGCCCCGCCCAGGGTCAAAACGCGTGGTTGATGTCATTATTCAGTTGTGTGGTTGAGAAAAAAGGCTTACCCTCGGAACAGGACTATTTTTTTTATCCAACTCATATATAACCAAAATAACAGAATGAGATATGGAGCTAACATTATTGCACCTGTAAATAATCACAGCGATGCAACAAACTAATTCTAACATTACTTGATATTTTGCTCCTATAAACAAAGAACAGATCTACCATCGTTAACCCATTCAACACCAAGTAACTGACATAGACTGGTCCATGATATTTTTAGACCAATAAATTAATAACAAAATTACATTTGGATCAGTTCATTTATCAAAATGGGTAATTTTTTTTCTAAAAATAGTTATATTACTTGAAAAAAGTGCAGATCCTGATGAGACGGTTCGTCACGAGCCGGCTCATCTGGATCTACACTTTTTTGTAAGCCAATTTAGAGGTCTGTGGTGTTGAAAGGGTTAAACACGCGAGGGGTTTGACATTAGAGGAAGATAGATAGATAAATATAAACAACGGCTAGAGCCAGTCTATTTTATGGCTGTTGAATTTTGCTCCCCCGACAAAATAACACACACATTTATTCTTTCGTAGCATTATATTGAGTCATGTTAGAATGCAAATAATATTTGTCTTGCCTTTGTTTATCAGCGAATAATGTTGTTTTGTTGTTTTTACGCATTCATCAGCACCATTTTGGGCTATATTGACGGTGGGCAGTTTACCTAACAACACCTTTCTTGGGCAACCAGTACTTGGTGCACCAACCTAGACACGATCTGAACGGGGCACCTTCTTGGCGAATAAAATACGGTTGTCGATCTGATGCGTAGGAAATAAACATTTAGGCCTATGGCCTATGTGATTAATTCCTAGCATTAAGTTTAAACTTTATTTATTTTACAACGATTGCGAAGCAAGTTCCAACAACTTATATTAATGACGGACGTTGGCGCGGATGAAAGCGTATATGTGGCATTCGTGTGGGAGGAAACTGGAGTACTCGGAGAAATCCCACCTGTCCGATCTGGCGACCACCGTACCACCTCATATACTTCCCGGTCCGAGGATTGAACCCGAGTTGCATTGGTAAGAAGCGAGCATGCTAACCACTACGCTAATCTGACAGCCTTTGGAACTCTAAGCAGTTTTTTAATCAATAACGGCAAGACAAATATTATTTTCTATTGTCGCCCTTGGTTAATGGTGACAAGGACTCTAAAAGTACATTAATGGTAGTCATTTTATTTTATGGAGAAGTCAGGATACAGAAGATGCTCCAATTGCAGAAATATCCCTGGTTCATTTACATGCCCAGTGCATCCCGGTGCATAGCAATGATACAGGAGACCGCGGTTAATAGTCCCGGTGCATAGCAATGATACAGAAGACCGCGGTTAATAGTCCCGGTGCATAGCAATGATACAGGAGACCGCGGTTAATAGTCCCAGTGCATAGCAATGATACAGGAGACCGCGGTTAATAGTCCCAGTGCATAGCAATGATACAGGAGACCGCGGTTAATAGTCCCAGTGCATAGCAATGATACAGGAGACCGCGGTTAATAGTCCCAGTGCATAGCAATGATACAGGAGACCGCGGTTAATAGTCCCAGTGCATAGCAATGATACAGGAGACCGCGGTTAATAGTCCCGGTGCATAGCAATGATACAGGAGACCGCGGTTAATAGTCCCAGTGCATAGCAATGATACAGGAGACCGCGGTTAATAGTCCCAGTGCATAGCAATGATACAGGAGACCGCGGTTAATAGTCCCAGTGCATAGCAATGATACAGGAGACCGCGGTTAATAGTCCCAGTGCATAGCAATGATACAGGAGACCGCGGTTAATAGTCCCGTGCATAGCAATGATACAGGAGACCGCGGTTAATAGTCCCAGTGCATAGCAATGATACAGGAGACCGCGGTTAATAGTCCCAGTGCATAGCAATGATACAGGAGACCGCGGTTAATAGTCCCAGTGCATAGCAATGATACAGGAGACCGCGGTTAATAGTCCCGTGCATAGCAATGATACAGGAGACCGCGGTTAATAGTCCCAGTGCATAGCAATGATACAGGAGACCGCGGTTAATAGTCCCAGTGCATAGCAATGATACAGGAGACCGCGGTTAATAGTCCCAGTGCATAGCAATGATACAGGAGACCGCGGTTAATAGTCCCAGTGCATAGCAATGATACAGGAGACCGCGGTTAATAGTCCCAGTGCATAGCAATGATACAGGAGACCGCGGTTAATAGTCCCAGTGCATAGCAATGATACAGGAGACCGCGGTTAATAGTCCCGGTGCATAGCAATGATACAGGAGACCGCGGTTAATAGTCCCAGTGCATAGCAATGATACAGGAGACCGCGGTTAATAGTCCCAGTGCATAGCAATGATACAGGAGACCGCGGTTAATAGTCCCAGTGCATAGCAATGATACAGGAGACCGCGGTTAATAGTCCCAGTGCATAGCAATGATACAGGAGACCGCGGTTAATAGTCCCAGTGCATAGCAATGATACAGGAGACCGCGGTTAATAGTCCCAGTGCATAGCAATGATACAGGAGACCGCGGTTAATAGTCCCAGTGCATAGCAATGATACAGGAGACCGCGGTTAATAGTCCCAGTGCATAGCAATGATACAGGAGACCGCGGTTAATAGTCCCAGCAACAAAACAAACCCTAATAGTCCCAGTGCATAGCAATGATACAGGAGACCGCGGTTAATAGTCCCGGTGCATAGCAATGATACAGGAGACCGCGGTTAATAGTCCCAGTGCATAGCAATGATACAGGAGACCGCGGTTAATAGTCCCAGTGCATAGCAATGATACAGGAGACCGCGGTTAATAGTCCCGGTGCATAGCAATGATACAGGAGACCGCGGTTAATAGTCCCAGTGCATAGCAATGATACAGGAGACCGCGGTTAATAGTCACATCTGAAAGACTGTTAATATTATTAGGATGAGACAGAGTGTTAACCACTGAACCATTTAACAATAAAAGGTAGTCCTGTTTACCGTTTCCGCTCATAGCATTTTCGAGAAGTTAGATTGATAAAATAATAAACCAATGATGTATTTTGTTCAATGTTTTATTTTCCCTTTCAATAAAGGAAAACATATAAATAATTGTTTATAATGTTTAAACATCATAGACTTGATGTCAATGCAGCACATTTTAGCAGATATATAGTACAACATCTTCATTAGGCCATCCTTAAACAAATGTTTGTTTGGCATAACACGACCTAGTAATTTCAGTCGGGTAGTTAGGCCGAAAATGAATATTTCAAAAAAAAAATTCACGACAGATTTTGGTTTATTATCCATCACAGCACGTGGGAGTTTGGCTGGGTCGGTCGGTTTATGCCAAACAAACTATTTTTGTCAGGATTACCCAAGTTATCACAATATCTTTATAAATCTGTAAAATCTAGAGGTTGCATAACATAATGACAATATCTGTTACAATGAACAGATGATATAAACATAAATATCTGTTAAAATGAATGTAGCGATGCAACAGCAATACCTGTTAAAATTAATGCAACGGTAATACCTGTTACAGAACGTGCCATCTGATCAGGCTCTATACTCTTTGCTATTCGGAGAGTGGAGCTAAAACACTTGGCTGAATAGCAAACAACATAGATCCTGATCAGACACAGTGTTGCGCCGCAGCTGATCTGGATCTATGTTGTTTGCAAATGTGATTTTATTTACTCAGCAGGCAAAGGGTTAAGAGGCCATAGCGTTCTATGTGTATACTATTAGTACATAGGAGCCGGTCACAAGGTCTTAAAGAGGCTGTATAGTATCAGTACATAGGAGAGCCGGTCACATGGTCTTAAAGAGGCTGTATAGTACATAGGAGCCGGTCACAAGGTCTTAAAGAGGCTGTATAGTACATAGGAGCCGGTCACAAGGTCTTAAAGAGGCTGTATAGTACATAGGAACCGGTCACAAGGTCTTAAAGAGGCTGTATAGTACATAGGAGCCGGTCACAAGGTCTTAAAGAGGCTGCATAGTATCAGTACATAGGAGCCAGTCACAAGGTCTTAAAGAGGCTGTATAGTACATAGGAGCCGGTCACAAGGTCTTAAAGAGGCTGTATAGTACATAGGAGCCGGTCACAAGGTCTTAAAGAGGCTGTATAGTACATAGGAGCCGGTCACAAGGTCTTAAAGAGGCTGCATAGTATCAGTACATAGGAGCCAGTCACAAGGTCTTAAAGAGGCTGCATAGTATCAGTACATAGGAGCCGGTCACAAGGTCTTAAAGAGGCTGCATAGTATCAGTACATAGGAGCCGGTCACAAGGTCTTAAAGAGGCTGTATAGTATCAGTACATAGGAGCCGGTCACAAGGTCTTAAAGAGGCTGTATAGTACATAGGAGCCGGTCACAAGGTCTTAAAGAGGCTGTATAGTATCAGTACATAGGAGCCGGTCACAAGGTCTTAAAGAGGCTGTATAGTACATAGGAGCCGGTCACAAGGTCTTAAAGAGGCTGTATAGTATCAGTACATAGGAGCCGGTCACAAGGTCTTAAAGAGGCTGTATAGTATCAGTACATAGGAGCCGGTCACAAGGTCTTAAAGAGGCTGTATAGTATCAGTACATAGGAGCCGGTCACAAGGTCTTAAAGAGGCTGTATAGTATCAGTACATAGGAGCCGGTCACAAGGTCTTAAAGAGGCTGTATAGTATCAGTACATAGGAGCCGGTCACAAGGTCTTAAAGAGGCTGTATAGTATCAGTACATAGGAGCCGGTCACAAGGTCTTAAAGAGGCTGTATAGTATCAGTACATAGGAGCCGGTCACAAGGTCTTAAAGAGGCTGTATAGTATCAGTACATAGGAGCCGGTCACAAGGTCTTAAAGAGGCTGTATAGTATCAGTACATAGGAGCCGGTCACAAGGTCTTAAAGAGACTGTATAGTATCAGTACATAGGAGCGGTCACAAGGTCTTAAAGAGGCTGTATAGTACATAGGAGCCGGTCACAAGGTCTTAAAGAGGCTGTATAGTATCAGTACATAGGAGCCGGTCACAAGGTCTTAAAGAGGCTGCATAGTATCAGTACATAGGAGCCGGTCACAAGGTCTTAAAGAGGCTGTATAGTATCAGTACATAGGAGCCGGTCACAAGGTCTTAAAGAGGCTGTATAGTATCAGTACATAGGAGCCGGTCACAAGGTCTTAAAGAGGCTGTATAGTATCAGTACATAGGAGCCGGTCACAAGGTCTTAAAGAGGCTGTATAGTATCGGTACATAGGAGCCGGTCACAAGGTCTTAAAGAGGCTGTATAGTATCAGTACATAGGAGCCGGTCACAAGGTCTTAAAGGGGCTGTATAGTATCAGTACATAGGAGCCGGTCACACGGTCTTAAAGAGGCTATATAGTATCAGTACATAGGAGCCGGTCACAAGGTCTTAAAGAGACTGTATAGTATCAGTACATAGGAGCCGGTCACAAGGTCTTATCGGCTACAGCTGGGCTAGACCTTGGGGACTTTCGCACCAATATATTACAATATATTATAAAGTCCCAAACACTTGTAACGCTATATTGATAAAATATTATATTGTGTATTATTAGACTTTCTGACTTTAATCACATAGTGAATTCCTACACTGAATTTGTAAATGCCATTCCATGTAGTAAACTCATACCGTAGTTCAATTTAAATTGTTACTTAGAACATTTCTGGGTTGTCTCCCTTACACTACAAATACGGAATTTCTACACTGAATTTTTTAAGGGTAAAGGAGATAACTCATTCCGTAATTCAATTTAAATTGTTAATTAGAAAATGTCTGGGTTGTCTCCCTTACACTACAAATACAGAATTTCTACACAGAATTTTTTAAGGGTAAAGGAGATAACTCATTCCGTAATTAAATTTAAATTGTTACTTAGAAAATGTCTGGGTTGTCCCCCTTACACAGTAAGGTTGGCTTTAGGTTTACAAATGTATGTTGTGTGTACTGTACGTTTAGGTTAACTTGACAGTGACGTCATTCAATATTTACTCCCGTTGGCTATGTCCACAACACAGGTAAATCGGCTATTTTCTCCGGTTATATATAGTGCGCTAATCAGTAAGCAGTGTTTCGGATTAAAAATAAAAAATATATTATCATAATATCGGTAACTGTAAATTTATATAGCCCTTGTATGTCACTGTCAAGTTATCCTAAACGTACAGTAGTGGAGAAAGATCTATTGGACAACATAGTATAAATGAGAGCTGTGTGACACAACTGTAAAAATGACCAGCCGGTAAAATAAATTCTCTTTAAAAAAGAAATAACTTACCAAGACAGTCAAACATATACATAGACCACGAAATAATATATATTACATGTACACATATTTACCACTACAAATGACAGCTTGATCTGTACATGAATCTAGATAGAAATGACATAGATCCTGATCTGTACAATATTTACTATTTACAACAAAAATAAAACAAAAAAAGATGGTCTAAATGCATTTGGTAAATCAATAAATGAATGGTATAAAATCCCCACCATGTGCAGCTTGTAGAGAACTAACAGAGAGATTCACAGATAAATACGAGAAATAAAAACCGGTCCTATCTAAGAATGTACCAGTATACCTTTCGCCTTTCATAAAACAATACATTTTGGTCGAATAAAAAAATACAAATAGAGACAACTGCGACTAATAACTTGGACAATTCTTAAAACGAATGCCTATTCATGCAAATATTAAATTGTACGATCCATGTAAAATACATGCAGCTAGCTACCTGTCATGTGCGTCTACTGCCAGTATAAAATGTTGCAAATCGTCATTGCAAAGTGGTAGCTTCATAGCAAACATTTCTATTGCACCAGTCAAAACTTCACGATTAATATTGGTTGTTAAAGCATATTGGAACAAAAGAATGTAAAACTGTTGTATTTAATAATGTTCACATTTCATGTTGTATATACTCAACATTTCGATGCCTGAATCACATTGGTTTTAGCAAAACTGCGCTTCTCTGAACCTATTCCAATCCTACGTAACGGACCGACATTTGTCGGAGAAATCGGAAGGTTTTGAACGTTACCATTTGTATGATGATGTGAGAATTGTGGTACACTGTTATCCAGTGGATATTCCATTATTGGACTGTGGTATATCTCACCGGTTTCTTCCTTCACTGGTAGATAACCATTTTGGCCGGCCAGTTTGATGGGACTATTAAGTTCATTCGGACCATTTTGATTATGTCCATAAAAATGCTGAAGTGAATTGTTCACTGATTGATCGGACACCTGAGCGCTCTGAGCTCTTGGTTCAGTCGGCATGCCATTCAGGTGTTTGTCCATATTCTCCCAACTATCTGTCCTTGCTGGTGGAGCTGGGGGATTCCTTATTGAAGAGTCTGTGTTTCTATTGTTTATTCCTTGACCTACATACATCTGATTAGCTGAGGCATTTCTGTTCATCAGAGATTCTTTAATTTGATTGGCTGATGGAATCTGAAGTCCGCCTCTTGTATGGTTTGGAGACATTTGATTGAGTGATTGAGAACTAGAAAATTTGGATGGAAATTCTTGCATTTCATAACTTTGAGCCAATGATTTGTTTGTGGATGGAAAGTTGTTCATATCATAACAATGAGATAATGGCTTATTTTGTTCATTATACATATTCCTACTAATAACATCCATTGACTGACTATGTTGATAGTTCATTTGACCAAAATTGTTTGCTATGATGGGTTGACCTTGCTGGTTGTCTATGGTTGATCCGCGGAACTGAGCTGGTGGCGGCGGGAAGTACTCCTGAGGTAACTTATTTGCTTCTGGTGAGGACAATGGTTGCCGTAGTAACGTAGTTTTTGTTGGTAAAGGAGCTGGATTGTTCATCGGCAATGTGTTCGGTCTACCATGTCCATCATTGGCATTTTGCTCTCGGATTGTTGCCATTGGTGCTCTTGAACTTGTTTGTTGTTGCCTTGGCGATATCTGTCCCCTTGACACCTGACCCGGTGATACTGGGCTAGGCGACACATGTGACCATGACCCATTACTTGGTGATACTGGACCAGGGGGTATGTGTGACCTTGTCCCTTGACCTGGTGATAAAGGTGCAAATGGCATTTGCGATCTTGAATTTTGGAAGTGTTGTCCTGTTGGCATTGTATCATTAGATAGCGGCATGTAACTGGGTTTGGAGGGTGGAGCTATTCCCCTTGGGGGTATTGCTGGCGTCTGTGTAAGGCCTGGTGAATGGATCAGCTGAGCTGTGGCTGGAACGGATCTTACTGGGGACAATCCTGGGTTCTTCACTGTTCTATTAGGTAGATTCTGCGGTGGGTAACTTTGATTTGGGTGAGGAAGTAAATTAGATTCAAATGAAGAGCCTTCTGGCAAAGACTGATTTAGCATATAGGCAGTGTCAGTAATTGATGTGGACTGGTTCTGATGTGGTAATGCAGACTGATGTCCTGAAAACCTGACTGGTGACATCTGACTTTGAGGTAGGTGATTAATTTCGTCCAGAGAATTGTTCGGAGATGAGCTGGAAGAGTAACTCTGCCTTGATGTCTGCTGTAGTAAAGTTCCCGCCCTTCTTTCTGGAGATTTATTGTGCAGGAGTTGTGAGTTTCTTATAGCATACTGGTAACTCGGTGGTGGCGGCCGTTGAGAATTTCCCGCCATTTTTCCAGCACTGTCCAATGAACTGTTAGATGAATTTTGGAAGGATGTTTGAATTTGTAAAGCTGAATGTGTATTACCAAGTCTAGGTGGTATGCTTCCAAAACTAGGCTTTTTCCTGTCAAAATACGACAGTTGGTATGAACTAGCGCTGGAATCCAATGGAGAAGGGGTATCAGACGGCTCAGAATCAGAAAAGCTTACTTTTTTCTTCTGCTTCCCACTTTTGCCCGATGTCGATGAACAAGAACTTAACGCAGGAGAAGAATCACGTTTTGGACTCTGGATAACATTGTTCGGATAGTTTTCAGACATGCTTACAGTGGGAGTGGTTGTTGATCCTGATCCAGACGTTTGCTCACTTGACGAATCGTAAGCAACTACACAAGGTGAGTCTGGAGTGCGTTTGTCTGCGTACGGTCGGTAAATAACCGACTGCATTGAAGATGGCGTCGAACAGTGGCTGCTAGTGCTATTAGTGCTGTCTGGACGATGTTGCAAAACATTTGAAACACTTTCTGCCGGAGTTGGTCTTCCAGCGGGTCGGAATGAAGTGAATGGCATCGTAGTGCTTGTGCTAGATGAGAAACTTTCGTGCTTGCTAACCATTATGGCTGTTGTAGTGAAACCACTCGATGATGCTGGATTTGCCAAAACAGCTGTGCTAATTGGGGTGAGAGGAACATTGGATAGCTGCGCAGCAGTGCTTGTTGTTGATTCTGATGTTGGAATGGCAGTCAAGTTTGATATATTTGTTGAAAGGTTTCGAAATTCGGACACATTCGACTGGAATGTAGGTTTGGCAGCGACTGGTGGTGGTAGACGGTTTTTGTGAGTGGGACTAGCGAAAGCCGACTGACCTGCGTTATTTGCTGCAAAGGACGGTATATTTGATTGCACAGAACTAGCATCTGATACAGCTGCGGTATTTTCACTCAGTTTGTGAAGAAGTTTGTTGTCAGCAGATGGTAAGCTGACCGGTGTAGTTTGATTTTGATATTCCGTTCTTAAATTGTGAGCGTCAGTTTGAGATTGGATCATGCTTAGTTTCTGCATAGAATCCAGGGCAGTTTTGTGTACGGAAACATCAAACATTATTTTCTGCGCAATTTCGGAAGGATCAAATCTATAGTTGATCAGATCGCTTTGCTGTGACCCTTCACTATGATTTGAAGAAGTAGTTTCAGACACTATTCCCGATTCATCCGTCGTTTGAAGGTAATTTTCCAAATCGCGACTATTTTTAGGCGTTAAGCGCCCCTCACTCATACTCATATCCGATATATCCGACCCATGTTTTCCGAAATCCTTGTCAGCTTGAATGCCTTGACTTATGCTACTGTTGTTGGATACATCAGAGTTTCTATTCTCACTATTCCGTTTGAAAGAACCATCACTATCGTCATGTATAATTACAGTCTCTTTGTCAGCAGATGTATTATCTATATCATCCCCACTTGCGACATTCACTTCTAAGTTCTTATGACTGTTATCGCTAAATCCACTCCTGTCACTTTTACCATCAAAGCTTAAGTTGAATGACTCAGCATTTTGTATGTCTCTAAATTTCTCGCTGGCCGAACTGCTCCCTAAAGTTGGACTCGTGGTTGTATCACTGTCACTCAGAGCCATGACCGAGATCTCGTTTCCGTACTGCGGACTGATCATGTCCGAGCGGTACATGTACTTGATCTGATTCTGGTACTGGAGGTAGGTAGCTGGGTCAGTTGTGCCGGGTTTGTTTGATTTACCCTGACTAACACGCCTGCCTGTCAAACCACCCTGTAATGTAGAAATTATTCTGTCAGCAAACTGTGTACAAAAACTTTAGGTGCAGTACGAATGGCATATTTCATGTCAAGTGTTACGATTTGATTGTGTACATGCAATTTTTTTATCATGTATCCCGAAATTATATTTATTCAAATATCAAAATCATTAGATTAATCGCTCTCAAGACCTGATGGAATCAATCGCCATGAGAGTGAGAGAGCTAGAGAGCTAGAGAGCTAGAGAGAGAACACATGGAAGAAAATGTAACGTGCAGCTGTAAAACCTAACCATACACATGAAGTATTTCTCATACAAGATAGGGGATCATTATTTTTGTAACATTACAACTTCATGTCTGTTGCTTTTTACATCTATGTGGTTCATCCTTCATCCAAACTCCCAACACTGGGAGGCACTTCGAGAGACATATGTGGTACTGGGAAACTGGGAAACCAGCATTTTATATACTGCTACTACTGGGTTCGGGACTTTTCATATTTTCGTACCTGACTCATCCGAGTATTGCGGATCCTCATTTTCTCCATCTCAGCTGGATTAAACAAGGACTTCTTCTTGCCCCTAGGGGACATAGGTGGAGTGCTCCCCTTGGAGAAGTTTGACGTGGAAGTGGAGCCGCTATGTGATGATGACAGGCTCTCCAGGCTGCTCGAACTATCCAGGTTCAGGGAGCACGGGGCTTCTTGGGTATCTGTAATAATGAGTATTGATAAACACAGGACTTCTTGGGTATCTGTAATAGTGAGTATTGATAAACAAGTGTTTACAACATTAGACTATACACTCTCAAGACCTCATTCCTGATAGACTATACACTCTCGAGACCTCATTCCTGATATACTATACACTCTCGAGACCAAATTCCTGATAAGACTATACACTCTTGAGACCTCATTCCTGATACACTATACACTCTCGAGACATCATTCCTGATAGACTATACACTCTTGAGACCTCATTCCTGATAGACTATACACTCTCGAGACCTCATTCCTGATACACTACACTCTCGAGACCTCATTCCTGATAAACTATACACTCTTGAGACCTCATTCCTGATACACTATACACTCTCGAGACCTCATTCCTGATAGACTATACACTCTTGAGACCTCATTCCTGATACACTATACACTCTCGAGACCTCATTCCTGATAGACTATACACTCTTGAGACCTCATTCCTTATAGACTATACACTCTTGAGACCTCATTCCTGATACACTATACACTCTCGAGACCTCATTCCTGATAGACTATACACTCTCGAGACCTCATTCCTGATACACTATACACTCTCGAGTTCTCATTCCTGATAGAATCCATCACCATGAGGGAGAAGATGTAACTTGCCTAGAGATATCACCACTATGGTATTGGTGGGGCTCAAACTCACAACCTCTCGGTTATAAGGCAGACACCACATCCATCATACCACATCCATCATACCACGTGGGCACCACTTCAAAATGATTTATTGTCGTTTGTGAGTTGGCTTTTTTTGTGCTTCCAATTTTAGTTTACTTTCAACACATAGATTTGTTTGTTTGTTTTTGGGGTTTAAAGTCGCACCAACAGCTTAGGTCCATACCGTGACATTCCAGCTATTAATGGTTAAGGAAGACCCCGGGTGCCCCTCCGAGCAGGATGGGCTACTGGGTGGAGCCACCAAACTATCACAAGCCAGCTGGATTACAGGCAACTACGGGTTCCCACATAGAACCACTAACCTTCTGCAAGTCAACTGGATAGCTTCATCACAAGGAATTCGTAGGATTGTATAAAATTCCAGTAGGATTTTCGAACCCACAGCTGCGAGAGGCAATATATTTGAAGTCAACAACCGTAACCACTTGGCCAAGGAGGCACCAAATCACAATTTGTTGTGGCTGGTTGCACAGTGGTAATGACACATGATATATACGTACCAAACACTGCCACGAGGGACTGCAGAGCAAACTGAAGCTGCCGTTTGTTGGCCTGCTTACCGAGCCGCAGCGTGATCTCATCATTTCCCACCTCCACCAGGTCCAGACCTGCAACAATACATAACACCACATTAATACTGGCTACCTCTCAGACATGTTTTTCTTTATTTGCCTATCAGAAATATAAGCCTAGCTATGAGACTACGTATGTCATGTCGAGTGTGCTGCATACAGATACCGTATATGCTAGGGAGCAAACGATAATAAAACATGATCATATTCTATTCTAAAGCACTCCAGACACTTCCTGTAATCTGACAGGTTAATCACATAAAATGTGTGACTATAAAATTCTGTGCAAACCATCGTTAATACAGTCACACCTTGTTGGTGGTCACCTCTATTAAGCAGCCAATTGTATTGTATTGTGTAAGGATTTTAATGGCCACATATTATTTTAATGGTGAAAGCATTATGTAAAGACAAACACTCAAACTTACAATGCAGTTAACCCTATATATTCCATAGAATACAAACAAAGAGTTCTGATAATAAATTCTTGTCAGGGGCGTAGCTTGGCCTTCATATATGTGTAGGCACCTTTAAGATAGGGGAGTCCGAGCATATCCCACAATACATTTTGAAAGTCTTATATTCTGCATTCTGAGACATTCTAAAACGTGTTTTGCGAGAAAATAGGAACATATTTTTGCAGTTCTGAGAATCTTCAATTATCACTTAAAAAATACTTTAATGAAATACTGACTTCCCTTCATAAATATACGGTAATGAAATACTGACTTCCCTTCATAAATATACGGTAATGAAATACTGACTTCCCTTCATAGATATACGGTAATGAAATACTGACTTCCCTTCATAAATATACGGTAATGAAATACTGACTTCCCTTCATAAATATACGGTAATGAAATACTGACTTCCCTTCATAAATATACGGTAATGAAATACTGACTTCCCTTCATAGATATACGATAATGAAATACTGACTTCCCTTCATAAATATACGGTAATGAAATACTGACTTCCCTTCATAAATATACGGTAATGAAATACTGACTTCCCTTCATAAATATATGGTAATGAAATACTGACTTCCCTTCATAATCTATGTGTTTGTTGCACATCATGCACCTCTGTCCCCTTACCCATTATTATTTATTACGTTTTTATGCATTTTCATATTTTCAATATTTGAAGAAAATGTGTAGGAATGCTACCCCTAGGAAGCTACGCCACTGTTTGTCCATCAATGTGACATTAATCATTAGGGTTCCCTTTGTCTGAATTTGTGTCTGCGCCACTTCCTCTCGCCAATTGAAAAACACTGGAGCCAATTTGACAAACTTGGAGACAACGATAAGCCATATAGTTCACAAATAAATATATTTGACAAAAGATGTGCCAAAAAAAAAAAATTAAAAAAGTTGTGTCAAATATTTTCGCCAATTCACAAAATTTAGAGCCAATATTTGTTTTTTTTGACACCGACCGACAGCGGGAACCCTGATTATTACAGCCTTGGATTATTCCTGTAGATTTGCTTGAGCTACGGTATCACTATGTCGATGTCTCATACTTCAATACATGCTTCAAACACATACTAATCCAATGTTGTTTATTTCAATTCTAGCTGATAATTTTTGCTTCTAAGACATTCATTCTTATTTATTTGTTACCTACGACGAGCTTAAAGATCTAGACGGGACTCTTGAAATAGTGATGTGTAACCCCCATCATTTATTTGTGTACCTTACACCAGGGCTTAAAGATCTAGACGGGACTCCTGAAATAGTTATGTGTAACCCCCATCATTTATTTGTCTACCTTACACCAGGGTTTAAAGATCTAGACGGGACTCCTGAAATAGTGATGTGTAAACCCCATCATTTATTTGTCTACCTTACACCAGGGTTTAAAGACCTAGACTACTGATTTAGTGTAGCGAGAGCATTACATAAAAGAAATATAGAGGATAACACTCAGAGATGCAAACCCCAGCACTGGTATTTAACATCAGAACAAATACTACACATGTATATAATCAGTTGGAGTGGACACTTGGCTGACCGCACTGACCACAGGCCTTGACCGATTAATCCAAAAATCAAAAGTTTCATCAAAATCCATCAACAACCTATTGAGTTCTCCTGTACACACACAGCAAAATCCATCAACAACCTTTTGAGTTCTCCTGTACGCACACAGCAAAATCCATCAACAACCTATTGAGTTCTCCTGTACGCACACAGCAAAATCCATCAACAACCTTTTGAGTTCTCGTGTACGCACACTGCAAAATCCATCAACAATCTTTTGAGTTCTCGTGTACGCACACAGCAAAATCCATCAACAACCTTTTGAGTTCTCGTGTACGCACACAGCAAAATCCATCAACAACCTTTTGAGTTCTCGTGTACGCACACAGCAAAATCCATCAACAACCTTTTGAGTTCTCGTGTACGCACACACAGCAAAGTCCATCAACAACCTATTGAGTTCTCCTGTACGCACACAGCAAAATCCATCAACAACCTATTGAGTTCTCCTGTACGCACACAGCAAAGTCCATCAACAACCTTTTGAGTTCTCCTGTACGCACACAGCAAAATCCATCAACAACCTTTTGAGTTCTCGTGTACGCACACAGCAAAATCCATCAACAACCTTTTGAGTTCTCCTGTACACACACAGCAAAATCCATCAACAACCTTTTGAGTTCTCATGTACGCACACAGCAAAATCCATCAACAACCTTTTGAGTTCTCGTGTACGCACACAGCAAAGTCCATCAACAACCTATTGAGTTCTCCTGTACGCACACAGCAAAGTCCATCAACAACCTATTGAGTTCTCTGTACGCACACAGCAAATCCATCAACAACCTATGAGTTCTCCTGTACACACACAGCAAAATCCATCAACAACCTTTTGAGTTCTCATGTACGCACACAGCAAAATCCATCAACAACCTTTTGAGTTCTCGTGTACGCACACAGCAAAGTCCATCAACAACCTATTGAGTTCTCCTGTACGCACACAGCAAAGTCCATCAACAACCTATTGAGTTCTCCTGTACGCACACAGCAAAGTCCATCAACAACCTATTGAGTTCTCCTGTACGCACACAGACATAGTTAGGCTCTCCAAATGATCATCGATTCTTAGCATATGATTCCTTGGCATTAAGAGAGTCTGCGGTTGCTGGAATCTATGGTCAGATCATCGAGAGTACGAAAGAACCAGTTCGGTTATATCGAGTAGACACAATGTCTGGGCTAATCTACCATTCATTGTGGCATAATTCTAGGGTCCAGCTACCAATTCCTTAGGCAAACATGTCAACAGTTGCTGAAACATGTCGCATGGTCGATTCATTCAAATGATTGACAGGACGAATGACAGCACTGGACGGCAAATTGTATATGAAGAAGAGTTCATTTGCAGACTGGAGGGCAACTTGTATATGAAGAAGAGTTCATTTGCAGACTGGACGGCAAATTGTATATGAAGAAGAGTTCATTTGCAGACTGGACGGCAACTTGTATATAAGTTCATATAGGTCAAATAAAAACTTGATTTGATAAAAAATCATTTTAAATTTATTATCTTTACGGTGTTTCCTTTCTACACTAAGAACTCGGATCGTTTTAACAGAGGAGAGCTTTTGGCATGCTGCTAGAAGAAGTGGACAGTGATCATTCATACACACACAGTATGACTGAAACGAAGTGAGTGATTTACTCTTACAGATAGATACAGGTTCACCTTTGCAATTTTACAAAAATGTGACTCAGATCTTTCTGCAAGTGAACTCTTCAAATGCAGACCATAATTCATTGCAGCACACTTATGTTGCACAGGTCTGATCACTTCGTGCATTTTAACTCTTTGCGTGTATGCGTTGAAAACTACAGTGAAATAAGCCAGGAAATTACATTAGAAATGCGTTGAAAACTACGGTGAAATAAGCCAGGAAATTACATTAGAAATGCGTTGAAAACTACGGTGAAATAAGTCATGAAATTACATTAGAAATGCGTTGAAAACTACGGTGAAATAAGTCATGAAATTACATTAGAATTGCGTTGAAAACTACGGTGAAATAAGTCATGAAATTACATTAGAAATGCGTTGAAAACTACGGTGAAATAAGTCATGAAATTACATTAGAATTGCGTTGAAAACTACGGTGAAATAAGTCATGAAATTACATTAGAATTGCGTTGAAAACTACGGTGCAATAAGTCATGAAATTACATTAGAAATGCATTGAAAACTACGGTGCAATAAGTCATGAAATTACATTAGAAATGCGTTGAAAACTACGGTGCAATAAGTCATGAAATTATATTAGAATTGCGTCCTTACAACACATTTATTCTCTATTCTTCTATTGAAATTCCGTGACATATTCCCAGAGATTTAAGTTACAATTAAGAAAATCACATTAACAAATTGTCGTCTGCTACAATTATTTGAACTATTTATTTTACCCAGCATGCAAAGAGTTTATTTTAATCAGCAATTTGTGGCCAATTAATAATTCATGTAAAGACCTACTGAATAATGTGCTGTTTGGTTTGTTATGTTATGTTATATGTTATATTTCGGGGTTTACGCCTGCATCAGCACCATTTTGGGCTATATCGCCGGCGGGCAGTTTACTTAACAACACCTTTCCTGGGCAGGCTCCAGCGGTTAACCAGTACTTGGGTGCACCAACCTCCGTAAGAAACTGCCAACTTTTTCATATAAATGAGACACGGTCTGAGCGGGGCTCGAGCCCGTGACCATCAGTGATGATAGGTTACAGTGGTATACAAGTCAGCGACCTTAACCACTCGACCACGGAGGCGGACTTGTTTGGTTTGTACGTTTTAAGAATGAATACTCACTGAGGGATGCGAGGAACTCATGGCAACCTGCGACCCTCCACAGGTTCACATTCACCTTCACATCCATATTCGAGTCTTTGGCAGCCATTTTGCTCAATATGTCCCGCATCTGAAACACAAAATACCTTTGATGTACTTTCAATTTTTCTGAGCTCTACTCCTTCAATATGTGATTGCTGACCATGTTACTGTACAATGACGTTATTCCTGGCCCTGAGGTTATGAAATATTTCTCAGATCTCAAACTCGAGCTCAAGTAATTAGATTGGTTTATTCCGAGATATACACACTCATTTGAACCAATCAGAATCTTGAGACCGAGTTTGAAATTGAAGAGCGGTTTTTATAACCGTGAGACCTGACCCTGAGGTTATCAACCATTTCTCAGATCTCGAGTGATATGATTGGTTGAGCCCGACATTTGCTATTTACTCAACCAATCAGAAAGCTTAATTGAAACTGAGTTTGAGATTAGAGAAAAGTTTGATAACATCAGAAGCAATCCTATGAGCCACATATATATACCTCCTCAAGATGTTTTTATAATCTGTCTGTACCGGTTTTTAGAGATAACATACATTGATATGAACTGATTCACCAGAAGTATGTAGGTCTACACTGACATATTCTACAAAGTGCTTAGAACTCAGCTATTATTGGTGGACTGAATGCCCCTTCGAGCAGTATTTCAGGCACGGATGTGCACCAGGCTAGAACCACCGACCTTCCGCTAGCCAATTTCATGGAAACTATCGCATCACACACCAGTTATTTTAATAAATTTACCTGTTACCTGAATAGCGTGATTAGTAAAATTACTATACAGTCAAACCTGTGTTAGTGGTCACCTCCATTAAGCAGCCAACCTGTATTAAGCTTCCAGATTCCCAATATGTTGTTTTATTATACATTTGACCTCTATTAAGCAGCCAACCTGTATTAAGCAGCCAGTTTCAAGATTCCCAATATGTTGTTTTATTATACATTTGACTCATATTAAGCAGCCAGTTGTGCTAAGCAGCCATTTTCTGTGCTTCCCTTGGCTGGCTGCTTAAGACAGGTTTGACTGTATGTGTATTTTGTGTGTGCCAAATCTTGGGAATAATGAAGTAATACCCACCACTCTGATGACCGCTTCCCCAGCTTCATAATTATGCAGGAACTTGGATAGGGCTTGTGAGGAACCTTGAGGTAGACCTGTCAATGTAAGATAAATATAGAACATCACCTAGAAATCTATACACGTATATCACACGTATATGTATATCTAACATACACTACATTGTGTAGTTTGAAAGACATCATGTGCTGGAATGTATATTTCTGATAATTAGTTAAAGTGACACTATATCGTAATAATGGAGGATGTTTTTTGGTAAAAAGTGTGTCTAAAAATAACAAATTATTCGCACAGAAACAAAACAAAATCACAAATAGATATAACACCATCGTATACGAGAATTGTTTATCAGCAAACACATCTAAATATTGTTTAACTCTTTCAGTGCCGAATAAATTCAGAGCATGTGCAAACAACATAGATCCAGATCAGCCATGGCGTAACGCCGCGTCTGATCAGGATCTATGTTGTTTGCTATTCGGACAGGTGCTTCAGCTCCACTGTCTGAAGAGCAATCAGCATATAGCCTGATCAGACGGCATGTTCTGTTCTGTCCGATCGGGTTCTCTACTTTTTTACAAAGTCGCTTTTATGCGACATTGGCGGTGAAAGAGTTAATGCGCGTGTGTGGCACAACAACTGGTGTTGAAACAGCTGTCTGTCTGATTGTCGAGATGTTCCGAATGTACGCAGGGCATGGCAATCATATTCAGGAAAGTCCTACTTTCACTTTCAGTTTGTTATATCGCAAAAAAAACAATGCTTACAAATGTAATATAAATATTCCAATTAGAATAGATGAATATGTTAGTATTTGTACGCAAAATTTCAATTTTATAATATTTTGATTCCATACGATATGGTGTCGCTTTAAGACTTTCATTAAAATTGTAATGGCACATTGTATGTATGTATGTTCCATTAATGTCAAACCCCTTGCGGGGGACCTAGATATGTTTTCCTGGGCAGGCTTAGCTGACCTAAGTGGTTAACCAGTACTAAGCAATGTGGCCTGACCGAGTATCGAACCCGGGACCGTTCGATTCCAAATCCGACGCTCTACCACTGGATGCCACACATTGAGATATCATAAACAGCAGATGCATAGATATTGTGGTCAGCAATAATAAGTTAATCAGATCTTAACCCATTCAACACCAAGTAACTGACATGGACTGGTGCATGATATTTTTAGACCAATAAATTAATAACAAAATTACATTCGGACCAGTTCATTTATAAAAATGGGTAATTTTATCTAAATATAGTAATATTACTGGCAAAAAGTGCAGATCCTGATGAGACGGCTCGTAACGAGCCGGCTCATCTGGATCTACACTTTTTGTAAGCCTATTTAAAAATCTAGTGTTGAAAGGGTTAAAGACACACACGAGCAACCTAAAAATCTCACAACAAGAATGCATGGTCGCACTTCAAAATTATACTGTTACTTCTTAACATATTAATGATTTGTCGGCTGCTACAATTATTTGAACTATTTATAGCCATTATTCTACCCAGCATGCAAAGAGTTCCGTGAATTATTAACTTTCCATTGACGGTATCTGTTCCTACGTGCAACATACAAATCCAGATGCATTGTAATATACCTTAGTTGCAAAACCAGCGAACAAAACAACACTTAAATAACAGAGAGCAAGATTAATGGACAAAGAATAGAAATGTCCAAAAACATGAATATATAATACCGATATCTAATGTGAATAGGCGATAACAGAAAATGTCAACATCTTTTTAAAAAGGAAGATTTTTTCCTATTATCTTTGTCGTGGATATTAAAAGTCATACGTGTGAACCATTTCTAGAGGACACCTCTCCTACATGTGAACAATTTCTAGGACACCTCTCATACATATGAACCATTTCTAGAGAACACCTCTCATACATGTGAACCATTTCTAGAGGACACCTCTCATACATATGAACTATTTCTAGAGGACACCTCTCATACATGTGAACCATTTCTAGAGGACACCTCTCATACATGTGAACCATTTCTAGAGGACACCTCTCATACATATGAACCATTTCTAGAGGACACCTCTCATACATGTGAACCATTGCTAGAGGACACCTCCCATACATGTGAACCATTTCTAGAGGACACCTCTCATACATATGAACCATTTCTAGAGGACACCTCTCATACATGTGAACCATTTCTAGAGGACACCTCTCATACATGTGAACCATTTCTAGAGGACACCTCTCATACATGTGAACCATTTCTAGAGGACACCTCTCATACATGTGAACCATTTCTAGAGGACACCTCTCATACATGTGAACCATTTCTAGAGGACACCTCTCATACATATGAACAATTTCTAGAGGGCACCTCTCATACATGTGAACCATTTCTAGAGGACACATCTCATACATGTGAACCATGTCTAGAGGACACATCTCATACATGTGAACCATTTCTAGAGGACACCTCTCATACATGTGAATGAATGATAGAGCCCTATGGGCACACCTCTCACGCAACGATAGGGACTATGAGGGACCACTCCTCTCATTCCAATAGGTGACATTTAAAATATTGACAAAAATCCTTGTATCCATTCTGAAGGGATGACACAGTCACCACACACACCCCTGATCAAGTTACTTTATTATTACAATATTATTATTTTATTAAGTCAATCCTGCCTGCCTAGATCACTATTAGGAATAAGAATTGTGTTTTTGTTTGTTTTTGGATATCTTTATTTATGGTCACCCCTTAGTTAATCGAGGCGACCCCTCAGGAATTATGTTAGTCATTTTATTATTTGGAGGATAGTGCAAGATACAGAAGACTCTCCAATTTCAGAAACATCTCTGGTTCTTTTACATGTCCGGTGTATAGCTCCGATACTAGCCTGGGAACATGTCGATATATTTTGCCTGGTCAGTCAAATAAATATATTTTAATGCCTGGGGAAACTGGCGGGGTTTCCCATGAAATTATTAATCCTATTAATAGGCCTATTAGCATGTGACTTAATTAATGACGTACTTGAATCGAAAGCGAGGCACTGCAATGCTGATAAAACATTATAATTGGCCGCCATTGTTTATGGTTCAACGGAACGATAAATAGTTTTAAAAAGTACAATGTGCATCTGATTTGACATATTTACTGAATATTTAGGTCGTCCTTAGTTCAATTACGCCGAATCGATCCATTACCATCTAAATGTAATATTTAAAATCCGCCATCTCGTCGATATAACACAGAAACGGGACATTATATGTAAATGAGTCTACGGGAACATTCGTGTATATTCGGAAATGATCGTGTATAATCGTGCCTGTTTCGGCTATTTCCGATAGAATTCCGTTTCTATATTTAGCGATATTATCTTGTAGAGAAGAGTTGTCGTTCTTCAAATCTACACCCTCAAAAAAGTGGGTGTAAGTAGATGGCGCTACGATCGGAAATCCAGTTTCCCCAGGCTGTCATTTGGCTAGATGTTTAAAAGTGAAAAATCGACAGACTGGAACCTAGGCTACACCGATACATGAGACCTCGGTTTATAGTCCCATCTGAAACTGTTAATATTATTAGATTCAGACTAGAGGATTGAACCTGCGACCACTGGATTCGCAGTTCAACGTGTTAACAACTGGACCACTGACCCATCTATATCTATAAGTTGGATTCTATCTCAGGGTGAATTGTATATTTAGGAATTAATATTTGCCTAGCCATTGTTAATCGGCCATTGCCTATGGCTTGCATGGTTAAATCTTACGCAACTCCAAACTGTGGTTTAATCGCCGATAAACAATAGCAAGGACATATATTATTTCCATTCTAACATGACCCAATATAGTGCTATAAATGAATAAATGTGTGTGTTATTTTGTTTTTTTCTGTTATTTGGCTGATGGCTTTACAAAATACCTCCCTGTATACTACCTTCTGTATTCCAGTGGCACTGAAATTCATCCCCCAGCTATCAACACTATATTTCCTGTATGACTGGTTATTAACACTACAAATCTTGCCCAATCGCTGTATTCAATTCCAATGTAAAATTATTAAAAGTTGTGCATATTTAAGCCCATAAATAAGTTTTTTTACAGGACCAAGGGGGAGCAAAATTCAATAGCCATAGCCGTGGTTTATTGCAGATTTATTCTTTGTTTATAGGAACAAAATATCAGGTCATGTTAGAATAAATCAATTGGTACTCCTACATGGTTAAGATATCATTACTAGATATTAACATTTTATTTTATTCAGAAAACAGAAATTTACATAATTAATGAAGAAAACGTTAATTAAGAAAAATATTAATTAAAAGGATTAATTGGTTTTAAGGTTATGATAATGTTTGATGCTCATACCTGACATATCTGCTTAAAGGATTAGAATACTAGTAAATAGAAATAAATAACTGGGGACACGATGGTACGCCGGTGAAGCTCTTCTATTTACAGTTGTCATGTATACGCAGTGAACCGTTTACTCTACAACACAAGTCGTGATAGCACAGTGGTAGCGCATTCGCTTCAGGTGCGAAAGGCCTGGAGTTCGAGCCCCGTTGGAGCAATTATGATTGGGCCCTTTAAAGGTATTTAAATTCCATGTTGCTTCTTCTCTCTCCCTTGTGGCGATGGATTCCATCAGGAATGAGGTCTCTAAATTGGCTTACAAAAAAGTGTAGATCCAGATGAGCCGGCTCGTGATGAGCCGTCTCATCAGGATCTGCACTTTTTTCAAGAAATATAACTATTTTTAGAATTTTTTTTACCCATTTTGATAAATGAACTGATCCAAATGTAATTTTGTTATTAATTTATTGGTCTAAAAATATCATGGACTAGTCCATGTCAGTTACTTGGTGTTGAATGGGTTAAAATGGATTGTCTGGACCTGTAGGATATCCACAGAAATAATTAAATATACCTGCATTCTAATTATTTCTGTGTTTTGTTTGTTTGATTTTGGAGTTTATAGAGCAGTCTGGTAACCGCAAAGTAACAGATTAGCTTTCTCATTTATCCAAATCGGAACAATGCAATGCCTAATTTCGATTCAGCAAAAATCTGATCACGATCCTGACATCAACCAGGCTCAAACTCACAGCATTACCGGACAAGTGATCGAGATACCGAGCTCAACCACTCGACAATGGAGACCCCAGATTCATAGTAAACACTAAAGTGATTTGAGTACATCCTTTTATACCTAATTGATTTCTGTTCTGCAAACAGTGCATTCTTATTGAATATGAAATGATAATTAATAATTACATGTATACAGCGAGCATGAGGCTGTCCGATTAGCACAGTTGTTCTCACTAATGCAAACCGGATTCGATCCTCGGACCAGGAAGTATGCGAGATGGCACTGTGGTCGGGTTTTCGGGTACTCCCCCACACAAATGACCACATTGCCTCTTATCACTCCTCGTGGCGATGGATTCCATCTGGAATGAGGTCTCGACAAAAAATAATTACAGTCAACCTGTGTTAGTGGTCACCTCCATTAAGCAGCCAACCTGTATTAAGCAGCCAGTTTCCAGATTCCCAAGCGGTTGTAAATTTTATTATATATTTGACCTCTATTAAGCAGCCACTTTCTCTGACTCCCTTGGCTGGCTGCTTAAGACAGGTTTGACTGTATACTTTAATGAAAGACAAATTCATACCTAGCAATGCCTGCAAACTGGCGCTAGCCTGTGTCAGTCTATCCCCGGGATCACTCTGTGGGAAGAAGACAGCCGGAGGGAGGCCATTGAGCGAAGGCTCAAACCTGAAACCAACTGCCTGCAGTAGATCCTTCCAGCCATTGAGACCGCCGACTTTGTTCTCTATGGACTGCGCAGTAGTGTACATCGAGTTCTTGGACCCTTGGTGGATTCTCTGCAGGGACTTTTCAATCTGAACAAGAATATATTATAATAATGACTTAACTCTCTTTGCATGCTGGGTAAAATAAAAGATTTAAATAGTTCAAATAAATGTAGCAGACGGCATTTCAGTAATGTGTTTTTCTTATTTATAACTGAAAACTCTTGAAATATGTCATGGAATATAGAATATATGCATGTTGTGATAAGGAATATAGAATCAATACATGTTGTGACATGGAATATAGAATCAAAACATGTTGTGACATGGAATATAGAATAAAACATGTTGTGACATGTAATATAGAATCAATACATGTTGTAACCAGGCATGTAGAATCTATGCATGTTGTAACCAGGCATATAGAATCAATACATGTTGCAACCAGGCATGTAGAATCAATATATGTTGTAACCAGGCATATAGAATCTATACATGTTGTAACCAGGCATGTATAATCTATACATGTTGTAACCAGGCATGTAGAATCTATACATGTTGTAACCAGGCATATAGAATCTATACATGTTGTAACCAGGCATGTATAATCTATACATGTTGTAACCAGGCATGTAGAATCTATACATGTTGTAACCAGGCATATAGAATCTATACATGTTGTAACCAGGCATATAGAATCAATATATGTTGTAACCAGGCATATAGAATCAATACATGTTGCAACCAGGCATGTAGAATCTATGCATGTTGTAACCAGGCATGTAGAATCTATACATGTTGTAACCAGGCATATAGAATCAATACATGTTGTAACCAGGCATGTAGAATCTATGCATGTTGTAACCAGGCATGTAGAATCTATACATGTTGTAACCAGGCATGTAGAATCAATATATGTTGTAACCAGGCATATAGAATCAATACATGTTGTAACCAGGCATGTAGAATATATGCATGTTGTAACCAGGCATGTAGAATCTATGCATTTTGTAACCAGGCATGTAGAATCTATACATGTTGTAACCAGGCATATAGAATCAATATATGTTGTAACCAGGCATATAGAAACTATGCATGTTGTAACCAGGCATGTAGAATCAATACATGTTGTAAACAGGCATATAGAATCAATACATGTTGTAACCAGGCATGTAGAATCAATATATGTTGTAACCAGGCATATAGAAACTATGCATGTTGTAACCAGGCATATAGAATCTATTCATGTTGTAACCAGGCATATAGAATCAATACATGTTGTAACCAGGCATATAGAATCTATTCATGTTGTAACCAGGCATATAGAATCTATTCATGTTGTAACCAGGCATATAGAATCAATACATGTTGTAACCAGCATATAGAATATACATGTTGTAACCAGGCATATAGAATATATACATGTTGTAACCAGGCATATAGAATCAATACATGTTGTAACCAGGCATATAGAATCAATACATGTTGTAACCAGGCATGTAGAATCAATACATGTTGTAACCAGGCATGTAGAATCTATGCATGTTGTAACCAGGCATGTAGAATCTATGCATGTTGTGACTCAGAATATAGAATCTATACATGTCTGTGGCGTCCGTGGCCCAGTGGTAGAGCGTCGGATTTGGAATCGAACGGTCCCGGGTTCGATACTCGGTCAGGCCATGTATGTAGTGTCATTGAGCAAGGCACCTCACACACATTGCTTAGTACTGGTTAATTGCTTAGGTCGGCTAAGCCTGCCCAGGAAAACATGTCTAAGTCCCCGAAAGGGGTTTGACATTAAAGGAACATACATACATACATGTTGTGACTCGGAATATAGAATCTATGCATGTTGTAACCAGGCATGTAGAATCAATACATGTTGTAACTCGGATTATAGAATCTATACATGTGACCCAGCATATAGAACATAATTATTATTATATATGTTGTAACCAGGCATGTAGAATTTATTCATGTGACACAGCATATAGAATCTATATATGTTGTTACATCAACTTGTACTTTTAATGATATTGAAGTTGGAGGGACTATACAAGGATTAGGTATAACACGCAAGCAAATGTCAAAGCTGTTATCTGGCTTTGTTTTATAATGTTTTAGGTTATGAATAGTTGCAGAAAAAACGTGCACACCTTGATAAAAGATAAAGCAAATAAGTTGTCCACTTACAAACAAATATGTTGCCCCCGGAAACCAATGGGGTCAAAAGTTTTGGATTTTATATGACTACCGCTACATATCACTGTCGATGATTCATATTCATGGGAGTTTTCACTAAATTTGATCATGTGTTCATAGATCATTGAAAAAATGGACAGTTTCTCACGAAACTATTGTACGTGTATATAAAAATAAAGGTGATAGATATGCGTTGAACCCTTGAATTGCACCTTATTACAAACATTAGCATGTTCATGAATCCACTGCTGTCTAAAATGTCGACAATAAATAAACAATTTTTAAAACGGTTTTGCCATACCCCACCCACCTATCAATATTGGTGAAGATCCAAGTCTTAATCTCACTAGATCTCGTTCAATTTTTATTTTAAAAAAAATTGAATTTAACTTCAGACACTTCAAACGCCTGTGGTACATCATCATTCATTGTGGGATGAGCCAAATATTTACTTCAAAACAAGATTAATTCTGAGAAAATAATTAAATGTCTCGTCAACATTTTGATTTTGCTGTTTAATCAGAATTTATGGAGCTTCACAAATTATGACGTTACAATTTCATGCTAATTTTTGCTGTTGTCAGTTTGTTTATTTCTCTGATGCAAGTTCCAACAGATCGATGCATGCAAGAAATAATAAGAATATATATTAACCATTGACCTGCCAATTACAACTAAAGTCGCTTTTGCAAACAGCATAGAAGAGCCAGATCAGACGGCACAGAACATGCTGTCTGATCAGACTCTATGCTGTTTGCTATTTGGGACAGTGGAGCTAACACACTTGGCTGAATAGCAAACAACATAGATCCTGATCCGTGGCTAATGTGGATCTATGTTGTTTGCACATTCTGTCCAATTTATTCGGAAGGTTAAGGGCTAGGTTTATTTTTCCGTTTATTGCATTTTCCAAATTTGAAGTAATGGTAACCTACCAGATGTAGCAATACCCTCATAGCCTCGCGACACTGAGCCGGGTGCTGGAGAAGCTCGCCGATTGCGTGACCCATCTGGGCGACCTTACTACTCAACTTCACATCCTGACCAATCAGAACCCAGCCGCCCCAGTTAGACGGGTGTGAGAATTGCTTCGTCGTCTGTACTGTCTTCACTGCGAAAGTCAAAGCTTGCGAGACACATTTTCCTTCCTGCAGACCGATATACAACGTCCGCATTAATAGTTTTGATGCCTGATCCGGTACAGGCCATAAACAATATAGAACCGATTGCGCACCAGCTGAGAGGAGCGACCGAGTTAGTCCGACCACTCCGTCGGTGTTAATCCGTCCGGCTCGATCATCCGTATAGCCGGAACTGAGAATGACAAGTTTAGCATGAAGTTTGAGATTGAGTATATCAGCAGCAGTGAGGAGGTATTCCGCTAGCGAGGGTCCATCGAATGAACTAATATCGCTGGAACTATCGTCAGAATCGATAGTCGGGAATCTCGTCTGCGGATGTGACGACACCTCGCCCGGCGACAATATCACAGATGAGAGTTTCCATGAAATGTGAGTTGCAAAATGTATCACTTCTACTTGCTCTATTTGATTTAACACTGCTCCTTTCGTAGCCTCGTGACCTATGAGAGGCCTAGCTGTCAATATTTCACCGACAATTCTTGCCTCATATTCCGATGAAGGAATATCATGTAAATGCCAATGCTGACAAATGGAAGATGTCAATTTTGGGTTGCCAACGACAACTGCACCAGATGAATCTATCACAGGACGGCCATTTCGATCATGTTTATTTGTATTTTGCAATGAAGTCAATGACGGTACAACAATCAGATTAAAACGCTCGTATAAATATTCCATAGTTTGATCTTTTCTTAGCACTGAGAATGGAATCAAAAATAGATCTCCTTGTAAAACCAGAATCAAATCGGACGCACACGATCCAGATTGTTCGGTAACATCCTTCATAGACTCTTCAAATGGTTCGATCAGCAGCTGATAGAGTGCAGATATTGCAGATCTGTTACCAAACTTATTGCGAACACTGTTTTTTCGACTGATTGAAGCTCCCGGGAATGAAGCGTTCAAACTGACGTTCAAACTGAACATGCTTCCGAGGCTGTAGTTACTGCTGTTAAACAAATGATTTCTATTCACAATCCGAAGAAATCCTGTCCGGTCATTTTCGGCATTCAATTTATCGCCGAGCTCTTCGAGGTGTTGTTCCCAGTGATCCTCAACATCACTTGTACAGTCGTTATCCATACTGATAGATCGTGGTGTGACTCTGAAAAAGTGAAGGATGAAATGTGTAATGGACAATAGCTCGCCTCACTTTTCCAGTTACAACAATGCATGCAAAGATGCAGGCATTCTAAGCTAGATCCGGCCACCATTAATGGAGATAATAATAATTTTGAGCAAATCTAATATTAGAATATAATTATGAAATAGAAGGCACATTTCTACATTACACCCTCCAACTAATACACAATGAACATCCGATTTCCAATTCTGTATATAACATTATTTTGGTTACGCTACCTGGATATGCTGCTGGGGGCTACGTTACTTGGATATGCTGCTAGGGGCTATGTTACCTGGATATGCTGCTGGGGGCTACGTTACCTGGATATGCTGCTAGGGGCTATGTTACCTGGATATGCTGCTAGGGGCTACGTTACCTGGATATGCTGCTAGGGGCTACGTTACCTGGATATGCTGCTAGGGGCTACGTTACCTGGATATGCTGCTAGGGGACTACATTACCTGGATATGCTGCTAGGGGCATGACTTTCCACTCCCATGGACTCGCGTATCTGACCGACCATATTGTCCAGTAACGAGCATGCAGAGAAACTAACGCTGGACTTCATGCTGATGTTATCTCCTGCATCCACCTCACTCTCAAGGTCCGTCATGCTTGTCACATGGAACTTCACAATACCTGAAACAAAACATAGACCACCATATGTACATATTGCATTTATAACTAGAGGATAGCACTCAGTGAGATGCATGCCCCCATTCTGGTATTTGACAAATACTGATTTTACAGTATATATTCACATTACTTTGAAATGACCTTGAAAGGTCAACATTAAGGTCTATCAAGGTATGGTCTACTTGAATGGTCATTATGAGGTTTACAGTTGTATATATTCACATTACTTTGATATGACCTTGAAAGGTCAACATTAAGGTCTATCAAGGTATGGTCTACTTGAAAGGGCATTATGAGGTTTACAGTTGTATATATTCACATTACTTTGATTTGACCTTGAAAGGTCAACCTTAAGGTCTATCAAGGTATGGTCTACTTGAAAGGTCATTATGAGGTTTACAGTTGTATATATTCATATTACTTTGATATGATCTTGAAAGGTCAACATTAAGGTCTATCAAGGTATGGTCTACTTGAAAGGGCATTATGAGGTTTACAGTTGTATATATTCACATTACTTTGATTTGACCTTGAAAGGTCAACCTTAAGGTCTATCAAGGTATGGTCTACTTGAAAGGTCATTATGAGGTTTACAGTTGTATATATTCATATTACTTTGATATGACCTTGAAAGGTCAACCTTAAGGTCTATCAAGGTATGGTCTACTTGAAAGGTCATTATGAGGTTTACAGTTGTATATATTCACATTACTTTGATTTGACCTTGAAAGGTCAACATTAAGTTCTATTAAGGTATACTTGAAAGGTAGAGGTTTCCTATTGGTGTTGCATTGGAACTATATGTATATCCTGCTTTGTTTTTGAGCTACAAGCATGTATACTGTAGTTTACCATAGCAACGGGAGTGGACACTTTGCTGACCTCCCTGACAACATGCCATGACTGTTTACTGCATATAGCGGCACACTGGCACAATCTAATATCAGCCCATTCAAACATGGGGACACAAACATGCTACATGCAGACGACACAGTAGTTATCTTACCATCTCTGGGTGTTAATAACCAGCTGTACAAAAACCCCGATGCAACGGAGAAATACAGGACCATGCTCTTCTGTTTCTGAACAATGTTTAGTATCTGGTCCGTCATGATTGGTGGAGGGTCTGTCACATGGTTACCATAGAAACCTTCAGATCCAGCCTGCCGTTCCATCAACAGGTCAATGAATGCACGAGTGCAGGCTCTTTCTGCAACCACCAGGGCTTCCGGGTGTCGATCCAACGTGACGAGCACTCGCTGAAATAAACACAAGCAGGTTTTTGTAATGTTTTCAAAATTAGAAACATTTAATTAGTTCTGCACACCCTGCAACACCGCTACAACAAAATGTATTTACTGTGAGTAGAATAGAAAGCCGAGTTGAAGTGGTTTCAATCAAATAAATTGTCGTGTTTTATTGTATAAAGTTGGCAGAGCATCGAGCTTGTGTGTGTTTGCTTAGTTGTTCTTTTTCACCTTGGTCATGGCAGAGTTTTGAGTTTATTTGTCTCATGTTTTGAAAAACCTAAATAAAGGCTAAGAATGAGAGATTATTTCCGGTATTCAACGCTGTCGAGAAAAACTAGTTTTAACGAAGTATACACAATATAATGTGTGCCAAGTTTCGTAAAATTCTGTTCATTACTTTGTGTTTTACATTTGTGTTGCTACCAGTTGCCCATATGAGCGACGCCTCCTGAAGTGATTGGTCATTTTAGATTTTTGGAGGATAGTGCAATGATACAGACAGTGACCCATTTCATAGTCTCCTCTGGTTCTTTTACATGCAAAGTGTAAAGCACAGACACAAGACCTCGTTTTAAAGTCCCATCTGAAAGACAGTTAATTTTATTAGGGTCAGACGGGGGATCGAACCTGCAATCCCTGGATTACCAGTCCATGTGATTTACTTGGTGTTGAATGGGTTAATCACTCAGCCATGGAATAGAATAATGAAGACACTTTGGTTCCATACAGAGTAACACATCAATTAATACATAGGTTTCCTGAAAAGATGCTCTACAAGTGTCACTGCAACATAATCTTACTATCTCTTCATTTAATTAAATTTGCATAGTTTTAGACAACAGTAAATATGAATTTACTTCAATTATAAAAAGTTCAAGAAACATACTATCTTTTGAAAAGGTTAATACAACAATGTGTTATATTGTTCTCTAATTTGTATAACCAGTTGCATCATCACATTTCAGAACACAGTTGAGTTGTTGTTTGTTTGTTTCTGAGTTTTAAAGTCACACCAACAGCTTATGTCATAAGGCGACTCTCCAGATATTATTGGTGGAGGAAGACCCTGCGTACCCCTCCGAACAGTATTTCTGGTACAGATTGGCATCCAGATAGACCCTGCGTACCCCTCCGAACAGTATTTCTGGTACAGATTGGCATCCAGATAGACCCTGCGTACCCCTCCGAGCAGTATTTCTGGTACAGATTGGCATCCAGATAGACCCTGCGTACCCCTCCGAGCAGTATTTCTGGTACAGATTGGCATCCAGATAGACACTGCGTACCCCTCCGAGCAGTATTTCTGGTACAGATTGGCATCCAGATAGACCCTGCGTACCCCTCCGAGCAGTATTTCTGGTACAGATTGGCATCCAGATAGACACTGCGTACCCCTCCGAGCAGTATTTCTGGTACAGATTGGCATCCAGATAGACACTGCGTACCCCTCCGAGCAGTATTTCTGGTACAGATTGGCATCCAGATAGACCCTGCGTACCCCTCCGAGCAGTATTTCTGGTACAGATTGGCATCCAGATAGACACTGCGTACCCCTCCGAGCAGTATTTCTGGTACAGATTGGCATCCAGATAGACCCTGCGTACCCCTCCGAGCAGTATTTCTGGTACAGATTGGCATCCAGATAGACCCTGCGTACCCCTCCGAGCAGTATTTCTGGTACAGATTGGCATCCAGATAGACCCTGCGTACCCCTTCGAGCAGTATTTCTGGTACAGATTGGCATCCAGATAGACACTGCGTACCCCTCCGAGCAGTATTTCTGGTACAGATTGGCATCCAGATAGACCCTGCGTACCCCTCCGAGCAGTATTTCTGGTACAGATTGGCATCCAGATAGAACCACTGACCTTCAGCAAGACAGCTGGATAGCTTCCTCATAAGAAAGAGGTGAGGGGCAAGTGATTTGAAGTCAACGACCATAACCACGGGGAAAAAAATCACATTTGCAAACAACATAGACACGCTGCGTCTGATCAGGATCTATGTTGTTTGCTTCTTCAGTCAAGTGTTTTAGCTCCACTATCCGAATAGCAAACAGCACAGAGCCTGATAAGACAGCAGACAGCACACTCTGTGCATGTTCTGTGTCGTCTGATCTGCCTCTGTGCTGTTTGCAAAAGTGACTTCATCTGCCGATAGCATGCAATGGGTTAACAGCTTATATACATTAATCCCCCACATTGACATATCACATGCAAATCCCCCATAATGCATTGCACATTAACATATCACATGCATATCCCCCATAATGCATTGCACATTGACATATCACATGCAAATCCCCCATAATGCATTGCACATTAACATATCACATGCAAATCCCCCATAATGCATTGCACATTGACATATCAGATGCAAATCCCCCATAATGCATTGCACATTGACATATCACATGCAAATCCCCCATAATGCATTGCACATTGACATATCACATGCAAACCCCCCATAATGCATTGCACATTGACATATCACATGCAAATCCCCCATAATGCATTGCACATTGACATATCACATGCAAATCCCCCACAATGCATTGCACATTGACATATCACATGCAAATCCCCCATAATGCATTGCACATTGACATATCACATGCAAATCCCCCATAATGCATTGCACATTAACATATCACATGCAAATCCCCATAATGCATTGCACATTGACATATCAGATGCAAATCCCCCATAATGCATTGCACATTGACATATCACATGCAAATCCCCCATAATGCATTGCACATTGACATATCACATGCAAACCCCCCATAATGCATTGCACATTGACATATCACATGCAAATCCCCCATAATGCATTGCACATTGACATATCACATGCAAATCCCCCACAATGCATTGCACATTGACATATCACATGCAAACCCCCCATAATGCATTGCACATTGACATATCACATGCAAACCCCCCATAATGCATTGCACATTGACATATCACATGCAAATCCCCCATAGTGCATTGCACATTGACATATCACATGCAAACCCCCCATAACGCATTGCACATTGACATATCACATGCAAATCCCCCACAATGCATTGCACATTGACATATCACATACAAATCCCCCATAGTGCATTGCACATTGACATATCACATGCAAATAAGTAGCCGATAACAAAATGTGTAGGTCATACAATATTCCACTTACTGTTTTACAATTTATTAACATTTTAAAGTAGTAATTTGACAAGCTGCTTCCTAATGGACAGATTTTTGCAAAACTATTATTTGTAAGTTTTATTGATTACACTTTATGGATTTGTTTCCAAATTCATAAACGTTCATGTGCAATTAAGCTACAGCTTACAATCTAAAGGAAACATAATGCATAATATTTATATGAGGTACAGAATCAAAACATTCACACCCAGCTATAAATCACAAGAGATGCACATATTTGCCTCTGCTTATGATTATGAAAATGTATCTATGCCTTTCTATTGTACTTTGTTTACCTATTGTTTGCATTAAATATATTGTCACATTTAATGCAATAAATATACTGAATTTGAGTGGAAGTCGTGATAGCGCATTGGTAGCGCATTCGCTTCAGGTGCGAAAGGTCCAGAGTTCGTGCCCCGTTGGAGCCGTTACGATTGTGCCCTTAGGCAAGGCATTTAAATTCCACGTTGCCTCTTCTCTCTCCCTCGTGGCGATGGATTCCATCAGGAATGAGCTCTGGAGAGTGATTAATATAAGTTATAAGAACTTGTTTTGCAATCGAGCTAAAAGAAATTTGTATAAACTATTTTTATACTGAATTGAAATGATTTTGCAAAATCTCAATTCTAAATTACTGATTCTGATGCCCTAGAACCACGAGCCGTCTATCAGAACACGTAATTACGTACACAATAATTGTCAGGGAATCAGAAAATATCCCAGGATATAAGAAAAAGGTATTAATTCATACATTTACACCCGCATCGCACATGCAAAACGTAAAATACGAAACTTGAACATTTCGGAAGTATCAAATTTTGTTCTAATGTCAATTTTTTGGAAGCCATTTAAATGGAGGTTGTTTATGGCTAAAATGAAATTTCCAGCACGATACTTAACAGTAGAAAGTATCCAAATTATATGTGTTTTTCAAGTGATAAAACATACAATTGTAAACGTAGTTGCTTATGACATTAAATTTGAGAAACATTGCTACATTGTTAAATTTAACAATTGTTAAAGCCCCAGAATTCAACATACATAGAATGTTCTGTACAGTGATGTAAAATATTCTGCTCATCAGTAGATGATTAGCATTTATAACCCATTATCCCTGAATTCACAGTCCATCATGTCACAGTCCAACATGTCACAGTCCAACATGTCACAGTCCACCATGTCACAGTCCACCATGTCACAGTCCAACATGTCACAGTCCACCATGTCACAGTCCAACATGTCACAGTCCACCATGTCACAGTCCAACATGTCACAGTCCAACATGTCACAGTCCACCATGTCACAGTCCAACATGTCACAGTCCAACATGTCACAGTCCACCATGTCACAGTCCAACATGTCACAGTCCACCATGCCACAGTCCAACATGTCACAGTCCAACATGTTACAGTCCACCATGTCACAGTCCAACATGTCACAGTCCAACATAGTCCAACATGTCACAGTCCAACATGACACAGTCCAACATGTCACAGTCCAACATGTTACAGTCAAACATGTAAACATTGGTGGTGTCAAGAATATAAATACATGTATATACACCCGGCCATGTACATACATGTATATACACCCGGCCATGTACATACATGTATATACACCCGGCCATGTACATACATGTATATACACCCAGCCATGTACATACACCCAGCCATGTACATACACCCAGCCATGTACATACATGTATATACACCCAGCCATGTACATACATGTATATACACCCGGCCATGTACATACATGTATATACACCCGGCCATGTACATACATGTATATACACCCAGCCATGTACATACATGTATATACACCCAGCCATGTACATATACATACATGTATATACACCCGGCCATGTACATACATGTATATACACCCAGCCATATACATATACATACATGTATATACACCCGGCCATGTACATACATGTATATACACCCAGCCATGTACATACATGTATATACACCCAGCCATGTACATACATGTATATACACCTGGCCATATACATACATGTATATACACCCGACCATGTACATACATGTATATACACCCAGCCATGTACATATACATACATGTATATACACCCAGCCATGTACATACATGTATATACACCCAGCCATGTACATACATGTATATACACCCAGCCATGTACATACATGTATATACACCCGGCCATGTACATACATGTATATACACCCGGCCATGTACATACATGTATATACACCCGGCCATGTACATACATGTATATACACCCAGCCATGTACATACATGTATATACACCCAGCCATGTACATACATGTATATACACCCAGCCATGTACATACATGTATATACACCCAGCCATGTACATATACATACATGTATATACACCCAGCCATGTACATACATGTATATACACCCAGCCATGTACATACATGTATATACACCCAGCCATGTACATACATGTATATACACCCAGCCATGTACATACATGTATATACACCCAGCCATGTACATACATGTATATACACCCAGCCATGTACATGTACATACATGTATATACACCCAGCCATGTACATGTACATACATGTATATACACCCAGCCATGTACATGTACATACATGTATATACACCCAGCCATGTACATACATGTATATACACCCAGCCATGTACATACATGTATATACACCCGACCATGTACATACATGTATATACACCCGGCCATGTACATACATGTATATACACCCAGCCATGTACATACATGTATATACACCCAGCCATGTACATACATGTATATACACCCAGCCATGTACATGTACATACATGTATATACACCCGGCCATGTACATACATGTATATACACCCGACCATGTACATACATGTATATACACCCAGCCATGTACATACACCCGACCATGTACATACATGTATATACACCCAGCCATGTACATACATGTATATACACCCAGCCATGTACATACATGTATATACACCCAGCCATGTACATGTACATACATGTATATACACCCGGCCATGTACATACATGTATATACACCCGACCATGTACATAAAAACACCCACAACAACAAAACACCCGCCATGTACATACATGTATATACACCCGACCATGTACATATATGTATATACACCCAGCCATGTACATACATGTATATACACCCGGCCATGTACATACATGTATATACACCCGACCATGTACATATATGTATATACACCCAGCCATGTACATGTACATACACCCAACCATGTACAAACATGTATATACACCCAGCCATATACATACATGTATATACACCCAGCCATGTACATACATGTATATACACCCAGCCATGTACATACATGTATATACACCCAGCCATGTACATACATGTATATACACCCGGCCATGTACATGTATATACACCCGGCCATGTACATACATGTATATACACCCAGCCATGTACATACATGTATATACACCCAGCCATGTACATACATGTATATACACCCAGCCATGTACATATACATACATGTATATACACCCGGCCATGTACATATACATACATGTATATACACCCGGCCATGTACATATACATACATGTATATACACCCAGCCATGTACATATACATACATGTATATACACCCGACCATGTACATATACATACATGTATATACACCCGACCATGTACATACATGTATATACACCCGGCCATGTACATGTACATACATGTATATACACCCAGCCATGTACATACATGTATATACACCCAGCCATGTACATACATGTATATACACCCAGCCATGTACATACATGTATATACACCCAGCCATGTACATACATGTATATACACCCGACCATGTACATACATGTATATACACCCAGCCATGTACATACATGTATATACACCCAGCCATGTACATACATGTATATACACCCGGCCATGTACATACATGTATATACACCCGACCATGTACATACATGTATATACACCCGACCATGTACATACATGTATATACACCCGGCCATGTACATACATGTATATACACCCAGCCATGTACATATACATACATGTATATACACCCAGCCATGTACATATACATACATGTATATACACCCGGCCATGTACATACATGTATATACACCCAGCCATGTACATACATGTATATACACCCAGCCATGTACATATACATACATGTATATACACCCAGCCATGTACAATACATACATGTATATACACCCGGCCATGTACATACATGTATATACACCCGACCATGTACATACATGTATATACACCCGGCCATGTACATACACATACATGTATATACACCCATCATGTACATACATGTATATACACCCGGCCATGTACATACATGTATATACACCCGGCCATGTACATACATGTATATACACCCAGCCATGTACATACATGTATATACACCCGGCCATGTACATACATGTATATACACCCAGCCATATACATACATGTATATACAACCGACCATGTACATACATGTATATACACCCGGCCATGTACATACATGTATATACACCCAGCCATGTACATATACATACATGTATATACACCCAGCCATGTACATACATGTATATACACCCAGCCATGTACATACATGTATATACACCCAGCCATGTACATACATGTATATACACCTGGCCATGTACATACATGTATATACACCCAGCCATGTACATACATGTATATACACCCAGCCATGTACATACATGTATATACACCCAGCCATGTACATACATGTATATACACCCAGCCATGTACATGTACATACATGTATATACACCCGGCCATGTACATACATGTATATACACCCGACCATGTACATACATGTATATACACCCAGCCATGTGCATACACCCGACCATGTACATACATGTATATACACCCAGCCATGTACATACATGTATATACACCCAGCCATGTACATACATGTATATACACCCAGCCATGTACATGTACATACATGTATATACACCCGGCCATGTACATACATGTATATACACCCGACCATGTACATACATGTATATACACCCAGCCATGTACATGTACATACATGTATATACACCCGGCCATGTACATACATGTATATACACCCGACCATGTACATATATGTATATACACCCAGCCATGTACATACATGTATATACACCCGGCCATGTACATATATGTATATACACCCAGCCATGTACATGTACATACACCCAACCATGTACAAACATGTATATACACCCAGCCATATACATACATGTATATACACCCGACCATGTACATGTACATACATGTATATACACCCAGCCATGTACATACATGTATATACACCCGGCCATGTACATACATGTATATACACCCGGCCATGTACATACATGTATATACACCCAGCCATGTACATACATGTATATACACCCAGCCATGTACATACATGTATATACACCCAGCCATGTACATACATGTATATACACCCAGCCATGTACATACATGTATATACACCCGACCATGTACATGTACATACATGTATATACACCCAGCCATGTACATATACATACATGTATATACACCCGGCCATGTACATACATGTATATACACCCGGCCATGTACATACATGTATATACACCCAGCCATGTACATACATGTATATACACCCAGCCATGTACATACATGTATATACACCCAGCCATGTACATACATGTATATACACCCAGCCATGTACATACATGTATATACACCCAGCCATGTACATACATGTATATACACCCAGCCATGTACATACATGTATATACACCCGGCCATGTACATACATGTATATACACCCAGCCATGTACATACATGTATATACACCCAGCCATGTACATACATGTATATACACCCAGCCATGTACATACATGTATATACACCCGACCATGTACATACATGTATATACACCCGGCCATGTACATGTACATACATGTATATACACCCAGCCATGTACATACATGTATATACACCCAGCCATGTACATACATGTATATACACCCAGCCATGTACATACATGTATATACACCCAGCCATGTACATACATGTATATACACCCAGCCATGTACATACATGTATATACACCCAGCCATGTACATACATGTATATACACCCAGCCATGTACATACATGTATATACACCCGACCATGTACATACATGTATATACACCCAGCCATGTACATACATGTATATACACCCAGCCATGTACATACATGTATATACACCCAGCCATGTACATACATGTATATACACCCGACCATGTACATACATGTATATACACCCGACCATGTACATACATGTATATACACCCGGCCATGTACATGTACATACATGTATATACACCCGGCCATGTACATGTACATACATGTATATACACCCAGCCATGTACATATACATATATGTATATACACCCAGCCATGTACATATACATACATGTATATACACCCGGTCATGTACATACATGTATATACACCCAGCCATGTACATACATGTATATACACCCAGCCATGTACATATACATACATGTATATACACCCAGCCATGTACATATACATACATGTATATACACCCAGCCATGTACAATACATACATGTATATACACCCGGCCATGTACATACATGTATATACACCCGACCATGTACATACATGTATATACACCCGGCCATGTACATACACATACATGTATATACACCCATCATGTACATACATGTATATACACCCGGCCATGTACATACATGTATATACACCCGGCCATGTACATACATGTATATACACCCAGCCATGTACATACATGTATATACACCCGGCCATGTACATACATGTATATACACCCAGCCATATACATACATGTATATACACCCGACCATGTACATACATGTATATACACCCGGCCATGTACATACATGTATATACACCCAGCCATGTACATATACATACATGTATATACACCCAGCCATGTACATACATGTATATACACCCAGCCATGTACATGTACATACATGTATATACACCCAGCCATGTACATGTACATACATGTATATACACCCAGCCATGTACATACATGTATATACACCCAGCCATGTACATACATGTATATACACCCAGCCATGCACATGTACATACATGTATATACACCCAGCCATGTACATACATGTATATACACCCAGCCATATACATACATGTATATACACCCGACCATGTACATACATGTATATACACCCGACCATGTACATACATGTATATACACCCAGCCATGTACATACATGTATATACACCCAGCCATGTACATACATGTATATACACCCGCCATATACATACATGTATATACACCCGGCCATGTACATATATGTATATACACCCAGCCATGTACATACATGTATATACACCCAGCCATGTACATACATGTATATACACCCAGCCATGTACATACATGTATATACACCCAGCCATGTACATACATGTATATACACCCGGCCATGTACATATATGTATATACACCCAGCCATGTACATATATGTATATACACCCAGCCATGTACATACATGTATATACACCCAGCCATGTACATACATGTATATACACCCAGCCATGTACATACATGTATATACACCCAGCCATGTACATACATGTATATACACCCGGCCATGTACATACATGTATATACACCCGGCCATGTACATACATGTATATACACCCGGCCATGTACATACATGTATATACACCCAGCCATGTACATACACCCAGCCATGTACATATACATACATGTATATACACCCAGCCATGTACATACATGTATATACACCCAGCCATGTACATACATGTATATACACCCAGCCATGTACATATACATACATGTATATACACCCAGCCATGTACATATACATACATGTATATACACCCAGCCATGTACATACATGTATATACACCCAGCCATGTACATACATGTATATACACCCAGCCATGTACATACATGTATATACACCCAGCCATGTACATACATGTATATACACCCAGCCATGTACATATACATACATGTATATACACCCGACCATGTACATACATGTATATACACCCGGCCATGTACATACATGTATATACACCCAGCCATGTACATACATGTATATACACCCAGCCATGTACATACATGTATATACACCCAGCCATGTACATACATGTATATACACCCAGCCATGTACATACATGTATATACACCCGACCATGTACATACATGTATATACACCCAGCCATGTACATACATGTATATACATCCAGCCATGTACATGCATTCTGCTCCAGAAGAGAACAAAAGTTTTCAGTGAAGCAACAACTCAGATCTCGTTCCTAAACACCAAGATTGTACCTTTTCATCCTGGTACACAGTTAATATTTAATATATGAAATTTCGAACAAAGTCAATAAGATATGCATGTGCACACAGACATCCATAGTAAAACAGGGATGAAATTACCTCTCGAAATTTATATAATAGCTATATTTATATCTAGCACTATAAAATATGTAACATAATTGCACGATACTATCTACATACGTATAAATGATGATCGTTAGAAACCAACAAAACAAATTTTTAGAGAAATTTTCAAACCATGTCGAACAGCCCCATAAAGATTTATTGGATGTAGATGTTAAACTCGAATGTTTCTCATGTACAAGCGAATTTCTATAAATCACCACAATTATGTCGCATGCACAATTTCTTTACAGTACGAATGTTAGCAACAAATATGTATGGAACTTTTAAAATTGAGAAAACAACAATACATTCAACATCATACAGTAACAATATAACTAATTTCTGGCTCTATGCCAAACTGATCTATTTATAACCATAAGCAATTCTATTTATAGTAACAAACGTCACAAACTGGCGCCATGTTTTCAGCACATAATAGATGAAATGTATTTTCAGTATTCTGAGGAAGGTTCGGATTGGACAGAAATCTTTCAAAAACTTTCTTAGTCAACTACAACCCTGTGTTCGACGTGTCGTTGTACAGCGTAGTACATGTTTATACGTGCTTCGATTACACGTTCAAGTGTGAACAGCTTCGAGTACACGTTTACTGGGTGTGCACCACACTAGAACCACCGACATGCCACGTTTTAAACTTGGCTAGAAACACTGACTTGCCACTGGTGGACACCAGTCTAGAAACACTGACTTGCGATGGGTGGGCACTGGGTTTGAACCACCAATCTGCAACCAAACAGTTTGCATGTTCTGCTTCTGAGTGTTTAAAGTAGCACCGACAGCTACATCATATGGCAACAACCTAGCCTCTATTGGTAGAAGAAGACACCTGGTGGTCCTCAAGGCAGTATTTCAAACACTGACGGCCACCCAGGTACAACCACTGACCTTTTGCAAGCAATTTGGACATACTGGTTTTTAAACTACTGTTACTACAAAACCCAAAGATTTGTACCTGCAGAGCTTGATAGCATGCGGTTTGAAGGTCAAACAAGGACAGTTTATATTCACTGTTGAACTGCGCATCACGCCGGATGTTCTCAAACAGTTCCGACGCCTTGTATAACTGTTGTTGGCATTCTTCATGGTCGTTGTTGCCCCACAGAGCGAGACCGAGGCGGTGACGGATCTTTGCCTCATCTTCCATGCGGCCCAGCTGCTCCGCTATCTGAAGGCCTTGACGCAGGTACTCCACAGCCTTCTGGTGGTTGTTCAATGCATGATGCACGCGCCCTGAAAAATGCAAGTCATGTTGCAAATAATAGCACATTAACTCTTTCTATGTTGGGTAACATAAGAGTTTTTTGTTTTTATTTATTTTTATTCCACATTCAACATAGATTACAATGATTTCTTAACACATTAACAATAATAATACTGCTCATAGTGAATTTGCATCATTAGTACATTCATGATTCGATTGCAATCGATTTTAATAATTCACATGTAGTCTAGAATAGAACTCTATTCCATCAAACTATGAATATTTCGGACCAAAAAACATTTATTATGAAATTTTTGGTGGATATCTTTCGGAGAAAAAAACCCATAAAAATGTTATACATAGTTCAAATAATATTATGTTATATTTCGGGTTTTACGCCTTTCCTGGGCAGGCTCCAGCTGTTAACCAGTACTTGGGTGCACCAACCTCCGTAAGAAACTGCCAACTTTTTCATATAAATGAGACACGGCCTGAGCGGGGCTCGAACCCGTGGCCATCAGTGATGATAGATTACAGTGGTATACAAGCCAGCGACCTTAACCACTCGACCACGGAGGCGGACCTGTTCAAATAATTGTAGCAGGCAACCATTCATTAATATGTTTTTCTTATTTGTAACTGAAAACTGTCGTGGAATTTCAGTAGAATTGCGTCATTACGACACAAGTTTAATGTAATTCCATGTCATATTTGACTGTTATTTTCATCGCTAGCATGCAAAGAGTTAAGACAATATTGATTTCAATGCTACAACATTGTAAAGTTAGATCAATTTAGTTTTTGTACACTTCCAGAATCCAATGCCAAACTAGCATAATGATATTATGCAGGGTGGGTGGATAATTTTATCACTAATTATTTACATAAAATGTATCTTTATATCTTTGCCCTTTCCGCCTGCATATAATTATTTTTGGGTGGATATGAATTAAAATCATTCTTAAATCCAAAGATGGTGCTGTACAACAATATAATTATGTAAATAAATAATTGCTTAATTATACGTAATATTTAATTTAAGAAAAATAACTGGAGCATCTACCCACTAACAAACTGATATTTTATTTGTAAATTATCTCTCGTTACAGAATTTTTTTTACTAAGCACAGTAAGTTTGTAAAATAATATTGAATAAGTAAAATCTTGGTAATAAAGAATATGTGCCTGTTTGGTTTCCCAATAAAGTCTATATCCGTTATGTCAAAGTCAGTTATGTCGAAGTCGGATTAAAGTCCCGTTTCAGACACTACCATTTTACATATAACTGACTCTGTTTATATCTAATTTCGTTAAGTCAAACTTCGGTTATGTCGAAGTATTTTGCTCGGTCTGACGGAATTCGACATAGCAGATGTACACTGTAATAGAATTTGACTATATGTCTATTATCCAAATTGCCAAATCTCGAAGAAACTTGTATGAGAAAGAAATGCAGCAAATACCACCAGGATCAATATAAGACACAATCCAGGTTTAGTACAAGCAAGAACTTAGTGGTAATCAACAACCTTTATCAAATTATGTTATGTTATGTTATATTTCGGGTTTTACGCCTGCATCAGCATCATTTTGGGCTATATCGTCGGCGGGCAGTTTACCTAACAACACCTTTCCTGGGCAGGCTCCAGCGGTTAACCAGTACTTGGGTGCACCAACCTCCGTAAGAAACTGCCAACTTTTTCATATAAATGAGACATGGTCTGAGCGGGGCTCGAACCCGTGACCATCAGTGATGATAGGTTACAGTGGTATACAAGTCAGCGACTCAAATATATAATTCTCAGCACTGTTATTACCCAAGCTGCTATAGGCAAGTGTTTTAGCCACTCGATCGTTCATTTGAGCCGCTATACTCAGATGTTGCTCCTGGTAGTTGATCGCCTTCGTGTATTCACCTAGAGACTCATGGGATAGCCCAAGGTTACCGTATGCTCGACCTGAAAGGATTGAAAACAAAACAATCTTACCGGTACAAAGACACTTGTTGCATATGTATACAGAGAAGCAGCTATAAATTGATGACTTTGAGTTTGAAGTCGCACAAATAAGGCAACTCTCCAGCTAATATTGGTGGAGGAAGACCGTGGGTGCCCCTCCTGAGCAGTATTTCACTCATGGATGGGCACCCAGGTATAACAACACCGCAAGCCAGATGGAGAGCTTCATCGCACGAAATAATTTGACAGCCCTTACAGGATTCGAACCTATAGCAGTGCGGTTCAAGACTTAGCGATCTTGAAGTGAACGACCCTAACAACCTGGCCATGGATGCCCCCCCGGTGAACTGACGATGGGTGATACAGAGAGTAGGTAATACAGTTATCAAGTTATTGAGTGGCAACAGGGTGTAACAGACTGATAGACAAGGCATAATCATCAGGGATCAGGGTAGACATTATTGTAGCCAATTATGTGGTGCCTTTCTTGGAGAGAATTCATGAGGTGATGTATGATCACTTCTCCATTCATAATATTGAACACAAAATGATACCTCTCTTTGACACCTAATTACTTTGTTGATTATGACTCACATTGACAGGCTGTGTTGTTTGTATTCTCTGCTATTTTTAGATCCATCTCGTGGTATTCCAGGGCCTTCTCATACTCTCCCATCTGCTGATAAACACCGCCCAATCCGCACGCAGCATCACCCTCACATAAACTATCTCGCATTTCACGAGCTATTGCCAACTGGTGCTGTAGACAGGAAATCGCCTGCTCGAAGTTACCCAGGAGGCTGTGTAAACATCCTAGCTCGCCATATGCCGAAGCTTTAGCCGCCGAGCTGTTCAACTCGTGGGCAACTACGAGTCTCTTTTCGAAACACACAAGTGCTTGTTGGAGATTTCCAACCGATCTGTGAGCATTACCTAGACCTCTATATGCCTTATCTTGATCCGACAAATGACCCGCATTTTGTGCGGTAGCAAGGTATTGTTCATGGCATTTAATTGATTCATCGAAATCTCCCAACGCTTCGTAACAATCTCCGAGATTTCCGAAAGCACGACCTTTATCGAAAGTTGCGTTATTACCATGCACTTGTTCTAACATTGCTAACTGCTGTTCAAAGAGACCAATAGCGTCTTCGAAATTTCCCATGTTCATTTTTGTAATTGCAAGATTTCCGCAAGCGTTTGCTTCCATAGCACTGTCTTGAAGCTCGCGACTTTTCTCTAGCTGTTCTTCATAACACTTAAATGCATTCATGTATTTCCCCAAGCACATATGTACACTACCAAGGTTTCCGTGTGCTCTACATTCACCTTTAAGTTCATTCATATCTTGTCTTATACTTAATTCTTGTGTATGGTAAGCAAGAGCTTTATCGTATTGAGTCAGAGCCCTGTGGGAGGAGCCTAGTGCTCCATTAGCAGACGCCAACATATCCGGGTTATTAAACTGTTTAGCTAATTGTAATTGCTGATTGTAGAATTTAATTGCTTCATTCTTATCACCTGTTTTTAGTAAAATATCACCAATATTTCCAAGTGTTCGAAACTGTCCTTTCACATTTTTCAAAGATGTCATCAAATTTAAACACTTTTTTTGGCAGTCGAGTGCTTCAGTGTAACTGTTCAGAGCCTTGTGTGCGAGCCCTAAATTACAGAAAGCACGCGCAATACCCAGCTGGTTCTTCATCTCTTGAGCGATAGTAAGGTCTTGTTTGTAATATCGAACCGATTCCAAATAGTTCCCAAGAGCAAAATGTGCATAGCCGAGGCAGAAGCACGCCTTCGCCTCACCTTCCGAATCATGAAGTTCCTGAGATAACATGAGATATTGCTCATAGTATGGTATAGAGTTTGTGTATTCGCCTCGTGAGCTATGAAAATTACCCAGATTGCACACCGCCCTAGCTTCACTCTGTGAGTCTTTTAACTCCCTCGAAATATTCAAATGAGCTGCATAATGCTGATGCGCACTATCGTACATTTTCAATGTCTGATAAGCAACTGCTAAATTTCCGTGCGTTGAACCTTCAGAATGCCTATCGTTCACTTCCGTAGAAATGGCTAGTTCCTGTTTATTGTATTTAATTGCTTGTTCATATTTATTCAATGCGCAGTATGCGTTTCCGATATTTCCCAGCGCTCGACCCTGACTAGCTCTATCACCCAATTCCTTTGCGATTGCAAGATGAACTTTATGCAGCTTCAAAGCTGCTTCGTATTCTGCTAACTGGTGAAATATAATCCCGAGATTTGCACATGCTCTACCCTCAGCTACCCTATCCCTCGTCTGCAGAGCGTTATCTAATTGTTTCTCATGAAATGTCTTTGACATATTGTAATCCTGCATGCACCTGGCCGCGTGGCCGAGTCCGGCGTATGCACGAGCTTCTAATGATTTATCAGTCTTCACTTCCGCTATTTTCAAAACTTGTTTATGATATACAATCGCTTTTTCATAGTTTCTCTTGTAATGGTAAGCACTACCAAGGTTACTGTAAGCTCTTGCTTCTTCTACACCATTTTTCAACCCTTTCGCGATCTTCAAATGTTCTAAATGACATTCCACAGCACTTTCGAAACTTCCCATTGCTAAATACACAGCTCCTACGTTACCAATTTCCCGAGCTTCCAACAGCTTTTCATTGCTCTGTTTTAATAGTAAAACACACTGTTTATGACTTTGTAATGCATTTGGGTAGTCCCCTATTGCTGTGTACACGTGACCCAAACGTCCAAGTGCCACTATTGCCGTCTGCCGATCTTTAATCCGCATTGCTAGTACGAGTTGGAATCTGTCATGTGACAGCGCTTCCTTATAATGACCTTTCGAGAAAAAGGCTGACCCCAGGTTACCATAGGCACGACATTCCCCTTCAGCATCTCCTAAAATAAAAATAATAATAGTAAGTTTATGTTTGTATAATTTATGTAATTGTCTTTTTTCCCAGTCCAAACTGGATAAATGATTAAATACATTATAGTTTATCACTAAATAGCAATCTAATGTGGTTTTGTTTTTTTAAGTTTATTTATCGTCGCTACCGGTTGCCCATATGAGCGACGCCTCCTGAAGATATTAGTCATTTTAGATTTTGGAGGATAGTGCAATGATACAGGGAGAGACCGACCCATTCCAGAGTCTCCTCTGGTTCTTTTACGTGCACGGTATAAAGCACCGACACGAGACCTCGGATTAACGTCCCATCTGAAAGACTGTTAATTTTATTAGGGTCAGACGGGGGATCGAACCTGCGATCCCTGGATTACCAATCCAGCGTGTTACCACTGGGCTATAAATCCGTCTGCTCTAATGTGGTATCAAAACATTCCCCATTAGACGTTGAATTAGCCACGCCCCCTGTGTATTCATATCTGTATAACATTTACAGAGTAATTTCGCAGGCCCATTTGTTACTACGATCAGCGTGAAATCTGTCAAATAACTCGACCCTTGAAAATATCAAAATGGCAACATTTCTAATCTGGTCTGGTGTAACGATCACGTAAGGGCACTAACGTTCGTTGAAGAAGAATTTGGAAGACAGATAATTAGCGTAATATTTGAATCTATTATTATTACAGTAATGCACATTTCCAACATTGAATGCAAGAAGTCCGCCATTTTGTTTTTTAGTTTCTGCGATATGTTGAACGATTTTGATTATCTCCCTGGTTTGATGAATTATTCATGAGTTGGGCCTGAAATTAAATTGAAGCCTAAATCACGCTTCTCCTTGCAAAGTCATGTCATCTAGGACAGTGTCGGGGAATTTAATACATTTCTCCAATCTCAAGATCAGTTTCAAGCTTTCTGATTGGTAGAGCAGAGTTCAAATCTCTGACTCGTTCAATCAAATCACTTGAGCACGAGATTGAGATATTAGAAAAGTTTTATAAACTGGAAGCTATCATAGATACATATATATTGTGTATTCAGATTTTCTGTTAAACCTCACAAATGTGTTTATTTAGCTGCACAGTGACATATGCTAATAAGACCACGATGCCAAAACGTACTGTACACTGATATAGGTGTTGTTCCATTAACCCTTTGCCTGCTGAGTCAATAAAATAACAACATAGATCAGCAGCGGCGTACCGAAACGCCCCATCTGATCAGGATGGATCTATGCTGTTTGCTATTCAGCTCCACTATCCGTTCTGTGCCGTCTGATCTGGCTCTATGCTGTTTGAAAAAGTGATTTTATCTGCCGCTAGCATGCAAAGGGTTAAAAGAATTTCATTAAGTTCTTTCTAAAATATGGTTCCATTCTGATAAAACGAAGAAAAAAAGCATACAATGGCTTTAAAGGTGAAGTTAAATATATTCTTCGGATATCTTTCAGTCTAGACTTGATCAATATGATTATACTGACCAGCATCATCAATCAATCATTGTTATCCACAGGAGATGGTCAGAACCCCAGTGGACAGGAGGACAATGCTAAATGACGTGCGAATTCCAGGCACTGAATACGACAAACAACTTTCAACTTGGGATATCATATTTTTATAAATTATATTCCGTGCGATCTGTCTTATGGCTGTGCAATCTGTCTTGTGGCCGTTGAAAGACACACAAGATTATATAGGCGGTGAATACACAATTATTTATATGTAATCAACAAGTCTACGTATCGGGTTTATATACGTCTGCCCGTCCAATGGCACTGTAAGTGAGGGATCAAAGGTCGCTCACTCATTCAGATATGACGCCAACCGGTATACCAATGTCATGTAAACCCTTATGTCTTAAGTCATAAATTATGCAAATTTATCCTAGTGTTAACCTTAGTAAACCGTCGTAGGAAGTCGTGATAGCGCAGTGGGTGCGCGTTCGCTTCAGGTGCGAAAGGTCCGGAGTTCGAGCCCCACTGGAGCCGTTACGATTGTGCCCTTAGGCAAGGCATTTAAATTCCACGTTGCCTCTTCTCTCTCCCTCGTGGCGATGGATTCCATCAGGAATGAGGTCTCGAGAGTGATTTGTATAAGTTGAAATAACTTGTTTCGCAATCGAGCTAAAATAAATTTGTATAAAAACTTTAGTAAACCACCATTTTACAGAGTTATTGACGGTTTTGTTAAAAAATACCCATAAAGGGGGGTAATTTAATTTCACAAAAGCAGGTTTGTGTGTGGGCATATTTTCCAAATTTTACTTTTCATCGTAATAATTTATTATTGAAAAGTGAAAATATAAGACAATAATCACAATATCTAATCGATCGATTTAAAAGAAGCTGTGTTCTTAACCCTTTCAACACCACAGACCTCTAAATTGGCTTACAAAAAAGTGTAGATCCAGATGAACCGGCTCGTGATGAGCCGTCTCATCAGGATCTGCACTTTTTTCAAGTAATATAACTATTTTTAGAGAAAAAAAATACCCATTTTGATAAATGAACTGATCCAAATGTAATTTTGTTATTAATTTATTGGTCTAAAAATATCATGGACCAGTCCATGTCAGTTACTTGGTGTTGAATGGGTTAATGTCTAAATTTGGTGAATTTTGATTTCAAATTATAATTTCCAGTTATTATTGATGGAGGAAGACCTCGGGTTTCCCCTACGAGCAGACATTGGAGGGCACCCGGATAGAACCACACATCTTTTGTGAGCCCGCTAGATAGATTCCTACAATGAAAGAATTCGACAACCCCCAGTGGGATTTGAACGGCAAGTGATTTGAAGTTGAATGACTAGAACCACTTGGCCACGGAGGCCACACAGAAGTCTACCATATAAATTTGATACCCACTTAATATAGGATGAGTTTCCTCAACCAATCCCAGCCCATCAACAGACACATCAATAAAGGGCTTCTGAATTTATTTCAGAATATAACTGGGTCACACAAGTCCTTGTCTATCTATCTATCTTCCTTTAATGTCGAACCCCTCGCGGGGATGTAGACTTGTCCTTGTCGCTATGAAACAGAAATGTGCCTAGACACTATATTAACCTGCACAGGGACAATTCTGTTGGTGAGATGCGATTCCATTCTTTAAATTGTACGCAGGTAGTGAAAATAACGGTCATAATATGTCATGAAATTTCGCAACGACACAATTCTAAAGAAATTCAAAGGCATATTTCCAGAGATTTCAGTTACAAACGAGAAAAAACACAGTAATGAATTGTTGTCGGCTACAATCATTTGAACTATTGATAGTCTATATTTTACCCAGCATGCAGTGAGTTAACGAGATATTGTAAGCAGGGCTAAAGGGAAACTGGGTTGTCCATAACTCCTTCAAGGACAAGTTGTATGATGGATATCAGAAACCTTGGAATTGGGTCCTTGTGCCATCATTTAGTTGATACAAATTCATTTTAGCTCAATTACGAAACAAGTTCCTGCAACTTATAATAATCACTCTCGAGACATCATTCCTGAGGAATCCATTGCCACGAGGGAGAGAGAAGAGGCAATGTGGAATTTAAATGCCTTGCCTAAGGGCACAATCGTATCGGCTGTAGTTGGGAGCAAACTCCGGGCATTTCGCTCCTGAAGCGAACGTGCTGCCATCATTTATACATTATGTTTGTAATAGCGGGATATTTTTAACGAGATATTTTAAGCAGGACTTGGGAAACGTGGGTTGCAGGACAAGAGGTGAGGTGTATTTCAGAAACACTTGAATTGGGTCCTTGTACCATTTATACATTATGTTTCTATTAGCCAGATAGTTTAAGCCTAATGCAAAGATAACAAACACTTGAACCGTTACAAAATGACTTATATAGTATTTCATTGTAATAGGATTAGTGGACAAAGTGCTGCGTGACTCTATATATAAACTGTAATCGGTTAAATTTCAGGTCTAATGTCACCCATCTAATCTGACCAATATAATTAGTTTATACAAATTTATTTATTTCAGCTTGATTGCGAAACAAGCTCTTATAACATCAAAATTAAATGGCTCTGTGGAAGTCGGGACCTCATTCCTGATGGAATTAATCGCCATGATGGAGATAAAAGAGGCAATGTGGAATCTATATGCATTGCCTAGGGCACAATAGTAACGGCTACTGCTGGGCGTGAACGCTGGGCCTCTCACACCGGAAGCGAACGCGCTACCATTACACTATCAAGACAACAATTAAGTTCTTACAAGTTTAGGCTTATATAGCTCACGAGACCTCAATCCTGACGGATTCCAATGCCATGATGTTGTAGTGTTCTACATTTACAATCAAAACCTTTTGATATTTAGTACAATTGGACATAAAATGCTACTACATTGTATATCGTGGTCGTCGATTTAAACTTTTATCATCCCGAGTTCAAAAATCAATTAACCTTTTGACAAGAAACAATCATGTGTCATATGCATAATAATAGAAATTCTATCTCCAACCACTGAAGAGTACCAAATACAATTCTATCTTCAGACACAAAAGAGCTGAATACCCCAATTTACCCTATTGTACACAACAAACTATATGTTTGAATGTAGACAGCCTGGAACCAGACTCAGGTCACACTTTTAACTTACAGCCAAGATCTTTATTATCAAATGAGTCAAAACTGTTGTATTTAATGACCGTCTTAATACGGTAACTCCATTGTAATGTTAAACTGTTTCGTTGTCGTTATCGGCATACAGATCTGCACTTACAGTTAATAAAGTTCATTGCCGTCTGTTTTAGGTGCATAACTTTACGGAGTAAGGCCTGTAGAGTATTATATATGAAGGTCGCTTTGCCATAAAACCCGTGTTTTATTCCTTTTTAATACATGTGATTAATATGAGCATGCGTGTGTTTATGTTCTGGATTAGAGCCGCGCCAATAGCTACGAATATAAAGTGACCTTCCAGCTGTAAGTGGAGAATGGGTACCACCACTGCTTCAGGCACAGACGGACAGATACAGATATTACGTAAGCCAGTGGATAGACATGCTTGAATTTGACGCACCCTGGTGGGTGTAAAGCATTAGTCCTCGGGTGTGCATGCAAAGTTTTTTTTGCCACATAAATAATTTCTGAAATCGTAATATTTTTGGCCAAAATTAAACTTCATGGTCACTATTGGGGAAAAGGGTGAGGAGAAGTAGTATTCGGATGTGTCTGCAGGTTTCGAAGCAATAACTTTTGACGGTTTTTGAGAAATAATAATGTTCGAGTTTGTATTTACTCATAAATAATTTCTGAAATCAGAATATTTTGGACTATAATTCAGGTTCAAGGTCACTCTTCACTTCTATTTGTTGAAAGGTGACTACTTTGTCTCGCTTTCCACTAAAGTCGGCAAACTTGTTTCGCAATTGAGCTAAAATACATTTGTATAATAACAATAACTCTCCTGGGATTCCATCGAGAATGAGGTCTCGAGATGAGCTAAATTAGTGTTGTACGAGCTTGTTTTGCAATCCTGCTAATCAGACATGTGTGTAAACTAAACACATGGGGGGGGGGGGGGCTAATGTTTTATTCAATGAACGTACCAAGGCTTTTTGCAACTTGAAGATCTTTCTGCATGTAGTTGATTGCCTTGTCGATACTGCCCATACCCCAGTATCCACTGCTTAGGGCCGAAAACACCGAACCCCTCAACTTGAGACTGCAGCTGCCTATCTTTAGAGCAGCCTCTAGCATCTGTGTCGAGGCATGGTAGTGGCCGGCCTGCAGGAGCTCTTGACCAATCACAGAGATGATAACAAATGGGCTTTTGTCCAGCTTCAATTGTTGAAGCTGCTGGAAAATGGGCTCCAATTTTTCTGAAATGGAAAGTAATATTGAGACTGGTACCCCTCCAGTTAGGAATACAACGAACCAAAAAATCAATTACTTATTTAGCATTGATGGTAACATAGAGGATCAGTGGTCCAGTGGTTAACACATTGGACTGCAAATCCAGGAGTCGCAGGTTCGATCCCCCATCTGACCATAAATCATAAAACTGGGTTGTGCTTAACTATGAAATACCTTTAACATAAAACTGGGTTGTATTTAACTATGAAATACCTTTAACATAAAACTGGGTTGTATTTAACTATGAAATACCTTTAACATAAAACTGGGTTGTATTTAACTATGAAATACCTTTAACATAAAACTGGGTTGTGTTTAACTATGAAATACCGTTAACATAAAACTGGGTTGTGTTTAACTATGGAATACCTTTGAGAGGACATTTTAAAGCAGCATCAATCAGCCCCGACAGTAGACCAGTGCTATTGGTATCGTGTGCGAGTCCAGACGCAAACGCAGCCAGCGCATCGGCATGCTCACCCAATTGCTGGAGAGCCGTCCCTTCACGAATATATGCCTGAAAAGAGACAAATACGAAAATTGATAATGTTTGCAGAAAAAACATTTAATATTTTTTTGGTCCAAAATGGTAATAATATTATACTATATATAATATGATTTACACTCCGTCAAAAGACTAGTAGGGGTTGGAGTTGCTACAGTATCTGGTGTACCCAGAACACGACATGACATACATTGTCCAGAATGAACACGGTTTCTACTGTACCTAGTATCGTAAAATACGTCCAACCTGTGAGTAGTGATTACCAGCATGATTATTAATATTTCATATTTTTCTAGCTCAGTGCAATAAATGCGATAAGATTCTAATTTTACCGATTTCAACCTTGGCCGCATACATTATACACTTTTCTCGTTCACCCGAACACAGAATGCTATTCATTTTGCAACAATTAATAATAACGAATTTTCTAACAATGACATTTTGTAAGTTTTCTTTCTTTGGAGTAAATGACAGAAAAATAGGTTTTGATATTTAAGAAGTCGGGTCATGATCAAGTGAAATATTTAATATCCTGTTGAAGCACTAATGGTAAAAGCCATTAAACTTTTCCACATCAAAAAGAAAGCAAAAAAGAAAACCAATGCAATCAACTGTACATTAGAGACTGGTTCACTCCAAGAGACAATTTTTCCAGTTGACTGGTTCCCTGCTATTAGGATCAGCGTGACTAATGAAAAGAGCAGTGATTTATGATCTCTGATCTAATTACAGGTAAGAACAAAAGACTTTCACTAATGATCCAACAGTAGTCATCAAGTAATATACTAAGACACTGCATTGCTTTAACTCTTTGCATGCTGGGTAAAACAAAGGCTATAAATAGTTCAAATAATTGCAGCAGCCGACAATTCATTAATGTGTTTTTTCTTATTTGTAGCTGAACACTCTGGAAATGTGTGGTGGAAGTTCATTACTTAATGACACAATTATAATGAAATTCTGTGATATGTTTGACTGTTATTTCCCCCCCCCCCCCCGCTAGCATTTATATATGATTGCTATACTTAGAGGTTATTACATGGCTAGTTTCATATCAGCCTTTGTTCAAAGGCCGATATCAAGTTATCTGGGATCGATACCAAGGCTGATATGAAACAAGCCAGGTAATAACATCTTTATTACTTTGATATGAACTTGTATATTTAATAATTAAAATCATGCTCTCCGTTACCCATTTATCAGGAATAAATCACAATTACTGAATTAGATACACGAAAACAATTGAAATATTAGTATGAAACTACAAACATCTGTAATCTGTCAAATGTGACATGCTACAGGAAGCACACAAACTAGCACCGATTGCGCAATCACTATTTTCTTAGGAACTAGTTATGATACGGCTTTTCTGGCTCGTGACAGTATCAAACCAGCAAACGTAATATCAGACTGGAAAATACAGCATATCAACCTGGGTGGTAGACATTATTGCGGTAGGCAAATAACGCAAAAAATAGGCTAAAATTCTATGCCGAAAAATAGGCTAAAATTCTATGCCGAAAAATAGGCTAATATTCTATGCCGAAAAATAGTCTAAAATTCATATCTAAGTAAAATAATATACTAATTCTCATTATTAGCGTGTTGTCGTTCTGACGGGTCAGTAATGATCCAGTGTATAGACCAATATTGCATTGTCGGGTCAATGCTACAGTGGTTAACATGTTGAACTGCGAATCCAGGAAACACAGGCTTGATCATCCATCTGACATTAAAAATATTGACAGTATTTCAGAGAAACTGATCAAGGTCTCAAGAATCATTGCTATATTGGGCATGTAAATTAATCAAATCAATGTTTGTATCTTGTATTAGCTGGTCTCCAATGTTTGTATCTTGTATAGCTGGTCTCCAATGTTTGTATCTTGTATAGCTGGTCTCCAATGTTTGTATCTTGTATAGCTGGTCTCCAATGTTTGTATCTTGTATAGCTGGTCTTCAATGTTTGTATCTTGTATAAGCTGGTCTTCAATGTTTGTATCTTGTATAAGCTGGTCTCCAATGTTTGTATCTTGTATAAGCTGGTCTCCAATGTTTGTATCTTGTATAAGCTGGTCTCCAATGTTTGTATCTTGCATAAGCTGGTCTCCAATGTTTGTAACTTGTATAAGCTGGTCTCCAATGTTTGTATCTTGTATCTTGTATAAGCTGGTCTCCAATGTTTGTATCTTGTATAAGCTGGTCTCCAATGTTTGTAACTTGTATAAGCTGGTCTCCAATGTTTGTATCTTGTATAAGCTGGTCTCCAATGTTTGTAACATATATAAGCTGGTCTCCAATGTTTGTATCTTGTATAAGCTGGTCTCCAATGTTTGTATCTTGTATAAGCTGGTCTCCAATGTTTGTATCTTGTATAAGCTGGTCTCCAATGTTTGTATCTTGTATAGCTGGTCTCCAATGTTTGTATCTTGTATAAGCTGGTCTCCAATGTTTGTACATTGTATCCTGTATAAGCTGGTCTCCAATGTTTGTATCTTGTATAAGCTGGTCTCCAATGTTTGTATCTTGTATAAGCTGGTCTCCAATGTTTGTATCTTGTATAAGCTGGTCTTCAATGTTTGTATCTTGTATAAGCTGGTCTCCAATGTTTGTATCTTGTATAAGCTGGTCTCCAATGTTTGTAACTTGTATAAGCTGGTCTCCAATGTTTGTATCTTGTATAGCTGGTCTCCAATGTTTGTATCTTGTATAAGCTGGTCTCCAATGTTTGTATCTTGTATAAGCTGGTCTTCAATGTTTGTATCTTGTATAAGCTGGTCTCCAATGTTTGTATCTTGTATAAGCTGGTCTCCAATGTTTGTATCTTGGTATATTTGTATTACAGTCAAACCTGTGTTAGTGGTCACCTGTATTAAGCAGCCAACCTGTGTTAGTGGTCACCTGTATTAAGCAACCAACCTGTATTAAGCAGCCACCAGATTCCCAATATGTTGTTTTATTATATATTTGACCTCTATTAAGCAGCCACCTGTACTAAGCAGCCACTTTCTGTGATTCCCTTGGCTGGCTGCTTAAGACAGGTTTGACTGTATATGGGATGTAACTACTACCATGGTGAAAATGAGTCAATGCAAATAATGCAAAGAAATGGAGCCCATATAATCTGATATTCAATACCCATCATTACCCCTGTAACAAAGTGACTTATGTAAGCCTTGAACCAATTTCCAAATCAGCAGACCACAAATTGTCCTAGATGAATTTCATTCTTCAAGATTGAATTTATTCTACAACTGACATAATTTGTCTTACAAAATGGTTGCCAACTTAAATAGTTACAAATATCTACAAGTTAGCTGCTGCAGGCACTGTATAGACACATTTATTTTAGCTCGATTGCAAAACAAGGTTTCCCACATTACATGTAGATTAATCTTAAAGATTGGAAGTCGTGATAGCGCAGTGGATGCACGTTCACTTCATGTTCGAAAGGTCCGGAGTTCGAGTCCCACTGGAGCGGTTACCATTGTACCCTTAGGCAAGGCATTTAAATTCCACGTTGCTTCTTCTCTCTCCCTCGTGGTGATGGATTCCATTAGGAATGAGGTCTCGAGAGTGATTAATATAAGTTGTAAGAACTTGTTTTGCAATCAAGCTAAAATAAATTTGAATAAAATAGATTTAATCACTCTCGAGACCTCATTCCTGATGGAATCCATTGCCATGCGCATGAGGGAGAGAGAAAATGTGGAATTAAGTGTCTTGCCTACGAGACAGCACCACTGTGACAATACAAGATGTTGCTCGAACTGACAACCATCAGAGACTGATGCAGGACTTCATGGATGTGAGTCACAATGGTAGATCTAATACAAGATGCGCATAATTATACAACCTTCCAGAATATCCGTGTAACTGCCAATTATGCAGTTGGTTTAAACATATTTATTCATTCATAATGTACGGTACATATCTTGGGGAGGGCAGTTTACTAATGTTGCTAGAACTTGTGGCCCAACCAATTTTGCATTTTATCATATATAATGAATGTTTAAGTCTTAACAGGGATCATTCTAGAGGGCGATGTGGGCGAAATTGTCGCCCTAGGGACCCTACCCTGAATTTTTTTTTTTGGTTTTACGATTTTCAAACAAAATTGTGTCTAGTAAGATACACTGGCCCATTATAAAGCACTCCTTCTATTCAAATGTTGTATTTAATGGTTGTACTGTGCATTTTAACCCTATTTTGCAGAAGTATATTAAAGAACACCATTTAAGGAAGCGATCACGCGCTTTCTCACTTCTCCCAAACATTCTGACCTAGAATGAACCCTGAGTCTATGTGTACTATATATGTAAAATAGCAAATATAATGAATGTTAAGTCTATGTGTACTATATATGTAAAATAGCAAATATAATGAATGTTAAGTCTATGTGTACTATATATGTAAAATAGCAAATATAATGAATGTTAAGTCTATACGTACTATATATGTAAAATAGCAAATATAATGAATGTTAAGTCTATACGTACTATATATGTAAAATAGCAAATATAATGAATGTTAAGTCTATACGTACTATATATGTAAAATAGCAAATATAATGAATGTTAAGTCTATACGTACTATATATGTATATGTATATATATAATGAATGTTAAGTCTATACGTACTATATATGTATATATATAATGAATGTTAAGTCTATACGTACTATATATGTATATATATAATGAATGTTAAGTCTATACGTACTATATATGTAAAATAGCAAATAAAATATGATTAAACTAAAACTAAAAAGTACCGTATTTAGCTATGTATAGTGCGCTACCGTGTATAGTGCGCACCCACGATCTGGCACGAAAATCGGCGGAAAAACTGAGTTCCGATGTATACTGCGCACGTGAAAAACGCAATTTTCCAAGTCAAAATTTAACATTTCTCAAGAATCGCTAAAAATTGTGCTCCGTGATTTTTACAACTTATATTAATCACTCGAGATATACCTCATCGAGTAACGGTAACGCACTCGGGCACACCTGCTCAAATTTCTCGACACGTTCTCAAACATGTCAGCAGATGCTCAAACTTCTCAACACGTGAAGCCTACCTAATTAACTGAGACCCATTGTGAAAGGTTTGTCGAAATTAATTATCGCTACAATCAATTGAAATACTGCAGCCAAAAAAGTTTTTTATGCAATGCATTGTACATTGTACGGCGAAGTACGCGAAAAGTACGGGAAATATTACATACGATAAAACCATGTGATGTTATCAAATCGCCATTTTTTATGCATTTACTAATTTCAATTAAATTCATCAAAGTTTGCCAAAATAAACGAAATATATGCTAATTTTGTGGTCTTATTCATTTGATTTATTTATATAGACTATCGGCAACTGGTTTTAATAGCTAGTTTATAACGATTGTCGAATGTAACAACTTATAGAATGAATGACTGTGGGCCGTTCGGGTCGAATTTCAGTTTTTTCACGAAATATTGGTCCGGGAAAAAATGTCCTGATGTCTGTACTGGTGTATAATGCGCAATAGATAAAATGGATGAGGATTTCAGTAAGAAATGTGCGCACTATACATAGCTAAATACGGTACATATTTATTGTATACAGAATGAAAATGGATTTAATTGAAAGCCTAACGTTCATCAGTTCATCAGTTTCAATGAATTCTAGCTATTATTATTGGATGAGTGTCTGAGATGTCATACATATATATAATTACAAATATAGAACTGTGTGATCGATATAATATGCTACGAGATCGCATAGTATATATGAGTATTAAACCTATGCTTGACAAATTGGGGGAGGGCGCCGTGTCTGGTGCCCTCGACCCTCGCAGGGATCCCCTAGTGACAATTAAACCATCTTGAATCAAGGGACATTCCATGCCATCAACTAGAACCCACACATTTAAATACAACAGATCAATAAACCGTATATTATTAAAATTGAATACGGTCAGGTTTTAAATTAAATGTTCCGTTTAATGATTTAACCCATTCAACACCAAGTAACTGACATGGACTGGTGCATGATATTTTTAGACCAATAAATTAATAAGAAAATCATCTTTGGAGCAGTTCATTTATCAAAATGGGTAATTTCATCTAAAAATAATAATAATTATTACTGGCAAAAAGTACAGATCCTGATGAGATGGCTCGTGATGAGACGGCTCATCTGGATCTACACTTTTTGTAAGTCTATTTAGAGGCCTGTAGTGTTGAAATGGTTAATGCAAGATGTGTCATTTTAAATCCCTATTATTATGTATTAAATCCCTATTATTATGTATTAAATCCCTATTATTATGTATTAAATCCCTATTATTATGTATTGGAAGAATTACCTGTATTAATTACTAGTCATTTATAATGCTCTACAGGGAAACAATAACATTTACTCTTTGCATGCTGGGTAAACTAAAGGCTATAAATAGTTCAAATAATTGTATTAGATAGCAATTCATTAACTTTTGCATGTCGGCTGAGAAAATATTGTATTGGTAATGTATGTGGTACTGGTAATGTATGCGACATTGGCAATGTATATGGTATTGGTGATGTATGTGGTACTGGTAATGTATGTGGTATGGGTGATGTATGTGGTACTGGTAATGTATGTGGTATTGGTAATGTATGTGGTATTGGTGATGTATGTGGTACTGGTAATGTATGTGGTATTGTATTTGGTAATGTATGTGGTACTGGTAATGTGTGTGGTACTAGTAATGTATGTGGTATTGTATGTGGTATTGGTGATGTATGTGGTACTAGTAATGTGTGTGGTGTTGGTAATGTATGTGGTATTGGTAATGTATGTGGTATTGGTGATGTATGTGGTATTGGTGATGTATGTGGTATTGGTGATGTATGTGGTGTTGGTAATGTATGTGGTATTGGTGATGTATGTGGTATTGGTGATGTATGTGGTATTGGTGATGTATGTGGTATTGGTGATGTATGTGGTATTGGTGATGTATGTGGTATTGGTGATGTATGTGGTATTGATGATGTATGTGGTATTGGTGATGTATGTGGTACTGTGATGTAGTGGTATTGGTGATGTTGGTATTGGTAATGTATGTGGTATTGGTATGTATGTGGTGTTGGTGATGTATGTGGTATTGGTGATGTTGTGGTATTGGTAGTATGTGGTATTGGTAATGTATGTGGTATTGTATGTGGTATTGGTGATGTATGTGGTACTGGTAATGTATGTGGTATGGGTATGTATGTGGTACTGGTAATGTATGTGGTATTGGTAATGTATGTGGTATGGTGATGTATTGTACTGGTAATGTAGTGGTATTGTATTTGGTAATTATGTGGTACTGTAATGTGTGTGGTATTGTATGTATGTGGTAATGTATGTGGTATTGGTGATGTATGTGGTATTGGTATGTATGTGGTATTGGTGATGTATGTGGTATTGGTGATGTATGTGGTATTGGTGATGTATGTGGTATTGGTGATGTATGTGGTATTGGTGATGTATGTGGTATTGGTGATGTATGTGGTATTGGTAATGTATGTGGTATTGGTAATGTATGTGGTATTGGTGATGTATGTGGTATTGGTGATGTATGTGGTATTGGTGATGTATGTGGTATTGGTGATGTATGTGGTATTGGTAATGTATGTGGTATTGGTAATGTATGTGGTATTGGTAATGTATGTGGTATTGGTGATGTATGTGGTATTGGTGATGTATGTGGTATTGGTGATGTATGTGGTATTGGTGATGTATGTGGTATTGGTGATGTATGTGGTATTGGTGATGTATGTGGTACTAGTAATGTATGTGGTGTTGGTAATGTATGTGGTATTGGTAATGTATGTGGTATTGGTGATGTATGTGGTATTGGTGATGTATGTGGTATTGGTGATGTATGTGGTACTAGTAATGTATGTGGTGTTGGTAATGTATGTGGTATTGGTAATGTATGTGGTATTGGTAATGTATGTGGTATTGGTGATGTATGTGATATTGGTGATGTATGTGGTATTGGTGATGTATGTGGTATTGGTAATGTATGTGGTATTGGTAATGTATGTGGTATTGGTGATGTATGTGGTATTGGTGATGTATGTGGTATTGGTAATGTATGTGGTATTGGTAATGTATGTGGTATTGGTGATGTATGTGGTATTGGTAATGTATGTGGTATTGGTAATGTATGTGGTATTGGTGATGTATGTGGTATTGGTAATGTATGTGGTATTGGTAATGTATATGGTATTGGTGATGTATGTGGTATTGGTGATGTATGTGGTATTGGTAATGTATGTGGTATTGGTAATGTATGTGGTATTGGTGATGTATGTGGTATTGGTGATGTATGTGGTATTGGTGATGTATGTGGTATTGGTGATGTATGTGGTATTGGTGATGTATGTGGTATTGGTAATGTATGTGGTATTGGTAATGTATGTGGTATTGGTGATGTATGTGGTATTGGTAGCATCAAGTGATACTTCTGTGTGGGACATGGGAACACATCACATCCACTGATGTGTACTGCTTGCAATATTTTGAACACTAAATCAATTAAAAACAATTAACTTTCTAACTGAGTATATAACTATAAAAAAAAATGAGACAAAAATGAAATAAATATAGGAAAGGTTAGTCTATGTTGGTGGCGATATCTCTAAGCTATTTGAAGTAACTATCGGTAGTTATAATCAGCAATGACTGTTTCCTCGTAATAAAAAAGTACATTATAAAATCTTAAATATATATCCTGGATTGGAAATACAAAACCATTTCATTATTCTTACGATTGGACCACATAAGAAAATCAACATCAACTTATTCACATGTGTAAAATGTAAACATTCGGAAGAATAACTAGGTAGGAAACTCAAACAGTGGCGTCTTCTCGTAATGAAAGGGTTTTGAAGGTGGGTGTGGCATGTAGATTTTGAACAGCGAAACACATATACTTAACCTGCCATTAACCTTAACTTAAAGTAAATAAACTACCAAACCACAGCCAAAACACCAAACCAACACAAAAAACCAAAACACAGGTGTGTCCAAAATCCTGCCATTAACCTTAACTTAAAGTAAATAAACTACCAAAACACAGTGTGTGTCCAAAATCCGGCCATTAACATTAACTATTAGTAACTAAAATATGAAACACAGGGTCTGTCCAAAATCCTGCTATACACTGGCTTGTATGTGACAAACTTCGAAAAAAACTGGCTTGTATATGACAAACTTGGAATAACATTGGCTTGTATGTGACAAACTTCGAAGAAAACTGGCTTGTATATGACAAACTTGGAATAACACTGGTTTGTATGTGACAAACCTAAAGAACACTGGCTTGTATGTGACAAACCTTGAAGAAAACTGGCTTGTATGTGACAAACTTGGAATAACACTGGCTTGTATGTGACAAACCTTGAAGAACACTGGCTTGTATGTGACAAACCTAAAGAACACTGGCTTGTATGTGACAAACCTCAAAGAACACTGGCTTGTATGTGACAAACCTCGAAGAACACTGGCTTGTATGTGACAAACCTCAAAGAACACTGGCTTGTATGTGACAAACCTCAAAGAACACTGGCTTGTATGTGACAAACCTAAAGAACACTGGCTTGTATGTGACAAACCTAAAGAACACTGGCTTGTATGTGACAAACCTAGAAGAACACTGGCTTGTATGTGACAAACCTTAAAGAACACTGGCTTGTATGTGACAAACCTCGAAGAACACTGGCTTGTATGTGACAAACCTCAAAGAACACTGGTTTGTATGTGACAAACCTCAAAGAACACTGGCTTGTATGTGACAAACCTAGAAGAACACTGGCTTGTATGTGACAAATCTCAAAGAACACTGGTTTGTATGTGACAAACCTCAAAGAACACTGGCTTGTATGTGACAAACCTAGAAGAACACTGGCTTGTATGTGACAAACCACGAAGAACACTGGCTTGTATGTGACAAACCTCGAAGAACACTGGCTTGTATGTGACAAACCACGAAGAACACTGGCTTGTATGTGACAAACCTCAAAGAACATTGGCTTGTATGTGACAAATCTCAAAGAACACTGGCTTGTATGTGACAAACCATGAAGAACACTGGCTTGTATGTGACAAACCTTGAAGAACATTGGCTTGTTTGTGACAAACCACGAAGAACACTGGCTTGTATGTGACAAACCACGAAGAACACTGGCTTGTATGTGACAAACCTCAAAGAACATTGGCTTGTATGTGACAAATCTCAAAGAACACTGGCTGTATGTGACAAACACAAACCCACAAAAACAACAAGACAAACCCAAGAACACTGGCTGTATGTGACAAACCTCAAGAACACTGGCTTGTATGTGACAAACCTCGAAGAACACTGGCTTGTATGTGACAAACCTCAAAGAACACTGGCTTGTATGTGACAAACCTCAAAGAACACTGGCTTGTATGTGACAAACCTCAAAGAACACTGGCTTGTATGTGACAAACCTCAAAGAACACTGGCTTGTATGTGACAAATCTCAAAGAACACTGGCTTGTATGTGACAAACCTTGAAGAACATTGGCTTGTATGTGACAAACCTCAAAGAACATTGGCTTGTATGTGACAAATCTCAAAGAACACTGGCGTGTATGTGATTGCTATATGCATGTGTTTGATTACTACAACAGAATAATTATACACATAATTTGACATGTTCTTTGAATCAGTGCTTCCAGGAAAAATCTGACGAATATATGGGAAATCAATTACCAAATCTGACAAAAAAACGTCTTGCAAAATCTCAGTTATTCTTTAGTTGGCAGATCAGCTAATGAGCAAAAGTAAAATAGAAAGCCCTCCACATATGTTTCTTAACAACAAATCATGTTTATTATTTTATGCTTCATTGAATATTACGATTATTGTGTGGCTTTCACTTTCATCTTGCACCTAGTTACAAGATTGGAACAGTTATTTCTGTATCATGTTGATAAATCACAGCATATAACAATTGTAATGGAGAACAAATTGAATCAATCAAACTTCATAATAGATGTAACCAATGAAATTGTGGTTTACAAATTGATTTCTCATTGGTCAGACAAAGAAATGGTAATAATGGCTGATTTTATGATAGAAAAGATCAAATTTGACCCCGATTATTGGTAATTTTAAATTTTTTTCTCTTTGTCTTGTTCGATAATAATGAAAATCTATAAATAGTAGCATATAAAATACACGCGATCGCGATGATTTACCACTAACGAGCCAATCGGCCAACCATTTACTAACTCCACTAAGTGATTGAATCTGCTGTTAAAATGATCCGATGCAGTCATACAATGATATTATTGCTTACTCGTGAACAATGACATTTATTATTTGCATGATTATTTGATGACATCAAACATCATACATGTGTTGTACAAACTAGATATGGATGGTAAACTTTCTTCGTGTCTCAGGGATTAAATCATAAATTTAGAACAAATATACTGACAATTTCGACCTAAATGAATGTAAATATAATTCTACCAGCAGTCCCTTTATAGCTCTGCATGCCATCAGTGAAAATAACTGTCAAAAATAACAGTCATAACGACACAAATCTGATGAAATTCCACGACAGATTTCCAGTTTTCAGCTACAAATAAGAAAAACATACATTAACCCATTTCATTCTGGATACCATTCAAACAGTATCTGCAAAGAACATAGAGCCAGATCAGCCACCACGGAACGTTCCGTCTGATCAGGCTCTATGCTGTTTGCTATTCAGATGATCTTGCTAAGACACTTGGCTATGTAGCAAACAACATAGATCCTGATCAGCACGCAGCATCACGCTGCGGCTGATCTGGATCTATGTTGTTTGCAAAAGCCTTTAAATATATCCAGAATTAAATGGGTTAATGCATGATTTGTTGGCTGTTACAAATTTTTTATTTAACTATTTATAGCCCATATATTACCCAGCATGCAAAGGTTTAATAAAACACATGACAGAATTTTGCTATATTTCACTAAAGCTATTTTTGGTATATTTGTTGTAAAATTAACATAATATTAAATTTTAGTACTTAGAAATTCAAAACTACAACTTTATTGTAACAACTTATAATTATGTAGATAAAGTAACGAAAATGCAACACAGCAGCAAACATCATATTCAAGCGCATAGCCAGAGTGACATTTTGATTACGCAGAATGAGGCGCAAATCACTGTTTGGGGATGGTGTGGGAGGGGTGTCTGCTCCCCTCCAGGGGGATCTCCCCCTGACATTTCTCCTTTCTAGATAGCATTTGGTACAATGTGAGAGAGTTTCTGATGATATAAATGAGTGTTTGTATGTCCACTTTCACGGGGGAGTAATGGAAAATCCAGATCAAGTACATATCCTAATCCACCCCACTCCCATTTTGGCGGTCTTTTGTTTCAGAAGTATTTAGTACACAGCTGCATATTTGCTTACAGTCAGCTACAAGCCTGATATTATATATATTTGTGTCTTCGTTGTTTGGAGAATAAAGTCGCATTTACTACTTTGGTAAATATGTCGACTCCCCAGCAATCATTGACGGAGATAGATCCAGGGTGACACTGAGCAGTATCTCAGGTAGGAACAAGCACTCAGACTCCCCAGCAATCATTGGTGGAGATAGATCCAGGGTGACACTGAGCAGTATCTCAGGTAGGAACAAGCACTCAGACTCCCCAGCAATCATTGATGGACACTGAGCAGTATCTCAGGTAGGAACAAGCACTCAGACTCCCCAGCAATCATTGGTGGACACTGAGCAGTATCTCAGGTAGGAACAAGCACTCAGACTCCCCAGCAATCATTGGTGGAGATAGATCCAGGGTGCACTGTGAGCAGTATCTCAGGTAGGAACAAGCACTCAGACTCCCCAGCAATCATTGATGGAGATAGATCCAGGGTGCACTGTGAGCAGTATCTCAGGTAGGAACAAGCACTCAGACTCCCCAGCAATCATTGATGGAGATAGATCCAGGGTGCACTGTGAGCAGTATCTCAGGTAGGAACAAGCACTCAGACTCCCCAACAATCATTGGTGGAGATAGATCCAGGGTGCACTGTGAGCAGTATCTCAGGTAGGAACAAGCACTCAGACTCCCCAGCAATCATTGGTGGAGATAGATCCAGGGTGCACTGTGCAGTACCTCAAGTAGGAACAAGCACTCAGACGCCCCAGCAATCATTGATGGAGACTGAGCAGTATCTCAGGTAGGAACAAGCACTCAGACTCCCCAGCAATCATTGATGGAGATAGATCCAGGGTGACACTGTGCAGTACCTCAGGTAGGAACAAGCACTCGGGTAGAACCACTGACCTTCTGCAAGCCAGTTGGATGGCTTCCTCGCATGAAAGAATTCGACACCCCCAGTGGGAGTCAAACGTGACCATAACCACTCAGCCACGGAGGCCATTAACATTATATACAGTCAAACCTGTGTTAGTGGTCACCTCTATTAAGCATCCAACCTGAATTAAGCAGCCAGTTTCCAGATTCCCAATATGTTGTTTTATTATATATTTGACCTCCATTAAGCATCCAACCTGTATTAAGCAGTCAGTTTCCAGATTCCCAATATGTTGTTTTATTATACATTTTACCTCCATTAAGCATCCAACCTGTATTAAACAGCCAGTTTCCAGATTCCCAATATGTTGTTTTATTATACATTTTACCTCCATTAAGCATCCAACCTGTATTAAGCAGCCAGTTTCCAGATTCCCAATATGTTGTTTTATTATATATTTGACCTCCATTAAGCATCCAACCTGTATTAAGCAGCCAGTTTCCAGATTCCCAATATGTTGTTTTATTATATATTTGACCTCCATTAAGCATCCAACCTGTATTAAGCAGCCAGTTTCCAGATTCCCAATATGTTGTTTTATTATATATTTGACCTCCATTAAGCATCCAACCTGTATTAAGCAGCCAGTTTCCAGATTCCCAATATGTTGTTTTATTATATATTTGACCTCCATTAAGCATCCAACCTGTATTAAGCAGCCAGTTTCCAGATTCCCAATATGTTGTTTTATTATATATTTGACCTCCATTAAGCATCCAACCTGTATTAAGCAGCCAGTTTCCAGATTCCCAATATGTTGTTTTATTATATATTTGACCTCCATTAAGCATCCAACCTGTATTAAGCAGCCAGTTTCCAGATTCCCAATATGTTGTTTTATTATATATTTGACCTCCATTAAACATCCAACCTGTATTAAGCAGCCAGTTTCCAGATTCCCAATATGTTGTTTTATTATACATTTTACCTCTATTAAGCAACCAACATGTATTAAGCAGCCAGTTTCCAGATTCCCAATATGTTGTTTTATTATACATTTTACCTCTATTAAGCAGCCACCTGTGCTAAGCAGCCACTTTCTGTTATTCTCTTGGCTGGCTGCTTAACACAGGTTTGACTGTATTACGATTTGAAGAAAAAGATAATAACCGTAACAAAGGAGATTTTGACAAGAACAGCCCATTATTCTTATTTTTTACTTTAACAGTTTCATTGTATTGCGTACCCTCCGCACAAACAATATAACACATGACTTTTGTCAGCTATAGCTTTCTAACTATTGATTTTGGTGATTTATGCCTGCTTGGCGAACATTCTTAAAGTTTCTTACAGACTAACACAACAAATTTGTACAAACACGAACACATTAGCTGCCATTCAGAATGGGTAATACGCCGTAAACCGAAGTCCGAAAGTCTATCCTTAATGATCTTTATAAATAGATGCTCAATTGATACATCGCTTTATACATTAAATATGATCATTTACAACGTCAAAAAAACGATACGTTTATCGAAGTAACCAAATAATAAATAACAATATCGTCGGAAGACAGACGGATCTGTAGTCCAGTGGTAACACGCTGGACTGGTAATCCAGGGATCGCAGTTTCGATCCCCCTGTCTGACCCTAATAAAATTAACAGTCTTTCAGATGGGATTTTAAACCAAGGTCTCGTGTCGGTGCTTTACATCATGCACGTAAAAGAACCAGAGGAGATTCTGGAATGGGTCTCTGTCTGTATTATTGCACTATCCTCCAAAAATCTAAAATGACTAATCTCTTCTGGAGGCATCACTCTTTTGGGCAACCGGTAGGGACGATAAATAAACGTAAAACTCAGACCGTCAAAGCGGATTCTATTATTAATTAAGGGAATGTAGCATGCTTGATTAAATAATTATCTACAAATCATTTATTTCACTACAGGAGCAATTATCAATGATCCAGGAATGAAGAAGAATTTTCTCTCGGGGGGGGGGGGGTGGACTACATGTAGATCTACCAAATCCTTAATAGGTCTTATAATTAATTACTGCGAACAAAATTTGACACTGAAACGTAGCTCTTAGCACGACACTATTCTAATGAAATTCCATGACATATTTCAAGAGTTTTCAGTTATAAATTAAAGAACAGCTAGATTAATCAATTGTCGTCTGCTCCAAGTATTTGAATTATTTATAGCCTTTAGTTTACCCAGCATGCAAAGGTTAGTCATTTCCACCCCCACAAATGGAAACAGGAAAAACTGCGATTCAAATGCAATTTTAATCTACTATATGTATAGAAATATCCATAAAGTGAGGTAATTAATGCATAGTTTTATTACAAAATCAGTTCAGTTGTGGCGATATCTTCAAATATTTACTTACAAACTCAAGGAATCTGATTGGTTGAGTTTGAGTTTTACAATCTGAAGCATGAGCCAGAGTTTGAGATCTGATAAACGTTTTATGACCTCGTGGCCCGGTGGTGAACATTTCATAAAATTATATCATTTTAACCGGACGATGAAAGTCATGGTAGGACCATTTTTAGGTTCTTGATCAGTTATTAAACTTATTATTTTCCAGTAAGAATGTGTAATTTTGTTACATTTCACAATAAGCCATAATGGAACACGATGCACTGTCAAATTCATGGATTTCATAGCTTCTCGTAATAGCATGTCAATTTGTATTGTGGCAATATTATGATGGAGAAAACAACAACATAGTTATTTTTTACTTAGAATGAGGTAAATGAAAAATTACCAATTAGATGCAATTTCTCTGCACAATTTGGCTTCCAAAATTATGAAATAATGTTAGACTGGAGAGTTAGGCAAGACAGTGAGGCAGAAGGACAGTTAGACTGGACAGTTTGAAGAGACAGTAAGCTGGATAGTTGGGAGAGACAGTTAGATGGGACAGTTGGGACAGACATGCAGTTAGGCAGGACAGTTGGGAGAGACAGTTAGTTATGACCGTCAGGGGAGAGGCAGTTAGTTATGACAGTCGGGGGAGACAGTTAGACTGGACAGTTGGGAGAGACAGTTAGGCAGAACAATCGGGAGAGACAGGACAGTTAGGCAGGACAGTCGGGAGAGGCAGTTAGCTATGACCGTCAGGGGAGAGGCAGTTAGCTATGACCATCAGGGGAGAGGCAGTTAGTTATGACCGTCAGGGGAGAGGCAGTTAGCTATGACCATCAGGGGAGAGGCAGTTAGTTATGACCATCAGGGGAGAGGCAGTTAGTTATGACAGTCGGGGGAGACAGTTAGACTGGACAGTTGGGAGAGACAGTTAGGCAGAACAATCGGGAGAGACAGGACAGTTAGGCAGGACAGTCGGGAGAGGCAGTTAGCTATGACCATCAGGGGAGAGGCAGTTAGTTATGACCGTCAGGGGAGAGGCAGTTAGTTATGACCGTCAGGGGAGAGGCAGTTAGTTATGACAGTCGGGGGAGAGGCAGTTAGTTATGACTGTCAGGGGAGAGGCAGTTAGTTATGACAGTCGGGGGAGACAGTTACACAGGACAGACTTCATTATAACATTGTACCAAGTAAATGCCTGTTGGACCTTTAACTAACTCAAAATAATCCAACCCTAACAGTCTACAACATAAGATACAATAATTGAATACTGCCCTAACTTACACCCTGAACATTTAAGGTTTCAGACAAACACCAATGCAAGCTAAGTCCAATTATTTGAAACACGATATTCTTGAGATTTTTATTTACATACAATTTCTTTGTATCTACGAATAACTTAATTATAATTTGTATTTACAGAGTGACTAATAGAAGGTGAAGGTTACGGGGCAAGGCATCAAACTTAGCTATAATATGTATTCCAGTTTGGAAATCTCCGTATGTTTTTTTTTAACTCAATACAATGTCACAGTCAAACCTTTCTTAATTATAAGCTGAAACAGCCAAGGACTTAGGACAATACAACAAGTGGCTGCTTAGTTTAAACAATATTAATATCTTTGAATAAACATAGTCAAATATAAATAATATGCACATTAATGTAGGATTGAGAAGAACGATACCCGCTTGTATGGTTACCTCTTTCCTATATACATACATGTAGGATTGAGGAGAAAGCAACCTGCTTGTATGGTTACCTCTTTCCTATGTACATACATGTAGGATTGAGGAGAAAGCAACCTGCTTGTATGGTTACCTCTTTCCTATGTACATACATGTAGGATTGAGGAGAAAGCAACCTGCTTGTATGGTTACCTCTTTCCTATGTACATACTTACAACAACCCCTATTACTACATAGTTGGAAAGCACGCTTATGTTAACAAAAAAGAAAGCACCTCTTGTAGTTACCTCTTTCCTATGTACATACATGTAGGATTGAGGAGAAAGCAACCTGCTTGTATGGTTACCTCTTTCCTATGTACATACATGTAGGATTGAGGAGAAAGCAACCTGCTTGTATGGTTACCTATTTCCTATGTACATACATGTAGGATTGAGGAGAAAGCAACCTGCTTGTATGGTTACCTGGCTGCTTAGTACAATTAGCTGTTATACAGAGGATAAATAATTAAACAAAATGCTATTTAGGGAATCAGGGAATTGGCTATAATACAGGTTGGCTGCTAAATAGAGGTTATAGATGACCACTAACACAGGGTTGTCTGTACAAACAAAATGTTTGTTTGTTTTTGGGGTTTAAAGTCGCAATTACTAATAAATAATTACATGGCAAGTCTCCCGCTAGTATTGGTGGAGGAAGACAGCGCTGGTAACCCATCAGAACAGTATTTAAGGCACGGACAGGTACCCAGGTAGAACCTTCCACAAGCCAGCTTGATAGCTTCCTCACAGGTTCGATCCCCCGTCTGACCCTAATAAATTTAACCAGTCTTTCAGATGGGACTTTAAACAGAGGTCTCGTGTCGGTGCTTTACACCGTGCACTTAAAAGAAACAGAGGAGACTCTGGAATGGGTCTCTTTCTGTATCATTGCACTATCCTCCAAAAATCTAAAGTGACTAATCTCTTCAGGAGGCGTCGCTCATATAGGCAACCGGTAGCGATGATAAATAAACGTACACACATGAAAGAATTCAAGAAACCGACACCCCTAGAGCGATTCGAATCTACAGCGTTGATGGACAAGTGGTTTGTAGTCAACGACTAACCGCTCGGCCACATATATAGACTGCCATCATGACTACCCACAAATATTCAAAATGGCGGCCATTATGAACAATATTTCAACTTTTCAAATTCCCATAACTGCTTTATTTGAAGTGCCTTTTTCAGTTCACATTTCCAGTCCAAACAGCGGAGTTCGAGTCCCGCTGGAGCCGTTACGATTGTGCCCTTAGGCAAGGCATTTAAATTCCATGTTGCCTCTTCTCTCTCCCTCGTGGCGATGGATTCCATCAGGAATGAGGTCTCGAGAGTGATTATAAGTTGAAATAACTTGTTTCGCAATCGAGCTAAAATAAATTTGTATAAACTAAACTAGTCCAAACAAATTTAAGATGATTTTCCCCAAGTGATACACTAGATTGCCTGTGCTTAAATACTCTACTGAAGATTTTCCTGTAACATTTATATTATCATACTGTGCTGGAAATGCTATATTCGTTTGTTTGCAAACAGCATAGAGCATGTTTGCACATTTAACCGTACAATTTATTCAGCATTTTACGGGTTAAACCAACTGTCATCATCGATACCAATGTAAACGACTTGACATCAGGGCAAAAACAGTTAAACATCCCATCTTTATTCTTAGAATATTCTAACTAAGAAGCAATACTCAAGAAAAGTCAAAATCTTTCTGCCTGATTACATGAATTGCTGCTGCTGACTGAAATTAACAAAATTTACAAGAAACAATTGTCAGAAACCATGATGCAGCAGCTAATTAGACACATGTTTTCCAGTATTTTCTATACAAGAGTGTCACCTCTTTCCTCTCATTTGTCACAGTTTGGGTTAGGATATGATCAATAACTAGCAGAGAACCATACTGACTCTTTAATCAGAAAACCACATTGACTTTTTTTTTATCAGTTTCTTTTCTTAAATCTTCACAAAAGGGTCGTGCAGGGGGAGCTAATCATCTCAAAGGTTGGTTCCTGATTAATTAAGGAACATATTCAAACATGGCATGATGTTTCCCAGGAAAAGCTTACTTTATCAGATAAAGCCTTTGTAGGGACATACAATATTGACAACAGTGACCACTGTCGGTGAACGCCACATAAAAGGTCCAGACAAGAATAGCAATAACTTTAGTATTGTTATCATGAAATGAAAATTGATACAAGAGTCTTAAGTAAACGAATGTAGAACGATTAATTAATCACTATTTCTGATTTTTATAATGCACACGATAACATTGTATGGTAACGCACATACCAAACATTTGACTCTGTCCTTAATTATTTAATATGAACAATACTTTGCTAAAAATGAAATTAAACACTATAATGTGGCCCTAGCCTTTGTAAAGTTTCCATAAAAGTACACAAATCATATTTGTACAAGGTAAGTAAGGTAGACTTCGGAATTTTATTACATTTCTTCCACTAATGGCCGAGTATTATGAAAAATTGAATGCATTACGACCAGAAAATTAGATTAACTCATTCAACCCCAAGTATCTGACATGGACTGATGCGTGATATTTTCAGACCAATAAATTAATAAGAAAATTACCTTTGGACCAGTTCATTTATCAAAATGGGTAATTTTATCTAAAAATAGTAATAATTATTACTGGCAAAAAAGTGCAGATCCTGATGAGACGGCTCGTTACGAGCTGGCTCATCTGGATCTACACTTTTCATAAGCCTATTTAGAGGCCTGTGGGGTTGAAAGGATTGATTTACGGAATGAACCTTGGGTTAATCGTTTCCATCGGGGTATAATCAAACTACGTTAGGCGTGGATAAAGTGTGTGGAGGCCGATGCCATCCAAGCATGCCCAATGTAGTTCATACCCCCATGGAAACAGGTAAAAGGGTTAATTCATGCTGCTAAAATATAAGAGAATAGATAAAAGTGAAAAATGACAGTTGGTACACAGCTTTGTCATTTAGGCTGTTTAATCTTTTCATCATGGGGCTGGCAAAATATTGAAATATCGAGAACTCCAAGTAAATTTATGCCTTCTCAAGTAGGATTCGGAATTTTTAAAATTATACGTTAGCGTAATATATTTGCTTAACAATTACTAACAATGTAACAGTGAGTCATGACGCGGGCAAAGATCTTCATTTGAAATGTAATAACTAGGAGCATTTAATGTTGCTGCTTTTGGAGTTTAATGTCACACCAACAGTTCAAAGGTCAGATATCAACTCTTCAATGGTGGAGGAAGACCCCGGGTGCTCCTACAACCGCTGTCAACTGTATTTCAGTCAAGGATGGGCACAACCACAGGGTACACTACCCCCCCCACTGAATACTGAAGGAGGACAAGTCATTTTAATGAGAGAAGTTAGTCAGTTACTGCCCCTGAATACTCCTAATATAAGATTGGTCCTCTTAATTGGTTTCCTGTTTTCCTTTGTTTCCTTTACAACACATGTTTCCATTTTCATCCGTTTTCTCATCTAATATTAAATGATTAAATCTTGACATATATCTCATATCATATCCAATGGATTCTTAGCGGAAAAAATATCAATTAATTAACATGATCTTTTTAAAATCACTTTTATCATATTGTAACATCTTGTTACCCCTTTCAACACCACAGACCTCTCAATAGGCTTATAAAAAGTGTAGATCCAGATGAGCCGGCTCGTGACGAGCCGTCTCATCAGGATCTGCACTTTTTGCCAGTAATATTACTATTTGTAGACAAAAATTACCCATTTTGATAAATGAACTGGTCCAAATGTAATTTCCTTATTAATTTATTGGTCTGAAAATATCATGCACCAGTCCATGTCAGTTACTTGGTGTTGAATGGGTTAAGGAACAACATTAAAAACAAAGGATTCCAATTAAAAGGACCAAATATACATTTCGTGAGAAATCAGCTAATGTGGCTCATTCATTACAGTATACAGTTAAACCTGACTTAAGCAGCCAGCCAAGGGAATCACAGAAAGTGGCTGCTTAACACAGATGGCTGCTTAATAGAGGTCAAATATATAATAAAACAACATATTGGGAATATGTAAACTGGCTGCTTAATACAGGTTGGCTGCTTAATAGAGGTGACCACTAACACAGGTTTGACTGTAGTACAAACTATCATAGCATAGGAGCCTTCATGGTGTAATGGATGCGGTGTCCACCGGCCTCGTAGTCGAGCGGTTGTGAGTTTGAACTCTGTCAGAACCACGGCGGTGATGACCTTTAGGCAAGACTCATAGATCCACATTGCCTCTTCTCTCCCTCATGGTGATGGATTCCATCAGGAATGAGGTCTCGAGAGCGATTAAACTAATGTTGTAACAACATGTTTTGCAATCAAGCTAACATTTGTTTGCATATACAGTCAAACCTGTCTATAAAGGCCACCTTCAGGAAAGTCAAAAAGTGGCCTTTGTTGGCAGGTGGCCTCTCAATAGAGGGTTATAATGCATTGAAAATGGCTCGACGGGAGAGAAAAATGGTGGTCTTTAGAGACAGGTTTTTCATATGTGGCCTTTATTCGGAGGTGGCCTTTAGCACAAGTTTGGCTGTACTATGGTACAAACTTAACATGCCCGAAATATGTTTACAAAATCCTTCAGTTTTGTAACAATTTACTGTGGTAACAAATTACTGTGGAAAACTAACATCATTAATATCAATATTTATCGCTAACTGATGACTTCCTTGCAATGTGTTTATTATCACAGTGACTTTTATGATGGACAACCTGACAGACTTTACTACGTTCTGTGACATCACCTGATCCTATTTAGGCATTCAGAGAACCCTCGTTTGGGTACATTGGTCATTTAATTGTCAGATGGGAAAAGAAATTGGCGCCCGATGTACTTGTCACATGTACAAAGCAGAACAATCAAATGTGGTACACAAATATTGAAATATATGACACGAGCAATCGAGACGAGAGAAGCTCGCAGGGGGTAGTCAAAGACTACGGTCATTTGCAGATGGAGATACTCTGATTGGGGCGATATTACTGTACATACTCACCTCAGTGGTATTTTGCATAGACCCGCGTATAAGACGGGTTGAGGAAATGGAAATAACTCAGAATTAAAGACCAAACAAATTAATTAAACTCTGTAAATTATGTCAAATCATAAATAATTCACTGATGCATGTACCAATAAAATTATTATAAATTTATGTTTTACAGGGAGAAACACTGCCCCCAGGGGGTGAAGTCAGGTCCCCAAGGGTGACTACCTCACCCATGTAACCTCTAGAATGAGCCCTGTGGTTTTTCAGAAATGCTAAAATAAATAAATTGTGGAATCGAGAAATGCTAAAATAAAATAAATAATTGGTGGAATCAGACTATTGTTGCCATAATTCAAGGTTAATGACACTCTTAGGGATTAGAGAGAGTAAAGACAACCTTAGAAACTGTATGCATGCTATTAAAGCATTTTATTTGACAGTTTTTAAGTTATATGTCGACAGAATGGTGACTCGGCTTAGTCTCGCTTTCAACTAAAGTGGGTGAGACAAAAATAGTGGGAATGGCGGCAGCTCAGGAAGATTATTTCTTCGAAAGAGCCCTCGATCTAGCCACTGGTTGAGTCCTGAATCTGAAGGAATTTTGATGGCTTAATTCAAATAAATGAATACACAAAATGATATTGACACATATATGACTGTGCAGTTTTAACTACTTAGCGCTATCTGATTTGTTTTTAAGTACACTTTTTCATCTACTTCATCAACATGCTCCATTAGACTAAATGGTTGGCTGGCATATATGATGTACTGAGGAGGTGTCACCAGTTTATCTCTCCCCACTAAAATTTGGCTAGTTTAGCTCTCTGCATGCATGCTGTGAAAATAACAGTCAATTAATATTACATGTACCGGCCATACTCTCCTATAAGACATGTTTTTTACCACCAGATTATGGCCTCAAAGTGGCTTCCTGTCTTGTAAGTGAGTGCTCAAAAAAAAAATTAAATGAAAAAAATTTATATTTTTTAAAAAATGTATTAAAATTGATGGTATTCAAAGAAAGCGTACTGACACTGAAACTTCGATATGAACAGATCCAGTTATATGTACAATGATAGGGTCTGAAACAGGACTTTGATCCGACTTCGAGATAATCAGATAATTTGACATAATCGACTTCGACATAACGGATGTAGACTGTATATTATTGTTTTCAGTTACAAATAAGAAAAAATGCATTAAAAAATTTGTCGTCTGCTATATTATTTGAATTATGTGTAGCCATTTTCCCCCCAGCATGCAAAGAGGTAATAAAAATCACTTTTCGAGCGGAAAGTATATTCAACATATACCCCTAGGTGAACAACTCACATACCCATCATCGCTAGACATTTTAGTGTCTATACAGAAAGGCGTTGGTGTAATTCGAGAAACTGTCACGACTAACGTACAAGATTTTAATCAAGTAAATGTTTTGTGATCAAATTGTCGCGTGCACAAATGAGCATAATACTCCTAGCCCCTCATCGGAGCCAGGCGAAGTTTTTGATCTAGACAATAAAGCAATTCTATGCCTCATAATATGACTTAATTTGAATAATTTCATACTTATTTCGATATGTACAAGTGTCAGATAATATCCGCTGAATTTAATTTACTTTAAGCAAACTAATGACACGGAAAAATGGCTCAATAAAATCTCTATCATGCATAACCCGTATAGTTCTTGTTTAACCCTTTCAACCCCAAGTAACTGACATGGACTGGTGCATGCTATTTTTAGACCAATAAATTAATAAGAACATTACCTTTGGACCAGTTCATTTATCAAAATGGGTAATTTTATCTAAAAATAGTAATAATTATTACTGGCAAAAAAGTGCAGATCCTGATGAGACGGCTCGTTATGAGTCGGCTCATCTGGATCTACACTTTTCATAAGCCTATTTAGAGGCCTGTGGGGTTGAAAGGGTTAAACAATAGAAAAAAGGACTAATATTTCGAGTCTTTATTTCTCTGTTCAACTTCCAAAATTGACACAATTTTCAAAGAAAATCCACAACCAAAACAGGTACCATATAATGAAGCACAATACAGAATTCTAGTTGATGCACAGTTAACTTTTGTAATATTAAGAATTACATGTATTAGCCTACAATTTGTAGATAGTGCACTTTAGTTTATTGACAAACTGTATTGTCGGGTGCTAAAGTAACCTCACAGTAATGCCATATTTAATGTCGTGCGCTAAAGTAACCTCACTGTAATGCCATATTTATTGTCGGGCGCTAAAGTGACCTCACAGTAATGCCATATTTATTGTCGTGCGACAGAAATATGCAATATGTCAGAAATTATTTCTTTCCCTGCTGTTTACATGCAGAAATACGCAGATTCCGAGCAAGATGTAAGAAACTGTTTTCAATTGATATGCATTGCTACTGACACCATGGAGTAAATTTGCATGAACGTAACATTACACTGGATTAGTCCATTGTCGAAAATAGAGAGGCAATAATGAAATCTGTCAGTAGTAAAATGTGCGGTTCCAAATTTTTACAAAACATATATCGATATGCATATTATTTGGGATAATCTTATTCATCGTCACCACCTGATTGATCGCTGGATTATATTACAAATCATATAGATAGCCTGTTGCATTCTATGAAACAGCAGAAAAATCGAAACATACATCACGATGATGATTGACTATCCACTAAAACAGTACTTGACTGCCAAGTGATCGTGCGACGACAGTAAGGGGACGATCTTGAGCAAGATGTATGACATACATTTCAATTGATATGCATTGCTATTCCGTCAGTACACTTGCCAAATGTGATCGCTCCCTGAATACATCAAACAAGATAAATGCATCCAATTTACTCGGTCTGTCGCCGTTTCCTATCCGCAAAAATTGACTTATACTCTTTCTTTTATCCCTGTACAAACACGGAAGGCATGAATATTATAATGACGATTGTTTCCTTGTAGAGGACAAGCCAAATACTCTAATATCACAGGTTTCAAGGAAAGAATCCATTTTATTGGATTTCCGGAAAACATTTCCGCGATTTATTTTTATTTTACTGATTTTTTTTTTAACAGTCATGTTACCTCTGTGCATGCTGGGTACGATAAAGGCAATAAATAGTGCAAATAATTGTAGCAGACGTCAAATGAAAACACTGGAAATATGTCATGGAATTTCATTAGAATTGTGTCATTAAGACAAAATTCTATTACAATGAAATTGCATGACAATAGTTGATTATTTTCATCGCGAGAGTGTAGAGTTATATATAAGTATGTTATAATAAGCTTCCATTGTTACAGATGGATCTGTAGTCCAGTGGTAACACACTGGACTGGTAATTCAGGGATCGCTGATTCGATATAGTGGAGGTGACTACTAACACAGGTTGACTGTAGATATCACAAGAGACTGATCACCATGCATAATGTTTGCTATATATATATATATATCAAGCCCGGAAGTCGTGATAGTGCAGTGGATACGCCTTTGCTTCAGGTGCCGAAAGGTCCGGAGTTCGAGCCCCACTGGAGCAGTTACGATTGTGCCCTTAGGCAAGGCATTTAAATTCCACGTTACCTCCTCTCTCCCTCGTGGTGATGGATTCCATCAGGAATGAGGTCTCGAGAGTGATTAATATAAGTTGTAAGAACTTGTTTCGCAATCGAGCTATAATAAATTTGTATATACTAAGCCGGGCAGCACGATTCAAATAATTTTCGTCAAAAACTACCGGTAATTGTTTCTGTTACATTCAGTTTCATGAAACAGGAAAAGCAAAACCAGTAGCTACTTTCATTTACTACCACGGTTGTTTTTGTATCACAGGAAACGTTACATCCATTGGGGTTTTACTGCAATTTAGTTAATTAATTAAGGCAGGTTAGGTTTTTTCCACGAGATGTTGAAAATATGAAAATGTCATCAACTGTTGGCATGCTCACATGCAACTCACAACTACAGACACGCTAATGTTGCACGCTTGCACTTTCTTGCAATTAACCCCTAAAAAGTCCCTACCAACCAAAATGTCCCTACCAACCAAAAAGTCACTACCAACCAACCCCATTTTACTTTTGCATGAAACAGTATACACGTTTTTTAAAGGCTAGGTCATTGTTCATGAGTGGGTCAATATCTCAGAGGTCAACATGCTAGATTCCTAATCTATGGATCGTACATACTGGTTCCCCCCCCCCCCCCGCTATATATACAATGCTAAGCTGACAAATATCATTGTCTTATGTATGAGAATTTAAATATAGCTAGGGCTCCTAAATTGTTGGTGCTTTACCAAGAACAGTGCACATAAAAATTTTAATAATCAAAGAAGTCTCCTGAAATGGACTTAGTCATGTGGACAATTGGTTGTGATGATAAATAAACGCAAGCATGCATAATTTCATATCATTCGTGAAATTTATTTCCAGAAAATGCAGTACAAGCCTTGGGTTAGCAGTTAAACTAGAGATGCTATCTGTAAACTGAATCTAGTTCTGAATGGCAATAGATATAAACATTTTCCATTCCCATGCAATTTTTCAAATACAAAATTCAACATTTATGTTACATATATATAGAACGCCACAGGTAATGGATTCTCATTTACAGATGAAATAACACGTTAGTCAATGGTACGAAACATGGACTATTTATTGCCTGTTAATGATAAATAATAGATTCTATTACTGGTAACTACACTAGAATACCTGACCTACATTTATTACATAATTGGATATGGGCATAATGCCAGAAATGGAACCGATATCACTTCCGGTCATCAGGTTACACAACTAGTGTAGTTGTATATTTCAATCATCTAGTTTTATGTCAGGCTTCGAACCCTCGCTGCCACATCTCAAAGAGTTATTTTGTGGAAGTTGTGATAGCGCAGTGGATGCGCGTTCGCTTCAGGTGCGAAAGGTCCGGAGTTCGAGCCCCACTGGTGCCGTTACGATTGTGCCCTTAGGCAAGGCATTTAAATTCCACGTTGCCTCTTCTCTCTCCCTCGTGGCGATGGATTCCATCAGGAATGAGGTCTCGAGAGTGATTTATATAAGTTGAAATAACTTGTTTCACAATCGAGCTAAAATAAATTTGTATAAACTAAAGAGTTAACAAAACCGACCACGTACGTACTCGACGTAATACTGGTAATAAGATATGTTTAACGTGGCACCGACAGATTTATGTTATATGTATACTCTCCCCCTATTATGGAGTGGAGTAAGATCCCGGTTGACCCTCTGAGCATTATATCACGCAGGGAACGGAAACCCAGGTAGTACCATTGACCTTCCACAAACCAACTGTATGAAAGAATTTGACACCGTTAGTGGGATTCGGACATACAGCGGTGATGGGCAAGTGATTTGAAGTCAACGACCCTAACCACTCGGTTACGGACGCCCCATATGAGGATACAACTGCATGACAAGTAAAATATTTCTACAGAATCATGTATCCAGGCCCCGAGGTTATAAAACTTTTCTCCAATCTCAAACTCAGAATCAAGCTTCTGTTTGGTTCTGCTGGTTGTAAAACTCAGACTCAAGCTTCTGATTGGTTCTGCTGGGTGTAAAACTCAGACTCAAGCTTCTGGTTGGTTCTGCTGGGTGTAAAACTCAGACTCAAGCTTCTGATTGGTTCTGCTGGGTGTAAAACTCAGACTCAAGCTTCTGATTGGTTCTGCTGAGTGTAAAACTCAGACTCAAGCTTCTGATTGGTTCTGCTGGGTGTAAAACTCAGACGCAAGCTTCTGATTGGTTCTGCTGGGTGTAAAACTCAGACTCAACCAATCAAATTACTTGAGTTAGAGTTTGAGATCCGAGAAAAGTTTTATAACCTTGGGTCCATGATTTGGTTAATGAGATTTCAGCAAAGAGCTTTTTCATGTTCAAAATAAACACAATCGCTGGTAGATTTATTGCTACAGCACTACAGTACTACAGTACTACACCAGGATGATTGCCTCAACCAAGGAAGCAGAAATAACCAATCTAATCGAATCACTTGAAAGTGACCATAAAATTGTTTTTGCTAATACATACAAACTGATGGCAATATTACAGAAGAGGGAAAAATCTCCTGGGAGCACAGAGTAAATCTCCTGGGAGCACAGAGTAAATCTCCTGCATGCAGTTTAATACAATATCTTGAGCACTTATTGACCCAAGGCGATTTGTCGTTTGTTGTTGAAAACAAACATATCCTATGTTCTCAGAGCAATTTCATGCTCAATTCTAATGACAAAAACAGAATTAGAACAAATTAGTGTTGTTTGTTTGTTTTTGGTTTAACAGTCCATCAACTCTTAACATGATTATTAATAATTTTGTAATTAAAAATTAGACTCCTCCCACCCTCAAAGAGAGGTGATCTGGATGCCGTCGGCAGGAAGTATAAGGGTCTCTGGTTCGTCCGCATGTGTCTGCATAAAGCACAGTGCACAAGCCCTCGGTTCCCAGTACATCTCTGCCAAAACACTAGTATGGGTGGGACATATTAGATAGTATAGAGGAACATGTGTGGGTTGGACAAAAAGTCGTTTTTAAACTAGTAGTAAAGAGGAATTTTTACCAATATCAGGTACTCGATCAATTGCAACCAGACACACTACAAGACAGACACATTCTTACCCTCTATTCAACACGGCGACATAGAAGATAATTGATTGTTTCACTCTACACGGCGACATATTAGACAATTGATTTGCTAGGAATCACACCTGTAAAGCAGAATGCAGTGATAAATAAAATGTGCTATTCTGCTCAACCTCGGCTTTCAACAAACAGAATAATACATTTAATTTTCACTGTCAAATTTCTATATTTCATCGGAAACAATAAAATGTATCCATGTATACATCAGCTTGTCCTATTCTTCAACAGCAGATCTGGATGTTGAATGTCGAGACATATTAAAAAAACTCATTTCTGCCATTACATACAATTTGGTGTTTAATATAATTTCCCTTCAGAAGATAATATGATTTATTTGAGGCGTCCACAGTAATGATGGAAGAAGTCAATAAAGCCTAGCTGCTCTCAATTCATATAAATATAATTATATCATAATGTACTTGCTCATAAAACCACAAAGACACAACACATTTTCATTTCATGTGTAGGTCAATCCCACAGCGTCTTAAACATTTTCTCAATTCAACAGGGAAAAATATGAAACATAATATTATATGCCTTTAATATATAAAGACATACCTTTCCCTCTGTGTGTGTTTTACGTTTATTTATCGTCGCTACCGGTTGCCCATATGAGCGACGCCTCCAGAAGAGATTATTTATTTTAGATTTTGGAGGATAGTGCATGATACAGACAGAGACTCATTCCAGAGTCTCCTCTGGTTCTTTTACGTGCACGGTGTAAAGAACCGACACGAGACCTCAGTTTAACATCCCATCTGAAAGACTGTTAATTTTATTAGGGTCAGACGGGGGATCGAACCTGCGATCCCTGGATTACCAGTTCAGCGTGCTACCACTGGACTACAGAATGAAATTTGGTGGAAGGGTGGGTCTCAAGTCGAGGACAAACCCAATAGGTTTTGGAAGTGATCCGCATCTGGATTCAAGATTTTTTTAAAGGTTTCCCTCTGTATATTTTATGCAATAACTGGGTAAAGCGGAACATGAAAAGGGAGATAATAAATAAAACATAAAGTGTTTTTTGTATTGAAATAACTCAATATTTTAATATAATATGGATCATTTGCTTATATTTTACAAATACAAACATGGTTTTAAAGAGAATAGTCCTAATTTCTTTGATAAGTTAATCCAATAACTTGTGATTTGCCGTCCGATTAACGCAGTGGCTAGTGTGCTCGCTTCTCACCAATGCAACCCGGGTTCGATCCTCAGACCGGGAAGTATGTGAGATGGTACGGTGGTCGCCAGATCGGACAGGTGGATTTTCTCCGGGTACTCCGGTTTCCTCCCACACAAATGAATGACCACATTTACACTTTCATCAGTGCCAACGAGAGTGATTAATATAAGTTGTTAAAACATGCTTTGCAATCTAAATAAAGTTTTAAAAAAATAACTTGTAATGTTTATATATGCAGCGTGGCATAGGTTTGCAATCTCAGATTTCTCTTCTTGTAATTTGATTCTAATAACATTATTCTACAATAACTGTATGACTCTTATAAACAATTCTGTAAATATGACCATTAAGCTTTCTTAGAATGTCTTGAACTACTGGCAATCCATTGTCTGTCTGAGGAACAAAAGCGACAACATTCTAAGAAATTCCCGTTATATCTAAGTTAATTTGGGAAATCTGCATCTAAATGGCTATATTACAAAAGAGCCTGGTGTATGCAGCAATTGCTGATGTTCTGGGAAATATGATATATAGTGTAGCTTTAACAATGCTAATGAAGATTTCAGATCCAACCAACAAAACATGGTGGTATATAGCCAGCCAAGAAACATGTCTATTGTTAGCCAAGATATTGTTTTGTAAGCAAATTTTTGATTACAAAAGTTAATTACATTCCCTTCAGAGTTTTGATTACAGAAGATAATTACATTCCTTGCAAAGTTTTGATTACAGAAGTTAATTACATTCCCTGCAGAGTACTTGATTACTGAATATAATTACATTAATTACCAATAAAGTGTACAATCAAAGTTTTAAACGGATCGATAACGCTACCCATAATATTTGTTGCTACGTAATGGTATTTTATTACCGTTTTGGAACAAAAGTCATAAGTCATATAGACTTATAGCAACCAGGAAAATAAAAAAGAAAACTTAGCTCTTTTCTTTGACAGGATAATTGTGATTATGAACAATTTGCAACGATCTGTTACACGATTAACATGCACCGATAGCCGTGTTTAAGAAACATTATTATATTAAGAGAGACACTGATACGACTGGATGGAACCATTGCTGGAGTCACTCATGTGGAATAATGGAAAATGTCTAGAAAAATGGCTGCATACTACAGTCGTAAATAGATGCATTGAGAAGCAATGAGTTATATACATTTATGGGAAGCTTACTTGTGCTGCGAGCAGAACATGCATAAAGAGTAGTCTTCAAAGAGTGATAACTCTTGAGTTCTGTTGAAATCTAACCTGGGGTTTGTGAGACATAATCCGGAATTTTTTTTATGTTCTATGAAATCTTTGAAGGTCGTCTATTTGGGATAAGGGCATCTCGGCAAGTACTAAGCAGGACACAATCTGGACACACTCTGTGGTGGAGGCACGGAGGCAGCAAAATTAAAATCCCATCGGAGGGGACTGTTGCAATCTGGCCGTGCATTTAGCAGGACACAATCTGGACACACTCTGTGGTGGAGGCACGGAGGCAGCAAAATTAAAATCCCATCGGAGGGGACTGTTGCAATCTGGCCGTGCATTTAGCAGGACACAATCTGGACACACTCTGTGGTGGAGGCACGGAGGCAGCAAAATTAAAATCCCATCGGAGGGGACTGTTGCAATCTGGCCGTGCATTTAGCAGGACACAATCTGGACACACTCTGTGGTGGAGGCACGGAGGCAGCAAAATTAAAATCCCATCGGAGGGGACTGTTGCAATCTGGCCGTGCATTTAGCAGGACACAATCTGGACACACTCTGTGGTGGAGGCACGGAGGCAGCAAAATTAAAATCCCATCGGAGGGGACTGTTGCAATCTGGCCGTGCATTTAGCAGGACACAATCTGGACACACTCTGTGGTGGAGGCACGGAGGCAGCAAAATTAAAATCCCATCGGAGGGGACTGTTGCAATCTGGCCGTGCATTTAGCAGGACACAATCTGGACACACTCTGTGGTGGAGGCACGGAGGCAGCAAAATTAAAATCCCATCGGAGGGGACTGTTGCAATCTGACCGTGCATTTAGCAGGACACAATCTGGACACACTCTGTGGTGGAGGCACGGAGGCAGCAAAATTAAAATCCCATCGGAGGGGACTGTTGCAATCTGGCCGTGCATTTAGCAGGACACAATCTGGACACACTCTGTGGTGGAGGCACGAAAATTAAAATCCCATCGGAGGGGACTGTTGCAATCTGGCCATGCATTTAGCAGGACACAATCTGGACACACTCTGTGGTGGAGGCACGGAGGCAGCAAAATTAAAATCCCATCGGAGGGGACTGTTGCAATCTGACCGTGCATTTAGCAGGACACAATCTGGACACACTCTGTGGTGGAGGCACGGAGGCAGCAAAATTAAAATCCCATCGGAGGGGACTGTTGCAATCTGGCCGTGCATTTAGCAGGACACAATCTGGACACACTCTGTGGTGGAGGCACGGAGGCAGAAAAATTAAAATCCCATCGGAGGGGACTGTTGCAATCTGGCCGTGCATTTAGCAGGACACAATCTGGACACACTCTGTGGTGGAGGCACGGAGGCAGCAAAATTAAAATCCCATCGGAGGGGACTGTTGCAATCTGGCCGTGCATTTAGCAGGACACAATCTGGACACACTCTGTGGTGGAGGCACGGAGGCAGCAAAATTAAAATCCCATCGGAGGGGACTGTTGCAATCTGGCCGTGCATTTAGCAGGACACAATCTGGACACACTCTGTGGTGGAGGCACGGAGGCAGCAAAATTAAAATCCCATCGGAGGGGACTGTTGCAATCTGGCCGTGCATTTAGCAGGACTCAATGTGGACACACTGTGGCGTTGGTGGTTATAATTTGTGCTACTATTGCATGACTGGTTCCAAATATGCTATAGCCGGGTCAGTGGTTCAGGGGTTAACATGTTGAAGATTGTGAGGATTTTTGTACATGTTAACCATTTCAACACCACAGACCTCTAAATAGGCTTACAAAAGTGTAGATCCAGATGAGCCGGCTCGTGACGAGCCGTCTCATCAGGATCTGCACTTTTTGCCAGTGATATGACTATTTTTAGACATAATTACCCATTTTGATAAATGAACTTGTCCAAATGTGATTTTCTGATTCATTTATTGGTTTATGAATATCATGGACCAGTACTTGGTGTTGAATGGGTTAACTAATAGTCAGTGTATGCAACACCTGTTTCACATGGTATACTGATAAACGGATCATGCAGTCATCCGGTGGTTAACACGTTGGACTGCAAATCCAGTGATAGCAGGTTGGATACCCACGTCAACAGTGACCCAGATGTGATTATAAACCAAGGTCTCGTACAACAGGCATATGAGGAATACTTTTGGAATTGGGGCGTATATCTTCACATCTGCAATTGATGGGGTCTTCTGTATCTTGTACTATATCCACCAACAAATGAAATATGACTAATATGCTAATTAACCGGAGGACGACGATCGAAGAAAAAAAAAGGAGAAAAGAATTGGCCATACCAAAAAGAGATAAATTTATATAAATGAAAATTTCTGAAATTCTTCTTTAATTTGAATATCTTAAAGACGTTTTAATTTAAATCTTGAATATCTTAAAGACATTTTAATTTTGATCTTTACATTATAGTGGTAAATAAGGAAAGTCCATCCATTACCACAAATGTCACAATTAAAACTTCTCTCCAGTTTGCACTCTAATGGTTCATTAAATGTGGAGAATTCGTAAATGCCCAATTGCAAGCTATGACAAAATTGTTTTTTTTGTATACTTTTGATCTGTTGAATTCGTAATGATTTTAAAAGCTGTAGAATTAAATGGTGTCACATTTGAAAAGTGTCTTCAAGTACCTATTGAAAGTTTCTGCTTAAAGGAATCAAACAGATATATAATTCAGAGCCAATAAAGTCATTTCTTAGGTTGATTGGAGAATTTTTTTTGTCTTTTGTCCATCTGAAGTCAAATGATTTTTTCTCGCCAGAAACCTATTTTTTTGGCCAAAAATTAACAGAACATGTGACCCACTTCATGCAACTTCATTACATAATGTATTATATAATACACATCAATCAATTTAGTTCTACTTGAAAAGTTGCTTTGATTTTGAAATTCTGGAAAGAGAACTTATTCATTATTTGAACTGAAGTATTTTCGTAAATACTTTTGACTACAAGCGTACCATGCAAGGACCTATTCATCACTCAAACCCTTTCATACCAAACTAAGGGATTAAAGTGACCCGCTGCAAGTGGGCAAACGAAAACGACCAATCCAGATATATTTAACAACATATTAATATTAGATGTTTCATAGCATATTACATATTAATAATGTTGACATAACGAGGTCAACATTAGGTCATTTAAAGTTATCTTCCTGTTCAAATTGATTGTCACATTTTCTAAAATAGTTGCTAGCATACAAATTGTATTTAGTTTTTAATTTTTGTTTATTTAACGCCGCAATCGGTTGCCTATTTGAGTGACAGGGTATCTAATAACACCTTTCCTGGACAGACTCCAGCGGTTAACCAGTACTTGGTGTACCCACTTCCGTTAGAAACTGCCAACATTTTCATATAAAGAGACACGATCTGTGAGGCTCGAACCCGTGACCATCAGTGATGATAGATTACAAGTCAGCGAAATTAACCACTCGACCATGAAGGCAGACACACACAAATTGTATTCGCTACAAAACCAGACAGAGTATTTGCAGTAAAGTTAAGAATACTCTTAACTTTTTAAACATTTTAATCTACCATATACACTCGCCTACAAGACGAGTTTTTACCACCAAATTATGGCCTCAAATTGGCTTCCCGTCTTATAAGTGAGTGCTAAAAGAATTGTTTTAAAATGTGTTAAATGATAACCAAATTTATATTTTAGAAAAGAAATCACACACTGACACCAAACATTTCTTCAAAGTGCATTGTGTTTTAAGTTTATTTATCGTCGCTACCGGGGTTGCCCATATGAGCGACGTCTCCTGTAGAGTATAGTCATTTTAGATTTTTGGAGGATAGTGCAATGATACAGATTCCAAAATCTCCTCTGGTCTTTTACGTGCACGGTGTAAAGCACCGACACGAGACCTCGGTTTAAAGTCCCACCTGAAAGACTGTTAATTCTATTATGGTCAGATGGGGAATTGAACCTGAGATCCCTGGATTACAAGTCCAGTGTGTTACCACTGGACTACAGATCAAAGTGCACTATCCAAACATGCAATTTACACTTGTGCCTGGTGTCCATTTTATCAACAAGTCTTATATGCGAGTGCAAAAAAAAAGATTGTAGCACCAAAGTAGTTGTCTTATAGGTGAGACTGTCTTATAGGCGAGTATGTACAGTACTTGAACATTACTGAAAAACATAATATAATCTTGTCCGAATAGCAAATAGTATAGAGCATGATCAGATCGCACGCTCTGTGCCGTCTGATCAGGCTCTACGCTGTTTGCAAAAGTGATTTTATCTGCTGCTACTGGGCAAAGGGTTACTAACATATGAAAGAGTACAATTGTTCTAGAAACTGTAACATTATGTGACAATAGTCTACAGTGCTCACAAATATCACCAACTAGAATAGCTGGTTGCTAGGTAACACAAATTAATACTGCTGCTGGGTTTATTTTCCATTTCAATTAACTTTAATAAGAAAGATAGGCTGATGTACTGTTGTATAATTGCATGTATTATTATAATATTGGTACAAGATTATTAGTTAATACCGTAATTATGATAAATATCAATGTTTTTCTGGGTTACTCGTAGCATTGCACTGTAGCTACAGCCTGGTGCACATGTCCCCATCCGGTGCACTGTAGCTACCTCCATCTGGCTGCACAGTTCTCCATTCGGTGCACTGTAGCTACCTCTGCCTGGCTGCACATGCCCCCATCCGGTGCACTGTAGCTACCTCCATCTGGCTGCACAGTTCTCCATTCGGTGCACTGTAGCTACCTCCGCCTGGCTGCACATGTCCCCATCCAGTGCACTGTAGCTACCTCCGCCTGGCTGCACAGTTCTCCATCCGGTGCACTGTAGCTACCTCCATCTGGCTGCACATGTCCCCATCTGGTGCACTGTAGCTACCTCCATCTGGCTGCACAGTTCTCCATTCGGTGCACTGTAGCTACCTCCGCCTGGCTGCAGTTCTCCATCCGGTGCACTGTAGCTACCTCCGCCTGGCTGCACATGTCCCCATCCAGTGCACTGTAGCTACCTCCGCCTGGCTGCATGTCCCCATCCGGTGCACTGTAGCTACCTCCGCCTGGCTGCACATGTCTCCATCCGGTGCACTGTAACTACCTCCGCCTGGCTGCACATGTCCCCATCCGGTGCACTGTAGCTACCTCCGCCTGGCTGTACATGTCCCCATCCGGTGCACTGTAGCTACCTCCGCCTGGCTGCACATGTCTCCATCCGGTGCACTGTAGCTACCTCCGCCTGGCTGTACATGTCCCCATCCAGTGCACTGTAGCTACCTCCGCCTGGCTGTACATGTCCCCATCCGGTGCACTGTAGCTACCTCCGCCTGGCTGTACATGTCCCCATCCGGTGCACTGTAGCTACCTCCGCCTGGCTGCACATGTCCCCATCCAGTGCACTGTAGCTACCTCCGCCTGGCTGCACATGTCCTCATCCGGTGCACTGTAGCTACCTCCGCCTGGCTGCACATGTCCTCATCCGGTGCACTGTAGCTACCTCCGCCTGGCTGCACATGTCCTCATCCGGTGCACTGTAGCTACCTCCGCCTGGCTGCACATGTCCACATCCGGTGCACTGTAGCTACCTCCGCCTGGCTGCACATGTCCCCATCCGGTGCACTGTAGCTACCTCTGCCTGGCTGTACATGTCCCCATCCGGTGCACTGTATCTACCTCCACCTGGCTGCACATGTCCCCATCCGGTGCACTGTATCTACCTCTACCTGGCTGCACATGTCTCCATCCGGTGCACTGTATCTACCTCCGCCTGGCTGCACATGTCCCCATCCGGTGCACTGTAGCTACCTCCATCTGGTTGTCTCCGTCAGGTATACTGGAGCTACCTTCATCTGGTTGTCTCTGTCCGGTATACTGGAGCTACCTCCATCTGGTTGTCTCCATCAGGTATACTGGAGCTACCTTCATCTGGTTGTCTCCGTCCGGTATACTGGAGCTACCTTCATCTGGTTGTCTCCGTCCGGTATACTGGAGCTACCTTCATCTGGTTGTCTCTGTCCGGTATACTGGAGCTACCTCCATCTGGTTGTCTCCATCAGGTATACTGGAGCTACCTTCATCTGGTTGTCTCCGTCCGGTATACTGGAGCTACCTTCATCTGGTTGTCTCCGTCCGGTATACTGGAGCTACCTTCATCTGGTTGTCTCCGTCCGGTATACTGGAGCTACCTCCATCTGGCTGTCTCTGTCCGGTATACTGGAGCTACCTTCATCTGGCTGTCTCCGTCCGGTATACTGGAGCTACCTTCATCTGGTTGTCTCCGTCCAGTATACTGGAGCTACCTTCATCTGGCTGTCTCCGCCAGGTATACTGGAGCTACCTTCATCTGGTTGTCTCCATCCGGTATACTGGAGCTACCATCATCTAGTTGTCTCTGTCCGGTATACTGGAGCTACTATCATCTGGTTGTCTCTGTCCGGTATACTGGAGCTACCTCTGTCTGGCTGTCTCCATCCGGTATACTGGAGCTACCTTCATCTGGCTGTCTCCGTCCGGTATACTGGAGCTACCTTCATCTGGTTGTCTCCGTCTGGTTCACTGGAGCTACGTCCATCTGGTTGTCTCCATCTGGTTGACTGGAGCTACGTCCATCTGGTTGTCTCCATCTGGTATACTGGAGCTACCATCATCTGGTTGTCTCTGTCAGGTGTACTGGAGCTACCATCATCTGGTTGTCTCCGTCCGGTATACTGGAGCTACATTCATCTGGTTGTCTCCATCTGGTTCACTGGAGCTACGTCCATCTGGTTGTCTCCGTCTGGTATACTGGAGCTACCATCATCTGGTTGTCTCCGTCCGGTATACTGGAGCTACATTCATCTGGTTGTCTCCATCCGGTATACTGGAGCTACCTTCATCTGGTTGTCTCCGTCCGGTATACTGGAGCTACATTCATCTGGTTGTCTCCGTCTGGTTCACTGGAGCTACGTCCATCTGGTTGTCTCCATCTGGTTGTCTCCGTCCGGTATACTGGAGCTACATTCATCTGGTTGTCTCCGTCTGGTTCACTGGAGCTACGTCCATCTGGTTGTCTCCGTCTGGTATACTGGAGCTACCATCATCTGGTTGTCTCTGTCAGGTGTACTGGAGCATATTTTTCCGCTGTGATAGTCAATCATTTACAGAAATAAATAGCAGGTTACAATTCTAGATCTGCTTTGAACATTGGTTTATTTAGGATTAAACTAAATCATAAATGAGTATAAAGTTTTACCAAATTTAAAAGATTTATATAATCTAAATTTAAACCAGAGTTCCATGGCAGAAAGATTGTTGACACCCCTGGTGGGATTCAAACCTTAGTTCATCGATAGAGGGCAAGTCGACGACCTCAACCACTCAGCCACAGATCACAGGCCCTAATTGTGCCGTATCTGACTGAAATACTGGCTTTTGATTGGTTTAGAAAGTGGAGGAAACTGTAATAAACATTACTTTGAGTTACTTGAACAATAAAATTAACATGACAGATATGCATTGATGTAACTCTTGATTAATAACTGATATTTATTACCATGACAACGAACACCCAAAAATAATATTTATTATGTCTGGTGTCATTAATAAGTAACCTGTAGGTTATTTATATTACCTTGTACCCCAAGTGAAAGGTCACATTAACACCCTATAGACATTAACAAGGTCAGCCTCTAAGCAACACACAAGTCTAACAGGTTTTACAGTTACATCTGGAATATCGTATGCGAACGTGTATAATATGTATGGGTATATTCATACGGTAATATATGTACAGTCAAACCTGTGTTAGTGGTCACCTCTACAGTCAAACCTGTGTTAGTGGTCACCTCTACAGTCAAACCTGTGTTAGTGGTCACCTCTACAGTCAAACCTGTGTTAGTGGTCACCTCTACAGTCAAACCTGTGTTAGTGGTCACCTCTACAGTCAAACCTGTGTTAGTGGTCACCTCTACAGTCAAACCTATGTTAGTGGTCACCTCCATTAAGCAGCCAACCTGTATTAAGCAGTCAGTTTCCAGATTCCCAATATGCTGTTTTATTATACATTTGACCTCCATTAAGCATCCAACCTGTATTAAGCAGTCAGTTTTCAGATTCCCAATATGCTGTTTTATTATACATTTGACTTCTATTAAGCAGCCACTGTGCTAATCAGCCACTTTCTGAGATTCCCTTGGCTGGATGCTTAAGACAGGTTTGACTGTAGTATATTTGATTCAGTGTATGATCGCATGATATTTCATTGAATGAACATTGAAAGCATCATTACCATGAGTGATAATAATAGCTTTCTATAATGTTCATGAGTGAGATATAATTTGAATATTCACTTAAACAAACAAATTCTAAGCTGAAAAGTGTTTCTAGGACAGAATATGATGCAAGCATTAGCATAACGGCACTAGAACGTCACATTTAGACGACGGTATAATGACATCACTATAATGGCCTGCGTCGAAATAAGTTTGCGTTGACATTATGTCAAACTACAATGGCTGGAAACAATAAGAGCAAAGCAGTGACAAACAAAATGCTTTTTTCCACTGCTTTTAACCTGTGGAATAACACATTTTTATGCCACTGCTAAATTAATTGGTAAGCATACAATAAAAGGCCAGTTTATTTTATAATATTTATTTATTGATTATAATATTTTGTTTATTTATTTCCATTTATGTCAAATCCATTGAGGGGATCTAGACATGGTTTCCTAGGCAGTAGTACTAAGTATGTGTAAGGTGCCTTGCCAAGGACATAAGTACCTTGACCGAGTATCAAATCCGGGAGCCTTCAATTCCACATTCGATGCTCCACCACTGGACCACAGATGCCATAATGGCTATGAAAATGTCCATATAAGACAGCACATCATATATGCGAGCATATATAAGTTCCATATACTCACTTGAAGCATGTTCAGATATATGGGGCTCCGTACACCCCATGTACGTAACATCACATATGCTCAGATATAAGCACGCTGTACACTCACATATACGGTACACTCAGACAAGCTTAGCTATACGGATCCATACTCTCCAATATACACACATTTTCTGCAATGTTTTTTTACGATAGATTCTTCTATACAGACCCTTCAGGTTGGTACAATATGCAAGCTTCCGATTTAATCCATTTTCGTTTTGTATACAATGTATATGTAATGTACATTATTATCGAATAAATATGTTTAAACCAAGCATAAGGTTATTAACCCTTAACCAGTCAATCACGACTAAAGTCGATTTTGCAAACAGCATAGAGCCAGATCAGATGACTGTATGCTGTTTGCTATTCGAAGAGTGGATCGAGCTAAATCATTTATCTGATTAGCAAATTGCATAGATCCTGATTAACGCCGCAGCTGATCTGGATCTATATTGTTTGCACATTCTGTCCAATTTATTCGGCGGGTTAAGCGATATATCACCAGAGACTCCTATTACTTAGTAACTGTGACTGCTAAGTTTCAGATGACACACCCTGTATAATCGTGTGTATTTCTATGTCAGAAATCAATGGTCACCAAATGCCGCTCCTGTTTACCAATCAACTCATCCTGCTCAATTTGCCTTAATTAGACAAATATTAGTCAATTAGTGTCAACAAGAAGACAGCAATTTACCTATCAGCCACTCCAGTTAATTGAGCTCTATGAGATAACATCAAACTTGTGTTCCAGTGCTCTTTCAAAAGCACAGCCTAAGGAATTATGGGAAGTGATAATAATGGGTCAAATTATTTTTAAGAAATGTCGAGATCTGAGGTTTACTGTGATGGGAGTAAAGTGGAAGTCACCAGTTGATTCTTCGTCAAGTTCATGTTCATGTAATAATGTCACTCCGACTCCAGGAGTGGAACTTGGTTCTTTCAATTAGTCATGCCCCCATATTACCCCCAGTCCTTGGCTTTGAGTGTTAGGCCGAAATTATGGCCGAGTACATAATGATACTCCTTAACGCTTTCCTCCATAGAGATTTAGGTTCATATACTATTATATCTTCATACAAACGACAGCCATTTAGCTATCATGCAGTGGATAAGTAGTTGCCATATCTATCCTACCTCCATAGATATTACTGGGACTTCATAGAGATTTAGGTTCATATACTATTATATCTCCATACAAACGACAGCCATTTAGCTATCATGCAGTGGATAAGTAGTCGCCATATCTATCCCACCTCCATAGATATTACTGGAACTACATGAGATTCTGGCCTTTATTATGAACATTGGTTTGAGCTACATTGTCAATGTATGTCATATTGGTAATGGCGTCGAGAGGTGCTTCTATGAGGGAAAGGGTTAACTCAGAACCTGTCCTTATTTGCATAAATGTATCATAGACTCCGGGAATACACACACCAGTGCCAAGACCAATAAACTACATAGTGAAGATGTGCCTACAGCATGTGGCACTGGAAATGAGACTCGGCTGAGCCGTCGTACTTAACGCCGTGTCTCATCAGAATCCATGCTGTTTGCTATTCAACCAGGTGTTTTAACACCACTATCCAAATAGCAAACAGCATAGAGCCTGATCAGACGACACATTCTGTGCACGTTCTGTGCCATCTAATTCGGCTGTATGCTGTTTGCAAAAAACGAATATACACGTTTCCAGCACAGTACGGGTTAAACATTATGCTGGCTTGTATATTATAGCACCCAAATATCAAACACAACAGTGTCCAAGAGTAACCCAGACAGTCCAAAAACACAGACTAACCGTAGCTTACAATGTATAATACAATTACAACAGCCCAATTAACAACCAACAATTTACCATTCTTTGGTCAATATTTAGACTAAAGGCATTTGGAACATCAATAAATACGTTCAAACACTGTTAATTGGATAATCCCTCTAATCTAGCATTTCAATCCAGTCTGTATACGAATAATGCAAAATAAATACCATAAAATAATATGGCCCGTTATTTACGGAAGCTCTTTAGGCTGTTATACGAGTAGTTTTATGCATCAGTAATATGACTGACCACAATAGGTTTTTCAGGAATCCACTTTATGCAAAATGACATAATAATTCTTTTGTTTGTTTGTTTGGGTTTTACGCTTACATCAGTACCATTTTGGGTTACATTGCCAACCAACATTGCCTTTCCTGGGCAGGCTCCATCGGTTAACAACACCTTTCCTGGGCAGGCTCCATCGGTTAACAACACCTTTCCTGGGCAGGCTCCATCGGTTAACAACACCTTTCCTGGGCAGGCTCCATCGGTTAACAACACCTTTCCTGGGTAGGCTCCAGTGGTTAACAACACCTTTCCTGGGCAGGCTACATCAGGAAACAACACCTTTCCTGGGCAGGCTCCATCAGTGAACAACACCTTTCCTGGGCAGGTTCCATCAGGGAACAACACCTTTCCTGGGCAGGTTCCATCAGTGAACAACACCTTTCCTGGGCAGGCTACATCAGTGAACAACACCTTTCCTGGGCAGGCTACATCAGTGAACAACACCTTTCCTGGGCAGGCTACATCAGTGAACAACACCTTTCCTGGGTAGGCTACATCAGTGAACAACACCTTTCCTGGGCAGGCTCCATCGTTAACAACACCTTTCCTGGGCAGGCTACATCGGTTAACAACACCTTTCCTGGGCAGGTTCCATCGGTTAACACACCTTTCCTGGGCAGGCTACAGGGTTACCAACACCTTCCTGGGCAGGCTCCATCGGTTAACAACACCTTCCTGGGCAGGCTCCATCAGTGAACAACACCTTTCCTGGACAGGTTCCATCAGTAACAACACCTTTCCTGGGCAGGCTCCAGCGGTTACAACACCTTTCCTGGGCAGGCTCCATCGGTTAACAACACCTTTCCGGGCAGGCTCCACCGTTAACAAACCTTTCCTGGGCAGGCCCCATCGTTAACAACACCTTTCCTGACAGGTTCCATCGGTAACAACACCTTTCCTGGGCAGGCTCCATCGGTTAACAACACCTTTCCTGGGCAGGCTCCATCGGTTAACAACACCTTTCCTGGGCAGGCTCCATCGGTTAACAACACCTTTCCTGGGCAGGCTCCATCGGTTAACAACACCTTTCCTGGGCAGGCTCCATCGGTTAACAACACCTTTCCTGGGCAGGCTACATCAATGAACAACACCTTTTCCTGGACAGGTTCCATCGGTTAACAACACCTTTCCTGGGCAGGTTCCATTGGTTAACCAGTACTTGGTGCACCAACTATAATGGTGGTCTTGATTAGCTATGAAACTTCAAACTGATCTTTCTACATACTTGTGGCATGATTGTTTTCACTTAAGAATTATTAAAGGACCATGAAATCTTTCACAGCCATCCTACAGGCTTCCAGGTCTATATTGGTCACATGCCACATTAACATAATTTCGCTTTAGAACTGTAATAATTTTCACGTAGTTGCTAAAATTATAAAGCAATGAAATGCATGCAAGTACAGAAACGAGGCAAACAAAGAAACAAAACTAAATAATATCGAAGCCATTAACCCTTTTAACACCACAGACCTCTAAATTGGCTTACAAAAAAGTGTAGATCCAGATGAGCCGGCTCGTGACGAGCCGTCTCATCAGGATCTGCACTTTTTTCAAGTAATATAGCTATGTTTAGAAAAAAATTACCCATTTTGATAAATGAACTGATCCAAATGTAATTTTGTTATTAATTTATTGGTCTAAAAATATCATGGACCAGTTCATGTCAGTGTCAGTTACTTGGTCTGGGTCCATGCTGCTTCCAATTCAGTAGTGGGGCGACCATCCCCTACCCAGCAGGTCCTCAGGTGGTGGGTAGGGGAAACGGCCCTCAGATATGGGGGTTAGCTGTGAATCAAATAAGCAGTCCCGGACCATATGGCGGTGTACCTACCAGGACGGGGCAGGATAGCACATGGCAAAGCTACTCCTATTAAATACTCCACGTGTCCCACAACGGGTGCATCAGGCGAACATATGGACCGCCTTAAAAGTCCTAGCCTAAGGGTGAGGTAACCCCAACAGAAACCTCGAATGCTGAAGCTGGAAGTACTGGGCCGCACGGCGCATTCTAATAAACCACGCTACTACGCATAACGCAACATGAATCACAATGACAGAAAGAGTAAACCGAGATGGTGCTGGACCTGTGAAGACCCGCCAGGCAGGTACAGTGCCGGGTTCCATACCTCGAAGGAACCTATCCTTAGCTACTGGAGGTCACCCTAAGCCGCCCTGTGGAGCCAGGGGACGGCGAAGGACAGCTACTGGCCGAAACGTGAAGCAGAAACCTCTTGTGCTCATGCAGTGGAATGCTGAAGGAGTCTTTAACAAAAAGACTGAACTTGAGCAAGTACTACAGGACAAAGAGGTAAGTGTTTGCTGCATACAGGAAACACACCTGAACAAAGACAAGACGTTCAAAGTACGAGGCTACAGTGCCTCCGAGCAGACCGACAAGACAGACACAAGGGTGGTGTGCTCACTCTAATCCGGAACAACATCAATGTGAGCGAAGTGAAAACCTACCTTGAAGGAGCAGAATACCAGGAGTTCAAGATCAAGTCAAATCAACTGAGATGAACCTCGTCAACTACTACTGCCCAAATGACAAAGCCCTTGCCCTTGACACTATTGGAGTTTCAAACAGTCGATGCATGGTTGTTGGTGACTTCAATAGTCATTCCCAGAGTTGGGGATATGCACAGTCTGATAGGCGTGGGGATGAAGTGGAGGACTGGCAGGATGAGCACAACTTGATTCTCGTCAACCAGCCTTATGATGTACCAACCTTCTACTCTAGGCGATGGCACACTACTACCTCTCCAGATCTAGCATTCTGCACAGAGGACATCCAGAAAGGTACGGTTAGAGAAGTTGGCAATCAACTTGGTGGAAGTGACCACAAACCAGTGTTCCTCACACTCAGCAGTGAAGTGATACAGACAGACCATCCCTACCCTAGATGGAACTACAAGAAAGCCAAGTGGAGTCTCTTTGCTATTCGGTCCAATTCTCTTACTCGATGCATACAGGTACAAGGAAGAGATGTTAACAACGTGGTGAAAGAGTTCAACAGCTGCATACTCAAAGCTGCCCATGAAACCATACCTAGAGGTGCGAGAAGAGAATACAAGCCCTACTGGACCAATCAGTTGCAGACCCTCCAAGATGAACTCACTGAAGCAAGGAACAGAGCAGAAGAACAGCCATCACAAGAAAACGGGCAGAAGAACAGCCATCACAAGAAAACCATGAACAACTTCAGAAAGCAAAGGCACAGTTTCAAAAATCTAAACTGGAAGCTACACGACGAAGTTGGAGGGAGAAAACTGCTGCCCTGAACCTTGAGAAGGACGGGAGGAAGTTGTGGAGGCTCACGAAACAGCTAAATGATGAAGAAAATAGCAGACAGAAAATCACGTTGGATGAGGATGGGAAACTGTTGACCGGCAAAGAGACTGCAGACTGTCTCGCCAAAGCCTACCAGAAAGAGGGCAACATCAAAGTCACACGCCAACAGCAAAGAGAGGCACGGAAAGAACAGAAGGATAGAAGTAAAAGGCATACGGAACAAGACTCCATGAAACTTCCACTTACATACCAGGAACTGTACACAGCGCTCAGACAACTGAAAAAGAGGAAGTCACCTGGACCAGATGGAATCTCCAATGAGATGCTAACTCATCTTGGATGCTCAGCCATGCTGAAACTTCTTGACATCTTCAATCTTAGCTGGGAAGAAGGCATAGTTCCGCAGATCTGGAAGGAAGCCAACGTTATCCCAATCTACAAGAACGGCAAGGATAGAAAGAAAGCTTCCAGCTATCGCCCTATTAGTCTCACTAGCTGTGTGGTCAAGACAATGGAGACGATAGTTAACAAGAGACTCATGTGGTACCTTGAGACAGAAAACCTCCTATCCAAGGAACAAGCAGGATTCCGACAGTTCAGATGCACAGAGGACCAGGCAACATACCTCACTCAGGAAGTTGAGGATGCATTCCAAGGCCAGAAGGTAGTTTTTGCAACCTGGATAGACCTCCAGAAGGCTTTTGACAAAGTCTGGACTGATGGGCTGCTGGTCAAGATGCAACGATGCGGAATTGCCGACAAGATGCTCCGATGGACCAAATCCTTCCTACACAATCGCAGAACCAGAGTACTAGTTGACAACCAGAAGAGCAAGAAATTCCTCATCCGACACGGTGTTCCTCAAGGAGGAGTGATCTCGCCTACGCTGTTCCTCATCTTCATCGATGACTTGCTTGCAGAGCTCCCAAAAGGTATCAAAGCAGCACTCTATGCCGACGACTTGGTCATGTGGTGTGTTGAAGAACATGCAACGACTGCCACATACAGAATGCAGATGGCCGCAGACAAGCTCACAGTATGGGCAGAAGACTGGTGCATCTCTATTAATAAGGAGAAGTCGTCAACCACACTCTTCACACTTTCCACCAAACAGAAAGCTGGAACCATCAAAGTCGGTGGAACTGCCTTGAAGACGGACAACGAGCCAACATACTTTGGGGTGACATTTGACAGGTGACATTTGACAGACGGCAGACATGGAAGCCACATATCCAGAAA
>CM026390.1:98115385-98244969 GCA_014843695.1 Archivesica marissinica | reverse complement strand
GTTGTTTATGTGGACAGCTGAAAAGGCAGCTTCGTTCTTCTCAGGGTGACAAGTCCTGTATCATCTTTCGAAGGGGTCCCTTGTAGGGCCACATCCTCCACGATTTGTCAGCTCACAGCAGCAATAATGGTTCCGGTTTCTTCGCTGGGGTCCTCACGCCATCAAGATCCGTCCTCTTGAATGAGCCGGCTAAAAGAAAACCAGCTATCCACCGCCGCCAGCACTAAGTGTTGCTGTCTCGCCAAGTAGGCAAGTTAGTAGTAAGATACTATATATGTAAATGTATAGAGTCACGCGATTCCGATGGCGCGGCTTCCGTCAGCGAAGTCCTTGAACCATATTCCTGCTGTGAGCTGTGCCTAGGTCACGACGTGCACGTTGTGGAGGAGAGACCTGGGCAAACAGGATGTATCAAAACTCCCAGTTACATACCCAGGAGTTTGGGGTCATAGGCTAGTTTCAAGGCCGTCCTTGGGGTCATAGGCTAGTTTCAAGGCCGTCTTTGGGGTCATAGGCTAGTTTCAAGGCAGTCTTTGGGGTCATAGGCTAGTTTCAAGGCCGTCTTTTGGGTCATAGGCTAGTTTCAAGGCCGTCTGTGGGGTCATAGGCTAGTTTCAAGGCCGTCTTTGGGGTCATAGGCTAGTTTCAAGGCCGTCTTTGGGGTCATAGGCTAGTTTCAAGGCCGTATTTGGAGTCATAGGCTAGTTTCAAGGCCGTCTTTGGGGTCATAGGCTAGTTTCAAGGCCGTCTTCCGGGTATTTACCTGGGAGATTTGATACATACAGAGACCTGTTTATTTAGACATATCCCATTGGTCCGCCGAGAGTAACCATAGCAACGACATTGATCCGCCGAGAGTAACCATAGCAACGACATTGATCCGCCGAGAGTAACCATAGCAACGACATTGGTCCGCCGAGAGTAATCATAGCAACGACATTGGTCCGCCGAGAGTAACCATAGCAACGACATTGGTCCGCCGAGAGTAACCATAGCAACAACATTGGTCCGCCGAGAGTAACCATAGCAACAACATTGGTTCGCCGAGAGTAACGATAGCAACGACATTGGTCCGTCGAGAGTAACGATAGCAACAACATTGGTCCGCCGAGAGTAACCATAGCAACGACATTGTTCCGTCGGGAGTAACGCTAGCAACGACATTGGTCCACCGAGAGTAACGATAGCAACGACATTTATCCGCCGAGAGTAACGATAGCAACAACATTGGTCCGTCGAGAGTAACCATAGCAACAACATTGGTCCGCCGAGAGTAACGATAGCAATAACATTGGCCCGCCGAGAGTAACTATAGCAACAACATTGGTCCGCCGAGAGTAACCATAGCAACAACATTGGTCCGCCGAGAGTAACTATAGCAACAACATTGGTCCGCCGAGAGTAACTATAGCAACAACATTGGTCCGCCGAGAGTAACTATAGCAACAACATTGGTCCGCCGAGAGTAACTATAGCAACAACATTGGTCCGCCGAGAGTAACTATAGCAACAACATTGGTCCGCCGAGAGTAACGATAGCAACAACATTGGTCCGCCGATAGTAACTATAGCAACAACATTGGTCCGCCGAGAGTAACGATAGCAATAACATTGGTCCGCCGAGAGTAACGATAGCAACGACATTGGTCCGCCGAGAGTAACGATAGCAACAACATTGGTCCGCCGAGAGTAACCATAGCAACAACATTGGTCCGCCGAGAGTAACGATAGCAACAACATTGGTCCGCCGAGAGTAACTGTGACAGTATGTAAATAAGGGGAACTAATCTAGTTTTTTAAAAGGCATTTCATATAGTTTGTTATCTCCATTATTTCATTATTTCATAAGAGTATGAATACATATTTGGGAATTGAAGTATGACTGGGGTAATTGGGTTTACCGCCAGATTTGATCTTCACTCAGTTGTCAGGTACTTTGGAGATCAGTCATACATTTATTTACTTGCTGTGTATAGACAGTTTTAACGATGATCTACAGTTTTTATGCGCTTACACAATATATTTAACATCCAATCTTTCTAATCCGTCATTACTCAATATCACTATAATCTAATCACTGTTTCTGATTAGATTAACTTTTAATCACCTTCTGGTGGTTCGCCGAAACTCTCTTTCTTCTATGGCTGAACAATTTAATTATTCGACAAATCTTTATAAGTTATATTTCTTATAATGTCCATAATATCTAAGTATCATAAATACAGTTTATATGTTCTATATACTAGATTGAGATCACGACCTTTCTCGCTCCTGGAGTTAGGCTCTAGTGTGTCTGATTTATGTTAATAAAATCCATTTCTTATATACATAATTGAATCAGTGTATATATGATATAAAAATTCCTAAAACATCTGTTATTCCTAAACATCTGTTATGTTATCTAATATTACACCATCAAACCAGTTCGGTGCCTTTGTATTACATAACTGGACACCTGCAACCACGGCCTGTTATCTAATATTACACCATCACACCAGTTCGGTGCCTTTGTATTACATAACTGGACACCTGCAACCACGGCCTTGATAAACTGAGATTAGGCCTAACATCTTAAGTCATTTCCCGCGCGAAGCGAGATTGATAATTTTAGGCGCGAAAATAATAGCAGACGATTATGCATAATACAAATATATATATATTACATGGTAAACATTTGGCCATATATAGAAACAGTTTAATGTATTTATATAATACATTACTATTTATATATAACAATACTAAACATTTCGTGCAAATTGGGGTTTTGCACAATCCTCCCTACCCGGGGAGAAGTTTGACATCGCCCGCTATCGGCCGATTTACAAATCTTCATTCCTTTGAATATACAGTAGAAAACAATCATAATATCAATACATCATATGTCCTAAAATAGCATTTCTTTCGCTAGGTACCAACATTCTAATCATAGAGGCAATAACTATTTATTGAACAACTGAAATAATACCAAGTACATTTACTAAGTCAAACATCACAGTCATTGAACTCTACTGAGAAAGTCTGCTAGAACATTTTGAGTCCCTTTGATATGTTTAATGGTCAGATTAAATTCTGAGAGACACAGTGCCCATCTTAAGAGGCGTTGATTGGACGTTTTCGACCTACTTAACCATACAAGGGGATTATGATCTGAATTAATTATTGTTTTGCTTGTGCTTACATATATGCGAAAATGTTCGATACCGGCCACTATAGCTAATAATTCCTTCTCTATTGTAGAGTAGTTTTTCTCTCGTGGAATAAGTTTTCGGGAATAAAATGCTACTGGGTGTGGTACTTGGTCAACGGTCTGAGTCAGTACAGCCGAAATTCCCAAATCGGAAGCATCAGTATAGAGTTCAAACTCTTGGTTAAAGTCAGGGGCCTTCAGTATGGGTTTATTGGTTAAAGCTTTCTTTAAGGATTCGAAAGCAAGTTGATGTTTATCGCTCCACTGAGTTATGATGTTCCCTGATCGCTTGCCCTTTAATAAGTCAGTCAGGGGAGCGGCGATCTCAGCGAACAGGGGAATGAATTTCCTGTAAAATCCTACTGATCCCAGATATCCTCGTAATTGTTTCTTGGTCTGTGGGGGAGAGATATTACTAATACACTCAACCTTGCTGGAAATTGGTTTGATTTTTCCCGACCCTAATTCATGTCCCAAGTACTTGACTGTTCCAGACCCAATTTTACACTTCTTCGGATTCAAAGTAACACCACTATCCTCTAGTCTATGAAATGTCCAATCCAAGTGATTTATGTGCTGTGACCATAAATTGGATCGAACAGCAATATCATCCAGATATGCGTCGGCAAATCTATCACGGATGGGTTCTGTCGGGTATTGAGCGATTATCTCGTTTATGGCCCTCTGGAAGGTAACTCCACCGTTTTTTAAACCAAATGGGAGAGTTAATGGTTCAAACAAGCCCCAGGGGGTTATGAACGCTGCAATTTCACTAGCTCGAGGGGTTAGCGGAATCTGCCAGTAACCTTTATTAAGATCTAAAATTGATATCAGACTCGAACCTGCGACCTGATCAATGAGATCGTCTAATCTCGGGATGGGGAAGGCTTCTCCTCGAGTCAGGTCATTATTTTTCCGATAATCAATACATGGTCGCCATTCTGAGTCTGATTTGCGTACCAATATTATGGGAGAGGCCCACTGGCTTCTGCTAGGGCGGATAATTCCTAACTCCAACATTTGATCTAGCTCAGTTTTTAATATTTGTTTCTTTTCTGGAGACATGCGGTAGTAAGGCTGGACTACGGGTGAAGCACCTTGCACATCAATATCATGGGTAACACCGTGGAAACGTCCCAGTTGTCCAGAGAATAAACGGGGGTAACGGTCAAATAACTGACTAATATCGTCCCTGTGGTCTGGGTTTAAATGACTGATATCCGGCCAGGTTTTCTTAGGTACGGATTCAAGAGGACTGCAAGGATCGAATTCTTTCTCAATGTCCGTAGGGGCTTGGTAATCTAATAGGGTAGGGTCTTGGGACTCATACACCGGACTACTATCAGCTAGAGCTGCACCCTCCTCCCTACCTGTCCAGGGCTTCAACTGGTTTACATGCATAACACGGTATTTTACTCTCTTATCAGGCATGTATATATTATAGGTATGCGACGCTACCTTTTCGTGTACCGGATACGGTCCCTGGAGGGCATTTTTCAGCTTATTACCTTTTAACGGTAATCGTACTAACACTAATTCACCACGCTGGAATACACGCATTTTCGCTTTCTTACTTCTGTCATACTTTGTTTTACGACCATCTGCGGCCTGTTGTGCATTCTCGCTGGCGTCACGTAACGCTTCAGCTAATCTATGACATAATTCTTGTACATAGTTATTTATGGGGATCCCTTCATCCCGCTCATTTCTAGCCCAGAGATCATAAGTGGAATCTAGATTATCTCTAGGTTCGCCCCATATAGAAGGTAGAAGGGAGAATATCCTGTGCTAGAGTGCTCTGCACTTCTATATGCAAATAATAGCCAGGGTAGCATCTCATCCCAAGACGATAAAGAGTTCTCCCCAAGGATTCTAAGCATGGTTTTCAATGTACCATTATATTTCTCTATTGATCCGTTGGTTTGAGGCCTGTAACTCGTGCTAGTTAAGTGACGTATATCGTGCTCGGCTAGGAAGCGTGTGAATGTTTCAGCTATGAAAGCGCTTCCTCGGTCAGTCAACAGGGTCTGGGTTTTCCATGTCGAGATATTATCTCGATCAGGGCTTTTTGTGCATTAACAGCTGTCGCTGCGGCGCATGGGAAAGATTCCGTATATTTAGTGGCATGATCAATAAAATTCAAGATATACTGGTTCCCATTTATAGTTTTCTTCATGGGTCCAACGAAATCAGCGGATATAAATTTGAATGGTTGGGATATAATGGGCAGGGGTTTCAATGGGGCTACAGTGGCTTTCTGTCCCTTACCCGCTCTCTGGCACGGCCCACAGCTATGGCAGAATCGTTTAACATCTGCGCGGATTCCCGGCCAAAAGAAGCGGCGCTTAATGCGCTTCAGGGTCTTACTAGGTCCCTGGTGGCCCGTACTTAAACTGTCATGGGCGAGTCCCGTTATATGATCACGGAATCCCCGTGGAACTACCACCTGATCATATATTTTCCAGGGTCGAACTTTGGACGTGTCTTGAGGTTGTTCTCTCCTCATAAGTAGTCGGGTTTCGAGCTGGATGTAATATCCTTGCCGAATAGGTGTTCCTTCTTGAGCCATTTCCCAGAGGGGTGCTAAGGTCGGGTCATTATTCTGTTCTTGCAATAATTTATCAGGACTCAAATCGTCAATAGAGGGAATATTTTGGGGTTTAACTGTACTGGCTTTCTCAGAGGGGGAATTGATCTCAATTGTATTCCGAAAAGGTAAGACATTGTGATTTGTATCGGTCGTGTTTTCTGAGTCTGGGTTGGACGTGACAATTTCATCAAACGGGATAATTTTCTTATTTGAGCGTGTAACCACGCCACAGGTAATCACATCAGTGACAGGGGCAGTTTCACAGTCGTTACCTATTATAAGATCCACCCCCGCGGTGCATCTGTGTTTTAATACAGCCACCTTCAATGTTCCTTGGTATATTGGACAATCGACGCTAATCTTTGCTATCGGATAATTACCAGGGATATAATTGACACCGCGGATTGTTACCCGTTCACCTGTGTATTCTAAATGATCAGCGGTCTGATCAGTAGCCGACAATAAACTAATTGTCGCACCTGAATCTCTCAAATACGTCACTTGTGCGGTGTTATTATTTATGCGTGCTTGACCTGTATATTTGACAAGTAATGGATTTACCATCTCGGTATTTTCACATGAGTTCACTGGCTCATTGGTTATAAAGGCTGAACTATGCGTAGTGTTTGACACTTGGTGTCCGTTTGCTAGGTTTCTAGTACCCCTGTACCTAGGTGAATTGGGATCTGCCCAACACTCTGTTCGTCCGTGGCCATTACGCCTACAATAACTACAATATTTTTCTATCCGGGGAGTTCTATGGGTAGCTTGGGAATTATCTATCCTAATATTGGGTCGATACATGGGTGATGGGATATATGGCCTTGGGGCTGGAGGTCGGTGTTCTGTATCTCTGGGTTTCACATTCGGATTTGAATTAATCCGTGTCCTGGGCGCTAATCTGCGATGGAGGTTATATTCATCAGCCAGGGAAATACATTCCTGGAGAGTAGATGCTTTCTTATCCAGAATGAACAAATTAAGCTCATCACTTAGCTGGGAATCTAATCTATATCTCAAGAGCAGCTCGATCCAGTTGACCTCGCTCGGATCATTGTTCTCCGTCCATAGAGTCATTTGCTCCCTTAATTCCTTAATGAATTCGGAATATGTCTGCTGAGGTTTCTTTACCCAAGAGAAGAAATTCTTTCTATATACAGTGGGTGAGAGTCTATATTCATCCAAGATGGCGGCCTTGAGGTTATCGTAATTATTAGCGTCTTGGACAGGAAGAGTGGCATATATATTTCTGGCCTTGTCGGACAACTTGTCTATAATATGGCCCACCCATGTTTGTTTGGCGACCTGGCTAGCTTCGAACAGTCTCTCACATGTTGCGAAGAATTTATCTGGCCTCATAGTCTGGGTCCAAATAGGAACAGAAATGTTTGTCTTAGAGGGCCTATTCTCTGTATGGAGGGGGTTATTTTGCTGAGATTCCTGATCTCTCTGGATTTCTCTCAGGCGAATCTCCGTCTGCATTTTCTCCCTTTGCATTCTTTCCTCCCTGTCCCTTTCTTTCTCTTCTCTTTCCCCTCTTTGTTTTACTTCTTCCCTCTCTCTTTCTCTTTCTTCTCTTTCCCTCTCTCTTTCTTCTCTTTGTTTTACTTCTTCCCTCTCTCTTTCTCTCTCTCTTTGTTTTACTTCTTCCCTCTCTCTTTCCCTCTCTCTTTCTGTCTCATAAATCTCACCCTGACGTTCCAGATTTGCCTGATTAAAGAAGGGAAGTCTCATTAATTTGTCCCATATCTCATCACCTGTTGTCTGCAAGTCGGGGTGAACCGGCCCCTCAGTTTCCTTATTAGCACTCCTAGTTGTAGCCATTTTATTTTTTTATTTCCCAAAATTTTAATCCCCAGAATGTATCTCCAAATGTATTATAGAATTGAGTTCAATAAAAGGAAGTAAATCACTAATATAATTTTAATGATAATATTAAGCCTCTATGAAAAGAAAACTGGTACTTACCGAAGTCTGTCTCGTTCGTTAATCCAATATATAATTTATCACATATTCAAAGTTTGCACATTTCCAATAATTTAATCCATATCATTAATTTAATAATTCGTTGACGTCTTTCACTTATTTCCAAATTCTAACACTGTCTCGCATGCACTTCTGTTTTCCCACGTTAATTAATAGTCCCTTGTATTCTTCATGTATAAATCCTAGTGTCCTTCACAATATTCCATATATAAATTCTAGTGTCCTTCACAATATGTCACGATATGTCATTTCTTCTTTATTTCCAATCCCGGACGAGCGTCCCAATTGTCGCAAACTCTCCTTTTTCTTCTCGTAATAATATGTCTCGGTTGCTACGGCTCTTACCAGGGTCTATCCTATTGTAGACTCGCTGGAGTTGTCTAGGGGGTTTCTTCGTTATTATATGTATAAATGATAACTCAACACAGTATTACATTTCTTCTATATAATATCTTGTTTAAATTGGCATCAGAAATATCCATATATATATAATCAGTGATCTATATATATATACATCGTATCATTAAAAGCTTATTTAACAATCCATTTGTGTGAGCCGACTATGCGCTTACACCGTATATTTAACATCCAATCTTTCTAATCCGTCATTACTCAATATCACTATAATCTAATCACTGTTTCTGATTAGATTAACTTTTAATCAACTTCTGGTATGGTTCGCCGAAACTCTATGATTCTTCTGTGGCTGAACAATTTAATTATCCGACAAATCTTTATAAGTTATATTTCTTATAATGTCAATAATATCTAAGTATCATAAATACAGTTTATATGTTCTATATACTAGATTGAGATCACGACCTTTCTCGCTCCTGGAGTTAGGCTCTAGTGTGTCTCTTCTATGTTAATAAAATCCATTTCTTATATACATAATTGAATCAGTGTATATATGATATAACAATTCCTAAAACATCTGTTATTCCTAAACATCTGTTATGTTATCTAATATTACACCATCAAACCAGTTCGGTGCCTTTGTATTACATAACTGGACATCTGCAACCACGGCCTTGTTATCTAATATTACACCATCAAACCAGTTCGGTGCCTTTGTATTACATAACTGGACACCTGCAACCACGGCCTTGATAAACTGAGATTAGGCCTAACATCTTAAGTCATTTCCCGCGCGAAGCGAGATTGATAATTTTAGGCGCGAAAATAATAGCAGACGATTATGCATAAAACAAATATATATATTACATGGTAAACATTTGGCCATATATAGAAACAGTTTAATGTATTTATATAATACATTACTATTTATATATAACAATAATAAATATTTCGTGCAAATTGGGGTTTTGCACAATAGACAGTTTTAACGATGATCTACAGTTTTATTCAGGTTAGTTTCCTTCTAATGAATTGTGCATTTGTCTGGTAATAATGCATTTATGCAGTATTATTTGTTTGATAAATAAGTGATTAGCTGGAATGGTTTTGAGCACCAGTTTGTTTACTAGAGTCCGATGATGTTGATCGCGTTTCTGTATGTTTATATTTCCGCGGGGAATGATATTTACGGTTGGAATGAATACTTTCAAAGTAGCAGTGAAATCTATTACTCTATGCATGTTACACATCTATCATTCTATGTTCTCTGCACGTTTGCCACTTTCTGTTATTTGCAGTAACAAGACTTAACACTACTGGCACTGCACGATTGAGAGGAACAGAGAGGCTGTGAAAGCTTAGACCCATAGTTTGGTGAGTGATATGTGTGTGTGTTAATGTTATGTACAGTGAATGTCCCATAGTGGAACATACACATATGGAGTCTATGCCCAGGTTGAACCATAGCCACTAGTCACTACACTAGTCACTAAACTAGTCACTATAACGAAGATATTATACTTTAAGTAATATGTATGTAATTGTTGATGTGCTATGATTGTTATATATATATATGTATGATTGATTGTTGTAGGTATTATATAATGGGATGATGTGATAATGTATTTAATGTCGATTATTATTATGTACTTTTCAGAGTGAGGCTTATAGCCTTATGTACAGCTTAGCATCATCATCATCATATCATACCTACTCCTGGATCGCATACCAAATAAAGACAAGTTATATACGAACCCTCATATAGTCGTTGTTTATGGACATGAATGTAGAGTGAAGTACCCCATAACCCATTACTATAACATTTATGTACTTTCATATTGTCCCGTTCGTTTTGCATGGGATTGTTCAATATCTACTGATATGCAAATTTACTATACGATAATTCAAAGCTAATAGAATAGTGGATAACCTTGAGAAGTTCAACAGAAACATATTGCATCACCTAATAACAATTAATGTGACAAATGTTCGGGGAAATATACACAGACGTTCTAGGATAATTAGTAGTGGCAGTATGACAATATACAACACAAGCCCAAGGTACAACACAGGCACAAGGTCGTTGGTTCAAATATTTGGCTCAGTGGGCTCTAATCTTTGCACATTGACGACAGAAGTGGTGCGACCAATAACCAGCCAAATGGAATCTTGTTTATTGTACTTCCCGGGAACTTGCAACTAGCTCCCATGTGGCAACGGCTGTGCAAGTGTGGTGTGGTGTATGCTTGTTACCTTCAGATGTCAGCCTCCATCGTTAGCTAGCCGTTTGTGTAAATAAAACCGAGTATATAGCCCCTCTTTTGACAAGCCACGCGTGTGGTGGCATGCCAAGTACATTGAGACCCTCGCGGGCCCCATGCTGAAACACAGATCAGCACCTAGTAATGCGGCATGCATAACTACGTGTCCAAGAACAGCTCCAAACTATGGATAAATAGCTCGGGTTGAGATCCCCGTACCATATCGTACACGTGCTTTCAATGTAGGTCATGCGATCAGGAGCTAACACTGAGGTATCAGTGACAGAAAACCTAGAATGTTGAAGACAGATGTGCTAAATCAATGGTGCTCTCGAACAAAACATAGTATCCTGCATCCAATACTACTAATGTAGAACCACACATGGGAATCATCAGTGTGATTCTTGCTCTCTGAAGTCCTTCCAGAGATGCAGTGTCACGTTCTGGGCCACCATTGAGTCCACCTAATGTTCCTGGGTCTCTTCGGTCTTCGGCTTCCACACACATGAACCACGCCCAATGTAGTTCATACCCCAATGGAAACTATTAATCCGCGATTTATTCCTTAAATTTAAACGTTATTAATTCCTTAAATAAGCACTGATCGGTTCAGCGTCGCAATACACAACCTACAGAAATATGTCCTCTAGTATATAATGTAGGTTTGCGTTTTCTATGTCCTCTAGTATATAATATAGGTGTGCGTTTTCTATGTCCTCTAGTATATAATGTAGGTGTGCGTTTTCTATGCCCTCTAGTATATAATGCAGGTGTGCGTTTTCTATGTCCTCTAGTATATAATGTATGTGTGCGTTTTCTATGCCATCTAGTATATAATGTAGGTGTGCGTTTTCTATGCCCTCTAGTATAGTAGAAATATGTGCGGTTGTACAAAATGAAGAAGTATAAGGGACGAACTATACCATGTGCGTATACGCGATGATGTACCAGTTGCTGTTATTCCCCTTCAATGGCTTACAGTCAAATTCGTACATATATGCTATTACACTATCTTGTTGTGATGGCTGCAAGATATAATATACATAATCAATTAGCAAACATCAACAGACGGGTCTGTAGTCCAGTTGTAACACGCTGGTTCGATCCCCCGTCTTCTGATCATAATCAAATTAACAGTCTTTCAGATGGGACTTTAAACCGAGGTCTCGTGTCGGTGCTTTACATCGTGCACGTAAAAGAACCAGAGGAGACTCTGGAATGGGTTTCTGTCTGTATCATTGCACTATCCTCCAACAATCTAAAATGACCAATCTCTTCAGGAGGCGTCGCTTATATGGGCAACCGGTAGCGACGATAAATAAACGTAAAACACACACACACAGCAAACATCAATATGAAGTCATTGATCATGTGTCTGTGGTACTGAACAAATGGAAGAGCGAACACAAGAACACTGCAGCGTATGTCTTGCAAATACGTCGACTGACATAGTGAACGCGGCGGGGAAGGGTTGTGTGTGCGATGCTAAATGTGTAGCCAATATAATTGGACTATTCAAATAATCCGAGTTCGAGCCCCGCTGGAGCCGTTACGATGCCCTTAGGCAAGGCATTTAAATTCCACGTTGCCTCTTCTCTCTCCCTCGTGGCGATGGATTCCATCAGGAATGAGGTCTCGAGAGTGATTGAAATAAGTTGAAAGAACTTGTTTCGCAATCGAGCTAAACTAAATGTGTATAAACTAAATAACTCTAAGACATTGGTGCTTGCTGGAGCTAGCGTATCAATCTACTCAGATACAAGTATATACAGGTGGTGACATTCGCTAGTTCGTCATTCCTACTACACTATCAATGTATTGAACACAATACGTAAAATATTTATCTCAACCAACCGATCAGAATATAGTATCAACCACGCATAACGCGCCTTCATCACTTGCTCCGCCCAGGGTTAGGGTTATGTTCAAAACGCGTGGTTGATGTCATTATTCAGTTGGGTGGTTGAGAAAAAGGCTTACCAACACAGTATTGTATCCTTATCATTAACAGTCTTTCAGATGGGACGTTAAACCGAGGTCTCGTGTCGGTGCTTTATACCGTGCACGTAAAAGAACCAGAGGAGACTCTGGAATGGGTCTCTCTCTGTATCATTGCACTATCCTCCAAATATCTAAAATGACTAATCTCTCCAGGAGGCGTTGCTCATATGGGCAACCGGTAGTGACGATAAATAAACGTAAAACACACATATATCCTTACCATGGAATGTACACCTTTCTCGATACCGTAGCAACACAAACACGGGTAGTCACAGAGGACTGGGTACATTGTAGCTGATAGAATGCAGACGACAGCACAGAACCAAGTCATATTGTCTGCAAGATAGAACCAAGTAATGTTGTCTGCAGATAGAACCAAGTCATGTTGTCTGAAGATAGAACCAAGTCATGTCTGCAATATACAACCGAGTCATTGTGTCTGCAAGATACAACCAAGTCATGCTGTCTGCAAGATACAACCAAGTCATGTTGTCTGCAAGATACAACCAAGTCATGTTGTCTGCAAGATACAACCAAGTCATATTGTCTGCAAGATACAACCAAGTCATACTGTCTGCAAGATACAACCAAGTCATGCTGTCTGCAAGATACAACCAAGTCATGTTGTCTGCAAGATACAACCAAGTCATGCTGTCTGCAAGATACAACCAATTCATGCTATCTGCAAGATACAACCAAGTCATGTTGTCTGCAAGATACAACCAAGTCATGCTGTCTGCAAGATACAACCAAGTCATGCTGTCTGCAAGATACAACCAAGTCATGTTGTCTGCAAGATACAACCGAGTCATGTTGTCTGCAAGATACAACCGAGTCATGTTGTCTGCAAGATACAACCAAGTCATGTTGTCTGCAAGATACAACCAAGTCATGTTGTCTGCAAGATACAACCGAGTCATGCTGTCTGCAAGATATAACCGAGTCATGTTGTCTGCAAGATACAACCGAGTCATGTTGTCTTCAAGATACAACCAAGTCATGCTGTCTGCAAGATACAACCAAGTCATGTTGTCTGCAAGATACAACCGAGTCATGTTGTCTGCAAGATACAACCGAGTCATGCTGTCTGCAAGATACAACCAAGTCATGTTTTCTGCAAGATACAACGAAGTCATGTTGTCTGCAAGATACAACCGAGTCATGTTGTCTGCAAGATACAACCAAGTCATATTGTCTGCAAGATACAACCAAGTCATACTGTCTGCAAGATACAACCAAGTCATGCTGTCTGCAAGATACAACCAAGTCATGTTGTCTGCAAGATACAACCAAGTCATGCTGTCTGCAAGATACAACCAATTCATGTTGTCTGCAAGATACAACCAAGTCATGTTGTCTGCAAGATACAACCAAGTCATGCTGTCTGCAAGATACAACCAAGTCATGCTGTCTGCAAGATACAACCAAGTCATGTTGTCTGCAAGATACAACCGAGTCATGTTGTCTGCAAGATACAACCGAGTCATGTTGTCTGCAAGATACAACCAAGTCATGCTGTCTGCAAGATACAACCAAGTCATGCTGTCTGCAAGATACAACCAAGTCATGTTGTCTGCAAGATACAACCGAGTCATGTTGTCTGCAAGATACAACCGAGTCATGCTGTCTGCAAGATACAACCAAGTCATGTTTTCTGCAAGATACAACGAAGTCATGTTTTCTGCAAGATACAACCAAGTCATGTTGTCTGCAAGATACAACCAAGTCATGTTGTCTGCAAGAGACAACCGAGTCATGGTGTCTGCAAGATACAACGAAGTCATGTGTACTGCAAGATACAACGAAGTCATGTTGTCTGCAAGATACAACCGAGTCATGTTGTCTGCAAGATACAACCGAGTCATGTTGTCTGCAAGATACAACGAGGTCATGTTGTCTGCAAGATACATCGAGGTCATGTTGTCTGCAAGGTCATGCTGTCTGCAAGATACAACCAAGTCATAGTGTCTGCAAGATACAACCAAGTCATACTCTCTGCAAGATACAACCAAGTCATGCTGTCTGCAAGATACAACCAAGTCATGTTGTCTGCAAGATACAACCAAGTCATGTTGTCTGCAAGATACAACCAAGTCATGTTGTCTGCAAGATACAACCAAGTCATGCTGTCTGCAAGATACAACCAAGTCATGTTGTCTGCAAGATACAACCAAGTCATGCTGTCTGCAAGATACAACCAAGTCATGTTGTCTGCAAGATACAACCAAGTCATGTTGTCTGCAAGATACAACCAAGTCATGCTGTCTGCAAGATACAACCAAGTCATGTTTTCTGCAAGATACAACGAAGTCATGTTTTCTGCAAGATACAACGAAGTCATGTTGTCTGCAAGATACAACCAAGTCATGTTGTCTGCAAGATACAACCAAGTCATGTTGTCTGCAAGATACAACCGAGTCATGTTGTCTGCAAGATACAACCGAGTCATGTTGTCTGCAAGATACAACGAAGCCATGTTTTCTGCAAGATACAACGAAGTCATGTTGTCTGCAAGATACAACCGAGTCATGTTGTCTGCAAGATACAACCAAGTCATGTTGTCTGCAAGATACAACCAAGTCATGACAACCAGTTTTGCGCAATACCACATGTTTGCAGATAAAGTCATGTTGTCTGCAAGATACAACCGAGTCATGTTGTCTGCAAGATACAACCAAGTCATGTTGTCTGCAAGATACAACCAAGTCATGTTGCCTGCAAGATACAACCAAGTCATTTTGTCTGCAAGATACAACCAAGTCATGTTGTTTGCAAGATAAATCAACTTATCAAATACTTTGCAGCAATTTCAATTATTACCGGAACATAATTATGGACTATATTTTTGTTTGAAACAAACGTTATCATAACTTTACAATAAAAAGTATTTATAATTTCATAATACACATAATATCTTTAATCGGATACCAAGACTTTATGTTTACCATGGACATGAATTTATATAAGCTTCGTATAAAGCTTGTTTTCAGATCCTTTTTGTATTACAATTATTTTATGACATTTGTATATGTATACATAAATATGTAATAGAACAAATACATACTGTTTAAACTAACTTATCAAAACAAATACAATTTAAAATTACAATATGAAGCACAGATACAATTATGAGAGATGACATGTTGTTCACACCTTACAGGGGTCACTAATTGATTAATGCAGTCTATTTGACGGGACACACACTGAGAAGCATTTGTTTTACAGGTACTAACTGTAGTGGAAATCGAAAGTTGGAGAAATTTGCGAATATTCGAATATTCGTTCGGAAGATCATCCGAATATTCGAATATCACAATTACCATTCGTTGCCATCCCTAATTTTTAGCATGCACAATGAAGAAGGCATCATATGGGTTGCGCCACCTTGTGAATTGAGATACTACGGTGGGTTCAAATATTTAATCATTAATACCTTAATATTAAATGTGGAAGCTGAAAAATACACCTTACCTTTCGTGGTGACCTATACTCTCACATGTATAGGTCATACCGTGTCCGCATATAGACATACATACACTTTAATCTCTGTCACGATCTAGTTTAATGATAACATGTTTCAAAGTTATTGGCATACTCAGAAACTATATTGCCTATGGTCATTTACAACGATAGAAATATGGCAAAGACATCACAAAACATGTTACAGATATAAACAAATACAATACATTTAAGAAACAGTAGTAATTGACAGGGTATTACTTTATTACTATATTATATAATGTCATAGCTTCTTTGATGTACTTACAAACATTTTTTTATTTTTGCATGACACGATAGATATAAAATGTATTCATTGATGGCTATGATATGTAGCCCAACTATTTCAATCTTATGTCTCTGTGTTTTTCACAACATAATATAAAATGGTATTCTGATTCAATTACATTATGATTGCATAATTTACATAATCTATCTTATCAATACCATTAAATCTTCCAAATTCAATTTCTAATTGGTGGTATGTTAATCTTAGACATGTACATAATATAAAATGGTATTCTGATTCAATTACATTATGATTGCATAATTTACATAATCTATCTTATTAATACCATTAAATCTTCCAACTTCAATTTCTAATTGGTGGTATGTTAATCTTAGACATGTACATACTATAAAATGGTATTCTGATTCAATTACATTATGATGGCATAATTTACATAATCTATTGTTTTTATCAATACCATTAAATCTTCCAAATTCAATTTCTAATTGGTGGTATGTTAATCTTAGACATGTACATAATATAAAATGGTATTCTGATTCAATTACATTATGATGGCATAATTTACATACTCTATTGTTTCTATCAATGTCATTAAATCTTCCAAATTTAATTTCAGGTTGTTAATCCTAGACCTGTAAAACATTGACGTAAACTAGACATACATACACTTTAATCTCTGTCACGATCTAGTTTAATGATAACATGTTTCAAAGTTATTGGCATACTCAGAAACTATATTGCCTATGGTCATTTACAACGATAGAAATATGGCAAAGACATCACAAAACATGTTACAGATATAAACAAATACAATACATTTAAGAAACAGTAGTAATTGACAGGGTATTACTGTATTACTATATTATATAATGTCATAGCTTCTTTGATGTACTTACAAACATTTTTTTATTTTTGCATGACACGATAGATATAAAATGTATTCATTGATGCCCATGATATGTAGCCCAAATATTTCAATCTTATATCTCTGTGTTTTTCACAACATACTATAAAATGGTATTCTGATTCAATTACATTATGATGGCATAATTTACATAATCTAGTGTTTTTATCAATGTCATTAAATCTTCCAAATTCAATTTCAGGTTGTTAATCCTAGACCTGTAAAACATTGACGTAAACTAGCAATATAATCTGAGTGTAGGACAATATCCCCCCCCCCGGACAATATCCCCCCCCCCCCCCGTATATTTTGACCCAGGCGGACAATACCCCCGTCAAAAAAGACAGGGCGGCCAATATCCCCCCATCAAAAATACAAGGCGGACAATATACCCCCGTGGATAATCCTAGGGCGGACAATATCCCCCCCCGTAGAAAAATCATAGGACGGAGAAAGAGTAACTAACAAGAATGGGTTAACAACCTTTATTTCCGTATACAAGCACATAAGCATGATAAATAATGATGTAGGACAGTGCGATATTTTGTGTGAATTTTGGTGTTTATTAGTCTTATTCACGAAAGTGCTAATTGAGACTTGTCATTTAGCACATAGTTGCGAAACCTAAGAATTGTTCACAGTCTTATACACTCGCCAATCGCGAACAGGAAACTGGCTGTCGTTTTTGCAATCAAATCTTCAATTAGCCAAACAAACAATTAACATAATCAAAGTCCATTTACCAATCAGTGCAGTTGAAAGAAGCAATCAAACAAATCAAGTGAACACATTATGAGCCCAAAACTAAGGTCAAAGATGGACAAAATATCACAATGTGACACAATATTACTTATACAGAAATAAAATAAAGCTTGTTAATGTGATTTTCTACGGGGGGGATATTGTCCGCCTTGTCTTTTTGATGGGGGGGATATTGTTCGCCCTGTGATTTTCTACGGGGGGGATATTGTCCGCCCTGTCTTTTTGATGGGGGGGGATATTGTCCGCCTGGGTCAAAATATACGGGGGGGGGGATATTGTCCGGGGGGGATATTGTCCGGGGGGGGGGATATTGTCCGTTCCCCATATAATCTACATAACAGAGTGTTAGCGTAAATTACAACAATAATCAAGTTTCTTATAATAAGAAAAAGACCTTCAGTGACGTTTTAGTACTGTTGGACCCAAGCTTTGGAATAAACTGCCTTTGAGCCTTAGACAAAGTAAGTCAGTTAACCTATTCAAGAAACAATTGAAAACTCACTTCTTCAGAGACTACTACGCATTGTTCTGAATATTCTAATGTGATTTCTTCATTGATGACTGGTTATTTAATGTTTGTGTCTGGATTGATGTACTGTTTTTATTATCTTTTAATTCATTATTGTACAACGCCATTGAATATGTATTTATATGTAGAAATAGGCGTTTAAGCAAACAAACAAGTTTCACGAAAGCGTGACATGTCACACTTAAAGACGTTCATACAGTAGCTCAATGTGTGTATGTGTGTGACGTTTATTTATCGTCGCTACCGGTTGCCCATATGAGCGACGCCCCCTGAAAAGATTAGTCATTTTAGATTTTTGGAGGATAGTGCAATGATACAGACAGACAGATACAAACGTGACAGTAATATCGTGTTTGAGAAACCTCCTACTACATATAGCACGAGTCGCTTACTGTCATGAAAAACTGGCATCCGTGGTTACGGTCGTTTACTTTATATCACGTTTGCCCTTCATCACTGGGTGTCGATTCAGCTCAAGTGATTTAGTTTAATCATATTTTATTTTGCTCTATGACACAGAATGTACATACAATATATGCAAAGAAATCAAATATGGGTCGAGCCACACGTTCTTACAACATTAGAGACGGCATTACGAGGTGAGGAAGCTATCCAGCTGGTTTGTGGTGGTCGATGGTTCTACCCGGGTGCCTGTCCGTTTCTGACATACTACTCCGACTCGACCACAAACAGACTGACTGTTCTACAAATCAAAGGGCAACTGAAGTCTATAACGGCGTTAGAATACATGTTTTAACCATTTATATATGTATAGGATATAAGACCAAACTATCAAATATGTAAAATATTGGACTGTATGGTGCGCGTAGCGCCAAAGACAGTACCAATATTCTATAGAGTGGATCCATTTGAGGCTTATATCTTACTTAAAACACACATTTATATAACAAGATGTTATTAATTAAAATTGTTAATTTCGTACATTTACGCATAGGATTTGCTATAATAGTCTGGCCTTTTGAAACCAGTACAATATTAGTAATAATGGACTGTAAGTACACAGGTATGACCTTTTAACCCTTTCCTTCATAGAAACAGCTCTTGACGCCATTACCAATACGACATACATTGACAATGTAGTAGTCAAACCAATGTTCATAATAAAGGCCAGAACCTCATGTAGTCGCAGTAATATTTATGGAGGTGGGATAGATATGGCGACTACTTATTCACTGCATGATAGCTAAATGGCTGTCGTTTGTATAGAAATATAATAGTATACTAACCTAAATCTCTATGTAGTCCCAGTAATATCTATGGAGGTGGGATAGATATGGCGACTACTTATCCACTGCATGATAGCTAAATGGCTGTCGTTTGTATGGAGATATAATAGTATATTAACCTAAATCTATATGTAGTCCCAGTACTATCTATGGAGGTGGGATAGATATGGCCACTACTTATTCACTGCATGATAGCTAAATGGCTGTCGTTTGTATGGAGATATAATAGTATATTAGCCTAAATCTCTATGAAGGAAAGGGTTAAATGGCTGTCGTTTGTATATAAATATAATAGTATATTAGCCTAAATCTCTATGAAGGAAAGGGATAAATGGCTGCCGTTTGTATATAAATATAATAGTATATTAACCTAAATCTCTATGTAGTCCCAGTAATATGTATGGAGGTGGGATATATATGGCAACTACTTATCCACTGCATGATAGCTAAATGGCTGTCGTTTGTATGGATATATAATAGTACATTAACCTAAATCTCTATGTAGTCCCAGTAATATCTATGGAGGTGCGATAGATATGGCGACTACTTATCCACTGCATGATAGCTAAATGGTTGTTTGTATGGAGATATAATAGTAAATTAACCTAAATCTCATGTAGTCCCAGTAATATCTATGGAGGTGGGATAGATATGGCGACTACTTATCCCCTGCATGATAGCTAAATGACTGTCGTTTGTATGGAGATATAATAGTATATTAACCTAAATCTCATATAGTCCCAGTAATATCTATGGAGGTGGGATAGATATGGTGACTACTTATCCACTGCATGATCGCTAAATGGCTGTCGTTTGTATGGAGATATAATAGTATATTAGCCTAAATCTCTATGAAGGAAAGGGTTAAATTACATTACGAGTGAATGTAACTTGCCAAAGATCAATACATTACTATTTCAGTTGCTATGGTTTCCAAGATGGCGTAGATATCGAAGAGAAATTATTTGTTCCAAAGGCATGCTTGTTCCATTAGTTGTTTTCTTCCTGTATATATTAATATGCATCATCGGTGTTGAAACTCACGCAGACGGATCTGTAGTCCAGTGGTTAACACGTTGGACTGGTAATCCAGGGATCGCATGTTCGATCCCTCCGTTTGACCCTAATAAAATTAACAGTCTTTCAGATGGGACATTAAACTGAGGTCTCGTGTCAGTGCTGTACACCGTGCACGTAAAAGAACCAGAGGAGACTGTCTGTATCATTGCACTCCAACAATCTAAAATGACTAATCTCTACGAGGGGTCGTACATATGGGTAACCGGTAGCTACGATAAATAAACGTAAACCACGGTGTCGAAACTCACTGGTGCCCAAAGTGTGTCTAGTTCGGTCTTAAACTGTATCACATTCTTAGTACTTACTTTGTAGTCTGGTAACTCATTCCAATTGTTAAGAATTGTTAGCTTAATCTTATTTTATTCAGAAAATAGCATAGAAGAATAGTGCTGCAATAGAAAACATTTGGATTGGAAACAAAATGCTTATACTAATTCCTTTCACACAAGACGGATCTGTAGTCCAGTGGTAACACGCTGGACTGTTAACACAGGGATCACAGGTTCGATCCCCCGTCTGACCCTAATAAAATTAACAGTCTTTCAGATGGGACTTTAAACCGATGTCTCGTGTCGGTGCTTTACACCGTGCACGTAAAATAACCAGAGGAGACTCTGGAATGGATCTCTGTCTGTATCATTGCACTATACTCCAAAATCTAAAATGACTAATCTCTTCAGGAGGCGTCGCTCATATGGGCAACCGGTAGCGACGATAAATAAACGTAAAAACACACACACCTTTCACACATTGGAGTCAGTGGATGGTAGGTATTGTATTAGCATTGGCTAATTTTAAAATCTATCTTGCTTAAACTTGATACTGAATTTTAATAATTAATTAATGCTAATTTATAACATTAGTAGAACAAGATAGGTACTGCAAGTGTCTTGCACGCTGCGTAGATTGGGGGTCGGACATTTGATGGTAAACGATTTCAATTGATGGTAAATTATTCCAATTGTTAGTTGCTCTGTATGTAATAAAGGTTAGCACGAAGATTCTACCCTGGTTGTTGGCCAACGAGCCATGTATAATCTTGAAGATTTGTACAAGATCTCCTCATAATTCTCCATACCTAGTTCCATCAAAACTGACTAGCATGATTGTGAGAAATTGAAATTAGATTTTCACGAGACCATTTTGGATATCGAATTAGATTAACTTTGGCAGGTAGGTTATGTTTTTTTCTCCGGTTTGTTCACTAATACACGTTAGTATTTCATAAAAAGTTACCAGTGTATTATAATGAAATTTAGTTTAACTGTCAGCAGAATATGAAGGGAGATAATAAAAATACACAGTAAATGAATTGGTGCGTTAATTTTAAACACAGACGGATCCAGTGGGTTCAGTGGTAACACGCTGGACTGTTAATCCAGGGATCGCAGGTTAGATCCCCCATCTGACCATAATAAAATTAACAGTCTTTCAGATGGGACGTTAAACCGATGTCTCGTGTCGGTGAGTTACACCGTGCATGTAAAGGAACAAGAGGAGACTCTGGAATGGGTCTCTGTCTGTATCATTGGACTATCCTCCAAAATGGAATGGAAGTCGTGATAGCGCTGTGGATGCGCGTTCGCTTCAGGTGCGAAAGGTCCGGAGTTCGAGCCCCGCTGGAGCCGTTACGATTGTGCCCTTAGGAAAGGCATTTACTTTCCACGTTGCCTCTTCTCTCTCCCTCGTGGCGATGGATTCCATCAGGAATGAGGTCTCGAGAGTGATTAATATAAGTTATAAGAACTTGTTTCGCAATCGAGCTAAAATAAATTTGTATAAACTAATTATCCTCCAAAATGATTAATCTCTTCATGAGGCGTCGCTCATATGGGCAACCGGTAGCGACGATAAATAAATGTAAAACACACAAAATTAATTTTAACAGATGGGTAGGTAGGCAACACGGACTGCGCATCCAGGGATCGCAGGTTCGATCCCCCATCTGACACTATAATAGTATTAAATCTTTCAGACGCGACTTTAAACCAAGGTCTCATGTGAGTTACACAGTGCACGTAAAGGAAGAAAGAGGAGACTCTGGAATGGGTCTCTGTCTCTGTCTGTATCATGCACTGTCTGTATCCTTGCACTGTCTGTATCATGCACTGTCTGTATCCTTGCACTGTCTGTATCATGCACTGTCTGTATCATTGCACTGTCTGTATCCTTGCACTGTCTGTATCCTTGCACTGTCTGTATCATGCACTGTCTGTATCATTGCACTGTCTGTATCATGCACTGTCTGTATCATTGCACTGTCTGTATCATTGCACTGTCTGTATCATGCACTGTCTGTATCATGCACTGTCTGTATCTGCACTGTCTGTATCCTTGCACTGTCTGTATCATTGCACTGTCTGTATCCTTGCACTGTCTGTATCATTGCACTGTCTGTATCATGCACTGTCTATCATGCACTGTCTGTATCATTGCACTGTCTGTATCATTGCACTGTCTGTATCCTGCACTGTCTGTATCATTGCACTGTCTGTATCATTGCACTGTCTGTATCATTGCACTGTCTGTATCCTTGCACTGTCTGTATCCTTGCACTGTCTGTATCATTGCACTGTCTGTATCATTGCACTGTCTGTATCATGCACTGTCTGTATCATTGCACTGTCTGTATCATTGCACTGTCTGTATCATTGCACTGTCTGTATCATTGCACTGTCTGTATCATTGCACTAACGTGTACAAGTAAGAAAAAGTGACTGCTACTAAAGTGGGCAAGACAATACACGTATATGAACTAAACAATACAAGATTTATATATTCAAGCCCAATATATTATGCTTTCATTGCATACATTCACATTCTTACTAATATGGCACAGATATATTACTGGACACCAGTAGTTTATACAGCTTAATTTTGGACTGATGTTTCACTTAAAAATGAGTTATCAGGTAAATAAGGGGAATGGCCCCCGAGGTTATAAATTATTGTTATATTTCGGGTTATACGCCTGCATCAGCACCATTTTGGGCTATATCGTCGGCGGGCAGTTTACCTAACAACACCTTTCCTGGGCAGGCTCCAGCGGTTAACCAGTACTTTGGTGCACCAACCTCCGTAAGAAACTGCCAACTTTTTCAAATAAATGAGACACGGTCTGAGCGGGGCTCGAACCCCTGACCATCAGAGATGATAGGTTACAGTGGTATACAAGTCAGCGACCGTAACCACTCGATCACGGAGGCGGACCACCCGAGGTTATAAAACTTTTCTCAGATCTCAAACTCAAGTGATCTGATTGGTTGATTCTGAGTGTGACTGTCAGTTGAACCAATCAGACGATTGAGACTGAGTTTTGAGATTGGAGAAACGTTTTATAACCTCCTGGCCTGGTCGATTTTATACCCGAATGAAGTTGTCCACGTGGGATCATCAGCAGTCATCTATGTTTTAAAAATTGACTATACATGCACATACCATACCAAACAAACTGTTTCAGGTGAAATCTTCACAATCGGAGATACACAATCGAAGATACAGTCAAACCTGTCTTAAGCAGCCAGCCAAGGGAATCACAGAAAGTGGCTGCTTAGCACAGGGTGGCCACTTAATAGAGGTCAAATGTATAATAAAACATCACATTGGGGATATGTTAACTGGTTGCTTAATACAGGTTGGCTGCTTAATGGAAGTGACAACTAACACAGGTTTGACTGTATACACAATCGAAGCCCCACTGGAGCCGTTACGATTGTGCCCTTAGGCAAGGCATTTAAATTCCACGTTGCTTCTTCTCTCTCCCTCGTGGCGATGGATTTCATCAGGAATGAGGTCTCGAGAGTGATTTATATAAGTTGAAATAACTTGTTTCGCAATCGAGCTAAAATAAATTTGTATAAAGAGACATGTAAGAATAGGTAGTATCGAAACATTAGAGAGAAACTATTTATAGCCACACGTTATACACAGCCATATTTTATGTCCAATCAGTGCCTCTGTATCATTTCATTATATGGTATGATACCATTTTACCGAAATCTGCTAATTCAGTGATGTTTTAAATAGTTTAGTGTACCACACTTGTCAGCTTTGCACGTGGCTTCCTGCACGTGAACTTCTAGCTTTGCACGTGGCTTCCTGCACGTGAGCTTCTATCGTTATTTTGTTCTCCAAGTAGACATTTTCCTCTCGATTATATTTGCAATTTCAACGTTTGTTTTATTTCTTGCAAAGTGCGATTCGTATAATCCGTCTGGATTCATGAGGTATGTGATAATTGAATGGTCAACCTGAAAATAGGGAAAGAACAAACATTGCTAACACAGTTGATGTTGAACAGATCACAATGTTGAAATATGGCCGATTCGGACCAGTTGAGTGGCCGATTCGTACTAGATCAGTGGCCGATTCGTACTAGATCAGTGACCGATTCGTACTAGATCAGTGACCGATTCGTACTAGATCAGTGACATATTCGTACTAGATCAGTGGCATATTCGTACTAGATCAGTGGCATATTCGTACTAGATCAGTGGCATATTCGTACTAGATCAGTGGCATATTCGTACTAGATCAGTGACAGATTCGTACTAGATCAGTGACAGATTCGTACTAGATCAGTGACATATTCGTACTAGATCAGTGACATATTCGTACTAGATCAGTGACATATTCGTACTAGATCAGTGACAGATTCGTACTAGATCAGTGACATATTCGTACTAGATCAGTGACATATTCGTACTAGATCAGTGACATATTCGTACTAGATCAGTGACATATTCGTACTAGATCAGTGACATATTTGTACTAGATCAGTGACATATTTGTACTAGATCAGTGACATATTTGTACTAGATCAGTGACATATTTGTACTAGATCAGTGACAGATTCGTACTAGATCAGTGGCATATTCGTACTAGATCAGTGACATATTCGTACTAGATCAGTGGCATATTTGTACTAGATTAGTGACAGATTCGTACTAGATCAGTGACAGATTCGTACTAGATCAGCGACATATTCGTACTAGATCAGTGGCATATTCGTACTAGATCAGTGACATATTTGTACTAGATTAGTGACGTATTTGTACTAGATCAGTGACATATTCACACAAGAAATGGTGACGAATATGTATCGGATAAGTGGTACATGGTATGTATTACATCACAGAATTTCAATGGATCTCACAACCCCTCAGTTACAGTATATATTACACTTTGGAGCTTCAAGGAATCTGACAACCTCTTTATTACGAGCCAGATACCGTATCTACCTCAGTTACGAGCCAGATACCGTATCTACCTCAGTTACGAGCTAGATACCGTATCTACTCAATGGTTCCACTTACAATATAATCACCGTCCTCATCTTTTGGGCCCATGGAATAATATACTTTGTATCCTTTCAAGATCTTCTCTAGCTCCTCCCAACTGCCTGTCAGGCCTATGAACTTTGCAGAGAACTCTGTAAAACATAGCAATAAATGTCGGTATATCAGAGATGTATACAATACAATGAAACGGGTGCAATTTGGAGTTATCTGGCCACGCCTCATTTATTCACAAGAAACACCAGGAGATAAAACAAAACAACGAACAGGACCGTTTAAAATATATACAGTCAAACCTGTCTTAAGCAGCCAGCCAAGGGAGTAAGAGAAAGTGGCTGCTTAGCACAGGTGGCTGCTTAATAGAGGTCAAATATATAATAAAATAACCGATTGGGAATCTGGAAACTGGCTGCTTCATACAGATTGGCTGTTTAATGGAGTTTGACTGTAATTCTGTTAATATCATTAGTTGTTGTTTGTTCGTGTTTTACACCTGCATCAGCACCATTTTGGGCTATTTCGGCGGCAGGCAGTTTATCTAACAACAACTTTCCAGGGCAGGCTCCAGTGGTTAACCAGTACTTGGGTGCAACAAACGACTTTTTCATATAAATGAGACATGGCCCGAGTGGAGCTCGAACCCGTGACCATCAGTGATGATAGGTTACAGTGGCATGGTAGTCATCGACCGTAACCACTCGACCAGAGGCGGACTGTTCACATAGCATTAGATATATTAAATGTGGCTAAATCCAAGGTGTGTATTTTATAGCGATTGTCTACTATTGAAAAATCATGTGTATTTGTCATACCAATTGTCACGGTTGATCAACTCGTCATGGTAACGTGCAAAATTAAATGGCGCAAAGATTAAATATAACAGTGCACAGTTTTATTATTATATTTCAGGTTTTACGCCTGCATCAGCACCATTTTGGGCTATATCGCCGACGGGCAGTTTACCCAACAACACCTTTCCTGGGCAGGCTCCAGCGGTTAACCAGTACTTGGGTGCACCAACCTCCGTAAGAAACTGCCAACTTTTTCATATAAATGAGACACGGTCTGAGCGGAGCTCGAACCATCAGTGATGATAGGTTACAGTGGTATACAAGTCAGCGACCGTAAGCACTCGATCACGGAGGCGGACTGAGCACAGTTTTACACGAGCAATCAAAATGGTTTGAAATGAAAATAGGAAGCGGCAGATTTATTGTTTTGCGCCCCATATCTTCAACATGCTCAATGAATAAGACACAAATGGTAGCATACCAGCAAGATAATCTTTGATGGCTTCCATGGAATCTCTTTCAGGATCTATCGTGATAAACAATGCTCGCAGCTTTGGTAATTTGGGAACTTTGTCTGCAAAATAGGACATTGCTAATAATACAGAACAGAATGGAAGTTTATTAAAGACATGCGACAGTATGAAACTAAGTCTGGGCTTATTCTAGGTCAGAATGTTTGGGAGAAGTGAGAAAGCGCGCGATTGCGTCTTTAAATGGTGTTACTTAATATATTTCATCAAAATATGGTTAAAATACACAACATAAATAGAATATATGGATAGAAGCAGTGCTTTATAATGGGTCAGTGTATCTTACTGGACAACATTTTGTATGTAAATTATAAAAAAGAAATGGAATGATCCCTGTAAGTAAACTAATCTTAGTGATTTTTAAGACATTTTATCCAGTTTGTTATTTTCCTTATTTCTTTACTTCATTGGCGTATGAATACATATATGTTTATTGAGGTAGGACTAGGAGTAATTGGGCTTACTGCAAGATTTAATATTTACTCAGTTGTCAAGTTCTTTGGAGATAATATATACATTTATTACTATTGCTGTGTTTAGAATGGTTTACAAATTGTCTACAGTTTTGATAAATAAACAAGACCTAACATCTACTGGCACAGAATGGTTGAGATGAGCAGAGAGGCTGTGAACGCTTCGACCCTTAGTGTGTGCTAGTATCCACCATCATATTATATCGATCGCCAATGTCGCCCATTGTGACAAAAAATGAAATACCGTATTTAGCTATGTATAGTGCGCTATCGTGTATAATGCGCACCCACGATTTGGTACGAAAATCGGGGGAAAAACGCAATTTTCAAAGTCAAAATTTAACATTTCACAAGAATCGTTAAAAATTGTGCTCCGTGATTTTTACAACTTATATTAATCACTCGAGATACCTCATCGAGGAACGGTAACGCACTCAGGCATGATTTCATGAAAATTACATGCATATCGTTCTCAAACATCTCAACACGTTCTCAAACATGTCAGCAGATGCTCAAACTTCTCAACACGTGTAGCCTATATAATTAACTGGGACCCATTGTGAATGGTTTGTCGAAATTAATTATCGCTACAAACAATTGAAATACTGCAGCCAAAAAAAGTATTTTTTTTATGCAATGCATTTTACATAGTAAATATTTCCCGTAAAAATAACCAACACATCGTGTCTTTAATCATGTCGTATTTAAAAACATACGGTATATTAAATCAAATAAACTATAATTACAAAGTTTCTTTACCTCTATGATATCGTACGAAGGCAGTGTCGCTTTATGCGGCGAAGTACGCGAAAAGTATGGGAAATATTACATACGATAAAACCACGTGATGTTATCAAATCGCCATTTTTTATGCATTTAGTAATTTCAATTAAATTCTTCAAAGTTTGCCAAAATAAACGCAATATATGCTAATTTTGTGGTCTTATTCATTTCATTTATTTATATAGACTATCGGCAACTGGTTTTAATAGCTAGTTTATAACGTTTGTCGAATGTAACAAATTATAGAATGACTGTGGGGCCGTTCGGGTCGAATTTCATGAAATTTTGGTCCGGAAAAAAATGTCCTGATGTCTGTACTGGTGTATAATGCGCAGTAGATAAAATGGATGAGGATTTCAGTAAGAAATGTGCGCACTATACATAGCTAAATACGGTAGTGGCGGAATTTTTTTGTAAATTGGCGAAAATATTTGGTGCAATTTCTTTTCTTTTTAAATTCTTTTTTTGTCAAATACAGGGCTTCAAATCATTATGTGTGACCTATATGTCTCTTAGTTGACTCCCGAGTTTTTCAAATTGGCTCCAGTTTTCAATTGGCGACAGAAATGGCGCAGACAAAAATTCAGACTGATGAAACCTAAGATATCCACCACTTCTCCGATCTTCTCTAATTCATCTGGATTACAACAATTACCTAGCATATCCACCACTTCTCCGATCTTCTCTAATTCATCTGGATTACAACAATTACCTAGCATATCCACCACTCCGATCTGGACATATATCTGGACTACAACATTTACCTAACATATCCACCACTTCTCCGATCTTCTCTAATTCATCTGGATATATATCTGGACTACAACATTTACCTAACATATCCACCACTTCTCCAATCTTCTCTAATTCATCTGGACATATATCTGGACTACAACATTTACCTAACATATCCACCACTTCTCCGATCTTCTCTAATTCATCTGGACATATATCTGGACTACAACATTTACCTAACATATCCACCACTTCTCCGATCTTCTCTAATTCATCTGGACTACAACATTTACCTAACATATCCACCACTTCTCCGATCTTCTCTAATTCATCTGGACATATATCTGGACTACAACATTTACCTAACATATCCACCACTTCTCCGATCTTCTCTAATTCATCTGGATTATAACATTTACCTAACATATCCACCACTTCTCCGATCTTCTCTAATTCATCTGGACATATAACATTTACCTAACATATCCACCACTTCTCCGATCTTCTCTAATTCATCTGGACATATATCTGGACTACAACATTTACCTAACATATCCACCACTTCTCCGATCTTCTCTAATTCATCTGGACATATATCTGGACTACAACATTTACCTAACATATCCACCACTTCTCCGATCTTCTCTAATTCATCTGGACTACAACATTTACCTAACATATCCACCACTTCTCCGATCTTCTCTAATTCATCTGGACATATATCTGGACTACAACATTTACCTAACATATCCACCACTTCTCCAATCTTCTCTAATTCATCTGGACATATATCTGGATTATAACATTTACCTAACATATCCACCACTTCTCCGATCTTCTCTAATTCATCTGGACATATATCTGGATTACAACATTTACCTAACATATCCACCACTTCTCCTATCTTCTCTAATTCATCTGGACTATAACATTTACCTAACATATCCACCACTTCTCCGATCTTCTCTAATTCATCTGGACTTTTGGTATAACATTTACCTAACATATCCACCACTTCTCCGATCTTCTCTAATTCATCTGGACATATATCTGGACTATAACATTTACCTAACATATCCACCACTTCTCCGATCTTCTCTAATTCATCTGGACATATATCTGGACTATAACATTTACCTAACATATCCACCACTTCTCCGATCTTCTCTAATTCATCTGGACATATATCTGGACTATAACATTTACCTAACATATCCACCACTTCTCCGATCTTCTCTAATTCATCTGGACATATATCTGGACTATAACATTTACCTAACATATCCACCACTTCTCCGATCTTCTCTAATTCATCTGGACATATATCTGGACTATAACATTTACCTAACATATCCACCACTTCTCCGATCTTCTCTAATTCATCTGGACATATATCTGGACTATAACATTTACCTAACATATCCACCACTTCTCCAATCTTCTCTAATTCATCTGGACATATATCTGGACTACAACATTTACCTAACATATCCACCACTTCTCCAATCTTCTCTAATTCATCTGGACTACAACATTTACCTAACATATCCACCACTTCTCCGATCTTCTCTAATTCATCTGGACATATATCTGGACTACAACATTTACCTAACATATCCACCACTTCTCCTATCTTCTCTAATTCATCTGGACATATATCTGGACTACAACATTTACCTAACATATCCACAACTTCTCCAATCTTCTCTAATTCATCTGGACATATATCTGGACTACAACATTTACCTAACATATCCACCACTTCTCCGATCTTCTCTAATTCATCTGGACATATATCTGGACTACAACATTTACCTAACATATCCACCACTTCTCCTATCTTCTCTAATTCATCTGGACATATATCTGGACTACAACATTTACCTAACATATCCACCACTTCTCCAATCTTCTCTAATTCATCTGGACATATATCTGGACTACAACATTTACCTAACATATCCACCACTTCTCCGATCTTCTCTAATTCATCTGTACTACAACATTTACCTAACATATCCACCACTTCTCCGATCTTCTCTAATTCATCTGGACATATATCTGGACTACAACATTTACCTAACATATCCACCACTTCTCCAATCTTCTCTAATTCATCTGACATATTCTGGATACACATTTACCTAACATATCCACCACTTTCTCCGATCTTCTCTAATTCATCTGGACTACAACATTTACCTAACATATCCACCACTTCTCCGATCTTCTCTAATTCATCTGGACATATATCTGGACTACAACATTTACCTAACATATCCACCACTTCTCCGATCCTCTCTAATTCATCTGGACTACAACATTTACCTAACATATCCACCACTTCTCCTATCTTCTCTAATTCATCTGGACATATATCTGGATTATAACATTTACCTAACATATCCACCACTTCTCCTATCTTCTCTAATTCATCTGGATTATAACATTTACCTAACATATCCACCACTTCTCCTATCTTCTCTAATTCATCTGGATTATAACATTTACCTAACATATCCACCACTTCCTCCGATCTCTAATTCATCTGGACATATATCTGGACTACAACATTTACCTAACATATCCACCACTTCTCCTATCTTCTCTAATTCATCAGGACATATATCTGGAGTACAACATTTACCTAACATATCCACCACTTCTCCGATCTTAATTCATATGGACATATATCTGGACTACAACATTTACCTAACATATCCACCACTTCTCCGATCTTCTCTAATTCATCTGGACATATATCTGGACTACAACATTTACCTAACATATCCACCACTTCTCCGATCTTCTCTAATTCATCTGGACATATATCTGGACTACAACATTTACCTAACATATCCACCACTTCTCCTATCTTCTCTAATTCATCTGGACATATATCTGGACTACAACATTTACCTAACATATCCACCACTTCTCCGATCTTCTCTAATTCATCTGGACATATATCTGGACTACAACATTTACCTAACATATCCACCACTCTCCGATCTTCTCTAATTCATTGGACATATACTGGACTAAACATTTACCTAACATATCCACCACTTCTCCGATCTTCTCTAATTCATCTGGACTATAACATTTACCTAACATATCCACCACTTCTCCGATCTTCTCTAATTCATCTGGACATATATCTGGACTAAAACATTTACCTAACATATCCACCACTTCTCCGATCTTCTCTAATTCATCTGGACATATATCTGAACTACAACATTTACCTAACATATCCACCACTTCTCCGATCTTCTCTAATTCATCTGGACATATATCTGAACTACAACATTTACCTAACATATCCACCACTTCTCCGATCTTCTCTAATTCATCTGGACATATATCTGGGCAATGTGTGAAACCAAAATACACGAGACACCATTCTCCTAGAAAATCTTGATCAGACATTTTTTTCCCATACTGATTCGTCAGTTCCCATGACCCACCAATCAGAACTTTCTCCTTAGGAGCCACAGATTTCTTCAACTCGGCTGCAAGATAAAACAGCACCTTATTAGTAGCATAGGTGACAACGGAAGACAAAGGGCTTGCCAATGGGGGACAGAGAGATTCACTATGTGAACAGAGGGCTTCCTTCCAATGGAAGATTACGACACCCTACGGATGACACAACAGCTACATCTTTAAAAACTCAACACTTTACAACAGCACAAATTGGTCATTTTACAAACATTAAAGAACTTGTTTTTTTTATATATGATTTTTTTAAAACAGAAAGTTGGCTTCCATTAAGGGTAAAAAGATAACCATTTCATGGGGGGGGGGGTGTCAACAGGTACATGTATACTAAGACAGGTTTGACGCCTGTGATTTCCAATAAGACACATCTGGTGTGTTTAGTTTATACAAATTTATTTTTGCCCGATTGCGAAACAAGTTCTTACAACTTACATTAATCATTCTCGAGACCTCATTTCTGATGGAATCCATCGCCACGAGGGAGAGATTATATACAAATTTTATTTTTCCCCGATTGCTAAACAAGTTCTTACAACTTGCATTAATCATTCTCGAGACCTCATTCCTGATGGAATCCATCGCCACGAGGGAGAGATTATATACAAATTTATTTTAGCTTGATTGCGAAACAAGTTCTTTCAACTTATATTAATCACCCTCGAGACCTCATTCCTGATGGAATCCATCGCAGGGAACGAGAAGAGGCAACGTGGAATTTAAAATGTCTTGCCTAAGGGCACAATCGTAACGGCTCCAACGGGGCTCGAACTCCAGATCATTCGTGCCTGAAGCGAACACGCATCCACTGCGCTATCACGACTTCCTCTCATAGGGGGAGATAGATGAGGCATGTGGAATTTAAAATTTAATGCCTTGCCTAAACATCCGGTGTATTTGGAAAAGGTGCGGTTTTGTATTCCGGTAGATAAGGATTTCATAGTATATATACCAACTTAAATACTTTGAAGTAAATATGTTATCATTTTTCCAATATGTCTTTGATATTGATTGGATAAATATACCAGCATTGCACCTCTAGCTGGTAATCCAGGGATCGCAGGTTCGATCCCCCGCCTGACCCTAATATAATTAACAGTCTTTCAGATGGGACTTTAAACCGAGGTCTTGTGTCGTTGCTGTACACTGTGCATGTAAAAGAACCAGAGGAGATTCGGGAATGGGGCTCTTGTCTGTATCATTGCACTATCCTCCAAAATCTAAAATGACTAATCTCTTCAGGAGGCGTCGCTCATGTGGGCAACCGGTTGCGGCGATAAATAAACGTAAAACAAACACTCTAGCAATAATTGCTTCAAACGTTATAACACAATTTCCACAATTTGGTTAGAACTGTAGTAATGTAGAACTAGAGCTGTTTGCGCTTTCTTTTCTGGTCATAGGTAAACTATGCACGTGACAAAGACGAGAGTAGAATATGACAATATCATATATATAGAAACATACTCTTGTGTTTATTATTGGTTGTCTCCCCTTACACCATTATTTCGGTGCGATATTGTCAGATTCTGCTCTCCCTGCTTTCTCAAATGTCTATTACGATTTGAACTTACACATGTACCGTGCCTTCTGTTTCTTCTCCGAGTAATAAAGTACGCCGCCCATTAAAACAACAGCCGCCAATGCACCGATCATCAGTTTTTTCTGAAAACATAAACATACAATTGAGGCCATTATTATTTTTTAATTTATATTTCGAGATTTACGCCTGTATCAGCACCATTTTGTGCTATATTGCCGGCGGGCAGTTTACATAACAACACCATTCCTGGGCAGGCTCCAGCGGTTAACCAGTACTTGGGTGCACTAACCTCCGTAAGAAACTGCCAACTTTTTCATATAAATGAGACACGGTCTGAGCGGGGCTCGAACTCGTGACCATCAGTGATGATATGTTACAGTGGTATACAAGTCAGCGACCTTAACCACTCGACCACGGAGGTGGACTGAGGCCAATATTAAGGAATTGCTGCCCATTAAAACAACAGCCGCCAATGAGCCGATCATACAATTAAGGCCAATATTAAGGAATTTACAGTTTCGTCCAAAGGTGAAATTTCAGTGTAAAATGTGATTTTTACGTCGATTAAGGGCCACGGGGACGAGATCTGACAATTAATTACTTATGATCTTATGATTGAAACTACATGTACCGGTAGTTGTTTTTCGAGCTGTCATGGGATATTATTTTCTCCCTAGCCTGAATATAGAGGAACCTGAGGGATATTATTTTCTCCCTAACCTGAATATAGAGAAACCTGAGGGATATTATTTTCTCCCTAACCTGAATATAGAGGAATCTGAGGGATATTATTTTCTCCCTAGCCTGAATATAGAGGAATCTGAGGGATATTATTTTCTCCCTAGCCTGAATATAGAGGAACCTGAGGGATATTATTTTCTCCCAAGCCTGACAATAGGGAGAATTGAGGCAGCCGAGGGATATTATTTTCTCCCTAGCCTGAATATAGAGGAACCTGAGGGATATTATTTTCACCCTAGCTTGAATATAGAGGAACCTGAGGGATATTATTTTCTCCCTAGCCTGAATATAGAGGAACCAGAGGGATATTATTTTCTCCCAAGCCTGACAATAGGGAGAATTGAGGCAGCCGAGGGATATTATTTTCTCCCTAGCCTGAATATAGAGGAACCTGAGGGATATTATTTTCTCCCTAACCTGAATATAGAGGAACCTGAGGGATATTATTTTCTCCCTAGCCTGAATATAGAGGAACCTGAGGGATATTATTTTCTCCCTAACCTGAATATAGAGGAACCTGAGGGATATTATTTTCTCCCTAGCCTGAATATAGAGGAACCTGAGGGATATTATTTTCTCCCTAGCCTGAATATAGAGGAACCAGAGGGATATTATTTTCTCCCAAGCCTGACAATAGGGAGAATTGAGGCAGCCGAGGGATATTATTTTCTCCCTAGCCTGAATATAGAGGAACCTGAGGGATATTATTTTCTCTTAAGCCTGAATATAGAGGCAGCAGAGGGATATTATTTTCTCCCAAGCCTGACAATAGGGAGAATTGAGGAAGCTGAGGGATATTATTTTCTCCCACGTCTACCAAGTTCATTATTAGATCCCTATAATTTATGAAACTGTGAACATGCTGAATTTCTGAAAATTTGTGAGAGAAAGTTGTGTGTTTTGTTTGTGGGTTAAAACACAATATAGTACACTGTTTTCATCGTCTTCTTTTTCTTCCTTGTTTAGATGGTCACTGTACCCTGCCTTCTTCTTCGGCCTCCCCTTCGGCGAGATAAATGCTTCTTCATGTATCATCCCAATATCCTGAAAATTAACGGTCATGCAAATTATTTTAGCTCGATTGCGAAACATGTTCTTACAACATTAGCTTGCTCATTATCGATGTATCATCCCAATATTTCATGCAAATTTATTTTAACTCGATTGCGAAACATGTTCTTACAACATTAGCTTGCTCATCAGGGCCTGCTCTGGCTCTTATTTTTTTGTAGCCAATTTTTTGTAGCCAAATCTGTGCTCCTTTTTAGCCAATTCTGCCGCGCACTATTTTTCTCAAACAAGAGTTTTGATAGTATATTTATTATAATATATTGTAATGTATCATGCAATTGTACCACTTCAATGCTGTATGCCCATAATCTACAACTTTTTTTTAGCATATGGCTACTCTGGCGACTTGCAGCGCGGGCCCTGCTCATTATCAAGTCGACATTCCTAATACGATCCAGTCAGGAGGGAAAGAGAAGAGGCAATGTGGATATTTATACCAGAGTCTTGCCTATATCACATTCTGTGAACGGAATGTCAGGGGAGGTAACTAGAGCCACAGAATGGGGCTAGGGGATCAGCATATTGATTTAAACGACACCTTCGATCTGAGGAGTCTTGCCTACATCACCACTGCGGTGCAGTGAAAATGAATTTAACTTTATAAGATAGTTTTGTTCGTTCATACGCTTGTTTGTTGTGGGGATTAAATACAGATGTGGATCAAAGGGGGTGGGGGATCAGTAGTTCAACAGGTGAACGTTATTATCACGTCATTAACATTACGTGAACAGAACGTCAGGTAACTAGAGCCACAGAGTGGGACTAGGGGATCCACATATTTATTTATACGACACCTTCGATCTGAATGTTTAAAAAAACTTAATTAAAATTATGATATTTGTTTGTCTTTGTTTCTTGGTACATCGCCTGTTAGCGAGGTCCCCGGTTCAAATCCTGGACTAGCTGCATGTTTTTATCACCTGGGTTACATTATTATAAGGGATGTCAACGAGTACTCGAGTACTCGATCGAACGTCCGAGTATCGAATACTTTTCAGATAATCGAGTACTCGGTTAAAAAAAATAAAATCAACAAATCTTTATTTTGCGCAAATACGGAGTTGCCTGTGAACAAATCGTGATCAGTGGGATTAGCGAAACTTCCGCTGTACCAAACAATGCAATATACAGCGTGTCATGGTGATTAACAATACCTGTATATCACACAGAGCCGGCTACAGTGACCAAATAATTACGGTGTTGATTCAACTTAATTGGGAAGCGTAAGTTTGATGCAAATTGTTTTATCATTGTCGTCACTACTGAGGCGGGTCGTCCGATTGTCTGTCGTGTGAATGACAGCTTTTGTCTGGTGGTCGGAACTTGTTTTGATGTTATAATTGACACTTAATTGATTACTCAATTTAGAACTTTAAGCAGCTACCCATAGCAGGGCAATACCGAAATAGTTGTTAAATAATAAATATCGTAACTTTTGTCATTAAAGTTTAATAACGCTGTTAAACTGTGAAGAGATCTTTAGAATATAATAGTAGTATAGTAATATAAGTGAATTGTGAGAATGCCTCCACCTAAATCTGTGGTATGGAAGTACTTTGAAAGACTTGACAAGATTGTTTCTTGCAAGTTGTGCGATGCAGTCTGACATTTACTGGTGGCACTACCAACCTGCATACTCATCTGAGGCTGAAGCATCCAGCAGAAGGCCTCACCTCTGATTGACGAGACAAGAAGCATAATCCACGGTAACGGTAACCGAGTACTCGATCGAATACCTTTCTGAGTACTCAAGTACCAAAATCACTACTCGTTGACATCCCTAATTATTATATATCAACATTTGTATGGTTGGTAGGGGATTGGTCTCCAACGCCTACCATATCTAACGGAGATTTATAAATGGGGTATCACGAAGGGGGTCCCATAAAAAAAAAGATCATAAAAATGTTGATAAGAAAAAAAGGTTCATACAGGAGGTAGTTTTCCTGCTTGTGGCTTGTTTGATGGTTCGTCTGACTTTGTGCAGTAAGTTCTGGGGTTCATTATACTGGTTGACGACAGTATCCGTTTGTTTAATGTTGTCAGCTGAAAATAGAAAGAGTTAAGATGGATAACATTTCTCAAAACAAGAACAAGTTGAGAAGTATTGCCACAATGAAACATATCACTAGTTATCCTTTCCTTCATAGAGATTTAGGTTAATATACTATTATATCTCCATACAAACGACAGCCATTTAACCCTTTCCTTCATAGAGATTTAGGTTAATATACTATTATATCTCCATACAAACGACAGCCATTTAACCCTTTCCTTCATAGAGATTTAGGTTAATATACTATTATATCTCCATACAAACGACAGCCATTTAACCCTTTCCTTCATAGAGATTTAGGTTAATATACTATTATATCTCCATACAAACCACAGCCATTTAACCCTTTCCTTCATAGAGATTTAGGTTAATATACTATTATATCTCCATACAAACGACAGCCATTTAACCCTTTCCTTCATAGAGATTTAGGTTAATATACTATTATATCTCCATACAAACGACAGCCATTTAACCCTTTCCTTCATAGAGATTTAGGTTAATATACTATTATATCTCCATACAAACGACAGCCATTTAACCCTTTCCTTCATAGAGATTTAGGTTAATATACTATTATATCTCCATACAAACGACAGCCATTTAACCCTTTCCTTCATAGAGATTTAGGTTAATATACTATTATATCTCCATACAAACGACAGCCATTTAACCCTTTCCTTCATAGAGATTTAGGTTAATATACTATTATATCTCCATACAAACGACAGCCATTTAACCCTTTCCTTCATAGAGATTTAGGTTAATATACTATTATATCTCCATACAAACGACAGCCATTTAACCCTTTCCTTCATAGAGATTTAGGTTAATATACTATTATATCTCCATACAAACGACAGCCATTTAACCCTTTCCTTCATAGAGATTTAGGTTAATATACTATTATATCTCCATACAAACGACAGCCATTTAACCCTTTCCTTCATAGAGATTTAGGTTAATATACTATTATATCTCCATACAAACGACAGCCATTTAACCCTTTCCTTCATAGAGATTTAGGTTAATATACTATTATATCTCCATACAAACGACAGGCATTTAACCCTTTCCTTCATAGAGATTTAGGTTAATATACTATTATATCTCCATACAAACCACAGCCATTTAACCCTTTCCTTCATAGAGATTTAGGTTAATATACTATTATATCTCCATACAAACGACAGCCATTTAACCCTTTCCTTCATAGAGATTTAGGTTAATATACTATTATATCTCCATACAAACGACAGCCATTTAACCCTTTCCTTCATAGAGATTTAGGTTAATATACTATTATATCTCCATACAAACGACAGCCATTTAACCCTTTCCTTCATAGAGATTTAGGTTAATATACTATTATATCTCCATACAAACGACAGCCATTTAACCCTTTCCTTCATAGAGATTTAGGTTAATATACTATTATATCTCCATACAAACGACAGCCATTTAACCCTTTCCTTCATAGAGATTTAGGTTAATATACTATTATATCTCCATACAAACGACAGCCATTTAACCCTTTCCTTCATAGAGATTTAGGTTAATATACTATTATATCTCCATACAAACGACAGCCATTAACCCTTTCCTTCATAGAGATTTAGGTTAATATACTATTATATCTCCATACAAACGACAGCCATTTAACCCTTTCCTTCATAGAGATTTAGGTTAATATACTATTATATCTCCATACAAACGACAGCCATTTAACCCTTTCCTTCATAGAGATTTAGGTTAATATACTATTATATCTCCATACAAACGACAGCCATTTAACCCTTTCCTTCATAGAGATTTAGGTTAATATACTATTATATCTCCATACAAACGACAGCCATTTAACCCTTTCCTTCATAGAGATTTAGGTTAATATACTATTATATCTCCATACAAACGACAGCCATTTAACCCTTTCCTTCATAGAGATTTAGGTTAATATACTATTATATCTCCATACAAACGACAGCCATTTAACCCTTTCCTTCATAGAGATTTAGGTTAATATACTATTATATCTCCATACAAACGACAGCCATTTAACCCTTTCCTTCATAGAGATTTAGGTTAATATACTATTATATCTCCATACAAACGACAGCCATTTAACCCTTTCCTTCATAGAGATTTAGGTTAATATACTATTATATCTCCATACAAACGACAGCCATTTAACCCTTTCCTTCATAGAGATTTAGGTTAATATACTATTATATCTCCATACAAACGACAGCCATTTAACCCTTTCCTTCATAGAGATTTAGGTTAATATACTATTATATCTCCATACAAACGACAGCCATTTAACCCTTTCCTTCATAGAGATTTAGGTTAATATACTATTATATCTCCATACAAACGACAGCCATTTAGCCCTTTCCTTCATAGAGATTTAGGTTAATATACTATTATATCTCCATACAAACGACAGCCATTTAACCCTTTCCTTCATAGAGATTTAGGTTAATATACTATTATATCTCCATACAAACGGTAGTCATTTAGCCCTTTCCTTCATAGAGATTTAGATTAATATACTATTATATCTCCATACAATTTTATTTTTTATTTATATTTCGGGTTTTACGCCTGCATCAGCACCATTTTGGGCTATATCGCCGGCGGCCAGTTTACCTAACAACACCTTTCCTGGGCAGGCTCCAACGGTTAACCAGTACTTGGGTGCACCAACCTCCATAAGAAACTGCCAACTTTTTCATATAAATGAGACACGGTCTGAGCGGGGCTCGAACCCGTGACCATCAGTGATGATAGGTTACAGTGGCATACAAGTCAGCGACCGTAACCACTCGATCACGGAGGCGGACCCATATCTCCATACAAGCGTCAGCCATTTAACCCTTTCCTTCATAGAGATTTAGGTTAATATACTATTATATCTCCATACAAACGACAGCCATTTAGCCCTTTCCTCAAAGAGATTTTGGTTAATATACTATTATATCTCCATACAAACGACAGCCATTTAGCTATCATGCAGTGGATAAGTAGTCGCCATATCTATCCCACCTCCATAGATATTACTGGGACTACATGAGATTCTGGCCTTTATTATGAACATTGGTTTGGCTACTACATTGTCAATGTATGTCGTATTGGTAATGGCGTCGAGAGGTGCTTCTATGAGGGAAAGGGTTAATTCAAGAAAAATGAAGCATCGCGACTGTGATTAGTGACAGTTGTTTAGTTTTTATTCATTATAAAAGTATTTATTTTAGGTCAATATCTAGGACATCTATTAAAATCACTTATTATTTTATTCATGTCGTTTTACAATCTTATTATTTTCAGTTTCATTAACTAATCAGACATTTTAATACGTCTATTTCCGTTTTTAAAATCACAAATACTCCCAATTTATACACATGTAAGAGAATATTATTTATTTTTGATGGTTTACATGTCTTTGCGGTCGATTTATCTTTAATACGACTTTGTTGAACATTTCCAGGGGATACGAAGATGCATTGCCGAGGCATTCGAGATTAGTTCTGCAGATTACGATTGACAAGGCAATTGAGATTAGTTCTGCAGATATCAATGCGGACTGCGGGGGTAGAAAAATTCCAAATATATCTATTTGCCCTTCATTTGACCTACATACATGTATTTTGCAATATATACAAGATGAAAATACAATATAAAAATTTTCAAATTTTATACTAGCACACAAGTGAAGTCTTCAACTCCGTTCTTGCAATCATTGGCTAAGATGAAATTGTAGTCTCCTTGCAGTTGAATTGTCATGTACCAATGTAGCCCACAAAAACACAACTGGGATGTGGCAATTTCGTAGAAGATTGTCAGGAACAAAATGCTATATGCAGGTGTCACTTTTATTATTATCTTAAGATTTAAAAGTATAGTTGTGATGGTACCAGTCCTTATCTGGTGTTTATTACCACATTTGGTATGTGAAACTACTAAATATATATAGTGGTCTTATACCTGAACACAGTATATACCCGACTGGCTTTAATTGGCTTACGTAATAACATTTCTTGTTATCTCACCTGTCTCCAGGGTTGTCCGCCTTTGCTAACTTGTTTCACGTGCAAATAGCACAATCTCCTAACAATAAGCGACTCCATCTTCGATAAAAATAGTGAAATTGTAGTTTGTTTAAGTTTTAAGTTGCCTTTTGGATGTCATTGGAATCGAGTCGGTGTCCGTAAAAGTCACACGTCTGTGAGGATACATCTCATGTGCCATTTCTTAGCATGTGCCAGCCAAGGAAGTATGAATTTGCCCGGTAGTGTGGTTTGTGGAGTGAATGTAAATTCAACATGTATACACACGTAACACAGTCAGTGCCATTGGGTAATCTGCAATTCTGGTTCTGGCAGTGTTGAAAGAAAACACAACTTTCTGCGGGAAATTTGGCCGGTGCTGGAGTAAACATACAACAGAGTATTGCAACACTAAATTCGCAAAATAATACGTCCAGGCGGGCGACTTCTATGAGCGAATTGGGTAGATTGAACCGTTATTGACGTCCTCGGCTAATTTGTGTAAACAATTAATGTATGATAACAACATTGAATAGTGCGCACATGGAGGTGGTGTGTGGAATGATCAATACTCCTGACCCTAAGAATGGAGCGGTGTTAAGGCCCCTAAGTAGTTCTTGTAATAAGTTTTTAAAGGGACACCATAGGCATGACACTATAATTATACACACAACATTCAGTGCCGTAGCCAGAAGATGAAAAATAACCGAGGCTAAACTCTCAGGGTGGTTCGTGGTCATGCGAAATTCTATTCAAATGTATAAATAAGATTGAGCAAATAAGCGTTTCTATTGTTTTCCTGTTGTATCCTATACTTGCCAAATTCTAACCGAGGCAAGTGCCTCAGTGTGGCTACGGGCCTGCCATTTAGTCGATTTAAAATGATACCTGGGCCATGACCAGACCAATTTTCGGTCAATTACGATTTATTTATTATGTACGTATATTTCGTGGTATCAGATTTATGATTGTTATATTATATTTCGGGTTTTACGCCTGCATTAGCACCATTTTGGGCTATATCGTGGTGGGCAGTTTACCTAACAACACATTTCCTGGGCAGGCTCCAGCGGTTAACCAGTATTTGGGTGCACCAACCTCCGTAAGAAACTGCCAACTTTTTCATATAAATGTGACATGGTCTGAGCGGGGCTCGAACCCGTGACCATCAGTGATGATAGGTTACAGTGGTATACAAGTCAGCGACCTTAACCACTCGACCACAGAGGTGGACCGATTTATGATAATGAGCCGTTCGGTGGTCTACCAAATGATCGGATAATACACAATGCTCAAGTTATTTAAAATCAATTTGTTCAGCAATATTATATATAATCTGTTCGCTGCAAAGCTTTCGTGTTGGCAAAATGTGTTAAAATACACGACAGATGATCTGGAGGTTCAAAATTATCCGAGGGGGGTGTACCCACCTCATACAATCTGGCTGGACCACTCTCAGCGCCGGACTCGCATCACTATCTCGGCCTTATTCTCAGCGTAATTGTTAAAAAAACAAGAAGATATTTTGGGACCATTGCCTCACTTCGACGCTGGGAATAATTTGTCCGTGCTATTCTACTGTATTAAAAGATTTGAAGATCCAATAATTAATCTCTCAATATATCGTGTTTTCTCCCAGATATAATAATATATACCGTTACCTCTTTCTAATTTGTTCTTTCGATATTAATTTAATGATATGGTTCACATTATTGGAGATAAAGTTAGTAGTACACAATATATCCAAACAACAAAAGGGACAATAGTAAAAACACCATATGAGAAATACCTCTGAGGCTCATTTACACGACTAACAGACATGTAAAATAACCAGGGATACTTCTGGAATTGGAGCATCTTCTGTACCTGGCACCATCAGGGAAAATAACTAATACACTTCTGGATGCATTGACCCGATCCCAAAATAACGAATTGAGGTTTCCTTTTTCTAGTTGGAAATATAAACGAGGAAAGTGACATTACTGATCATAATCGGGGTACGTACATTCTTTCTTTGTGTATACAGACAAAATGCCGAGTCATATTAAGGTATACATTTGACATTTGTTAAGCAGCCATCTGTCCAAAGCAGCCACTTTCTGTGATTCCCTTGGCTCGCTGCTTTGCACAGACTTGACTGTAGGAAACCTCATATGGCATTTCAAATAAGTCACTCTTCGCGAACTTCAGGTTCACCAATCAAGGTCATGCAAAATCAAGCATTTTTTGTATGTAAAACAAACAACGAATTACACTTGTATTATAATTTTTACTTGTCTGTGCTTAAATACACGTACAATGCATTTACAAATGAATAACAAGATATAACTACAATAGTTGTAGCACACATTTCAATTACGAATAAATTTGAGACCATGAACAGAAGGAAACCTAAACGTTCAGGATTTATTACATGTATACGTTATAGAGGCAAGAGAAATGATACTAGTAGATCTCACGTTTGTATTTTTACTTTTTTTAGGCACTTATACAAAATAACAGGTAACATTGTGGGTTGGTAATGGTTGTGGTTTACAATGCACCAGAACAGTAGACTGCATAGCGCTATATCTAACCCCAACCCCAGATTTCACATCCACAAACTTGTCACCGGCAATAAAGAAAGCAACCTGGAGGTATTAACATAGTACAGTGGACAAGATCGAATCCTTGATAATTAACGGTAACGCCATGATGTGTGGTGTTACTTGAGTAACCGTTAAGTGAAGATTAAGGGTTTGTGGGCGTGGTTCAAATTTTACTTTGTGCCTTATTAAATGATTGCTGTATGGAATAGTGTGAATGTGTATAGAGGCTTGCACCCTGAAATTTGTATATTACAACTTTATTTCGGCAATGGTACACACGTTTATGTGGGATATTTTATTGTCTATATAACAGACGAAGTAGCTGAGGTCATGCAGCCAATCAGCTGGTGTATTTTCCCAGCCTGGGTCTCGTCGATTTGTCACTTTTTAACTTCTAGCCAAATGACATGTTCGGAAACTTAATACGGCCCAATTAATAGTTTCGGTGTTAAAATATATTTATTTGACTGACCAGGCAAAATATATCGACGCCTATTCCCAGGCTAGTATTTTCCCAGCATTTGAAGCAAAGTTGACTGTTGAACAAACTGTATTTGCACATAAACAACAACAGTATTGCAATATTTTTATCTCTTTCATACATCATAACACCTGTACATCTACGCACGTGTATCGTAGAGGCAATTCATAATTATATATACATCTATTATGTACAATCAACACAAATAAGAGCACCTACATGCAAAACACTATGTAGGACATGAATATACATGTAAATAGTATTCCCTCAATAGCAGCATCACAAATAAAATGTACAGTACCAATTAATTATAAAGTAAAGTGTTTGTTTATTATAGCGTCACCTCTATTGAAAGGGCCAGCCATTACTGACATATGAGACACCTATTATTTAACTAGCTGGCATGGCAGCTCACCAACCGGCCCTATCAGAACCCCCAACTAGGTTCGAACATTCGACCTCCCGCTCCGTAGGCGGATGACTTAACCACTAGGCCATGGAGACCGTATACATAATGTTGATTCCATAATGCCTGTTTTGGGGTGTGAATCTACAGCAATAGCTTTCTACATATTTATTTTAGCTCGATTGCGAAACAAGATCATAACAACACTAGCTTACTCGCACTCTAGACCTCTCTCCTGATGGACTACATCACCGTGATGAAGAGAGCGGATGCAATGTGGATTTAAGTGTCTTGCGCAAGGACACCACGTTCTGACAGAGCTTGAACTCGTAACCCATCGGGCTCGGTGGGCGTACAACATATCCACCATGGAGGTAGCAACAGCAAGTGGTCAAATGGCAACTTTGAAGTCATTATTGGTCGAGGAAAACCCAGGTTTCGTTCCAAGCAATATTTCGGACATGCACAAACACTACAACCACTCAAACAATTCAACGGGTTTTCTTCCGGGCATACCCAAGCACTACCACCACTCCTTAGACAATGTGGATATGTATAGAATATATATACAATACTGCATAAGCATAACTACAGCATTTTGAACATTATGGACACTACATTTGAGTTGCATGTTGAGCATCCGTAACTGTTCTCCGAGCCTACAGAGGAATCTTTCACAAGACGATCCGAGAGCTGCATCCCAAGTAGGACCAATCCGACTACTCATGGCATGCGTAGCATATACCTTCTTGTAGAATTAAATGATGTACATATATGTAGTGCAGAAGACACTATATTTATATAATCAGTATTTTTTAATTTTTAATCGGCAACTGTAAAAGTGAAGTTGATATATAATAGTTTTCTTTCTGAATTCAATATACATGTAGCTAACGCATCAGCTAATTGTTTCTATATCTATTCCTGGATAGTCTGTCAGGTGCATTCACATGTCATATGTAATCTGACATACGCTCAAGTCACAAGCACGCACTCGTCAGATATATATATATATATACTGGTCAGATGTATGCGCTAGTCAGATGCACTCCGAGTGTCCACTTTCGAGAAGTTTCCCAAATTAAGAATATAAATAAATCTATCACAAAGTGTCTTGTTCAATCCTCCAGTAAGTTTTCATCTAGATCTAAATCCTGAAATGTACAAAATACCATCTGTGTTAGGAGGTGTATATATACCATACATATAGGTCAAATTGTCCATACATGGTCCCATATAGGTCAAACTTTCTTCTTGCTCTTTCATTCTGGTTGCCTTGGACTGGTGCATGATATTTAACCCATTCAACAGCAAGTAACTGACATGGACTGGTGCATGATATTTAACCCATTCAACAGCAAATAACTGACATGGACTGGTGCATGATATTTAACCCATTCAACAGCAAATAACTGACATGGACTGGTACATGATATTTTTAGACCAATAAATTAATAAGAAAATTACCTTTGGACCAGTTCATTTATCAAAATGGGTAATTTTATCTAAAAATAGTACTAATTATTACTGGCAAAAAGTGAAGATCCTGATGAGACGGCTCGTCATGAGCCTGCTCATCTGGATCTACACTTTGTAAGTCTATTTAGAGGCCTGTAGTGTTGAAAGGGTTAAATACAATATTTGAATAGCAGGAGTGCTTTACAATGGACAGTGTATCTTACTGGACAATAGTAAAATATATATATTTTTTAAAGAGAAGTCAGGGTCCTAAGGGCAAAGTTAGGGTCCTAAGGGCGAAGTCAGGGTCCTAAGGGCGACTACTTCGAGCTCGCAAAGCAAAGCAGACATATTTGAGGTAACCAACAATAATAAACCAAACAACCGGTACATACAATAACACTATGTATGTTCCATTAATGTCAAACCCCTTGCAGGGACCTAGACATGTTTTCCTGGGCAGACGTAGCCGACCTAAGTGGTTAACCAGTACTAAGCAATGTGTGTGAGGTGCCTTGCTCAATGACACTATATACGTGGCCTGACCGAGTATCGAACCTGGGACTGTTCGATTCCAAATCCGATGCTAGGATATAAACCGAAAACCTGATTAGTGAAGCAAAGCAAGATAAATAGAAGTGTGATTAAAATATTCAAAACGTTACTATAAAGTAAAGTGTTTGTTTGTTATAGTGTCACCCCTATTTAAAGGGCCAGCCATTTCTGACTTATGAGACACCTCTTTTTATGAACATCCCGAATATACTTGAGTGCCAGGCTCGTAGGCAATCGGTAACCATTATTTAACTAACTGGCGGTTCACTAACCGGCCATATCAGAACGAACCCCTGATGAGATTCGAACCTTCGACCTCCCGCTCCGTAGGCGGACGCCTTAACATCTAGGCCACTGAGACGGTATACAGTCTACATCCGTTGTATCAAAGTCGGTTATGTCGAATTCTCCGGTTATCTCGAAGTCGGATCAAAGTCCCATTTCACTATCATTTTACATCTGTTTATATCGAATTTCGTTAAGCCAACTTCGGTTATGTCGAAGTAGTTTGCTCAGTCCGATGGGATTTGACATAACGAATGTAGTTTATACAAATTTATTTTAGCTCGATTGCGAAACAAGTTCTTTCAAACTTATATTAATCACTCTCGAGACCTTATTTCTGATGGAATCCATCGCCATGAAGAAGAGAAGAGGCAATGTGGAATTTAAATGCCTTGCCTAAGGGCACACTCGTAACGGCTCCAGCGGGGCTCGAACTCCGGACCTTTCGCACCTGAAGCGAATGTAGACTGTATATATAAATATTGGGTGATATAACGAGGTGTGACCATAACAAAGAAATGAGATAAACAAAACAGTCAACATAAACACTTCCGTAACAAAGTGGAAATCTTCCTCAAACTAACGCATTTCGAAAAAATGAAAACAACACATGTATTTCCTGCTAAAAAGCAGAACAAGTCTACAGTATTTGTGACAAGGTTTTATTTCGTTTCATTTAAACTTTTACTAAACTAAATTAAAAAATTGTTATCAAGCAAACCTCTGGCGAACTTGATAAACAAAATTTCATGAAGATAATTAATAAAAATTTATATGAAATAAAAACTTTTCACAAACTTTCTTTATCACATGAACAACAGGTTTTAACCCTTTCCCTCATAGAAGCACCTCTTGACGCCATTACCAATATAACATACATTGACAATGTAGTAGCTAAACCAATGCTACTTATTAACTGCATGATAGCTAAATGGCTGTCGTTTGTATGGAGATATAATAGTATATTAACCTAAATCTCTATGTAGTCCCAGTAATATATATGGAGGTGGGATAGATATGGCAATTACTTACCCACTGCATGATAGCTAAATGACTGTCGTTTGTATGGAGATATAATAGTATATTAACCTAAATCTCTATGTAGTCCCAGTAATATATATGGAGGTGGGATAGATATGGCGACTACTTATCCACTGCATGATAGCTAAATGGCTGTCGTTTGTATGGAGATATAATAGTATATTAACCTAAATCTCTATGTAGTCCCAGTAATATATATGGAGGTGGGATAGATATGGCGACTACTTATCCACTGCATGATAGCTAAATGACTGTCGTTTGTATGGAGATATAATAGTATATTAACCTAAATCTCTATGAAGGAAAGGGTTAAATGGCTGTCGTTTGTATGGAGATATAATAGTATATTAACCTAAATCTCTATGAAGGAAAGGGTTAAATGGCTGTCGTTTGTATGGAGATATAATAGTATATTAACCTAAATCTCTATGAAGGAAAGGGTTAAATGGCTGTCGTTTGTATGGAGATATAATAGTATATTAACCTAAATCTCTATGAAGGAAAGGGTTAAATGGCTGTCGTTTGTATGGAGATATAATAGTATATTAACCTAAATCTCTATGAAGGAAAGGGTTAAATGGCTGTCGTTTGTATGGAGATATAATAGTATATTAACCTAAATCTCTATGAAGGAAAGGGTTAAATGGCTGTCGTTTGTATGGAGATATAATAGTATATTAACCTAAATCTCTATGAAGGAAAGGGTTAAATGGCTGTCGTTTGTATGGAGATATAATAGTATATTAACCTAAATCTCTATGAAGGAAAGGGTTAAATGGCTGTCGTTTGTATGGAGATATAATAGTATATTAACCTAAATCTCTATGAAGGAAAGGGTTAAATGGCTGGCGTTTGTATGGAGATATAATAGTATATTAACCTAAATCTCTATGAAGGAAAGGGTTAAATGGCTGTCGTTTGTATGGAGATATAATAGTATATTAACCTAAATCTCTATGAAGGAAAGGGTTAAACCATTTAAAAAGATTTCCCCACGGTCCCACTAGATTCATTGATTCAAGGGAGTCAAATATATAATAAAACAACCGATTGGGATTCTGGAAACTGGCTGCATACAGGTTGGCTGTTTAATGGAGGTGACCACTAACACAGGTTTGACTGTATTTGGTTATTAGTTTGCTCCAAGTAATGTAAAACATCAGGTTAGGAATTGTGTTGAGTGTATATTGAATCTGATGCAAGCTAGTTTCATGTGTTGGTTTTTTTTGGGGGGTTGGGGGGGGGGGGGGCCTTAATATCGCACCAACAGCTTAGATCATACAGGGACTTTCCAGCTATTATTGGTGGAGGAAGACACCGGCTGCCTCTCCAAGCAGTACTGTAGGCACGGACGGGCACCAGGGTATAACCACTGACCTACCGCAAGCCAGCTGCAGAGCTTCCTCACTTGAAAGAATTTGACACCCCCAGTGGGATTCGAACCTACAGCGGTGAGGGGCAAGTAATTTGAAGTGACCACTCGGACACAGAGACCCCTGTAGTTCATGTGATAAAGAAAAATATTAGGTGACATAATGAGGTGTTACCATAGTAATGAAATGACATCAAATAACCAAGACACTTTGGAAATGTTCCGCAGAATAAAGTGGAAATTTTCTGGTAATTTTCCGCAGAATAAAGTGGAAATTTTCCGTAGAATAAAGCATTTAGAAAGAAAGAACAGAACTAGCAGTTTTGATTAGTAAGCTTCATTCCGGGGGGGGGGGGGGTACAAAGTTTCGATTAGTTTATAAGACTGATGCAATAATTAGTGTTAGTGAACAGACGGATCTGTAGTCCAGTGGTAACACGCTGGAATGGTAATCCAGGGATCGCAGATTCGATCCCCCCCCGTCTGACCCTAATAAAATTAACAGTCTTTCAGATGGGACTTTAAACCGAGGTCTCGTGTCGGTGCTGTACACCAGTGCATGTAAAATGAACCAGAGGAGACTCTGGAATGGGTCTCTGCCTGTATCATGCACTATCCTCTCTGTCTGTATCATGCACTATCCTCCAAAAATCTAAAATGACTAATCTCTTCAGGAGGCGTCGCTCATATGGGCAACCGGTAGTGACGATAAATAAACATAAAACACATAAGTGTTTGTGAAGTAAAAAAATTGAAAGTTTATGTGGTTAACTGTTCATTTATGAAGTAATACTTACGCAAGTATTTCGATTCTAACATGACCAAAATATCTAAAAAGCGCCAGACCAGTTAGTGTTTTTTTCTTAGAGTGCGTAAAGTGTTTTTTTCTTAGAGTGCGTAAATGACATCACAAAAGTACATAAATGCTAGTAAAATGACGTCACATTTGGTTTAATCAACATTTATTGCAAAAGCACATAATTATAACGTACAACGACATACATAATGCAAAGGCTCAAGTAGGAAGCTAAAAGTAGCTCTTATAAAACGTTTTCCTTGGAAATATTTTGAAATCACGCGCTACACAATGTTTTATTGTAGATTTAAATATGGCGCGCTATACAATATTTTATTGTAGATTTAAATACGGCGCGCTACACAATGTTTTATTGTAGTTTTAAATACGGCGCATTACACAATATTTTATTGTATATTTAAATACGGCGCGCTACACAATGTTTTATTGCAGATTTAAATACGGCGCGCTATACAATGTTTTATTGCAGATTTAAATACGGCGCGCTACACAATGTTTTATTGTAGATTTATACGGCGCGCTACACAATGTTTTATTGTAGATTTAAATACGGCGCGCTATACAATGTTTTATTGTAGATTTAAATACGGCGCGCTACACAATGTTTTATTGTAGATTTAAATACGGCGCGCTACACAAGTTTTATTGTAGATTTAAATACGGCGCGCTACACAATGTTTTATTGTAGATTTAAATACGGCGCGCTACACAATCTTTTATTGCAGATTTAAATACGGCGCGCTATACAATGTTTTATTGCAGATTTAAATACGGCGCGCTACACAATGTTTTATTGCAGATTTAAATACGGCGCGCTATACAATGTTTTATTGCAGATTTAAATACGGCGCGCTACACAATGTTTTATTGTAGATTTAAATACGGCGCGCTATACAATGTTTTATTGCAGATTTAAATACGGCGCGCTATACAATGTTTTATTGTAGATTTAAATACGGCGCGCTATACAATGTTTTATTGCAGATTTAAATACGGCGCGCTACACAATGTTTTATTGTAGATTTAAATACAGAAAATTGCTTCATGGCCGGGCTGGGCTATGTTATAATTTTTAATAAACAGTGACGTATTTAATTGATAAGCCACACAATCTATTTACCGGTAGTTCATTATCGGGTTTGAGGATTACGATATGTATGGTATCGAAGGAGGGGTGTATCATCATGGCTCTAAAATACAAACCCTAAACGTAAATGTTAAAGACTATCTACTAGCTACATAGTATATATGTTTTCAAATAACCGTGCGTTTAACTACCAGTATACCTGATTAGCATCCACCGATTCCTAAAACATTATTAACGCTGTGAAATTATGCACTGTATAATAAAATAACAAAACCATCAACACCACAGACCTCTAAATACGCTTACAAAAAGTGTAGATCCAGGATCTGCACTTTTTGCCAGTAATATTACTATTTTTAGACAAAATTACCCATTTTGATAAATGAACTGGTCCAAATGTAATTTTCGTACCAGTTTATTGGTCTAAAAATATCATGGACCAGTCCATGTCAGTTACTTGGTGCTGAATGGGTTAAAGTCCCATAATGCATTTATCTAGAAAGCACTGCACAGAGAGACTACAAGGAGCACACGATTCCAATTTGTGAGCACTGTCGTAAATTAAATTATTTTTTTAGGGGTATATTTTTTTAGGGGTATAATTTAAAAGTCGCACCAACAGTAGTATATGCCGTATATTCTTGGCAAAAAGTCGCACCAACAGTATATGCCGTATATTCTTGGCAAAAAGTCGCACCAACAGTATATGCCGTATATTCTTGGCAAAAAGTCGCACCAACAGTATATGCCGTATATTCTTGGCAAAAAGTCGCACCAACAGTATATGCCGTATATTCTTGGCAAAAAGTCGCACCAACAGTATATGCCGTATATTCTTGGTAAAAAGTCGCACCAACAGTATATGCCGTATATTCTTGGCAAAAAGTCGCACCAACAGTATATGCCGTATATTCTTGGCAAAAAGTCGCACCAACAGTATATGCCGTATATTCTTGGCAAATGTCGCACCAACAGTAGTATATGCCGTATATTCTTGGCAAAAAGTCGCACCAACAGTATATGCCGTATATTCTTGGCAAAAAGTCGCACCAACAGTATATGCCGTATATTCTTGGCAAAAAGTCGCACCAACAGTATATGCCGTATATTCTTGGCAAAAAGTCGCACCAACAGTATATGCCGTATATTCTTGGCAAAAAGTCGCACCAACAGTATATGCCGTATATTCTTGGCAAAAAGTCGCACCAACAGTATATGCCGTATATTCTTGGCAAAAAGTCGCACCAACAGTATATGCCGTATATTCTTGGCAAAAAGTCGCACCAACAGTATATGCCGTATATTCTTGGCAAAAAGTCGCACCAACAGTATATGCCGTATATTCTTGGCAAAAAGTCGCACCAACAGTATATGCCGTATATTCTTGGCAAAAAGTCGCACCAACAGTATATGCCGTATATTCTTGGCAAAAAGTCGCACCAACAGTATATGCCGTATATTCTTTCAGGCACAGTATTTCCTAACATCCAGGTAGAATCACCGACCTTCTGCATGTCATCTGGACAGCTTCCTAACATGGAAGAATACGACACCCCCACTGGGATTCGAACCTATAGCGGTGAGGGGCAAGTGATCTGAAGTCGACGACCGTAATCACTCGACCACGGACATTTTCAAACGCTCAATAACAATTTATTCAGATTTTAAATAAAATATTTTCAGATCTGCCGACAAATCAACCCAGGTTTTTGGGAAATAATTTATTTATTATAATATTCAGTAGAAGAAATAATCATGCATTATGGGACTTTAACGGTTAGCTGGATATGTTAGTTGTGAGTAGTTCAGAATACTACAAGAGCTGCAAGAGCTATTGCCACTATTGAAAGTGTAAGTTTAAACTTTATTTATTTTACAACGATTGCGAAGCAAGTTCTAACAACTTATATTAACCCATTCAACACCAAGTAACTCACATGGACTGGTCCATGATATTTTTAGACCAATAAATTAATAACAAAATTACATTTGGATCAGTTCATTTATCAAAATAGATAAAAAAAATTCTAAACATAGTTATATTACTTGAAAAAAGTGCAGATCCTGATGAGACGGCTCGTCACGAGCCGGCTCATCTGGATCTACACTTTTTTGTAAGCCAATTTAGAGGTATGTGGTGTTGAAAGGGTTAATCACTCTCGTTGGCGCGGATGAAAGCGTAAATGTGGTCATTCGTGTGGAAGGAAACCGGAATACCCGGAGAACCTACCTGTCCGACCTGGCGACCACCATACCATCTCACATACTTCCCGGTCCAAGGATCGAACCCGGGTTGCATTGGTGAGAAGCGAGCGCGCTAACCACTGCGCTAATCGGACAGCCTATATTGAAAGTTCATGAGAGAAAAACATATCCTGATACTGTTATTAACACTATACCTGCTGAGTAAATAAAATCACATTTACAAATACCATAGATCGAGATCAGTCGAGTCTGATCAGGATCTATGTTATTTGCTATTCAGCCAATTTAGCTCCACTATCAGAATAGCATGTAGAATACAAGATATAGACAGAAAAGCAATCTTGAGTATATTATAATTATAACATATTCTAAAAATCCTGATGAAAAAGATAGCCGATCACTTCCTTTCCTCTCTATCGAGAAATACAAGCTAACTGTGAGCCACCCCATGACAAAACCAACATACAGTCAAATCTGTGATAGTGGTCACCTCAATTAAGCAGCCAACCTGTATTAAGCAGCCAGTTTCAAGATTTGTTTCAAAATTAGCAATATGTTATTTTTATTATACATTTTGCGCTCTATTAAGCAGCCACCTGTGCTAAGCAGCCACATTCTGTGATTGCCTTGGCTGGCTGTCTAAGACGGCTTTGACTGTATATATAAAGTAATGATAAAAACACGCACAAGAACTTCTCATGAATAAAGATAGAAAGATGAACAAGGTGCCACTCTGCATATGGTGAACTATTATTAATCCTTTCAACACCACAGACCTCTAAATAGGCTTACAAAAAGTGTAGATCCAGATGAGCCGGCTCATGATGAGCCGTCTCATCAAGATCTGCACTTTTTGCCAGTAATATTACTTATTTTTTGACAAAATTACCCTTTTTGATAAATGAACTTGTCCAAATGTAATTTTCTTATTAATTTATTGGTCTAAATATATGATGAACCAGTCCATGTCAGTTACTTGGTGTTGAATGGACTAATGAAGACATTTTGCTAGTACATGTAATATTACTTATTTTTTGACAAAATTACACTTATTTTTGACAAAATTACCCTTTTTGATAAATGAACTTGTCCAAATGTAATTTTCTTATTAATTTATTGGTCTAAATATATGATGGACCAGGTCATGTCAGTTACTTGGTGTTGAATGGGTTAAATAACATGCACCAGTCCATGTCAGTTACTTGGGGTTGAATGGGTTAAAGCTATGAGCATGTGCTAATGTAGTTTATACTTTATTTATTTTACAACGATTGCGAAGCAAGTTCTAACAACTTACATTAATCATTCCTGCTGGCGCGGATGAAAGCGTAAATGTGGTCATTCGTGTGGCAGGAAACCGGTAACCCACAGAAAACCCACCTGTCCGATCTGGCGACCATCGTACCATCTCACATACTTCCCGGTCTAAGGATCGAACCCGGGTTGCATTGGTGAGAAGTGAGTGTGCTAACCACTGCGCTAATGTAAAACAGAGAACTTCCAATATGTGTACACATGCATGTGCATTCTATTCAAATTAAATCTCACGTTTCTATTATTTCAAGCTTTAATGGCATTTCGAATGTCCGATTAGCGCAGTGGTTAGCTCGCTGGCTTCTCACCAATGCAGCCTGGGAACAGGAAGTATATGAGATTGTACGGTGGTCACAAGATTGGACAGGTGGTTTTCTCCGGGTACTCCGGTTTCCTCCCACATTTACGCTTTCATCCGCGAGAGTGATCAATACAAGTTGTTAAAGCTTGTTTTGCAATCGTAAAAAATAAATTAAAAGTTTATTCTTTTTAATGGCATTTCAGAATAAAAGCTACAGATTGGTACCACAGTCAACTTTCCATCAAAAGTCATCCTTAGGTAATGTATTTGTATCACTCAATACATTGGTGTTGTCACCGGGCAGCTCATATGAATTTCATATCAGTTGCATCATACTTACAGTTGCATCAGTTACATCAATATTTTCAAGGTCAAGTTCTAATTCTTTCTCCAAGTCTGCCATCTCCTTCGCTCCTAGATGGGTTGGTTCCGTTGCTGGAACCTGGAAGTAAATGTCTACACCATTATCATTACTGTTTGTATTATGTAAGCAGTCTAAACATGTCGTTGAACCTGGAAGTAGATGTCTACACCATTATCATTACTGTTTGTATTATGTAAGCAGTCTAAACATGTCGTTGAACCTGGAAGTAGATGTCTACACCATTATCATTACTGTTTGTATTATGTAAGCAGTCTAAACATGTCGTTGAACCTGGAAGTAGATGTCTACACCATTATCATTACTGTTTGTATTATGTAAGCAGTCTAAAACATGTCGCAACATAAAACCAGTCAAAGATACTAGACTATTGTACCAGTCAATATCTCCAACCAGCAAGTCAAGATACTAAACAATGGAATAAGTCAATATCTCCAATCAATGGAACCGATCAAGATCAGGGTTCCTGCTGTCGGTTGCCAATTGCGACAAAAAACAAATATTGTCGCTAAAGTTTGTGAATTGGCGAAAATATTTGGCGCAATTTCCCCCCCCACATGTTTTGTCAAATACATGGCTTCAAATATTTATTTGTGAACTATATGGCTCTTAGTTGGCTCCAAGTTTTTTAAATTGGCTCCAGTGTTTTTCAATTGGCGACAGAAGACAAACATTCAGACAGAGGGAACCCTGAAAGATATCTGAACATGGAACCAGTCAATATTTCCAATCATTGGAACCAATCAAGATATCTGAACATGGAACCAGTCAAGAAAGCTGACCATCAGAACCAGATAATATATCTGGCCACCTGAACGAGTCAAGATACTAGACCATGGAACCAGTTATGATATCTGAACATGGAACCAGTCAAGAAACCTGACCATGAATATAATATGTGACAATGCCGTCACTACACAATCATCACGCTTAAATATCATTTTCAATTAGAAAGAGAAGGCAGAAGTATACAAACCTCACACTGTAAATAAGAACATGTCTGAATGTTTAGAAACAGGGCTCTATAAAGCTGTAAATAAGAACATGTCTGAATGTTTAGAAACAGGCTATATATATAAAGCTGTAAATAAGAACATGCTTGAATGCTTAGAAACAGGCTATATATATATATAAAGCTGTAAATAAGAATATGCTTGAATGTTTAGAAACAGGCTATATATATAAAGCTGTAAATAAGAACATGCTTGAATGTTTAGAAACAGGCTATATATATAAAGCTGTAAATAAGAACATGTTTAGAAACAGGGCTCTATAAAGCTGTAAATAAGAATATGTTTAGAAACAGGGCTCTATAAAGCTGTAAATACGAACATGTTTAGAAACAGGGCTGTATAAAGCTGTAAATAAGAACATGTTTAGAAACAGGCTATATATATAAAGCTGTAAATAAGAACATGTTTAGAAACAGGCTATATATATAAAGCTGTAAATAAGAACATGTTTAGAAACAGGCTATATATATAAAGCTGTAAATAAGAACATGTATAGAAACAGGCTATATATATATAAAGCTGTAAATAAGAACATGTTTAGAAACAGGCTATATATATATATAACGCTGTAAATAAGAACATGTTTAGAAACAGGCTATATATATATATATAAAGCTGTAAATAAGAACATGTTTAGAAACAGGCTATATATATAAAGCTGTAAATAAGAACATGTTTAGAAACAGGCTATACTATATATAAATCTGTAAATAAGAACATGTTTAGAAACAGGCTATATATATAAAGCTGTAAATAAGAACATGTTTAGAAACAGGCTATATATATAAAGCTGTAAATAAGAACATGTTTAGAAACAGGCTATATATATATAAAGCTGTAAATAAGAACATGTTTAGAAACAGGCTATATATATAAAAGTATAAGTGATATTCTCCGATACTGAAGATGGTCTTAAAGATGGCTTATGTATACTTAAAAACTATTGCGATAAATGGAAATTAGTAGTCAATATTAATAAAACAAAAATATTGATATTCAAGAAAGGTGGTAGAAATAGACGTAATATTAAATTTATGTATGATAACAAAGAAATTGAGATTGTAAATAAATTCACGTATCTAGGTATAGTATTCACGACTGGAGGGTCGTTTTTATCAACATATGATGCGTTATCTGGACAAGCGTTAAAGGCAATTTATGTACTGAAAAGGTATATTCAAAACTTCACCGGTATTTCATTAAAACATACATTAGATCTTTTTGATAAACTTATAGCTCCCATCCTAAATTATGCATGCGAAGTATGGGGATTAAATGAATCTAGAAAACTTGAAAATATCCATTTACATTTTTGCAAGAATTTATTGGGTGTTAGGTTACAAACCCAAAATAGTTTTATATACGGTGAACTGGGAAGACTTCCATTACGCCAAACAAGATTAATAAGAGTAATTAAATATTGGTTCAAAATTATTAAAAGTAATGACATAAAGTACACAAAAAAGATATACAATATGATGTTAAATGACATAGAAAGACTCCCAAATAAGAACTGTTGGGCTAAATCGGTAAAAGAAACTCTAGAAAATTTAGGATTTTTTCATGTTTGGCTTTTTCAGGGGGCTGGGAACGAAGAGGCATTTCTCGCTATGTTTAAACTAAGAATTAAGGATATATATTTACAAAACTGGAATGAAGAAATACAAAATTCCACAAGAGCATCATCTTACAGGTTATTCTCTGACTTTGGGTACAAGATATATTTAACTGAAATAACATTAAGAAAGTTCCGATCCGCCTTTACACGATTAAGATTATCTGCTCATCGGCTCGCAATCGAAACAGGGAGATGGCACAAGCCCAATAAAATACCAAGAAATGACAGAAAATGTAATCATTGTAATACGTTAGAAGACGAGTTTCACTTCTTACTTGAATGCTCCCTGTATCATGAACTAAGGACAAAATACATCAAGAAATATTTCTGGTCAAGACCGAACATTTTAAAATTTGTAGAGTTGGTATCTACTGAAAACACAGTTATTTTGAAAAATCTTGGAATGTTTACATTCAAAGCATTCGAGCAAAGAAACATCTTCTTTTACTAGTCACTTTTCTCCGCAAAGAAACTCAAAATCTTGCACATATGCGTTATCCCATACAATTTGTTGTTAACTATCTTCGTATATTTTCAGTGTTTATATTAAATGTATGTGTGTATGTATGTACATGTGTACGTATGATTACATAACAGTATGTAGGTATGTACATGTGCGTGTATGTATATATATGTATTTTCTCTTTCAGGTTGCAGATCGTTGCACTATATTATACAATTATTTGAATTCAATTTGATCATGTGTAACCACTATGTAGTTTAATTCGATATTATGCTTTCAAAATGTGCATGTACTGAATGTTGAATTTGTGATTGAACTATACACCATTGACCAAGTATTGTAATGCCAATGTTATAATGAACTCATGAGCATTTGCTTTTTGTTCAGAATAAACTATCTCTCTCTCTATAAAGCTGTAAATAAGAACATGTTTAGAAACAGGCTATATATATAAAGCTGTAAATAAGAACATGTATAGAAACAGGCTATATATATAAATAAAGCTGTAAATAAGAACATGTTTAGAAACAGGCTATATATATATATAAAGCTGTAAATAAGAACATGTTTAGAAACAGGCTATATATATAAATCTGTAAATAAGAACATGTTTAGAAACAGGCTATACTATATATAAAGCTGTAAATAAGAACATGTTTAGAAACAGGCTATATATATAAAGCTGTAAATAAGAACATGTTTAGAAACAGGCTATATATATAAAGCTGTAAATAAGAACATGTATAGAAACAGGCTATATATATAAATAAAGCTGTAAATAAGAACATGTTTAGAAACAGGCTATATATATATATAAAGCTGTAAATAAGAACATGTTTAGAAACAGGCTATATATATAAATCTGTAAATAAGAACATGTTTAGAAACAGGCTATACTATATATAAAGCTGTAAATAAGAACATGTTTAGAAACAGGCTATATATATAAAGCTGTAAATAAGAACATGTTTAGAAACAGGCTATATATATAAAGCTGTAAATAAGAACATGTTTAGAAACAGGCTATATATATAAATGCTGTAAATAAGAACATGTTTAGAAACAGGCTATATATATATATAACGCTGTAAATAAGAACATGTTTAGAAACAGGCTATATATATATAAAGCTGTAAATAAGAACATGTTTAGAAACAGGGCTCTATAAAGCTGTAAATAAGTACATGCTTGAATGTTTAGAAACATGGCTCTATAAAGCTGTAAATAAGTACATGCTTGAATGTTTAGAAACATGGCTCTATAAAGCTGTAAATAAGAACATGTTTGAATGTTTAGAAACAGGGCTCTATAAAGCTGTAAATAAGTACATGCTTGAATGTTTAGAAACAGGGCTCTATAAAGCTGTAAATAAGAACATGTTTGAATGTTTAGAAACAGGGCTCTATAAAGCTGTAAATAAGAACATGTTTGAATGTTTAGAAACAGGGCTCTATAAAGCTGTAAATAAGAACATGTTTGAATGTTTAGAAACAGGGCTCTATAAAGCTGTAAATAAGAACATGTTTGAATGTTTAGAAACAGGGCTCTATAAAGCTGTAAATAAGAACATGTTTGAATGTTTAGAAACAGGGCTCTATAAAGCTGTAAATAAGAACATGTTTGAATGTTTAGAAACAGGGCTCTATAAAGCTGTAAATAAGAACATGTTTGAATGTTTAGAAACAGGGCTCTATAAAGCTGTAAATAAGAACATGTTTGAATGTTTAGAAACAGGGCTCTATAAAGCTGTAAATAAGAACATGTTTGAATGTTTAGAAACAGGGCTCTATAAAGCTGTAAATAAGAACATGTTTGAATGTTTAGAAACAGGGCTCTATAAAGCTGTAAATAAGAACATGTTTGAATGTTTAGAAACAGGGCTCTATAAAGCTGTAAATAAGAACATGTTTGAATGTTTAGAAACAGGGCTCTATAAAGCTGTAAATAAGAACATGTTTGAATGTTTAGAAACAGGGCTCTATAAAGCTGTAAATAAGAACATGTTTGAATGTTTAGAAACAGGGCTCTATAAAGCTGTAAATAAGAACATGTTTAGAAACAGGGCTCTATAAAGCTGTAAATAAGAACATGTTTAGAAACAGGGCTCTATAAAGCTGTAAATAAGTCACCAGTGTGATCTAACAAGGTAACAGTCACAGTATCTCAACACTGAAACAGGAAATGCAAGAGTCACCAGTATCTCAACACTGAAACAGGAAATGCAAGAGTCACCAGTATCTCAACACTGAAACAGGAAATGCAAGAGTCACCAGTATCTCAACACTGAAACAGGAAATGCAAGAGTCACCAGTATCTCAACACTGAAACAGGAAATGCAAGAGTCACCAGTATCTCAACACTGAAACAGGAAATGCAAGAGTCACCAGTATCTCAACACTGAAACAGGAAATGCAAGAGTCACCAGTATCTCAACACTGAAACAGGAAATGCAAGAGTCACCAGTATCTCAACACTGAAACAGGAAATGCAAGAGTCACCAGTATCTCAACACTGAAACAGGAAATGCAAGAGTCACCAGTATCTCAACACTGAAACAGGAAATGCAAGAGTCACCAGTATCTCAACACTGAAACAGGAAATGCAAGAGTCACCAGTATCTCAACACTGAAACAGGAAACGCAAGAGTCACCAGTATCTCTAACGTATGTAGCTGCTCAACTAAAGTGTTTGACCTTCAAAAACTGGTCGACCTTCAAAAACTGGTCACGGTCATGGTAACAATTGAGATTCAATACTCATTTAAGACATTAAGATGCATGTCTCTACAAATCGCATTAATTTTTTTTATCCAGCTTAAACACAATGATGAACATCTTTAACTCAAAGTGCAACGTACGACATAGAGTGATTAATATAAGTTGTAAGAACAATTGAACTAAAATAAATTTGTATAAATTAAACATATTTTATTACAGATAAGTAACACATGAATCAAGTATCGCCAAAACAATATAACTGCATGATGTGAATGAATCAATGTCTTGTTAAAAAGTACATCTTCTGAGTCCCAATATCTTAGCAATGTTGGTTGAGGGGGCACCAAATGAACATTTGTAAGAAATTATTTCAAACTCGGAATAAGCAATTAGTGGGAGATGTTGTTCGAATTAATTGTTGATGGATGGACAATTGGAGCTAACAAACAAACAAACAAACAAACAAACAAACACACAAACAAACAAACAAACAAACAAACATACAAACAAACAAACAAACAAACAAACAACAATACTAGATTTAGATCTTTATAAAACACTTTTTAAATATTTTGATGCTTGAGGTACCATCTATACTCGCCTATAAGACGCCCCATATTCTTTAATCAGTGGGTTTTGGCATGCACTTGCATATAAGATGGGTTGATAAAATGGACACCAGACATAAGTATCAATTCCATGTATGGTCTTAAAACACATTTATATACTGGTAAAAAGTAAAAACAAAAATGTTTTAATTATTTGTTTTTTTAAATATTTTATTTTAGCAGTCACTTATACGATGGGAAGTCACTTTGAGGCCATAATCTGGTGGTAAAAAAACTTGTCTTATAGGCAAGTATGTACGGTAATGTAAAATGTGCTAGAAAAGTTGCAGATTGTATATAATCCACAAACTGGAAGACGGAACACTGAGGAAACAATTAAAGTTTAAACTTTATTTATTTTACAACGATTGCGAAGCAAGTTCTAACAACTTATATTAATCACTCTCGTTGGCGCGGATGAAAGCATATATGTGGTCATTCGTGTGGGAGGAAACCGGAGTTCCTGGAGAAAACCCACCTGTCCGATCCAGGGTTTATTCTAGGTCAGAATTTTTGGGAGAAGTGAGAAAGCGCGTGATCGCTTCCTTAAATGGTGTTCTTTAATATACTTCTGCAAAATAGGGTTAAAATGCACAGTACAACCATTAAATACAACATTTGAATAGAAGGAGTGCTTTATAATGGGCCAGTGTATCTTACTAGACAAAATTTTGTTTGAAAATCGTAAAAAAAAACAAACAAAATTAGGGAGAAGTGGGGCCCCCAGAGGGCGAAGTCAGGGTCCTTAGGGCGACAATTTCGCCCACATCGCCCTCTAGAATGATCCCTGCGGCGATCTGGCGACCACCGTACCATCTCACATACTTCCCCGTATAAGGCGAACTTGCCTATAAGACGACCCCCCTACTTTGGTCATGAAATCTTTGGGGTTTTGGCATGCACTCAAATATAAGACGGAATGATAAAATGGACACCAGACACATGTATAAATTGCATGTTTGGCATGTGCAAGTTGAGGACATTTTCAGTGTCAAAGTGCTTTCTTTTCTAAAACATTTTTTTTTTTTTTTGCACTCACTTATAAGAAGCCACTTTGATGTCATAATCTGGTGGTAAAAAAACTCTCTTATAGGTGAGTGTGGATGGTACTTACTGCTACTGGTCCCACTCTTCATATTATAAACCAGAAGTTTTCAATGCACATGCACGCATACCAGAGACGTATCAATAATGATATCATTTTACGTAATAATGTTTCAAAACATATTGCAAAATTATTAAAATTGTACATCATTATGGCATACACATCTGGTACCGGTAAGCTAAGGTATTTGAAAGCCGGGAACCAATCCCTCAAAGCATTTTGAAAACCAAGAGTTTATCCCACAAAGTAATCTATAATGAACAATCAAGTCATCAAACTATTTGACGAGGTATTCTAAAATCAAAACGAGTCATCAAACTATTTGACGAGGTATTCTAAAATCAACAACAAAGCCATCAAACTATTTGACGAGGTATTCTAAAATCAATCACTTAGTCATCAAACTATTTGACGAGGTATTCTAAAATCAATCACTAAGTTATCAAACTATTTGACAAGGTATTCTAAAATCAATCACTAAGTCATCAAACTATTTGACAAGGTATTCTAAAATCAATCACTAAGTCATCCAACAATTTGACGAGGTATTCTAAAATCAATCACTAAGTCATCAAACTATTTGACGAGCTATTCTAAAATCAATCACTAAGTCATCAAACTATTAAACGAGGTATTCTAAAATCAATCACTATTTGAACCCACAAGCTATTTAAAACCAAGCAATCAGTCCCAAAGTAAGGTTATGAAACAAGGTATACCTCCTCCAGTGGGCTATCGCTTACACTACCGGTAGGTGAATCATTTGACTGATCTATCGGGTCAGTCTCGTCATCGCCATCAATGTCCAAGTCTGAGTCCCATCCGGTTCCCGATGCTTCGACATTATCAGCCTGCTTTGTGTAACGCAATTTATTTGAATATATATCTATCTTCATCTATCTATCTATCTATCTATCTATCTATCTATCTATCTATCTATCTATCTATCTATCTATCTATCTATCTATCTATCTATCTATCTATCTATCTATCTATCTATCTATCTATCTATCTATCTATCTATCTATCTATCTATCTATCTATCTATCTATCTATCTATCTATCTATCTATCTATCTATCTATCTATCTATCTATCTATCTATCTATCTATCTATCTATCTATCTATCTATCTATCTATCTATCTATCTATCTATCTATCTATCTATCTATCTATCTATCTATCTATCTATCTATCTATCTATCTATCTATCTATCTATCTATCTATCTATCTATCTATCTATCTATCTATCTATCTATCTATCTATCTATCTATCTATTCATTTATCTATCTTCATCTATCTATCTTCATCTTATCTATCTTATCTTATCCATCTTATCTTATCTATCTTATCTTCCTATGATGTCAAACCCCTCGTGGGGATGTGTACATATATTGCCCATCAAATCAAAGAGATATTACATGAATGAAAATATATAAAAGTTAAAAGCAAAATTTAAAAGATACATGTAAATAAAATATGTTTGGCTAAAAGCAGATAGGCAGAGCTACTAGGGACATAGATGATCAATATGGCAAACTGCTCTACAGTGAACCTGTGTTAGTGGTCACCTGTATTAAACAGCCAGTTTCCAGATTCCCAATATGTTGTTTTTATTATACATTTGACCTCTATTAAGCAGCCACCTGTGCTAAGCCACCATTCCCTTGCCTGGCTGCTTACGACAGGTTTGACTGTATTGTAGGGAGTTGGGCAATGTCAGGAGGGAGATGGTTCATTTCCACGGAAACCAAACAAGAGCTCTAGGAAGCCCAGTATGCTAGTGTGTACCTTAGAAATACTGCAAGTTCTTACAACTTATATTAATCACCCGTGAGACCTCATTCCTGATGGAATCCATCGCCACGAGAGAGAGCAGAGGCAATGTGGAATTTAAATGCCTTGCCTAAGGGTACAATCATAACGGTTCTAGCGGGGCTCGAACTCCGGACCAATGCACACTTTCGCATCCACTGCGCTATCACGACTACCACAAACTCTCATCCCTGGTATGAACTACATTGGGGACAGGGACAATCAAGGTTTGGGAGACGAGTCCTTTTGACACAAACCCTCCATTAACATCTTAGTTTAAGGACAGTTTCATGAAAATGGCGACATACTAGTAATTCATTTTTAATATATTTCGGGATTTATGCCTGCATCAGCACCATTTCGGGCTATATCGCCGGCGGGCAGTTTTACCTAACAACACCTTTCCTGGGCAGGCTCCAGCGGTTAACCAGTACTTGGGTGCACCAACCTCCGTAAGAGACTGCCAACTTTTTCATATAAATGAGACACGGCCTGAGCGGGGCTCGAACCCGTGACCATCAGTGATGATAGGTTATAGTGGTATACAAGTCAGCGACCTTAATCACTCGACCACGGAGGCGGACACTAGTAATTCATGCATTATCTTCTGAACAGAGGCAGCGCTCATTCTTGGTCATAATATTTGGGAGAAGTGAGAAAGCGCGCGTTTGCGTTCTTAAATTTCAACAAAATAGGTTTAATATATACACAGTATGACCATTAAATACATTTGGAAGTCGTGATAGCACAGTGGTAGCTTGTTCGCTTCAGGTGCGAAAGGCCCAGGGTTCGAGCCCCGCTGGCGCCATTACGATTGTACCCTTAGGCAAGGCATTTAAATTCCACATGCCTCCTCTCTTTCCCTTGTGGCGATGGATTCCATCATGAATGAGGTCTCGAGACTGATTAATATAAGTTGTAAGAACTTGTTTCACAATCGAGCTAAAATAAAATCGCATAAACTAAATACAACATTTGAAGGAGTGCTTCTTACTGGACACAATTGTAAAAAAATATATGTTAGGGAGAAGTGGGGCCAACTAATGAATCTAAATATATGCACAGCAAAAATGCAGCAAACTAGCAAACACAATATCTACAAAGCAGTAAGAAAGTGTCTATATGTTATGTGTACACCATGAATTTAGCATCCATTCATACTCGCATATAAGACAAGTTTTTTTACAACCAGATCATGGCCTCAAGGTGGCTTCCTGTCTCATAACCCAGGGTTCATTCTAGGTCATAATTTTTGGGAGAAGTGAAAAAGCGTGTAAATGGTGTTCTTTAATATACTTCTGCAAAATAGTTTTTTTTAGTGGGGCCCCCAGAGGGCGAAGTCAGGGTCCCTAGGGCGACAATTTCACCCACATCGCCCTCTAGAATGATCCCTGTAACCGAGTGCTAAAAACACCAAAAATATTCAACTTTTTTTTAAAAATATGTTAAATGGTATCCATGACTGCGTCTTAGAAAAGAAAGCAGTCCGACACTGAACTGTTCTTCAACTTGCACCGGGCCAAACATGCAATTTACATGGTCCGGTGTCTGGCAAGATCGCCTTATAGGAGAGTGATGGACGGTACATATACATGTTGATGGTTTATGGCAAACTGTTATATTGCAGTCATTACTCATCTGCAGATACAATAGTGTCGCGATAAACCCACAATGTATGAAATGATACATGGTTCCCGCTGTCGGTCGCCAATGGCGCCAAAAAACAAATATTGGCACTAAATTTTGTGAATTGGCAAAAATATTTTCTTTTTCTTTTGGCACATGTTTTGTCAAATACATGGCTTCAAATATTTATTTGTGAACAATATGGCTCTTAGTTGGCTCCAAGTTTTTTAAATTGGCTCCAGTGTTTTTCAATTGGCGACAGAAGTGGCGCAGACAAACATTCAGACAGAGGGAACCCTGTGATATATACAAAATGTCAAGCTACATATACAGTTGGTGTAATTCATAACTACTGTTATATGTCCATTGATTTGCAATGAGAATAAAATGTGTTTTTAATTTTTTTTATTCTTATACAAATTTATTTTTAGCTCAATGAGAAGCATTAGTCAGTTACTGCCCCTGAATACTCCTAATAGTATATTGGTCCTCTTAATTGGTTTCCTCTGTTTTTATCGTTAGTTTCCTTTGTACCACATGTTTTCCATTCTCATCCGTATTCTCGTCTTATAATTATGAAATTATTAAATGTCCAATGGATACCCTACTGTAAAAATTGGTTCAATTAATTAACACGAATTTGATAAAATTACATTTATCCTAACGCAACATCTGTTTAGACGACAACAATAAAAACAAAGGATTCCAAGTAAAAGGACGAATATACATTTAGGGATAAATCTGACTTTATCCATCAAGGGAGATAATAGAAAAACAAGTAATGTCTCTTATTGTGAAAACAGTTCTTACATCATTAGTTTAATCGCAATCGTGACCTAATTCCTGATGGAATCCATCGGCATGATGGCGAGAGAAGAGGCGATGTTGGTTAAAATGTCTTGCATAAGGGAGGGCACCACACCGTGGTTCTAGCAGGACTCAAACTCACAATCTCTGTTACACCACAAATATTTTACCATGGAGGCTTCTATGATCAAATGAATGTGTTTTATGTTTATTTATCGTCACTACCGGTTGCCCATATGAGTGACGCCTCCTGAAGAGATTAGTCATTTTGGAGGATAGTGCAATGATAGACAGAGACCTATTCCAGAGAATCCTCTGGTTCTTTTACGTGCACGGTGTACAGCACCGACACAAGACCTCGGTTTAATGTCCCATCTGAAAGATTGTTAATTTTATTAGGGTCAGAAGGGGGATCGAACCTGCGATCCCTGGATTACCAGTCTAGCGTTTTACCATTGGGCTACAGATCCGTCTGTCAAATGAATGCAAAACAGTCAATCTTTTTTATGTCCAGGCTTGTGCCAAAGAAATCATTAACTCTGCATGCTAGCGGCAGATAAAATCATTTTTGCAAATAGCATAAGAGCCAGATAAGACGGCATAGATCAGGCTCTATGCTCTTTGCTATTCGGAGTGTGGAGCTAAAAGACTTGGCTGAATAGCAAACAACATAGATCCTGATCAGACACGGCTGATCTGGATCTATGTTGCTTGCAAATGTGATTGTATTTACTCAGCACGCAACGGGTTAATTGTTTTGTTTTTGGGGGTTTAAGTCACACTGAGTACTTAGTTCTAATGGCTGCTCTTCTGTTGCTTGTGCAAGCAAGGCAAGCCAGCAATGCCAGCAAGCAAGCAAGGCATCTATTCTTAGAGTAATAATAATTCACTTATTTTTAGTCATAGTCATAACAGAATAAAAATTCACTAAACACTAACCAATGCAAATCAATGAACACACAACTCTAACGCACAGTAATTAATAGGAAGCCATTGAAAATATTATGGAAACTAAAAAGGGTCACTACAAAATACTATAAATATACAGCTCTGTGAGAAGATGCAAATATAATCACACGCATACGAAGGTACGAGCTACTAGACTTCCACCAGCAGACTGTGTACCTGTTCTGTAGACTCCTCTTGGACTGGTTCACTAGATGGAGCCTCGTTACTGGCAGACTCCGTTTCTGGTTCGCTGTCCCAGTCTAAATCTTTATCCTAAAGTTTCAATGTCAAACAAACGTGAATAACGTAACCTAGTGTATGCTATATCGGGATCACATTATCTGTCTACAAACCTGCTACATTACCTGAAGGCAAGCTATGGGCTCAGTCCGAGAGTAACACAAGCCCATTTAGCTTTGATACAATGCCCGGCTATCTGAAAAAGGGGGGGGGGTTCCCACTTGTATAACACAGGAAATGAATATGGGTAACCTGATCACAGAACACAGAAAATCAATGGGGGAATTCCTGATCACAGAAAATCAATGGGGGAATTCCTGATCACAGAACACAGAAAATCAATGGGGGAATTCCTGATCACAGAACACAGAAAATCAATGGGGGAATTCCTGATCACAGAACACAGAAAATCAATGGGGGAATTCCTGATCACAGAACACTGAAAATCAATGGGGGAATTCCTGATCACAGAACACAGAAAATCAATGGGGGAATTCCTGATCACAGAACACTGAAAATCTATGGGGGAATTCCTGATCACAGAACACAGAAAATCAATGGGGGAATTTCTGATCACAGAACACAGAAAATCAATGGGGCAACTGAAGTAGAAGAATCTAGTAAGACCGACTGTAAATTAATACTTATTCGCACAAGTTTTATTTTGCGATGTTTAGAGAAAGGACACCATCACAAATCAGTGAAACTTATGAACACACAACACCTCTGGGAGAGGACAAAGTCAGTCTTTGTAGGCTAGTTCAGACACAGATGCATGTGGGCGGTCTTTTAATATTTGCATGGTGGTCGTTATGTTATGTTTCGGGTTTTACGCTTGCATCAGCACCATTTTAGGCTATATCGCAGGCAGGCAGTTTACCTAACAACACCTTTCCTGTACATGGTGGTCGTTCTTTGTTATTTAAACACAGGTTTGACTGTAAATACAGAAGCAAGACTTAATACAAGAGTTCTCATTCAAGGTCTTTGTTTGGAGGTAGGCTTTCGCAATGCCAACAAGCATACATGATAGTTCCACAATCAACCATTGACTGTAAATACAGAAGCAAGACGTAATACTTAAAACAGGATTCATTCTAGGTCAGAATTTTTGGGAGAAGTGAGAAAGCGTGTGATCGCATCCTTAAATAGTGTTCTTTAATATACTTCTGCAAAATAGGGTTAAAATGCACAGTACAACCATTAAATACAACATTTGAATAGAAAGAGTGCTTTATAATGGGCCAGTGTATCTTACTAGACAAAATTTTGTTTGAAAATCGTAAAAAACAATTTTATTATTATTTTTTTAGGGAGAAGTGGGGGTCCCTAGGGCGACAATTTCGCCCTCTAGAATGATCCCTGCTTAAAACAAGAGTTCTCATTCAAAGTCTTTGTTTGGAGGTAGGCTTTCGCAATGCCAACAAGCATACACGATAGTTCCACAATCAACCATTGACTGATAGTCCAAGTAGCGGTACAAAGCTTAGTGACGAGTCTACAAACCTGCGGTACTGGCTGCGATTGCGATGCTTCTACAAACTCGTCCTCTTCCTCTTCTCCATCAGGTCTTGGGGGCCGGTAACTGAACGTCCCCTGTTGCTCAGCGGCTGCCATCTCTTCCAGTGGAACACGTTCAGAGTTGAGCTAGAAAATGAAAACTCACAGTGAAGCATAGAACGTAGGCTGGTCACGATGGTGTGCATTGCAGTATGCATCATAATAAAGTCTTTGTCATTTCCATGCTGTACAGTTTGTTTGTTTTTGGGGTATAGCCAACAGCATCATAATAAATTCTTTGTCATTTCCATGCTGTACAGTTTGTTTGTTTTTGGGGTGTAACCAACAGCATCATAATAAAGTCTTTGTCATTTCCATGCTGTACAGTTTGTTTGTTTTTGGGGTGTAACCAACAGCTAAGGTCAAAAATAATAAATACCCGAGTGCACTGTTTCCCGACTGACCCATTTATACAATTTGACCATGACTTTTTTATGAAAAAAAAAATTCCCCCATCTAACCTATTTTATTTTGGCATAACACAGCAAACACAGGTAACTTTTTCATATAAACAGACAAGATCTGAGCGGGGTTCGAACCAGTGACCATCAGGGATGATAGGTTACAGTGGTATACAAGTCAGCGACCGTAACCACTCCACCACAGAGTTGAAATTGTTTTTGTTGATAAGACGTGGTGTTAAATAATTGAACCAATTTTTACAGTAGGGGGTATCCATTGGACATTTAATAATTTCATAATTAATTATAAGACGAGAATACGGATGAGAATGTAAAACATGTGGTGCAAAGGAAACTAACGATAGAAACAGAGGAAACCAATTGAGAGGAACTATCTACTTTTAGCACAGTAAATGACCAATGTTTCTCATTGAAAGCCAATAGCTTATTGAAATGCTCTAAGTAAAATCTACTTACAGGAACTTGTGAGTAATTTTTGGCTGGGTTTCGTCTCATTCTTTGAGGTTTAAGAAATTGTTCACACTTTACGGTATCGGCCATGCCGGGAAACAGGTTTTCGTACTCGGCCGGGTCCGCCAATGAATTTGCGGCCTTCCTGTTGGGTAGAGCATCTCGCCACAACTTCACAATTCTATAAAGAGAATAAAGTGGTTTATAAACTCAAACTTTCCGTCAACATTCCACAAACCATAATCATGTAAAACTCACGTCCGCTATATTTCATGAGCTTACATACAGTCGCCATGGTGAAATAATATAACAATGTGCCCGCCTCGTAACCGAGAGGCTGTGAGTTTGAGCCACGCAAGAACCACAGCGGTGGTGTCCATAGGCAAAACTCGTAAATCGACATCACACCTTCTCTCTCCCTCATGGCGATGGAAGGAATGAGGTCTGTGTCCATAGACAAAACTCGTAAATCGACATCACACCTCTCTCCCTCATGGCAATGGAAGGAATGAGGTCTGTGTCCATAGACAAAACTCGTAAATCGACATCACACCTTCTCTCTCCCTCATGGCGATGGAAGGAATGAGGTCTGTGTCCATAGACAAAACTGGTAAATCGACATCACACCTTCTCTCTACCTCATGGCGATGGAAGGAATGAGGTCCATGTCCTTAGGCAAAACTCGTAAATCGACATCACACCTTCTCTCTCCCTCATGGCGATGGACCCCATCAGGAATGAGGTCTCAAGAGAGAGTAAACTAATGTTGTAAGAACTTGTTTCGCAATATCAAACTAAAATAAATTTGCATAAACTATAGCAATTACAAATCTGCCAACTCTAACGCAGCGCTCTGCAACCAGGGATGGGGTATTTGTAATCAGTATTCGTATTATTCAGGAATACCGCAGTTTCATGTATTCGCATGTAATCGTTATTCGTGCAAATACACGAATATATGTATTTGTAATGTATGCGATTACAGCTCCAAATGTTTGTGTATTCATGAATATTTTACGAATACATTTTGAATACATTATGAATACATTTAAATGAATACATTTATTATAACACAGAAAATTTGGAAAAATCTAGCCCCACCCTTTTGCCTTCGGACGGGCAGACATAAATAAGTTAACTTAGACCTCGTCCGCCCGTTTCATCAATATGTAAGCCTCTTTGATCAATCACCAGAATTTAGCAACATTTTCAAGTGGCTAATCCCATAATACCACTCCCGCACCTCATCATGGCTCAAAATGCACACTGCTATTTTTCTGACCAACCCTGCCCATTTTCTGACCAACCCTGCCCATTTTCTGACCAATCCTGCCCATTTTCTGACTAAACCTGCCCATTTTCTGACCAACCCTGCACTTTTCTGACCCACTCTGCCCTTTTTTCTGACCAACCCTGCCCATTTTCTGACAAACTGCCCATTTTCTGACCAACCCTGCCCATTTCTGACAAATTCTGCACATTTTCTGACCAACCCTGACCATTTTCTACCATCCCTGCCCATTTTCTGACCCACTGCCCATTGTCTGACCTACCTGCCCATTTTCTGACCCACTGCCCAATTTCTGCCCATTTTCTGACCACCCTGCCCAATTCTGCCCATTTTCTGACCCACTGCCCATTTTCTGACAAACTCTGCCCATTTTCTGACAAACCCTGCCCATTTTCTGACCCACTGCCCATTTTCTGACAAACCCTGCACATTTTCTGACAAACCATGCCCATTTTCTGACAAACCACTGCCCATTTTCTGACAAACCCTGCCCATTTTCTGACAAACCCTGCCCATTTTCTGACCCACTCTGCTTATTTTTCCCACACTAGAACAAACCCTATAATATAAGTATATTAAAAACATGCAAGCCTACCTCGAAACTTGACTAGGGAGATAGGTTCGAGCAAAGAAAGCTGCCTCTGGCAATCTGCCGGTGTTCACTAACACATCTAGGGCATTCTCCAACCTGAATACACATCAAATAGGAGTAAATATACATTTAGCACAAAACTTGAAAAAAAACAAGATATAACAAATGAACCTGGGAGTTTATTTCACACAACAAACTATAAAAAGTGGAAGTCGTGATAGAGCAGTGGTAGTGCGTTCGCTTCAGGCATGAAAGGTCCGGAGTTTGAGCCCCGCTGGAGCCGTTACAATTGTGCCATTGAGCACAATGGGGGGGAAATGCAGATGTCAGCTGTGGAAAAAAAATTTGTTTGAAGTTTGTTTTCCATGACCACGGCTATAGATCAAAGTGCATGTAAGTCACAATGTTATGCAAGCATGGTGTTTTTTGCTATACTGCATCAGTCGGAGGGTAATAAAAGTTTGGGTTCAAAGGTTTTAATGCTAATTACCAACTAATGTCGGCATGACAACAGTTTAACAGGAAGCATCCAGTTCGAAATACACAGGGCGGCGTCTTAGAAACTTGTTGATATCAAAGGATGTGTGTTGTAGCCTCATGGAATGGCTAATGTTGCCAGCTAAACAGAGGGTAATAAACCCAATGAATTGGTTAGAAAATAGGACGAAACAGTTTTAACTTGCAACTTGTATCACATTGATAAAGTGCAATTCATTATAGTAATCTGTATTAACTATTAAATAAACAAATATAGTCGAATATAATAATTATTCGCCAAAACCTGCATGTCCAATATTTACACCTCCGTATCTAAGTAAATACTAAAAAGTTTCTTTTAAAAATTATATCGTTGAAAACATCATTTATTTTTATTCTTACCATAAATATATTAAAGTAAGTTTTTATCAGGGAAAACAGGGTTAAACATGATAGGGGTCATTTTATCATTTTTTCCTGAAATACCTTATGGGGACAGTGTACAGTTATTGGTTTCTTATCTATTGGTAGCTGATAAGCTATTACATAGTTGTGTATTGGACTGGAGAACCTGATATGACTGTTTTATTATGAGGGAAAGGGTTAAGCAACCGTCTGAGCTAAGAAGCCACTTTCTGAGATGCCCTTGGCTGGCTGCTTAAGACAGGTTGGACTGTATTGGAAACAAAACATTTATTAAAACTAAACGCTACACTACCTTCCAAGGACAAAGTAAGAGAGGAACGCCACATTATTTTGTCCACCTTTCTCCGCAGACTCGCCAAGCTTGCCCAACATCTCGGCGTTACCGGCTGAGCTGGCCAGCAGCAAGAGTCCGCCAAAGTCTTGTGCCTGGTGGAGACACTCCAACGCCAATCCAAACTCACACTTCTGTATGGCCAATTCAGCTAACTGCTTCCATTTTTGTTCGCCCTTAAAATAACATCAAATTATTTACACTCATGAAAAGACAATCAACATCGACAAAGAATGAAACTGTCCAATTAGCGCAGTGGTTAGCGCGCTCGGACTGGGAAGTATGTGAGATGGTACGGTGGTCGCCAGATTGGACAGGTGGGTTTTCTCCAGGTACTCTGGTTTCCTCCCACACGAATGACCTCATATACGCTTTCATCCGCGCCAACGAGAGTGATTAATATAAGTTGTTAGAACTTGCTTCACAATCGTTGTAAAATAAATAAAGTTTAAACTTAAAGAATGAAACTATTTACTTGTTAAACTCAAAGATTATAATGACACAATAATGTGAATTTATGGAAAATTCAAATTTGAGTAAATCATTTTGATTCTTTGTTCGGGCTTTACACCTGCATCAGCATCATTTTGGGCTATATCGCCAACGGGCAGTTTACCTAACAACGCTCCAGCGGTTAACCAGAATTTGGTCCACTAGCCTCCGTAAGAAACTGCCAACATTTTCATCCAAAGAGACACGGCCTGAGAGAGTCTCGAACCCATGACCATCAGTGATGATAGGTTACAGTGGTATACAAGTCAGCGTCAATAAGCTCTCGACCACGGAGACAGATGACACAATAATGTGAATTTATGGAAAGTTCAAAATTGAGTAAATGAACAAATCATACGACAATCAACATCAAACAGAAAGAATCAGTGGCTGGCTGGCCCCATGCTATTATTGGAAACTAAAAATAGTGTGTAAAAGGTAGGGACGGCAACGAATATTCGCCTGAACGTCCGAATATCCGAACACTATTCCAGTATTTGAATATTCGGAAAAAATATTTTATATATCATATTGTCGTCAAAAATGCTACCTGCTCACTGACACAATTTTGACTCGCTCTGAGAATAACAAAACTGCTAGGTGTAATATATGCAAATTGGATTTAACATATTCGGGTACAATATCAATCTGAATAATCATGAAGAAGATGACGTTTACGCGCAACACAGAAATTAGGTTAGTTTGGCAATTTTTATAAAATGTTTGAGTGCTTTTGAGTTTTTGATAGAACGCTATCAAATATTCGAATACCTTCCCGACCGAATATTCGAATAGTATAATCGCTATTCTTTGCCACCCCTAGTAAAAATATAACAGGTTTGAAAGAGTGGGTGAAAATACCGTCGACAATTGTGTAACTGGTAATAGGTTCAATGCATATCGTGATACTCAGTGGATGCGCGTTCGCTTCATGTGCGAAAGGCCCGGAGTTCGAGCCCCCCACTGGAGCCGTTACGATTGTCCCCTTAGGCATGGCATTTAAATTCCACATGCCCCTTCTCTCTCCCTCGTGGCGATGGATTCCATCAGGAATGAGGTCTCGAAAGTGATTAATATAAGTTATAAAACTTGTTTTGCAATTGAGCTAAAATATAAAAAATAAAGTATAAACCAATGCATATTTAGAAAAGATTCAAACTAATAATTCATAGAATAATAATTACCTCTAAATCTTTTGCTATCTGGTAGGCAATTTTGAGGTCTCCTAGCTGCACGGCCAGTTCAAACTTGTGTTCGGAATCACACGTTACTGCCAAAGCTTGAGATTTGAAACCCTGAAATACACCAAACACATACGTAACTGGCATCAAGACTGCTCCGACTGTGAATCACACTCCAGAAGTTTGGATGGCAAATCCAAAAATCCACTTTGGCACTGGGCCAAGAGTTGTCTCATAATATACAGAAGTTTGTTTTGATTTTTTAGTGAAGTCACATTCATTAGCATATTTTTTCAATTGATCCCACCCATATTGGAGCTGGACGGACACATTCATGGTTTTTAGTTAAAATGGCAATAATTCAGGTGTTACTACCTGTTTTTCCAGGAAATAAGCTACCCTGGGTCTATATTCCCTCGGCTAGGTAGGCAGCACCCCCCACCAATATTGGAGCTGGACGGACATGTTTGTGGTTTTTAATCAATTAAAGGGCAATAATTCAGGCATTACTGGGTCAATCCTGACGAAACGTGCACCATTACATTATGGTGATACTTATTTATTCCAAGTTTCATAAAAGTCCACCCATTGGTTACTGAGATACTGAGAAGTGGCTGTGGACACACACATTTGTGGACCTTTTAGTTAATCAAAGGGAATATTACTTGTGCGCACAAATGTGTGGACCTTTTAGTCAATCAAGGGGAAATATTACTTGTGCGCACAAATGTGTGGACCTTTTAGTCAATCAAGGGGAAATATTACTTGTGCGCACAAATGTGTGGACCTTTTAGTCAATCAAGGGGAAATATTACTTGTGTGTACAAATTTGTGGACCTTTTAGTTAATCAAAGTGAAATATTTTAATTACCTGTTTTTCCAGGAAATGAGCTACCCTGGTTCTATGTTCCCTCGGCACAGTAGGCAGCACCTTGTCAGCCGTCACAAAGTCTTGTCTCATCACGGCGGTCTGGTACTCCAACACGGACAGGAGCAGGGAGTAACTGATCACAGTGAGTTCCTTATCGCCAAGGTACAGTCTATTATCCTTGGGTATGTAGCCCAAAATATACATTATTCTGAAACAAAACAACATAGAAGTATAAATGTACATGTTGATTATTGTGTCGATGGTTATGTTATGTTATATTTCTGGTTTTAGGCCTGCATCAGCACCATTTTGGGCTATATCGCCGGCGGGCAGTTTACCTAACAACACCTTTCCTGGGCAGGCTCCAGCGGTTAACCATATTGTGTCGATGGATTATATTGTAGCGAGTTCTGTACCCTAGCTGATATGTCAGGTGCCAGGCTGCTAGACATTCGTTAACAATGATATAACTAAATGGTATAAATTGCATGATTTTCCGGTGCAATTAGAAGAAATTTTCAGTGTCAGAGTGCTTTATTTTCTAATTGGTAATTATTTTTAAAAATATATAAAAAAGAATAATTGTTTTAGAGCTCCGCATAAGATGGGAAGACACTTCAAGGCCATAATCTGGTGGTAAAAAACTCGCCTTACATCTACAGAAGCAATATTTTTACAGAACTCTCTGATATTCTTTTAATACTCATCTTTGTAAAACATAATTTCTTGGAACACTCTGCTTGAAAAAACTGCCTAAAACAGGGGTACAACATATACCTGCTCAGCAGATCAGTGGTTAGTGTGTTGGACTTGTAATCTAGAGATCACAGGTTCAATCCTCCTCTATACCATACCATAGTAACTTATAACGTCGGACGAGACATTAAACTGGGGGGGCATCCATGCTTTACACCGTGCACATAAAAGAGACAGAGGAAACTCAGAAATGAGTGTCCTGTTAGTATCATTGCACTATCCTCCAAAATCTAAACTGACTAATTTCTTCAGGAGACATCGCTCAAATGGGTAACCGGTAGCGACAATAAATAAATGAGCTAACTCCCTAAATGAGCCATCTCTCTAAATGCACTAACTCTCTAAATGAGCTATCTCTCTAAATGAGCTAACTTCCTAAATGAGCTAACTCCCTAAATGAGCTAACTCCATAAATGAGCTAACTCCCTAAATGAGCTAACTCCCTAAATGAGCTATCTCCATAAATGAGCTATCTCCCTAAATGAGCTATCTCCCATCTCCCTAAATGAGCTAACTCCCTAAATGAGCTAACTCCCTAAATGAGCTATCTCCATAAATGAGCTAACTCCCTAAATGAGCTAACTCCCTAAATGAGCTATCTCCCTAAATGAGCTAACTCCCTAAATAAGCTATTGTTACAATTTCTCCATTGACGTAGAAGTTCAGTCGGTGTCAAAAACAATACCAGACCCCCATTCCGTAAATACGGATATAGTCCAACACATACCTGTCTAAATGAGCTATCGTCACAATCTCTCCACCCACGTAGTAGTTAAGTCTGTTTACAGCGTTTGTGTATATAAAACAATCTCCGACCCAAGTTCCAGTTTTTACGACTTCCTCTATTTCTCCAACGACCTAAAATAAAGATAGGCCAACACTAATGATACAATTTGTCTGCATTAATGCCGAGCTCAATCTTAGACCCCCAGAATAGGGAGAATAAACCCCTCTTTATCTAGTAAAAGACATATGACCACATATACGCTTTCATCCGCGCCAACGAGAGTGATTAATGTAAGTTGTTAAAAGCTTATTTATCTAGCAAAAGTTCAGGAAAGTTAGATTGTTGAGAAATTCGGAAGACATGTCTATGAAAATGGCTGATTAGCGCAGTGGTTAGCACTCGCTTCTCACTAATGCAACCCGGGTTTGATCCTCGGACCGGGAAGTATGTGAGATGGTACGGTGGTCGCCAGATTGTACAGGTGTGTTTTCTCCGGGTACTCCAGTTTCCTCCCACACGAATGACCACATTAACGCTTTCATCCGCGCCAACATGAGTGATTAATATATGTTGCTAGAACTTGTTTCGCAATCATTGTGAAATAAATAAAGTTTAAACTAATTCAGAAAATTATAGCTGGGGAAGTAACGAAAGAGCGAAAACTTACATCAAATGCATCTTCAATGCCATCCTCCGTGACGAGATCTCGGTTGTCCGAGGCCAGCTCGATAGCCTCGGGTCTAAATTTGAGAATAAAAAACGACTCCTCCGTGGATATACATAACAACTCTCCGTTCTCGCTCCAATAGATCTGCAAAACATAAACGTACAAGGTCAATACAACAAACAATTCAACGTGAATAGCCTTCGATTCAGGTTTACTTGACACCAGGTCGGCAACATATAAGTGGATGCGCGTTCGCTTCAGGTGCTAAAGGTCCGGAGTTTGAGCCCCTCAAGAGTTGTTACGATTGTGCATTTAAATTCCACATTGCCTCTTCTCTCTCCCTCGTGGCGATGGATTCCATCAGGAATGAGGTCTCGAGAGTGATTAATATAAGTTGTAAGAACTTGTTTCGCAATCAAGCTAAAATAAATTTGTATAAACTAACATATAGGGATATACACAGCAAAGAACAGAACACCTATTAATGTACAAACTGACAAAAACTTACACTTTTCGGCGTAATTTCAATTCTCCGCACAAGATCAGTGGTGTCCCAGTCGTAGAACGCCAGCCCGCTGACGGATCTAACACCCAACATGTTCCCTCCGTGTATACCTGTACATAAACAATCGACATGGCAGAATCTCTACTTTATATTTCGTGAATTAATTCTTAGCTCAACATAGGTTTCTATTTTCTTTCATGCACAGGTGGTCTCTGTGGTGGTTACGGGTAGCCAATCAACTGCATTTCAACAAGAACCTTCAACTTCCAGTGGTGGTTACGGGTAGCCAATCAACTGCATTTCAACAAGAACCTTCAACTTCCAGTGGTGGTTACGGGTAGCCAATCAACTGCATTTCAACAAGAACCTTCAACTTCCAGTGGTGGTTACGGGTAGCCAATCAACTGCATTTCAACAAGAACCTTCAACCTCCAGTGGTGGTTACGGGTAGCCAATCAACTGCATTTCAACAAGAACCTTCAACTTCCAGTGGTGGTTACGGGTAGCCAATCAACTGCATTTCAACAAGAACCTTCAACTTCCATTCAATTTATTATTTAACTCTTTCAACCCCAAGTAACTGACATGGACTGGTCCATGATATTCTTAGACCAATAAATGAATAAGAGAATTACATTCGGACCAGTTCATTTATCAAGATGGGTAATTTTGTCTAAAATTAGTAATACTACTTGCAAAAAGTGCAGATCCTGATGAGACGGCTCGTCATGAGCCGGCTCATCTGGATCTACACTTTTTGTAAGCCTATATGGAGGTCTGTGGTGTTGAAAGGGTTAATGAGAATCATTAGTCAGTTACTGCCCCTGAATACTCCTAAATAGTATATTGGTTCTTTCAATTTGTTTCCTCTGTTTTTATCGCTGTTTCCTTTGCACCACATGTTTTCCATTCTTATCCGTATTCGCCTTTTACAATTATGAAATTATTAAATCTCGACAGATATCCTTTAGCATGTCCAATGGATACCTTACTGTAAAAAGTGGTTCAATTAGTTAACACGACAACAGTAAAAACAAAGGATTCCAACTAAAAGGACCAATATACATTTAGGGATAAATCTGACTTTATCCATCAAGGGAGGTAATAGAAAAACCACTAATGTTTCTCATTCACGGACGGACACCCATCTAGAAAACACTGTTACCCATACATTAACCACCCATACACCAAACTTACCTTCACATCCAAAGTCTGGCTTGAACGACTTTAGCTCTTTAAAGTTTTTGAAGATTTTCACCATACTACTCCCCTCCCTGATGGCATACACAGACGAGTCGCTACTCCAGACAAACTCCTGGGCCGTGCCAAAACTCTTGTTCCTTAGAGCCATGGCCGTGTAGATAATGTATTCACCGTCTCCACAGACGCACACAAACCTGCAAACCATCGGGCAAAGTTTGAAAATGTACAACGTTATTTATGGGGTAAGTGTGTAATATTTAAAAATAGCGGTTTCTTGAGTGGACAATATGAAAAATATCACTCGGAGAACATAAATATTAACATGTGGGCAATATGAAAAATATCACTCGGAGAACATGAATATTAACGGGTGGGCAATATGAAAAATATCACTCGGAGAACATGAATATTAACATGTGGGCAATATGAAAAATATCACTCAGAGAACATAAATATTAACATGTGGGCAATATGAAAAATATCACTCGGAGAACATGAATATTAACGGGTGGGCAATATGAAAAATATCACTCGGAGAACATAAATATTAACAGGTGGGCAATATGAAAAATATCACTCGGAGAACATAAATATTAACATGTGGGCAATATGAAAAATATCACTCGGAGAAAATAAATATTAACGAGTGGACAATATGAAAAATATCACTCGGAGAACATAAATATTAACATGTGGGCAATATGAAAAATATCACTCGGAGAACATAAATATTAACATGTGGGCAATATGAAAAATATCACTCGGAGAACATAAATATTAACATGTGGACAATATGAAAAATATCACTCGGAGAACATAAATATTAACAGAGGAGTCACATCGACTCTTCCCTCCATCAGGAATGATTCATTGAGAGCCATTAGTCTCAAGTTGCACAAATTTGTTTAACAATTGAGCTAAAATAAATATGTATGTCAAACCTGCATTAGTGGTCAGCTCCATTAAGAAGCCAACCTGCATTAAACAGCCATTTCTCAGATTCCCAATATGTTGCTTTATTATACATTTGACCCTCTTAATAAGCAGCCATCTATGCTAAGCATAGTGTGGAAGTTGTGATAGCGCAGTGGATACGCGTTCGCTTCAGGTGTGAAAGGTCCGGAGTTCGAGCCCCGCTGGAGCCGTTTAGGCATTTAAATTCCACATTGCCTCTTCACTCTTCCCTTGTGGCGATGGATTCCATCAGGAATGAGCTCTCTCTCTCTGTCTCTGTCTCTAATATAAGTTGAAATAATTTGTTTCGCAATCGAGCTAAAATAAAGTTGTATAAACTATGCTAAGCAGCCACTTTCTATGATTCTCTTGATTGGCTGCCTGGTTGGATCCATAGCCAATTAGTGTCAGCATGCATACCTTCCATTGGGGTTATGTTGTATATTTTGTGGGTATATTTCACAAGCTCCCATGTCTTTGACGGCCAGCGAGAGTCTCTCCCCGTCCTTGATCTCCTGTTCTCCCATAGCCTTGATGTTGGCTTGCTGCACCTCCGAGTGCTTTGCCCAGATGATCTTACCACTCGAGTCCATTGACATGGCTGGTTCCTCACGGCCGAGCTAAAAATAAATGAAAGAAATTCACGTCAGAGCTAAAAATAAATGAAAGAAATTCATGTCCGAGCTAAAAACAAAGCAAAGAAATTCACGTCCGAGCTAAATATAAATGAAAGAAATTCATGTCTGATCTAAAAATAAATGAAAGAAATTCATGTCCGAGCTAAAAATAAATGAAAGAAATTCACGTCCGATCTAAAAATAAATGAAAGAAATTCATGTCCGAGCTAAAAATAAAAGCAGACGTGCATGTCTTACCTACAGACACCACAACCGAGCAAACCTTTAGTTTGTCGGTCTCCTTGTATGTTCGAGTTGAGCTATACCGTAATGCAGTACCAAGATTGTTCAGGTTATACGCTGCATAACTCTCGGGATCAATCGGGAGATATTACGATTTCCACTGTATTTACCTTAATTATAATGCTGCCTTCATCATAACCAAGTGCCACGTTATTTGATCCTCTCTGGCACGCTATCGTCCACACACGTTCAAGACCATAGTTCAGCGTGGATTCCAGCCTGTAGGTGTTGGCGTGCCAGATCCTAATAGTACCTACAACACAAACACATCCCGTTATAACGTTCAAGCTTCTTTATGCGTTTATTTTTCTTCACATGGTAAAATAAATATAAACTTGTCACCTTCAAGGTCATTGATAACGATGGGGACTTACTGTGGGTGTAGAGAATTAGTAATCGGACGTGCATACGAAGATTCAAATCGATAACTTCAATAAGCATTCTAGCTGCCTTGCATAAGGTTAATGGTCTTACCGGGCACCTAGGTAGAACCACTGACCTACTGCAAGCCAGCTGGATAGCTGATTAGTACTCGGATATGGATACAAGGTAACTAGGTAGATCCACTGACCTACCACAAGCCAGCTGGATAGCTGATTAGTACTCGGATATGGATACAAGGTACCTAGGTAGAACCACTGACCTACTGCAAGCCAGCTGGATAGCTGATTAGTACTCGGATATGGATACAAGGTACCTAGGTAGAACCACTGACCTACTGCAAGCCAGCTGGATAGCTGATTAGTACTCGGATATGGATACAAGGTACCTAGGTAGAACCACTGACCTACTGCAAGCCAGCTGGATAGCTGATTAGTACTCGGATATGGATACAAGGTACCTAGGTAGAACCACCGACCTACCACAAGCCAGCTGGATAGCTGATTAGGAGTTTTAGTTTGCTATAGCATACTTATAAGTGAATGTGTGGAGTTTGGGAGTTGAATCTATAAATATGACTCCTTCAGGGCCCATTCTAGGTCATAATTCTTGTGTTACTTAACCCTTTCCCTCTTGCGCCATTACCAATGAGCCCCACTCCTTATCATCTAATAACAAACATTCAATACGCAAGTGGATTTACTTACTGTCTTCCGAGCCAGTCATTATAATGGGTAATTCAGGATGGAATGCTACAGCCGAGATGTTTTGTGCATGGCCTTCCAGAGTCTGTACACATGTTTTATTCTGAAGTGAAATAAATACATGGGTTTAGTCAATACAAATTTATTTTAGCTCGATTGCGAACCAAGTTCTTATAACGTCAGTCTAATCGCCCTCAACACATCATTGATGGAGTACATCTCCAGGAAGGAGAGAAAAGAACCAATGTGGATTTAAGTCACTTAGTTTATACAAATTTATTTTAGCTCGATTGTGAAACAAGTTCTTAGAACTTGATATAAATAACTCTCGAGACCTCATTCCTGATGGAATCCATTGCCACGAGAAGATGCAACATGGAATTTAAATACCTCCTTGCCTAAGGGTATAATCGTAACAGCTATAGCAGGGCTCTAACGTATGCCATTTGCACCTGAAGCGGACGCGCATGTCTCTTGCCTACAGACACCTCAACCGAGCAAACCTTTAGTTTGTCGGTCTCCTTGTGCTATGCCGTACTGGAGTACCATGACTGTTCAGGTTATACGCTACGCAACAGAGCTAAACATTGTGGTTTCACATTTCATTTACATAGAAATTCCAATATCAGATATGGAACCAAAACTGTCATACCTCCAGGGGACACAGAGATGCAGCAAAATGACGTATTCAAACTCAGTTGCCTGTCACGGCAAGGCGCCAGTCCCAATTCTAAACTAACTGGACACCCCGAAACAACTGGGGGCACAGAGATGCAGCAAAATGACGTATTCAAACTCAGTTGCCTGTCACGGCAAGGCGCCAGTCCCAATTGTAAACTAACTGGACACCCCGAAACAACACACCATTGGAAGAATTTAAATCCAGTTATCGAAGTAGTCTAATGAATCGAGAAAGAAGCAAACCTGGTAATCCCAAATCTTGATGAGTCTGTCATCCGCCCCCGATATCAAGTAGGGTTTGTCTCCCCCTGCATAGTAGTCGACACAGTTCACTCCCTTCTCATGCCCTTCCAATGTGAAGTTTGGGTTGGGAGAACCGAGTTGCCACACCTAGAAAGAAATAATTAGATGAAGTAAGTAGATAAGTCTATTATAAACTAGTTCCGGACGCCTGATGTACATATAGATTACAATCATGTGATGAAATGCCATGTGATGTAATGCCATGTGACAAAATGCCATGTGACAAAATGCCATGAGATGAAATGCCATGTGATGAAATGCCATGTGACAAAATGCCACGTGATGAAATGTTATGTGACAAAATGCCATGTGACAAAATGCCATGTGACAAAATGCCATGTGACAAAATGCCATGAGATGAAATGCCATGTGATGAAATGTCATGTGACAAAATGCCATGTGACAAAATGCCATGTGGTGAAATGCCATGTGGTGAAATGCCATGTGATGAAATGCCATGTGGTGAAATGCCATGAGATGAAATGTCTGTATTTTAATTTTATTATATAAAGTTAGTCCCTTCATTAACAGGATGTTGACATATGTCCGAAAAGGACACCAAAAACTATCCTGTTCTATCTAGTAGAAACAAATGCACTGTGAGGTACCTTAACAGTTCTGTCTAGTGAAGCGCTGGCAAATGTGTTGTTGTCCTTCGGATTGATAATGATTTGCATCACGTAGTGGGCGTGTCCCTCAAACACCTGGGTGCACGCCCACTTCTTCTCCCAGTCCCAGAGCTTGATCAACATGTCATCTGAAACACACATGCAGTGTTGTCAATAGGAAACCCAGGTTTAAACAGTATTTTAGCAGGTATGAATTTTAGACGATTATCTTTCCAAATCACGGTAGTTTTAGGATTTTTGTGTGTTATTTATAGCTTCCACTATATCTGCATCTTTCTGCTCCATTCGTGGAATGGTTTTTGATCAAGTGCAAAAACGTGACACTGATACCCACAAAATCATATTCCAGTAGCGAAAATGAAATAAAAAATGACTTGTTTCGTCTTAAATCTCCAAGTATGTGAGATGGTACGGTGGTCACTAAGTATGTGGGATGGTACGGTGGTCACTAAGTATGTGGGATGGTATGGTGGTCACTAAGTATGTGGGATGGTACGGTGGTCGCTAAGTATGTGGGATGGTACGGTGGTCGCTAAGTATGTGGGATGGTACGGTGGTCGCTAAGTATGTGGGATGGTACGGTGGTCGCTAAGTATGTGAGATGGTACGGTGGTCACTAAGTATGTGGGATGGTACGGTGGTCGCCAAGTATGTGAGATGGATGTATGTATGGAATGCTGGACACAGATAGACTCACCACTGCTGGCCAAGAAGAATGGAATACTGGACACAGATAGACTCACCACTGCTGGTCAAGAAGAACGGAATACTGGACACAGATAGACTCACCACTGCTGGTCAAGAGGAACGGAATGCTGGACACAGATAGACTCACCACTGCTGGCCAAGAAGAATGGAATACTGGACACAGATAGACTCACCACTGCTGGTCAAGAAGAACGGAATACTGGACACAGATAGACTCACCACTGCTGGTCAAGAGGAACGGAATGCTGGACACAGATAGACTCACCACTGCTGGCCAAGAAGAATGGAATACTGGACACAGATAGACTCACCACTGCTGGTCAAGAAGAACGGAATACTGGACACAGATAGACTCACCACTGCTGGTCAAGAGGAACGGAATGCTGGACACAGATAGACTCACCACTGCTGGCCAAGAAGAATGGAATACTGGACACAGATAGACTCACCACTGCTGGTCAAGAAGAACGGAATACTGGACACAGATAGACTCACCACTGCTGGTCAAGAAGAATGGCTAGAATACTGGACACAGATAGACTCACCACTGCTGGTCAAGAAGAACGGAATACTGGACACAGATAGACTCACCACTGCTGGTCAAGAAGAACGGAATACTGGACACAGATAGACTCACCACTGCTGGTCAAGAAGAACGGAATACTGGACACAGATAGACTCACCACTGCTGGTCAAGAAGAACGGAATACTGGACACAGATAGACTCACCACTGCTGGTCAAGAAGAACGGAATACTGGACACAGATAGACTCACCACTGCTGGTCAAGAAGAACGGAATACTGGACACAGATAGACTCACCACTGCTGGTCAAGAAGAACGGAATACTGGACACAGATAGACTCACCACTGCTGGTCAAGAAGAACGGAATACTGGACACAGATAGACTCACCACTGCTGGTCAAGAAGAACGGAATACTGGACACAGATAGACTCACCACTGCTGGTCAAGAAGAACGGAATACTGGACACAGATAGACTCACCACTGCTGGTCAAGAAGAACGGAATACTGGACACAGATAGACTCACCACTGCTGGTCAAGAAGAACGGAATACTGGACACAGATAGACTCACCACTGCTGGTCAAGAAGAACGGAATACTGGACACAGATAGACTCACCACTGCTGGTCAAGAAGAATGGCTAGAATACTGGACACAGATAGACTCACCACTGCTGGTCAATAAGAACGGAATACTGGACACAGATAGACTCACCACTGCTGGTCAAGAAGAATGGCTAGATTACTGGACACAGATAGACTCACCACTGCTGGTCAAGAAGAATGGCTAGAATACTGGACACAGATACTCACCACTGCTGGTCAAGAAGAATGGCTAGAATACTGGACACAGATAGACTCACCACTGCTGGTCAAGAAGAACGGAATACTGGACACAGATAGACTCACCACTGCTGGTCAAGAAGAATGGCTAGAATACTGGACACAGATAGACTTACCACTGCTGGTCAAGAAGAACGGAATACTGGACACAGATAGACTCACCACTGCTGGTCAAGAAGAATGGCTAGAATACTGGACACAGATAGACTCACCACTGCTGATCAAGAAGAACGGAATACTGGACACAGATAGACTCACCACTGCTGGTAAAGAAGAATGGAATACTGGACACAGATAGACTTACCACTGCTGGTAAAGAAGAATGGAATACTGGACACAGATAGACTCACCACTGCTGGTCAAGAAGAACGGAATACTGGACACAGATAGACTCACCACTGCTGGTCAAGAAGAACGGAATACTGGACACAGATAGACTCACCACTGCTGGTCAAGAAGAATGGAATACTGGACACAGATAGACTTGGTGGGGTGGGTGTCACCACTGCTGGTCAAGAAGAACGGAATACTGGACACAGATAGACTTACCACTGCTGGTCAAGAAGAATGGAATACTGGACACAGATAGACTCACCACTGCTGGTCAAGAAGAACGGAATACTGGACACAGATAGACTCACCACTGCTGGTCAAGAAGAATGGAATACTGGACACAGATAGACTCACCACTGCTGGTCAAGAAGAACGGAATACTGGACACAGATAGACTCACCACTGCTGGTCAAGAAGAATGGCTAGAATACTGGACACAGATAGACTCACCACTGCTGGTCAAGAAGAACGGCTAGAATACTGGACACAGATAGACTCACCACTGCTGGTCAAGAAGAATGGCTAGAATACTGGACACAGATAGACTCACCACTGCTGGTCAAGAAGAACGGCTGTGTAGGATGTATTGCTATAGACCTGATATAGTCACTGTGTGCTTCAAACTGATGAACCCTCTCCAACGTATTGTAGTTGTACGCACGTACATGCATGTCATCCTGTAACAATAGCATTTTCAACTTTCCTTTATATTTCCATTTTAATTAACTGCACAATGCAGGGTTCCCGCTGTCGGTCGCCAATTGCGCAATTTTTAATAAAAAATATATTTTTGGGCACATATTTTGTCGAATATTTATTTGTGAACTATATGGCTCTTAGTTAGCTCCAAGTTTTTTAAATTGGCTCCAGTGTTTTTCAATTGCCGACAGAAGTGGCGCAGACAAACATTCAGACAGAGGGAACTCTGCAATGTAGTTCACATTAATAACTTTTCAGACCTTTTCAATATTTGAAAATTTTGTTATGTTATATTTTGGGTTTTACGCCTGCATCAGCACCATTTTGGGCTATATCTATATTTTAAACATTATTTATTTCAGTATTTGTACATGTAGTAATCAAGAAATGAACATTTTACATATAATTTAACAGCAGTAGACTGAAAGGGATTAGAACGAAAGAAAACTTATATAGTTCTTCTCCCTATCAATTGATTGATATACAATAGTCATGCGAATAATATATAAAACAATGAAAATATGTGAAATCTATTCTATGCTAAAGAATTTTAGAAGTTATTGTATTAGTCAATAGTTTTGGATGTAAAAAAGAAAATGGTAAAATGACAATACATTAATGTGTATTTCTTATTTGTAACTGAAAACTCTGGAAATATGTCGTGGAATTTCCTTAGAATTGTATCAATGGTGTCACTACGACCACAGGAACTTGAAATTTTATCCATAAGCCACCAAAGGTCTCTCTCGTACCTCTATCCTAGGACACCCCCCTTTATTAAAAAAAAGACACAATGGCTCTGACGTCGTGCAAGATAGTTGAGAAAAAATTGATTATCTTTTGTTCAGCGGGTAGATATTAAAGATCAGCGACTGCGCGAGGTATATTTTTGTTTCCTTCAACTAACAAGCCCCGGGAGTGTGGCTGTCACACGATGTTAGTTAGCTTTTATATGTCGTGAGTAGTGGATGGGGTATTGTTTACGTTGCATTCCTGTCTTTTTTTTAATAGAGGGGGGTGTCTAGGATAGAGGTACGAGACCGTTGGTGGCTTAGGGATAACATTTCAAGTTCCTGTGCTACGACACAATGTATTCCCTTGCCATATTTGTCTGTTCTATTCACCACTAGCATGCAAAGAGTTGATATCCTAACAGGAACAACTTACCGAGCCGGTGATGACCCAATTTTTCCTCGGAACGAACCTCGCTGTCCTTACAGGCAGGTCACAGACTTCAAACGACTTTATCAGTTGCTGAAATTATAACTATTCCGTAAACACAGTTTGATTTTTGAAAATTATCTAGTCAATAATAATTAAGCAAATCTGTGTCCAACAAATACTTGTGCAATAAACGGCAGGGCAGGGTACTCCCCCAGAATATTTCAATAGCCTGGCTCGCAAATTAGTATACAATATTGGCCTGAATTACAGAATGAAATTAACAAGTTAGTTTGAATATCAAATTGTGTGGTTAGGACAATGCTTTGCAAGGTTGATTTAGGTAAATACTATTTGTTGTGCAGTTGTTTATCAGCGAAATAAATCATGATTTGGAGTTCTGATGTGTAGGAATTAACGATGAAGATAAACAACGACAAGACAAATACTATTTCATTCCAACAGGATGAAATATAATGTTATGAACAAATAAATGTGTTAAGTTATTTTGTCTCCTTGTCTGTTATTTGGCTGACGGCTTTGCAAAGTACCTCCCAGTAAAATATACTTTGCATTCCAGTGGCACTGAAAATAATCCTCCAGCTATCAACACTATATTTCCTGTATGGCTGGTTATTAACACTACAAATGCTGCTCAATCGCTGTATGCAATTCCCGATATTTTACTATGACTTATTTACGTCACGTTTTAACAGGGGGAGCAAAATTCAACAGCCATAAAATAGACTGGCTGTAGCCGTGCTTTATTGCAGATTTAACAACGGTAGATCTGTTCGTTGCTTATAGGAACAAAATATCAAGTCATGTTAGTTACACAAATTTATTTTACCTCGATTGCGAAACAAGTTCTTACAAGTTATATTAATCACTCTCGAGACCTCATTCCTGATGGAATCCATCGCCACGAGGGAGAGAGAAGAGGCAATATGGAAACTAAATGGCTTGCCCAAGGGCACAATCGCAATGGCTACAGCTGGGCTCAAACTCTGGGCCTTTTGCACAGGAAGTGAACGAACTACCACGACTTCTACATCATGTCAATAAATAACTCACCATGCTATAATATATCTCTCATTTCATCCTAGGTTAGCATACAGCATGCCATCCGTACATAGTATTGTTATACTTACGTTGTGAAGAAACAAGCGATCTCTAAACAAGAATATTCTGTTTTCTGTTTCGGGCTAAAGACCAAACTTTTCTAAATGGTATCAACCCCCCAGAAAATGTTTTAGTTCGGCACCATATTCCTATTTAATAGTTTTTTATTTATGGGTATGGGTATGTAGTTGCGTCATACAGCGACTCTCCAGCTATTATTCGGTGGAGGAAGACCCAGAATGCCCCTCGGTGCAGTATTGCAGGTACCCTGGTAGAACCAAGTAAGCCAGCTGGATAGCTTCCTCACATAAAATAATTCAACATCCCCAGTGGGATTCGAACCGACCCATTTAATATGCACCCTTCCCTGTCACTGATACTAAATCACAGCGAACCACAGTTAGCAAGGTTAGTAAATGTTAATTTATCGATATATACTGAACCATCAAAACATATGCAACATCGCATTGAAATGACCCCAAGAACTCTACTGCATTAGAAATCGATGTACATTATTACCCTACGAGTATTGTATGTGATTGACATCAAAGTAACACGTAACCCATTCAACAGCAAGTAACTGACATGGACTGGTGCATGATATTTAACCCATTCAACACCAAGTAACTGACATGGACTGGTGCATGTTATTTAACCCATTCAACACCAAGTAACTGACATGGACTGGTGCATGTTATTTAACCCATTCAACACCAAGTAACTGACATGGACTGGTGCATGATATTTAACCCATTCAACACCAAGTAACTGACATGGACTGGTGCATGATATTTAACCCATTCAACACCAAGTAACTGACATGAACTGGTGCATGATATTTAACCCATTCAACACCAAGTAACTGACATGAACTGGTGCATGATATTTAACCCATTCAACACCAAGTAACTGACATGAACTGGTGCATGATATTTAACCCATTCAACACCAAATAACTGACATGGACTGGTGCATGATATTTTTAGACCAATAAATTAATAAGAAAATTACATTTGGACCAGTTCATTTATCAAAATGGGTAATATTTGTCTAAAAATAGTAATATTACCAGCAAATAGTGCAGATCCTGATGAGACGGCTTGTAACGGCTCATCTGGATCTACACTTTTTGTAAGTCTATTTAGAGGCCTGTGGTGTTGCAAGGGTTAACAGTCACTGTCTTTCATTTTCTTCACACCCCGAAAAATAAAACAATAAGTCTTATGCAATTTTATCCAACTACCTAAATCACCATTTACTCGGCCGTCTCCATCACGATCTGCACTTGTTGCTACAAATTGTACATGTTTTGGACAGAATATCCCCTTTTTATATACCGTAATCGTAAAAGTATAAGACGCACCTTTTCCCCCTCCAAAATAGTATCAAAAAGTCTGGTGCGTCTTATACTCCAGTTTAGAACTAAATGAACGTGACCAAATGTAATATTCTTGAGTAATTGATTGGTCTACAATTATGATTGACCAGTCCATGACAGTTGCTTAGTGTACCCGGTATATAAGAAATGTTAGATAGCAATCATAATTTCCAACCATCCATTCCATACAATATTCAGATTTGCAGCACATTGTGTAAAAAATACAAATTGGGGCTTTAATGGCTGTACGGAGATATAATTATATAATATAAATGTAATTATTCCATCTCCGTGGTTAAGGTGTCCGCCTACGGAGCGGGAGGTCAAAGGTTTGAATCTTGTTAGCGGTTTGTTCTGATATGGCCGGTTGGTGAGCCGCCAGCTAGTTAAATAATGGTTACCGATTGCCTACCAGCCTGGCATACAAGCATAGGATTCGGGAAGTACTGATGTTCAAAAAAAAAAGTGTCTCATAAGTCAGAAATGGCTGGCCTTTTAAATAGGGGTGACACTATAATAAACAAACACTTTTTATAATAGTATATTAACCTAAATCTCTATGAAGGAAAGGGTTAAACCAAGAAACTGGTTGGTTACATGTGTGTTACTAATGCCATTACTGTAACTACTAGATACCCAATCAATACCACAACCACCTCCATATCATTGATAACAGATCAGCCAGGGCCCTCATTTTGGAAGTTAATCTAACAATTTCTATGTATAATGCCCTAAGCGGGTAGTGAAGAAAGGTGAATCGAAATACCCTCGAATTGCCAAAATCGAAAAGAAAATGTTACTGTGAGGCTTCAGTAGGTGTAGCAGTGATGGGGTAGCAGTGACGCAGCGGTGGGGACCCCGGGTAGAGGTAAGGTAAGGAATCTGACAGGAGACAATATCACCCATTTACAATGCCGATGATTAATGAAATGTGTAAAACAGTTCCAATGGGGAAAAACTAATGAAAAAGTAACACATGGTTTGCCTTTGCACAATATCCTAATCTATGAATTGGGATGGTGAAAACTACTTGCATGCATGCTGTACAAATACTGTTCTAAAGTTCATCTGATCTGCTTATCACCATGTAATATGAATACTTCTAAAGTTCATCTGATCTGCTTATCACCATGTAATATGAATACTTCTAAAGTTCATCTGATCTGCTTATCACCATGTAATATGAATACTTCTAAAGTTCATCTGATCTGCTTATCACCATGTAATATGAATACTTCTAAAGTTCATCTGATCTGCTTATCACCATGTAATATGAATACTTCTAAAGTTCATCTGATCTGCTTATCACCATGTAATATGAATACTTCTAAAGTTCATCTGATCTGCTTATCACCATGTAATATGAATACTTCTAAAGTTCATCTGATCTGCTTATCACCATGTAATATGAATACTTCTAAAGTTCATCTGATCTGCTTATCACCATGTAATATGAATACTTCTAAAGTTCATCTGATCTGCTTATCACCATGTAATATGAATACTAATCTGCCCTTTCCAGGTTGTACATTTGTAAAGTCACATGTAATTTGTTGGCTTATCAAAGACATGCTGTATTACAGCTTTGTACATGTTTATGACACGTACAAAGTGAATACTGATACATGTATATATGGTTTATAAAATGACGAATATTCTGCCTTATTCAAATGAAATTTTTACTAACTTTTCAAGCCTCTTTATGCGTTATTCTAACATTCATACATAAATTTATCAAAGTGTCAACACTACCAAGCAATCAGCTACAAAGTTAGGATTTTGAAAATAAATAAAATTCTCGAAAACCCAGTTCATTTATGGGCAGATCTTTCAAATCATACTTACATGTACAAGCCAACAAAGCACAATTAACTTTACAGGTATTTAATATGCAGACTTTCAACGTTCTCTGAATAGGAATTTAGTGTCATTGAAGAAACCAAAGGAGAATAGATGAGGATTTCTGTTTTAACTCTTAACCCTTTCCTTCATAGAGATTTAGGTTAATATACTATTATATTTCCATACAAACGACAGCCATTTAGCTATCATGCAGTGGATAAGTAGTTGCCATATCTATCCCATCTCCATAGATATTACTGGGACTACATGATATTCTGGCCATTATTATGAACATTGGTTTGGCTCCTACATTGTCTATGAGGAAATGGGTTAATGTATGTGGTATTGGTAATGGCGTCAAGAGGTGCTTCTATGAGGGAAAGGGTTAATGTATGTGGTATTGGTAATTGCGTCAAGAGGTGCTTCTATGAGGAAATGGGTTAATGTATGTGGTATTGGTAATGGCGTCAAGAGGTGCTTCTATGAGGAAATGGGTTGATGTATGTGGTATTGGTAATTGCGTCAAGAGGTGCTTATATGAGGGAAAGGGTTAATGTATGTCGTATTGGTAATGGCGTCAAGAGGTGCTTCTATGAGGAAAAGGGTTAATGTATGTCGTATTGGTAATGGCGTCAAGAGGTGCTTCTATGAGGGAAAGGGTTAATGTATGTGGTATTGGTAATGGCGTCAAGAGGTGCTTCTATGAGGGAAATGGTTAATGTATGTGGTATTGGTAATGGCGTCAAGAGGTGCTTCTATGAGGAAATGGGTTAATGTATGTGGTATTGGTAATGGCGTCAAGAGGTGCTTCTATGAGGAAATGGGTTAATGTATGTGGTATTGGTAATGGCATCAAGAGGTGCTTCTATGAGGAAATGGGTTAAACTGCTAATCACAACTAAAGAAATGTTCCGTCTGATCAGGCTCTATGCTGTTTGCTATTCGGAAAGTGGAGCTACATGCAAAACACTTGGCTGAATAGCAAACAACAATAGATGTGTAGATCCTAATCAGACGATTGCAAAACGTAAATGTGGTCATTTGTGTGGGAGGAAACCGGAGTACACAGAGAAAACCCACCCGTCAGATCTGGCGACCTCCGTACCATCTCACATATTTCCCGGTCCGAGGATTGAACCCAGCATTGGTGAGAAGTGCTAACCACTGCGCTAATTGGACAGCCGGTTTTTAGTTACAAATTATACAAAGAAATACATCCAGAAACCTCATTTATTCTCATTTTAATAAGAAATCTTGAGAAAAAAAGAATGACGGCAGCATCATTGAAGTCAATCGTGGTTTTACACGTACAGATCTAGCAGTCTCAGATACAATTGATGTCGAAACAACCATCCACAGAGGCATAGGGCAAGAGAATCAGTTGAAAATCTGCTAAGATGAGAAATTCAAACCTGTCGAGTGTAGTCCCAAATTTGCACCTGGCCACTAAATATGCCAACAAGCATCCAGGGGTATTCTGGATGCATGTCATTGCATTTTACACGGTCTGACCGAGTAGTGAGCAACCGAACGGTGTTTAATCTAAGAGGCTGCAAATAAAAAGGCTTTAATTGTTAGTTACAGGCGATTATGGATTATACAAAATATTACATTTCGTGCAAATCTGGAGAACCAAACAGCTATTTGTTGGCTACATGTATATGCAATAATCAATGCTTAGTTTGTGAAATTTTGTCTTCGAGAATTGTGTATTGCGATAATTACTTAACCCTTTCAACCCCACAGGCCTCTAAATAGGCTTATGAAAAGTGTAGATCCAGATGAGCCGGCTCATGACGAGCCGTCTCATCAGGATCTGCACTTTTTTGCCAGTAATAATTATTACTATTTTTAGATAAAATTACCCATTTTGATAAATGAACTGGTCCAAAGGTAAGTTTCTTATTAATTTATTGGTCTGAAAATATCATGCACCAGTCCATGTCAGTTACTTGGGGTTGAATGGGTTAATTAGCAAGCCAACAATGCCAATTTGCTTTTCCAGCTCAATGACGAAGTGTATTCCACACAGTGACTTTCATTCAGTCATTGTACAAATGTACCTGTGACTCAAAATTCCAAATATGGACATTTCCATTATATAAACTAGCCAACATCCAAGGTTCACTGGGGTGTAGATCTACAGTCTTCACACGATCAGAACGTGCAGACAACTTCCGCTTGATATCTAACCTCAACGGCTGAAATTTAAAACAGCAATTAGTGACAAAAACACCAAAATACAAAAGATAATCTTGTTTTAAACCCCACCATTCTAAACTAATGTTCTACAAAATGATGCTTTCTGCCATTCAGAATAATAAATGCTCCGCGAGAAACTTAATATTCCCAGCTCAACGTCCAGCACACTCTGTCATAAAACACTGTTGAGTGTCAAATGTGAAATTACTGGTAATCAGGGTTCCCTCTCTCTGAATGTTTGTCTGCGCCACCTCGGTCGCCAATTGAAAAGGCTTGGAGACAACTAAGAACCATATAGTTCACAAATAAATATTTGAAGCCATGTATTTGACAAAACATGTGCCAAAAAAGAAAAGCAAAAAGAGTTGCGTCAAATATTTTCGCAAATTCACAAAATTTAGCGCCAATATTTATTTTTTGTAGCAATTAATGTGTCCTGATGTGTGACTTTTCTCATGAACTCCCTAACACTCAGGGTTCCCGCTGTCAGTCGCTAATGGCGCCAACAATCAAATATTGGCGCTAAATCTTGTGAATTGGCTAAAATATTTGGCGCAACTTTTTTAAAATTTTATTTTGTTGGCACATTTTCCTTGTCAAATACATACATGGCTTCAAATATTTATTTGTGAACTATATGGCTCTTAGTTGGCTCCAAGTATTTTTAATTGGCTCCATTGTTTTTCATTTGGCGACAAAAGTGGCGCAGACAAACATTCAAACAGAGTGAAACCTGACACTAGCCAGACAGTTCTACCAAATTAGCTTGCCACTTTGTCAGGTCGGTGTTCGACCAATGCCAAACCACACAACAATCAAACTCTTCCCACATTTATTCTTTTTCAGCAGCAGTCATTTCCTGCAGTCACACTCCCACATTTTCTTTCTATTATTGCCCATCAATCATTATTTACGGATTATTATTGGGAGATTTGTGTGAGTCTCAAGTCTGTTGTGGCGGAGAGTAGACACACACGCATTGTCTCTGTAAGAACTCTCTAACCTCTGTACACGATCTACAATTTTCTCAAATATCATCATTTATCACTTGACTCTGCTAGGTAGCGAACCTGCAGCCTCGATGATAATGTGAAATGCGAGTTCTAACAACAGTCGACAGCACGTTAGACCACGGAGGCTCTTTTCCTTCAACACGTTATTATCGTCATCATTGTGTGCAAAATCATATGGCACAATGGCAGTTCAATACATATCAAGAAGCTCTGCCAAATGAGCTTGCCAGGTCTATGTCCTACACATAACAAAGTACAGCTAGCACTCAATTTTCTATTTATGTCAACGTTTCAAACTGCTTGTTTTCCTCGACAGACTTAGAGGACCTAAGCAGTTGACTAAGCAATGTCTGTAAGGGCACTACATACATACTGTATCGATCGAACCCAGGACACATGTATCAAATAGTGAAATACAAATTTGATGAGCACTCTAAAATTGGGGGATTATTGGGCTGAGGTCCATGTGCTCTATCATTTAAACTGGCCGGACAGTTTACACACAATCTTCTTAGATATTAACAAGTGAATATCCATACAGTGACAAATACTATAGATTCGCATTACGTAGGAACGTTTTGTAATATAATTTACCCCACCCATCAATATAAAAGCTGTTGACAGGTTGCAAATAATTTTGGAACGATTTTCTGGAAGAACAGAGCAGAAATCTGAATTGTCATATAATTATTTCGAAATTATTGTATCAAGGAAGATAGGAACAATCGAAAATATATTCCTGCGAGCGTTACTTACCATGTTTATCGTTTATTTTGACAAAATATCCTGTGTGTTGGACCAAAATACGTGGCTACACGTCTACGCATGCTTAACCGGAAATCTCACCCGGCACGAGAATAAACTGCAATGGCCGCCAAACAAGACTAGGCACAGCTTTAGTGTTATACTTCGGCTGATTATGACGGTGTCATGTACATGGCTTTGAAAACTACCAAGCGAACATTAATATCATAAATTATTTTAAACATCTGTTATACAGATTACGATTTCTCTCCTACTGAAAGTCCAAATTTCTACGGAAATCATTTGGTAGGCAAGGAAGCTTTCTGGACGTCAAAATGAAAGTAACAGGAATTGTACCCGCGAGGTTCTTGACCATTATCTCACACTTTGTGATGGTCATTATCATCTTTTGGTCTCGGGTATGTGAATCAATAAAATATGTCTTTTATACCCCCATCTTCAGAAGTTGGAGGCGCCAAGGATTCAACAATAATCAAACTTCAAAGTGTTTGAATCCGCCAGAACCATAGTGCTGGTGTCCTTAGCCCATTAAATATACATTGACTGTATGTTCCATTAATGTCAAACCCCTTGCGGGGACCTAGCCATGTTTTCCTGGGCATGCTTCGCCGACCATAGCGGTTAACCAGTACTAAGCAATGTGTGTGAGGTGCCTTGCTTAATGACACTACATACGTGGCCTGGCTGAGTATCGAACCCGGACCGTTTGATTCCAAATCCGACGCTCTACCATTGGACCACGGATGCCACGCTGTTCTCTCTCCATCATGGCGATTGATTCAATCAGCTATTAGGTATCAAGAGCGAGTGAACTAATGTAATAAACTTACTTTGCAATCAAGCTGTGATAATTTGTATAATACGTCTTTGGAATGCCCCCCTAAGTACAGTTCAGCCCCAGGTTTTTTTTGCTGAGCGACTGGTCACTGTACCACTCGTGTAACGCTAATGACTGTTTAGTTATTTCTAACACTTGTCTCCATTAATGAGATTTTTTAACAACTGTCCCTTACAAGTGCTGTCCTGTCATACTCAGTATTGAGTGTTTAGTTTAATCATATTTTATTGTATATGTATACATAAATACAATCACAATCATACAGGTATTACATACATACACAAATGGGTTGGACCACAAGTTATAACAACATTAGATTCGGTCCTCCCCAAATTGAATGTTGGGTGTAATATGTAGATGTATATAAGCTAATTAGGCCTCGAGAGCGATTGAGCTAATGTTGTAAGAACTTGTTCCGCGGCCTAGCGTAACAATACACAACAGAATCATTAAAACATTAGAATGGAAGAAATGCTTTACAATGTCCAATGTAACTTCTTTTTTTCAATTGTCAATATCAGTTATTATAATTATATCCCAATTTCCAAGCATAGCTGTTTCTAAGTTGAGTTCTGTTTCACACCTGCCAGCATATCCCAAAATCCTTGACAGGATGTTAATGAGACTACACCCCACTTGTTATTGACCTCGAATATATAAGACACTAATTCTTGGAGCATTGTCAGGCCATCAAAGCTTTAATGGTAAATACTAATACTATCGTCTCGATTGCGAACAGATGGTAAAAACTGTAACATTCTCATTCCTGATGGAATCCATCACCATGAAGGAGAGAGAAGAGGCATGTGGAATTTAAATGCCTTGCCTAAGGGCACAATCATAATGGCTTCAGCGGTGCTGAAACTCTGGACTTTTTACACCTGAAGCGAACGCGCTCTGTACATATAAAAGTGTCTCTTTGTACAAAAGTTAAGAACGATAACCAGAACCGACAGGAAGGCATCCAAAGTGGTTGTTTGACAATATGGAGTTTTTTTGGGATGAAGCTGAGTTGATAGACAATCCGTGTTTGTCCGTATTTGTCTATATCTTTTGAAGGCACATGTGACCCCCTAGGATTAGTCTTGTAGCTAAAAAGAAATTTGCATACATGTAAATAAACAATTTGATATTAACCATTATAATTGGAATGCCTATTTGGGACAGCCATTTTGTCTTTATTTTATTTTTGAATAATGAACAATTATCGTGTGTGAAATCTGTTTCCATTTCATTTCAGAAACCCAATATAGAAGCATGTTTACCTACAGGATATACAGAAGCCGACTATGATCAGAAAGATCTAGAGTGAGTACATTTGTTAGGATTAAACTGATTTAATTAACATCTGAATTTTATTTCATTAACATCTTTTATTTAATTAACATCTGAATTTTATTTAATTAACATCTGAATTTTATTTAATTAATTAACATCTGAATTTTATTTAATTAACATCTTTTATTTCATTAACATCTGAATTTTATTTAATTAACATCTGAATTTTGTTAATTAATTAACATCTGAATTTTATTTAATTAACATCTGAATTTTAGTTAATTAACGTCTTTTATTTAATTAACATCTGAATTTTATTTAATTAACATCTGAATTTTATTTAATTAACATCTTTTATTTAGTTAACATCTGAATGTTGTTAATTAATTAACATGAATTGTATTTAATTAACATCTGAATTTTATTTAATTAACATCTGAATATTAGGATAGTCTACATTAGTACATATAAATATTTGGGTGGTAAAAGACCGCCTTTGTACACTGTAACCCATCATCACTATTGGTCATTTCATGACTTGTTCGAGCACCGCCCAGACCGTGTCTCTTTATATGAAAAAGTTGGCAGTTTCTCACAGAGCTTGGTGCACCAAGTACTAGTTAACCGCTGGAGCCTGCCCAGGAAAGGTGTTGGTATGTAAATTCTCCGTCTGCAATATAGCTCAAAATGGTGCTGATGAAAGCATAAAACCTAAACAAACATAAATTATTTGCACCAAATATTAAATCCATTTTTAAGATACTGCTCCAGACAGATGTACAATCAAGGTTTATGAGTTACGTCGTTCATCCAGACCATGCTTAAGGGCTACAAAAAGCTCCTAACCATAATGACTTCGGTCCTTCGCTTCTCACCAATGCAACCCGGGTTCGATCCTCTGACTGGGAAGTATGTGAGATGGTCGCTAGATCGGACAGGTGGGTTTCCTCCCACACGAATGTCTACATTTACTTTCATCTGCGCTAGCAAAAGTGATTAATACAAGTTGTTAAAGCTTGTTTTGCAATCGTAAAATAAATCAAGTTTAAACTTTAATGTTTTAGGTATCTAACTGAAAAGGTAGCCCCTAATAACCAACCTTTGGCCCGCACAGACAAACTGGATGTATGGACACTGCCTTACAACAATAACATTTTAACCACTTAACACTTTAGCACTCTATATTTGATTCGATTGTGATCACACATTATTATGTGATGAAATCTCAGTTACTTTAGACGATCGGCAACTTGCATGTACCTTCTATTCAGTATTAAAATATTGTATCTATTTTCAGGATGATAATTGGGCTATCTGTGTCACTTGGAATGTTTTTCATCGAGTTAATCGGGTTCTTTGGTGGTCTAACCATGTTTACAACACTGCAGTGCTTACTTTGTATCCTTTTACATGATAACTATTGAAGGAAACCATGATGTCAAATTAAATAATCATTCTGGATCAGCATCGATACACTTGTATCTTACAACCATGATGTCAAATTAAATAATCGTTCTGAATCAGCATCGATACACTTGTATCTTACAACCATGATGTCAAATTAAATAATCATTCTGGATCAGCATCGATACACTTGTATCTTACAACCATGATGTCAAATTAAATAATCATTCTGGATCAGCATCGATACACTTGTATCTTACAACCATGGTGTCAAATTAAATAATCATTCTAGATCAGCAGCGATACACTTGTATCTTACAACCATGATGTCAAATTAAATAATCTTTCTAGATCAGCATCGATACACTTGTATCTTACAACCATAATGTCAAATTAAATAATCATTCTGGATCAGCATCGATACACTTGTATCTTACAACCATGATGTCAAATTAAATAATCGTTCTGAATCAGCATCGATACACTTGTATCTTACAACCATGATGTCAAATTAAATAATCATTCTGGATCAGCATCGATACACTTGTATCTTACAACCATGATGTCAAATTAAATAATCATTCTAGATCAGCAGCGATACACTTGTATCTTACAACCATGATGTCAAATTAAATAATCATTCTAGATCAGCATCGATACACTTGTATCTTACAACCATGGTGTCAAATTAAATAATCATTCTAGATCAGCAGCGATACACTTGTATCTTACAACCATGATGTCAAATTAAATAATCTTTCTAGATCAGCATCGATACACTTGTATCTTACAACCATAATGTCAAATTAAATAATCATTCTGGATCAGCATCGATACACTTGTATCTTACAACCATGATGTCAAATTAAATAATCATTCTGGATCAGTATCGATACTTGTATCTTACAACCATGATGTCAAATTAAATAATCATTCTGGATCAGCATCGATACACTTGTATCTTACAACCATGATGTCAAATTAAATAATCCCTCTGGATCAGCATCGATACACTTGTATCTTACAACCATGATCTCAAATTAAATAATCATTCTGGATCAGCATCGATACACTTGTATCTTACAACCATGATGTCAAATTAAATAATCATTCTGGATCAGCATCGATACACTTGTATCTTACAACCATGATGTCAAATTAAATAATCATTCTGGATCAGCATCGATCTTTCCCCATCTCGATGACGATTAACATATTACCGGTAGTAGTCAAGCAAACTATTATAATAAAGATCAGAACAAATTAATAATTATTTCTCCCCTATTTTCTTTTATGCTATCCAATGAATGGCGGCTGTCCGATTAGCGCAGTGGTTAGCACGCTCGCTTCTCACCAATGCAACCCGGGTTCGATCCTCGGACCGGGAAGTATGTGAGATGGTACGGTGGTCGCCAGATCGGACAGGTGGGTTTTCTCCGGGTACTCCGGTTTCCTCCCACACGAATGACCACATATACGCTTTCATCTGCGCCAACGAGAGTAATTAATATAAGTTGTTTAAACTTGCTACGCAATCGTTGTAAAAAATAAATAAAGTTTAAATTAATGAATGATAGACTTTTCTCAGTGAAAGAAAAATCTATCTTCCAGCACTTTAAAATGGTGAAAGATGGCATTTTCTCAGCCGCCGGTTGCGTTTCGTATTCCTGCATGGTATATGTAATATTAGCTATTTACTGGCTATCATGAACAGTTAATTATTAAGTGATATATTCTAATGAATATGTTTTGTTTGTAGTTATTAATTTTGACAGCAAACAGAAACTAACTTGAAAATTATACAGGAACTATTTATTATTACAGACGTTCACACTAACAGAAGTGGTTGTGCGGTTGTGTCACGTAGTGCAATGAGGCTCCAGACAGGGGCAGTTAAAATGAATATTATTGGAAAACACATATTATATTAGCCAAAGTCATAGGAAATCATAAAAGAAAAAGATTTGTGTTTATTACTGTAAGATAGGATTTTATAATAAACACAAATATTCTCTGTGTCTTTGCCGTCTGTCCAGCTGTTCATCTCCATAACTCCTTGTTGGAGTTACATCAACCATTTCTCATTGTTTGTCACGACTTTTGTGCACAGTTATTTTTTTATTTAAAAAAAATCGCTAAATCCGACGTCACACAAGCTTGTTTGGAGGCTATGCAATGTATCACTATTATATTGTATAACTAAAGCTTGTCACTGGCTCCTGTGCTTTATATCTGAGTCTGTATATCCGAGAATACAAGACTAGTTACATTCTCATGTATGGAGTACCTAGCATACTGATCCAGACACGCCCATATTCGGACCTATTATCCGCAGTGAACCACCATGGTTGGTGTCCATAGGAAAGACATTGAAATCCACATTGCCGCATAGCTCTCCCTCGTAATGGTTCTGCTGCAATATTATGCAGTACCAGCATGCAATAATCATGGAGCAAGATTTTAGCGGATCTTGAACAAATCTCGTTTCGTGAATTGCTGTTTGTAATGTTCTGTGTCAGATTTCAATGGCAAAAGGTGGGTGTGCATTATAGATTATAGCATGCGGCACATTGAAAATGGAGTGGCCGAGTGGTTACGGTCATTCACTTCAAATCGCTTGCCCCTCACCGCTGTAGGTTCATATTGCATTGGGGTGTCAAATTTGTTCATGTGGCTTGCGGAAGTTTGGTGGTTTTACCCAGGGGCCGCCCGTCCATCCATGCCTGAATTACTGCTCTTAGGGGCACCCATGGTCTACCTCCACCAATAACTGCTGGAGAGCTGCCATATAACCGTAGCTGTTGAAACAAATATTTTTAGGGAGAAGAACTATAGAAGTTTTCTTTCATTCTAATCCCTTTGTCTACTGCTGTTAAATTATATGTAAAATGTTCATTTCTTGATTACATGTAAAATACTGAAATAAATAATGTTTAAACTAAACAAATACATTGAAAATACGGTACATAGGAAATCACGACAATTATTTTATGTATTTTATAAACTGATTTTGTTGGTCAAATTGTAAACGGTAGGTGCAGATCTCTCAAAACATTCATTCACTTCCAAATAAATATTCTGATACTGTATAGTAAATGGTGACGGTTTTTTCCAAACCTCTGGCCAATATCTACTATAGTTTTTGTAGAATTAAGAATTCAAAGTGTCCGAACCTCTGGGCAATATCTGCTATAGTTTTTGCAGAATTTAAGAATTCAAAGAGTGCCCGAACCTCTGGCAATATCTACTATAGTTTTTGTAGAATTTAAGAATTCAAAGAGTGCGAACAGTTGAAAACATTGATGATCCTTGACGTGTATTTTAGCGATATCTGTCCATTGTGCAGCGTCAGTGTCTCTGGCCTACTATCTCAGGAGGGAATGGCCCTGTTATTGCTACTGGTACATCTTCGGATCTTGTAGTGCCCTGCCTGCCTTTACGGAACTTCTATCAATGGCGATAGTGCTCTGTTGTGGACATACAAATTTATAGCATAACGTACAACCTTCTAACATGACTCATACAATCTGCCTGGAAATTGGAAATGTTGTTGTGTTGTGCAAACTGTGTTACAGCCAGGCACAATCATTGCTGTAGCGTAATATTGTTTTGTAGTTCCTTTACAAAGAAACAACACAGCCAAAGTTGCACGTTTCAATAATGCCAGAAAGCGTAAGCAGAGTACCATATTGAAATGCTGTTCAAAAACCAGGCAGAGAAAATGTAAAGCAAGATTAAACAATCCTTGACCTAGACATAGCTATTGCGGCTCATGCGGGCGCATTTGTGGTCCTGGCATTCTTCATATTTGAGGCGTGGCCGTGCTACTGGTATTGGTATATATTAACATGTTGCAGTGTGCTGCCGGGCGTGACAGAATTATTCACCATGGTATCATCACTGAGACGATCATACTAGTTGTTTTGTCTAGATATTTATTTATATATATACATCTTAATGACATTCTATTCTTCCCACAATCTCAAATTGACCACTGACGTACCGTAGCACGATGGCAAAGTGCCAACTAAACTAGGTGTGCACGCTTGGTTTAGCGGTACCACTATGATTCCAGATGTAGAAGTTTTCGATGAGTTATCTCATGTTTTTAACTAGATGAGTTGCGAAACCAAAAGTTTTAGTCCTGTTCGGTGCCGTACAACATGAACCATGTTGATGTGTCATCAAACCCAACTCGACGAGAACAACATTTGTGAACCAGCTGTGTCAGTTTGAAAGAGTACAATGTGCCCAGAATTACAGCTAGTCCGATTTCTTGTCTGCATAGAGAAAAAGTTTTTACTGTAATGTAAGCATACATGATCTTTTTTTCTCTAAAGAGAAAATCAGATTTATCTGACTACTGCGACCTGTCTTAAGCAACCTGCCAAGGGAATCGCAGAAAGTGACTGCTTAGCACAGGTGGCTGCGTAATAGACGGCAAATGTATAATAAAACAACATATTGGGAATCTGGAAACCAGCTGCAATATGCAGGTTGGCTGCTTAATGGAGGTGATCGCTAACACAAAACCTGGTTTGACTGTTACGTAAGCATGGTTGGTGAAATGTTTGAAATAAAATTTAAGTAAAAATATGTTTACGTCACTTGACGGCAGTCCGGTTTCTATGTAGGTAGTTTACTTGTTCATTCATGGACTATATGTTGACATGTATGAATGAATATTTGATATGTATGTAAAATTAGGGGAAGTCGTGATAGCGCAGTGGATGCGCGTTTGCTTCAGGTGCTAACGGTCCGGAGTTCGAGCCCCGCTGGAGCCGTTACGATTGTGCCCTTAGGCAAGGCATTTAAATTCCACATTGCCTCTTCTATCTCCTTCATGGTGATGGATTCCATCAGGAATGAGGTCTCGAGAGTGATTAATATAAGTTGAAAGAACTTGTTTCGCAATCAAGCTAAAATAAATTGGTATAAACTAAAATTAGGGGTTACCGAAAAGGGGCCCCTAAAAGTGAATAACGAACGAGAGTAATAAATCAACATCTGACGAGGAGCAATAATTATTTAATATCATCAACGCCTTTGTTTTACTATCGACCGTTTCAGTAAATGTTTAAAAATTGATATCCGATGAAATCTGTTGAAAGTAGTAAATCAGCCAGTCCGTCCGATTGATATGAAGCAGAGCCAGTCCGTCCGATTGATATGAAGCAGAATGAAAATCGTGTATATTTTTTTATAATAATTTAATGTAAATAGTGTATAGCGTGTATTTGTACTATGCAATTGAAAAATATGTTTGTGAATTACTATGTAATAACCGAAAAATACAATCTACATAGGAAGTGAATCTGTGTTCAGTGTCAGATTTTTAGATCAAGGACAGCAAGAACAGTTGCAACAACCTTTTGTGCATACATGCTTATATTGTCTGGTTGTCCCCCACCCCGAGATTTAATGGAGTTGTGGCCCTTTAAGCAAAGCATCATGCATATGAAGTCCATGTTGTCAAAGAGTGTTTCGGCCTCGTAAGTCGCTGATCATCCGCATGTTTTTTTCTTCTGATCTATTGACCAAGTTATTTTATGAATTTGACCCAATTTATGGCGAAACTGTAGCAAGTCTAGTTAGATCAAATTCTAACCCGAAAGTTGTAACTCCACAAATTACTAGATTCGAGATATAGATTCAGTTAAAGTTCAGTGGTATTTTGTATAGACCCTCGCATAAAGACAGGTAGCCTGGGCTCCAGTCTGTCGACAGACGGATCTGTAGTCCAGTGGTAACATGCTGGACTGGTAATCCAGGGACCGCAGGAATAACTAATCTCTTCAGGAGGCATATGGGCAACCGGTAGCGACGATAACTAAACGTAAAACACACACTCCAGTCTGTCGATTTTTAACTTGTCATTTTGCCATTATCAGAAACTCAATACGGCCCCATTAATGATCTCGGTGTTAAAATATATTTATTTGACTGACAGGAAAAATATATCGACGCCTGTTTCCAGGCTAAAAGACGTGTTGAGAAAATGGGAACCACTCGGAAGTAAAGATCAAAGAAATTAATTAAGCGCTGTAAATTATGTGAAATCATTAAAAAAATGCACTGATGCATAACAAGAAATTTGAGCTGTAAAAGTATGCTCGTGTTATACCGTTTCAGTTATTTCAAAGTTGATCAATTATTGAGTTGGAACAAACTGATTTAACCCATTCAACACCAAGTAACTGACATGGACTGGTGGTGCACGATATTTTTAGACCAATAAATTAAAAGAAAATTACATTTGGACCAGTTCATTTATCAAAATGGGTAATTTTGGTCTAAAAATAGTTGGCAAAAAGTGCAGATCCTGATGAGGCAACTTGTCATGAGCCGGCTCATCTGGATCTACACTTTTTGTAAGCCTATTGAGAGGCCTGTGGTGTTGAAAGGATCAAAAATAAATATTTATTATTTATACATTAAAGGACAGGACTCCATCGCGAAGTGTAAATTAAACATTAAAGGACAGGACTCCATCGCGAAGTGTACATTAAAGGACAGGACTCCATTGCTGAAGTGTAAATTAAACATTAAAGGACTGGACTCCATCGTGAAGTGTAAATTAAACATTAAAGGACAGGACTCCATTGCTGAAGTGTAAATTAAACATTTTAAAGGACAGGACTCCATCGCAAAGTGTAAATTAAACATTAAAGGACAGGACTCCATCGTGAAGTGTAAATTAAACATTAACGGACAGGACTCCATCGCGAAGTGTAAATTAAACATTAAAGGACAAGACTCCATTGCTGAAGTGTAAATTAAACATTAAAGGACAGGACTCCATCGCAGAAGTGTAAATTAAACATTAAAGGACAGGACTCCATCGTGAAGTGTAAATTAAACATTAAAGGACAGAACTCCATCGCTGAAGTGTACATTCTCATTGATTTCCCCGGGGCTGGCTTAACCGACGTAATCAGTTATCCAGTACTAAGAAATGTGTGTGAGGTGCCTTGCTTGCTCAAGGGCACTATATATGTGCTCTGACCGAGTATCGACCCCGGGACACCTTCAATTCCAAATCTAACGCTCTGCAACTGGACCACGAACGTAACAAAGTACCGGTATAGCTCAGACTTCTCTCTGTCTTGATTGTCTAGCTCAAGTCCTGGATATTTAAGCCGACAATAAAATAATAATTTGTGGAAAGAATTACCGGAATCTTTTAGCTTTTAGTTCCATCTATATATCACAATACAAATGTATGTTTCTGTATATTTCTTAATGTATATTACATGTATCCTGATATATAAATATGTTTAAACTAATAACATAACAATGACCCTAACAAAAATATACAGTAACATTTTGTATTGGCAAGTTCACGTTATACAAAGAACAAATACAGCAATGTACTCCACCAAAGGACTGTGTAAAAATATCGTGGTCAGTTGCACAACCTACTCGCTCCATCGGGGAATCGCTCCATCGGGGGCCACACACTGTCCCTCTTTAGAAGTGGAGCTAGTGGTGACCGGCCCATGTTGGAGAATACGTCTCTCTCAGATGTTCGCTTCTTCCTAATTTGATCTATTGTTCATATACCAGGGTTCATTTTAGGTCAGAATTTTTGGGAGAAGTGAGAAAGCGCGTGATCGCTTCCTTAAATGGTGTTCTTTAATATACTTCTGCAAAATAGGGTTAAAATACACAGTACAACCATTAAATACAACATTTGAATAGGAGGAGTGCTTTATAATGGGCCAGTGTATCTTACTAGACAAAATTTTGTTTGAAAATCGTAAAAAAAAACAAAAAATATTTTTTTTAGGGAGAAGTGGGGACCCCATAGGGCGAAGTCAGGGTCCCTAGGGCGACAATTTCGCCCACATCGCCCTCTAGAATGATCCCTGTATACGATATACAGAGGACACTTGGCTCTAAGAGCCGAAAAAAATTCTCCCTTTTATCCCTTAAACGTCTCCCTATAATCCAGGGTTCATTCTAGATCAGAATGTTTGGGAGAAGTGAGAAAGTGTACGATTGCGTCTGTAAATGGTGTTATTTAATATATTTCATCAAAATTGGGTTAAAATACACAACATGACCTTTAAATAGAACATATGAATAGAAGCAGTGCTTTATAATGGGCCAGTGTATATAAAAAAACATTTTAGGGAGAAGTGGGGGTCCCCAGGGGGGCGAAATCAGGGTCCCTAGGGTAGATGATTTCGCCCAAGTCGCCCTCATGAATGAGCCCAGCCCAGCAATACTTCTTTGAAATGAGGTTTAATTTAATAAAAATTGAACAAATCCCTCTGTGGAGTACATTATTCGTTCTTTGTTAAAAAAATAACATTTTAAGAAGTCCGACGGAAGGAGTGTTTAAGCGTGTATCACGCGTATATCACGGTTACCAGTTCTAATATCTATAAGTTTCATTGTACATGGTATGTACCGATAACTAGACATATACTATACATATAAACATGACTTAAATAATGTAATATCACAGAATATACATGTTCCTAGCACTCCATCCAGCACCTCTATGTATACAAGTACCCGAGCAGGGCTCCCTCCAACACCTCTATGTATACAAGTACCCGAGCTGGGCTCCCTCCAGCACCTCTATGTATACAAGTACCCGAGCAGGGCTCCCTCCAACACCTCTATGTATACAAGTACCCGAGCAGGGCTCCCTCCAACACCTCTATGTATACAAGTACCCGAGCAGGGCTCCCTCCAACACCTCTATGTATACAAGTACCCGAACTGGGCTCCCTCCAGCACCTCTATGTATACAAGTACCCGAGCTGGGCTCACCCTAGGTCACCATTTTTGGGAGAATTGAGAAAGCGTGCTATTGCGCCCGTAAATAGTATTACAGTTAAACCTGTGTTAGTGATCACCTGTAATAAGCAGCCAATCTATATTGGAAGTCGTGATAGCGCAGTGGATGCACGGTCGCTTCAGGTGCGAAAGGTCCGGATTTCGAGCCCCGCTGGAGCCGTTACGATTGTGCCCTTAGACAAGGCATTAAATTTCCACGTTGCCTCTTCTCTCTCCCTCGTGGCGATGGATTCCATCAGGAATGAGGTCTCGAGAGTGATTAATATAAGTTGTAAGAACTTGTTTCGAGCTAAAATAAATTTGTATAAACTTGCATAATCTGAATTAAGCAGCCAGTTTCCAGATGTAGCTTTACTATACATGTGCCCTGTATTAAGCGGCCATCTGTGCTAAGCAGCTACTTTCTGTGATTCCCTTGGCTGGCTGCTTAAGACAGGTTTGATGGTATTTAATAAATGTTCAATAAAATAGGGCTAAAATACACAATATGACCATTAAATACAATATTTCTATACGAGTGCTTTATCTATTGCCAGTGTATGTTACTGAACAATACGTTTTTTAGTGATAAGTTGGGCCACGCGCCGGAGACGCCATGTTCCCTATGGCGACCGTTTCGCTCATGTCTCCCTTTAGAATGAACCCTGGTATAAATGATACAGCTACAGTTTCACCCCTGGATTATGTACAGTTAATGAATGTGTAAGGTGAACTAATGCAATGAAAACCAACATGTAAACTATTGTTGCTGACTAACTAGTGGAAGTCGTGATGGCGCAGTGGATGCGCCTTCGCTTCAGGTGCGAAAGGTCTGGAGTTCGAGCCCCGCTGGAGCCGTTACGATTATGTCCTTAGGCAAGGCATTTAAATTCCACATTGCCTCTTCTCTCTCCCTCGTGGCGATGGATTCCATCAGTAATGAGGTCTCGAGAGTGATTTATATAAGTTGAAAGAACTTGTTTCGCAATCGAGCTAAAATAAATTTGTATAAAAAAAACTAACGGAACACGTTGTCCTCGCTGTTACAGAATAGGTGAACAGATAACGTCCTCATTGGTACGCATAAAGAAAAGAATATTGTAATACCCGAACGTTGAACACATAAACAATAAGCTAGTTTAACGCCAAATCCAAAAGAAATATTTAACATCGAAGTATAACTTGCTGGGCTTAGCACAAAAAGTGCGTACCGATAAAGACGGTAGATGGAACAGTGTCGCGCTCGGCCAACGAATATGGTTTTTTTCTTCAGTTGACGAATATGTCCCATACATTACAGCTAAACCTATGCTAAAGACCACTTCTGAATACGGTACAGCCAGTCTCATTGGAGGTCCTTACAGACAGGTTTTACTGTAGGTGTAATGGCTTATAGATAACTATTGGTCATATCTATGAGCAACAGTCGCTATGGACACCAATTATCCTTGACTTCTCTAGCGAGGGGACTGCCTATCCCATACATAAGTCCACAAGATGCCCATAGATAACTATCTACCATATCTATGAGCAACAGTTGCTATGGACACCATTTATCCTTGACCTCTCTAGAGCCTATCCCATACATAAGTCCACAAGACGCCATCTTTTAACGACCTTCCTTTCAACAGCCTAGAGAGCTTACATCGGTGATCTACCGGAGTTCAGGTACAGACATGATGGTGTAGTTTATTCTAAGGGTTAAAAGCCTATATTTAAAGCAATATGGAACGCTTCATCCTTGGTTTATCTCGGCGTTTTCTTCGCTCCTTTTACTGGCAGCTTCCCTCGTGTAGCGGCACCACCAGTTTTTCCTTAAATGCAAATCATGGAAGTTTATTAAAGTTGGTGTCCAACAAAACGCGTTTCATCAATCTGAATAAAGGCTGTATTCACCCTGTGCCATCCGATACAACAATTTGTGATTTACTGTGAAAAGAATTAAAACAAGCAAATTCGATTAATTGATATCGCCTGCCACACTGGAATTTTGAGTAAATTAAAGGGCAATAACTCTGGTGTTACTGGGCCGATTCCCATGAAAAGTGCGTGTGTGTGAACGCACTAGCAAGGCGCATACTTAGTTTAAGTTTCATAAATTTCCACCCATTGAATACTGAGAACTGGCTCCGGACGGACGACACCAAATAATTATCCCTCGCCGAAATTGCAGCAGAAGATAATAAAGGAAGGCATGCTTCACAATAAAGACAATTTGTTGCATCTTGTACCAGATTGCATTGGGCTGGACAACCTCCTCACATGGGATTCAAACCCACAGTGGTGACGGGCAAGTGACGAAAGATTATGATAATTATTAGGGGATCAAACCTACTCTCCTTAGAGTACGCGTCCAGAATGTTACCACTGACTACTGATCTGCTTACAAATATAATTTGGTAACTTGTTTTGAAGTCAAGCTCCAGATTGTGTGACTTTGATTTCCATATAACACTAAATTATAAATAACGATTGGAGTCAAGTTCTAATTAAAAATTTATTTACACCATGTAAAGCTCGATCAAGCTCAAATTGATTTAAGTCAAGCATTAACTGGTTTATGTCAAGCTCAAATTGATTTAAGTCAAAAACTGGTTTATGTCAAGCTCAAATTGATTTAAGTCGAGCATTAAGTTTAACTGGTTTATGTCAAGCTCAAATTGATTTAAGTCAAGCATTAATTGGTTTATGTTAAGCTCAAACTGATTTAAGTCAAGCATTAAATTTAACTGGTTTATGTCAAGCTCAAATTGATTTAAGTCAAGCAGTAACTGGTTTATGTCAAGCTCAAACTGATCTAAGTCAAGCAGTAACTGGTTTATGTCAAGCTCAAATTGTCTAATTCAAGATTTACGGGTAACTCGTTTAAGTCAAGTTCTAATTTGTCATTTTCTTACTGGCTTATGGCAAGCTCTAATCAAATCAAAGTTTAAACTTTATTTATTTTACAACGATTGCGAAGCAAGTTTTAACAACTTATATTAAGCACTCATTGGCATGGATGAAAGCGTAAATGTGGTCATTCGGGTGACAGGAAACCGGAGTACCCGGAGAAAACCCACCTGTCCGATTTGGTGACCACCGTACCATACTTCCCAGTCCGAGGATTGAACCCGGGTTGCATTGGCGAGAAGCGAGCGCGCTAACCACTGCGCTAATCGGACAGCTTTAATTGATTTAAGTTAAGTTCTAACTGGTTTGGTTTAAACATGGTTCGCCGGAGGCGAGGGTAAATAAGCTCAATCATCATCATTGGTTTAAACATATTTATTCATTCATAATGTACAGTACATATCTATTGTATACAGAATGAAAATGGATTTAATCGAAAGCGTAAAGCTTATTGAGATTATCTCCACAACTGGTTTAAGTCAAGCTCTAATTTGCTTAAGTCAATTTCTTACTGGCTTAGGGCAAGCTTTAATTGATTTAAGTTAAGCTCTAACTGGCTTAAATCCATGGAGTGTGAGCACAACATTAGAACCATGTTCTGGCAAACTACATCCATGGACTGTGAGCACAACATTAGAACCATGTTCTGGCAAACTACATCCATGGACTGTGAGCACAACATTAGAACCATGTTCTGGCAAACTAAATCCATGGACTGTGAGCACAACATTAGAACCATGTTCTGGCAAACTAAATCCATGGACTGTGAGCACAACATTAGAACCATGTTCTGGCAAACTACATCCATGGACTGTGAGCACAACATTAGAACCATGTTCTGGCAAACTAAATCCATGGACTGTGAGCACAACATTAGAACCATGTTCTGGCAAACTAAATCCATGGACTGTGAGCACAACATTAGAACCATGTTCTGGCAAACTAAATCCATGGACTGTGAGCACAACATTAGAACCATGTTCTGGCAAACTAAATCCATGGACTGTGAGCACAACATTAGAACCATGTTCTGGCAAACTAAATCCATGGACTGTGAGCACAACACTAGAACCATGTTCTGGCAAACTACCCTATCAACTAAAGAATCCCCTTTCTTTGACACCATCTGACAAGAATGCCGGGTTCGATCCTTGATTCGACTGGGAAGTATGTGAGATGGTACGGTGGTCGCCAGATCGGACAGGTGGGTTTTCTTCGGGTACTCTTTCATCCGCGCCAACGATAGTGATTAATACAAGTTGTTAAAATTTGCTTCGCAATCGTTGTAAAAGAAATAAAGTTTAAAAAAAGAAAAGAAATTCAGTATATTCAGTATATTCAGTAATACAGTCAAACCTGTCTTAAGCAGCCAGAAAAGGGAATGGCAGAAAGTGGCCGCTTAGCACAGGTGGCTGCTTAATAGAGGTCAAACATATAATAAAACAACACATCTGGAAACTGGCTGCTTAATCAAGGTTGGCTGCTTAATAGAGGTGACCACTAACACAGGTTTGACTGTATGTCAAAAACTAAAAAGTTTGAAGCAAACAGTCACCTTGAGGTTTGTTGAGTGCAAGAAGACGTCTTGGGTTCTGTTTGCATCCGTCCTTCGCCATGAGGTGGTTTTTCCAGCCGTCCTCACCTGACAGGTGATTCTGATGACACAGCGGACAGTGGTTCATTCCGGGCTTAGCCGCTGTAAATAGATATGTACATTCACTCAATTTAATTTATGGAGCATTTATTTCAGTCTTACCCCATAACAAGCAGAATAAATTAGACGGAATGTGCAAAACAACATAGATCCAGATCAGCCCCGCTATGCGTCTGATCAGGATCCATGTTGTTTGCTATTCAGACAGTGTAGAGCTCCACTATCCGAATAGCAAACAGCATAGAGCCTGATCAGATTGCACGTTCTATGCCGTCTGATCTGGCTCTATGCTGTATGCAAAAGCGAGTTTAGTTGTGATTAGCTAAGTCGTGTTCCTATTTAGAAAGATGAAACTGGGCTGTATACGAATGCCCCATTATTGTATGCCACAAATGTTATCAAATACGCTAAATGAGATTGTAGGTTTCGCGCTGTCTGTCACCAATGACGTCACTTTGTGGAAGTCGTGATAGTGCTGTGGTAGCGCGTTTACTTCAGGTGCGAAAAGCCTCGAGTTCAAGCCCTGCTGAAGCAGTTACGATTGTCCCCTTAGGCAAGGCATTTAAATTCCACATTGCCTCTTCTCTCTCCCTCGTGGCGCTGGATTTCATCAAGAATGAGGTCTCGAGAGAGATTAATATAAGTTGTAAGAACTTGTTTCGCAATCGAGCTAAAATAAATTTATATACACAATCCAGTTTCCCCAGGCTGTCATTTTGCCAGAAGCTAAAAAGTGAAAAATCAACAGACTGGCACCCTAAATGCAAAAAAACGGAAAAAATTATATAATTTCGCTTTTTTACATGATTTACACTTAAACTGATAAGGAACCTACTTAAAATATGGATTGTACATTAGATACACAAAATAAGAAATTATAGATTAAAACTACAACACAGATACAAACTTTGAGAAATGGAAGGATAATTGAAATTAAAGACATCACCCTAGGGCATAATAAAATCATTTACAATACTATCATGAATAAAGTACAAACAATATAACATAATTTTAAAGGAAAATGTAAAACTTGTGTGACACTGATTTTGTAACGAATACAATATGTATGGTAGCAACTTTTTTTAGAAATTGTAACAATCAGTTTGAACAGGGATATATCTTTAACCCTTTCCTTCATAGAGATTTAGGTTAATATACTATTATATCTCCATACAAATGACAGCCATTTAACCCTTTCCTTCATAGAGATTTAGGTTAATATACTATTATATCTCCATACAAATGACAGCCATTTAACCCTTTCCTTCATAGAGATTTAGGTTAATATACTATTATATCTCCATACAAACGACAGCCATTTAACCCTTTCCTTCAGAGATTTAGGTTAATATACTATTATATCTCCATACAAACGACAGCCATTTAACCCTTTCCTTCATAGAGATTTAGGTTAATATACTATTATATCTCCATACAAACGACAGTCATTTAACCATTTCCTTCATAGAGGTTTAGGTTAATATACTATTATATCTCCATACAAACGCCAGCCATTTAACCCTTTCCTTCATAGAGATTTAAGTTAATATACTATTATATCTCCATACAAACGACAGCCATTTAACCATTTCCTTCATAGAGATTTAAGTTAATATACTATTATATCTCCATAGAAACGACAGCCATTTAACCCTTTCCTTCATAGAGATTTAGGTTAATATACTATTATATCTCCATACAAACGACAGCCATTTAACCCTTTCCTTCATAGAGATTTAGGTTAATATACTATTATATCTCCATAGAAACGACAGCCATTTAGCTATCATGCAGTGGATAAGTAGTCGCCATATCTATCCCACCTCCATAGATATTACTGGGACTTCATAGAGATTTAGGTTAATATACTATTATATCTCCATAAACGACAGCCATTTAGCTATCATGCAGTGGATAAGTAGTCGCCATATCTATCCCACCTCCATAGATATTACTGGGACTACATAGAGATTTAGGTTAATATACTATTATATCTCCATACAAACGACAGCCATTTAGCTATCATGCAGTGGATAAGTAGTCGCCATATCTATCCCACCTCCATAGATATTACTGGGACTACATAGAGATTTAGGTTAATATACTATTATATCTCCATACAAACGACAGCCATTTAGCTATCATGCAGTGGATAAGTAGTCGCCATATCTATCCCACCTCCATAGATATTACTGGGACTACATAGAGATTTAGGTTAATATACTATTATATCTCCATACAAACGACAGCCATTTAGCTATCATGCAGTGGATAAGTAGTCGCCATATCTATCCCACCTCCATAGATATTACTGGGACTACATAGAGATTTAGGTTAATATACTATTATATCTCCATACAAACGACAGCCATTTAGCTATCATGCAGTGGATAAGTAGTCGCCATATCTATCCCACCTCCATAGATATTACTGGGACTACATAGAGATTTAGGTTAATATACTATTATATCTCCATACAAACGACAGCCATTTAGCTATCATGCAGTGGATAAGTAGTCGCCATATCTATCCCACCTCCATAGATATTACTGGGACTACATGGAGATTTAGGTTAATATACTATAATATATCTCCATACAAATGACAGCCATTTAGCTATCATGCAGTGGATAAGTAGTCGCCATATCTATCCCACCTTCATAGATATTACTGGGACTACATAGAGATTTAGGTTAATATACTATTATATCTGCATACAAACGACAGCCATTTAGCTATCATGCAGTGGATAAGTAGTCGCCATATCTATCCCACCTCCATAGATATTACTGGGACTACATGGAGATTTAGGTTAATATATTATTATATCTCCATACAAACGACAGTCATTTAGCTATCATGCAGTGGATAAGTAGTCGCCATATCTATCCCACCTCCATAGATATTACTGGGACTACATGGAGATTTAGGTTAATATACTATTATATCTCCATACAAACGACAGCCATTTAGCTATCATGCAGTGGATAAGTAGTCGCCATATCTATCCCACCTCCATAGATATTACTGGGACTACATAGAGATTTAGGTTAATATACTATTATATCTCCATACAAACGACAGCCATTTAGCTATCATGCAGTGGATAAGTAGTCGCCATATCTATCCCACCTCCATAGATATTACTGGGACTACATAGAGATTTAGGTTAATATACTATTATATCTCCATACAAACGACAGCCATTTAGCTATCATGCAGTGGATAAGTAGTCGCCATATCTATCCCACCTCCATAGATATTACTGGGACTACATAGAGATTTAGGTTAATATACTATTATATCTCCATACAAACGACAGCCATTTAGCTATCATGCAGTGGATAAGTAGTCGCCATATCTATCCCACCTCCATAGATATTACTGGGACTACATAGAGATTTAGGTTAATATACTATTATATCTCCATACAAACGACAGCCATTTAGCTATCATGCAGTGGATAAGTAGTCGCCATATCTATCCCACCTCCATAGATATTACTGGGACTACATAGAGATTTAGGTTAATATACTATTATATCTCCATACAAACGACAGCCATTTAGCTATCATGCAGTGGATAAGTAGTCGCCATATCTATCCCACCTCCATAGATATTACTGGGACTACATAGAGATTTAGGTTAATATACTATTATATCTCCATACAAACGACAGCCATTTAGCTATCATGCAGTGGATAAGTAGTCGCCATATCTATCCCACCTCCATAGATATTACTGGGACTACATAGAGATTTAGGTTAATATACTATTATATCTCCATACAAACGACAGCCATTTAGCTATCATGCAGTGGATAAGTAGTCGCCATATCTATCCCACCTCCATAGATATTACTGGGACTACATAGAGATTTAGGTTAATATACTATTATATCTCCATACAAACGACAGCCATTTAGCTATCATGCAGTGGATAAGTAGTCGCCATATCTATCCCACCTCCATAGATATTACTGGGACTACATAGAGATTTAGGTTAATATACTATTATATCTCCATACAAACGACAGCCATTTAGCTATCATGCAGTGGATAAGTAGTCGCCATATCTATCCCACCTCCATAGATATTACTGGGACTACATAGAGATTTAGGTTAATATACTATTATATCTCCATACAAACGACAGCCATTTAGCTATCATGCAGTGGATAAGTAGTCGCCATATCTATCCCACCTCCATAGATATTACTGGGACTACATAGAGATTTAGGTTAATATACTATTATATCTCCATACAAACGACAGCCATTTAGCTATCATGCAGTGGATAAGTAGTCGCCATATCTATCCCACCTCCATAGATATTACTGGGACTACATAGAGATTTAGGTTAATATACTATTATATCTCCATACAAACGACAGCCATTTAGCTATCATGCAGTGGATAAGTAGTCGCCATATCTATCCCACCTCCATAGATATTACTGGGACTACATAGAGATTTAGGTTAATATACTATTATATCTCCATACAAACGACAGCCATTTAGCTATCATGCAGTGGATAAGTAGTCGCCATATCTATCCCACCTCCATAGATATTACTGGGACTACATAGAGATTTAGGTTAATATACTATTATATCTCCATACAAACGACAGCCATTTAGCTATCATGCAGTGGATAAGTAGTCGCCATATCTATCCCACCTCCATAGATATTACTGGGACTACATAGAGATTTAGGTTAATATACTATTATATCTCCATACAAACGACAGCCATTTAGCTATCATGCAGTGGATAAGTAGTCGCCATATCTATCCCACCTCCATAGATATTACTGGGACTACATAGAGATTTAGGTTAATATACTATTATATCTCCATACAAACGACAGCCATTTAGCTATCATGCAGTGGATAAGTAGTCGCCATATCTATCCCACATCCATAGATATTACTGGGACTACATATAGATTTAGGTTAATATACTATTATATCTCCATACAAACGACAGCCATTTAGCTATCATGCAGTGGATAAGTAGTCGCCATATCTATCCCACCTCCATAGATATTACTGGGACTACATAGAGATTTAGGTTAATATACTATTATATCTCCATACAAACGACAGCCATTTAGCTATCATGCAGTGGATAAGTAGTCGCCATATCTATCCCACCTCCATAGATATTACTGGGACTTCATAGAGATTTAGGTTAATATACTATTATATCTCTATACAAACGACAGCCATTTAGCTATCATGCAGTGGATAAGTAGTCGCCATATCTATCCCACCTCCATAGATATTACTGGGACTACATAGAGATTTAGGTTAATATACTATTATATCTCCATACAAACGACAGCCATTTAGCTATCATGCAGTGGATAAGTAGTCGCCATATCTATCCCACATCCATAGATATTACTGGGACTACATAGAGATTTAGGTTAATATACTATTATATCTGCATACAAACGACAGCCATTTAGCTATCATGCAGTGGATAAGTAGTCGCCATATCTATCCCACCTCCATAGATATTACTGGGACTACATAGAGATTTAGGTTAATATACTATTATATCTCCATACAAACGACAGCCATTTAGCTATCATGCAGTGGATAAGTAGTCGCCATATCTATCCCACCTCCATAGATATTACTGGGACTACATGGAGATTTAGGTTAATATACTATTATATCTCCATACAAACGACAGCCATTTAGCTATCATGCAGTGGATAAGTAGTCGCCATATCTATCCCACCTCCATAGATATTACTGGGACTACATGGAGATTTAGGTTAATATACTATATATATCTCCATACAAGTGACAGCCATTTAGCTATCATGCAGTGGATAAGTAGTCGCCATATCTATCCCACCTCCATAGATATTACTGGGACTACATAGAGATTTAGGTTAATATACTATTATATCTCCATACAAACGACAGCCATTTAGCTATCATGCAGTGGATAAGTAGTCGCCATATCTATCCCACCTCCATAGATATTACTGGGACTACATAGAGATTTAGGTTAATATACTATTATATCTCCATACAAACGACAGCCATTTAGTTATCATGCAGTGGATAAGTAGTCGCCATATCTATCCCACATCCATAGATATTACTGGGACTACATAGAGATTTAGGTTAATATACTATTATATCTCCATACAAACGACAGCCATTTAGCTATCATGCAGTGGATAAGTAGTCGCCATATCTATCCCACATCCATAGATATTACTGGGACTACATAGAGATTTAGGTTAATATACTATTATATCTCCATACAAACGACAGCCATTTAGCTATCATGCAGTGGATAAGTAGTCGCCATATCTATCCCACATCCATAGATATTACTGGGACTACATAGAGATTTAGGTTAATATACTATTATATCTCCATACAAACGACAGCCATTTAGCTATCATGCAGTGGATAAGTAGTCGCCATATCTATCCCACCTCCATAGATATTACTGGGACTACATAGAGATTTAGGTTAATATACTATTATATCTCCATACAAACGACAGCCATTTAGCTATCATGCAGTGGATAAGTAGTCGCCATATCTATCCCACCTCCATAGATATTACTGGGACTACATAGAGATTTAGGTTAATATACTATTATATCTCCATACAAACGACAGTCATTTAGCTATCATGCAGTGGATAAGTAGTCGCCATATCTATCCCACCTCCATAGATATTACTGGGACTTCATAGAGATTTAGGTTAATATACTATTATATCTCTATACAAACGACAGCCATTTAGCTATCATGCAGTGGATAAGTAGTCGCCATATCTATCCCACATCCATAGATATTACTGGGACTGCATAGAGATTTAGGTTAATATACTATTATATCTGCATACAAACGACAACCATTTAGCTATCATGCAGTGGATAAGTAGTCGCCATATCTATCCCACATCCATAGATATTACTGGTACTACATAGAGATTTAGGTTAATATACTATTATATCTCCATACAAACGAAAGCCATTTAGCTATCATGCAGTGGATAAGTAGTCGCCATATCTATCCCACCTCTATAGATATTACTGGGACTACATGAGATTCTGGCCTGCATTATGAGCATTGGTTTGGCTACTACATTGTCAATGTATGTCGTATTGGTAATGGCATCAAGAGGTGCTTCTATGAGGGAAATGGTTAATGTATGTCGTATTGGTAATGGCGCCAAGAGCTGCTTTTATGAGGAAAATGGTTAATGTATGTCATATTGGTAATGGCATCAAGAGGTGCTTCTATGAGGGAAATGGTTAATGTATGTCGTATTGGTAATGGCGTCAAGAGGTGCTTCTATGAGAGAAATGGTTAATGTATGTTGTATTGGTAATGGCGTCAAGAGGTGCTTCTATGAGGGAAATGGTTAATGTATGTCGTATTGGTAATGGCGTCAAGAGGTGCTTCTAAGAGGGAAAGGGTCAATGTATGTCGTATTGGTAATGGCGTCAAGAGGTGCTTCTATGAGGGAAAGGGTTAATGTATGTCGTATTGGTAATGGCGTCAAGAGGTGCTTCTAAGAGGGAAAGGGTCAATGTATGTCGTATTGGTAATGGCGTCAAGAGGTGCTTCTAAGAGGGACGGGTTAATGTATGTCGTATTGGTAATGGCGTCAAGAGGTGCTTCTAAGAGGGAAAGGGTTAATGTATGTCGTATTGGTAATGGCGTCAAGAGGTGCTTCTAAGAGGGATAGGGTTAATGTATGTCGTATTGGTAATGGCATCAAGAGGTGCTTCTAAGAGGGAACGGGTTAATCAATTGATAACATTTCATATGCATAAACATAAAAAGCATAAACATAAAAATAAAGAAATGACCACACTTTTCTGCATATCTTATTTTAACACCCCTCACCATCGTTTTGTCCTTTAGCATGATATTTCAATCTTACCATTGCAAGCTTTTTCGGACACGTGTTGCTCGTGTTCTGGTGTTGTGATGGCTTCAGTACATCGGTTACACTTGGCGTAGTTTGATTTAGCCTCACACTCAGTTAACAAATGGTCGGTATAGCTTGCTATTTCAACAACCTGTAAAACAATAGCATTTTATGTTTTGCAATGAAATATAGCCTTGTATCAGTGAAATAAGACGGATATGTAGTCCAATGGTAACACGCTGGTCTGGTAATCCAGGGATCGCAGGTTCGATCCCCCGTCTGACCCTAATAAAATAAACAGTCTTTCAAATGGGACGTTAAACCGAGGTCTCGTGTCGGTGCTTTACACCGTGCACGTAAAAGAACCAGAGGAGATTCTGGAATGGGTCTCTGTCTGTATCATGCACTATCCTCCAAAATCTAAAATAACTAATTTCTTCAGGAGGCGTCGCTCATATGGGCAACCGGTAGCGACGATAAATAAACGTAAAAAACAACAACATGAAATAAAGTGTGTTATCTCCCCCTGGTCATGTATGATTGTCAAACACAACATTCTCGTGCCATTTAGCAAACGGTTGCATCATTTTCTTTCATAAAAACGCTTTTGAGCCTAAAATAAAGAGAACATTTGTTTGTTTAAGTGAATAGTTGAATAATATTTCACTCATGAACATAGAAAGCTATTATTATCACTCGTCGCTCACTCGTTGCTTTCAATATTCATTCGGTGACTTATTCACGGTTACCTGTTTACAGTTAGCACATTGACTTATTCATGGTTACCTGTTTACAGTTGGCACATTGACTTATTCACAGTTACCTGTTTACAGTTAGCACAATGACTTATTCACAGTTACCTGTTTACAGTTAGCACAATGACTTATTCATGGTTACCTGTTTACAGTTAGCACATTGACTTATTCACGGTTACCTGTTTACAGTTGGCACAATGACTTATTCATGGTTACCTGTTTACAGTTGGTACATTGACTTATTCACAGTTACCTGTTTACAGTTAGCACATTGACTTATTCACAGTTACCTGTTTACAGTTAGCACAATGACTTATTCACAGTTACCTGTTTACAGTTAGCACAATGACGTATTCACAGTTACCTGTTTACAGTTAGCACACTGACTTATTCACAGTTACCTGTTTACAGTTAGCACAATGACTTATTCAATGCTACCTGTTTACAGTTAGCACAATGACTTATTCACAGTTACCTGTTTACAGTTGGTACATTGACTTATTCACAGTTACCTGTTTACAGTTAGCACAATGACTTATTCATGGTTACCTGTTTACAGTTAGCACAATGACTTATTCATGGTTACCTGTTTACAGTTGGTACATTGACTTATTCACAGTTACCTGTTTACAGTTAGCACATTGACTTATTCACAGTTACCTGTTTACAGTTGGTACATTGACTTATTCATGGTTACCTGTTTACAGTTAGCACAATGACTTATTCACAGTTACCTGTTTACAGTTAGCACAATGACTTATTCATGGTTACCTGTTTACATTTAGCACAATGACTTATTCACAGTTACCTGTTTACAGTTGGCACAATGACTTATTCACAGTTACCTGTTTACAGTTGGCATATTGACTTATTCACAGTTACCTGTTTACAGTTGGCACATTGACTTATTCACAGTTACCTGTTTACAGTTAGCACACTGACTTATTCACAGTTACCTGTTTACAGTTAGCACAATGACTTATTCACAGTTACCTGTTTACAGTTGGCACAATGACGTATTCACAGTTACCTGTTTACAGTTGGCACAATGACTTATTCATGGTTACCTGTTTACAGTTGGTACATTGACTTATTCACAGTTACCTGTTTACAGTTAGCACATTGACTTATTCACAGTTACCTGTTTACAGTTAGCACAATGACTTATTCACAGTTACCTGTTTACAGTTAGCACAATGACGTATTCACAGTTACCTGTTTACAGTTAGCACAATGACTTATTCACAGTTACCTGTTTACAGTTAGCACAATGACTTATTCATGGTTACCTGTTTACAGTTGGTACATTGACTTATTCACAGTTACCTGTTTACAGTTAGCACAATGACTTATTCATGGTTACCTGTTTACAGTTGGTACATTGACTTATTCACAGTTACCTGTTTACAGTTAGCACAATGACTTATTCATGGTTACCTGTTTACAGTTGGTACATTGACTTATTCACAGTTACCTGTTTACAGTTAGCACATTGACTTATTCACAGTTACCTGTTTACAGTTGGTACATTGACTTATTCACAGTTACCTGTTTACAGTTAGCACAATGACTTATTCATGGTTACCTGTTTACAGTTAGCACACTGACTTATTCACGGTTACCTGTTTACAGTTAGCACAATGACTTATTCACAGTTACCTGTTTACAGTTAGCACAATGACTTATTCACAGTTACCTGTTTACAGTTAGCACAATGACTTATTCACAGTTACCTGTTTACAGTTAGCACAATGACGTATTCACAGTTACCTGTTTACAGTTAGCACAATGACTTATTCACAGTTACCTGTTTACAGTTAGCACAATGACTTATTCACAGTTACCTGTTTACAGTTGGCACAATGACTTATTCACAGTTACCTGTTTACAGTTGGCACATTGACTTATTCACAGTTACCTGTTTACAGTTGGCACATTGACTTATTCACAGTTACCTGTTTACAGTTAGCACACTGACTTATTCACAGTTACCTGTTTACAGTTAGCACAATGACTTATTCAATGCTACCTGTTTACAGTTAGCACAATGACTTATTCACAGTTACCTGTTTACAGTTGGTACATTGACTTATTCACGGTTACCTGTTTACAGTTAGCACAATGACTTATTCACAGTTACCTGTTTACAGTTAGCACAATGACTTATTCATGGTTACCTGTTTACAGTTGGTACATTGACTTATTCACAGTTACCTGTTTACAGTTAGCACAATGACTTATTCATGGTTACCTGTTTACAGTTGGTACATTGACTTATTCACAGTTACCTGTTTACAGTTAGCACAATGACTTATTCATGGTTACCTGTTTACAGTTAGCACAATGACTTATTCACGGTTACCTGTTTACAGTTGGTACATTGACTTATTCACAGTTACCTGTTTACAGTTAGCACATTGACTTATTCACAGTTACCTGTTTACAGTTGGTACATTGACTTATTCACAGTTACCTGTTTACAGTTAGCACACTGACTTAGTCACGGTTACCTGTTTACAGTTAGCACAATGACTTATTCACAGTTACCTGTTTACAGTTAGCACAATGACTTATTCACAGTTACCTGTTTACAGTTAGCACAATGACTTATTCACAGTTACCTGTTTACAGTTAGCACAATGATGTATTCACAGTTACCTGTTTACAGTTAGCACAATGACTTATTCACAGTTACCTGTTTACAGTTGGCACAATGACTTATTCACAGTTACCTGTTTACAGTTGGCACATTGACTTATTCACAGTTACCTGTTTACAGTTGGCACATTGACTTATTCACAGTTACCTGTTTACAGTTAGCACACTGACTTATTCACAGTTACCTGTTTACAGTTGGCACAATGACTTATTCACAGTTACCTGTTTACAGTTGGCACAATGACTTATTCACAGTTACCTGTTTACAGTTGGCACAATGACTTATTCACAGTTACCTGTTTACAGTTAGCACAATGACTTATTCACAGTTACCTGTTTACAGTTGGCACAATGACTTATTCACAGTTACCTGTTTACAGTTGGCACATTGACTTATTCACAGTTACCTGTTTACAGTTGGCACATTGACTTATTCACAGTTACCTGTTTACAGTTAGCACACTGACTTATTCACAGTTACCTGTTTACAGTTGGCACAATGACTTATTCACAGTTACCTGTTTACAGTTGGCACAATGACTTATTCAATGTTACCTGTTTACAGTTGGTACATTGACTTATTCACAGTTACCTGTTTACAGTTAGCACAGTGACTTATTCATGGTTACCTGTTTACAGTTGGTACATTGACTTATTCACAGTTACCTGTTTACAGTTAGCACAATGACTTATTCATGGTTACCTGTTTACAGTTGGTACATTGACTTATTCACAGTTACCTGTTTACAGTTAGCACAATGACTTATTCACAGTTACCTGTTTACAGTTGGCACAATGACTTATTCACAGTTACCTGTTTACAGTTGGCACAATGACCTATTCACAGTTACCTGTTTACAGTTAGCACAATGACTTATTCACGGTTACCTGTTTACAGTTGGTACATTGACTTATTCACAGCTACCTGTTTACAGTTAGCACAATGACTTATTCCTGGTTACCTGTTTACAGTTGGCACAATGACTTATTCATGGTTACCTGTTTACAGTTAGCACACTGACTTATTCACAGTTACCTGTTTACAGTTAGCACAATGACTTATTCATGGTCACATGTTTACAGTTAGCACATTGACTTATTCATGGTTACCTGTTTACAGTTAGCACAATGACTTATTCACAGTAACCTGTTTACAGTTAGCACAATGACTTATTCACAGTTACCTGTTTACAGTTAGCACATCGTTTCAACATTGGACAATTCTTCCAGTAATGTAGATCCAGCCCTTCCTCCGTAAAAGTTGAGTTATTTTCTCCACAGAAAATACAAATACTGAAAGTACATATGTATATACAGTCAAACATCATTACATAGAACTAGAGCACCCGCTTGCTCGCCCGGTCCTGGTAATAATCTCTATATGATGTATATTGTTCTACCTTCGATAATTCAAAAAAGAACTCACGAACCAGATCACTGGTACCATCTAAATCGACTACTGGTAAACAGGGCACAAAATGAAAGCATTTATGTATATAAGTCAAACTTAGAACACCCGCTTGCCCGGTCCCGGTAATAATTTCTATATAATGTATATTGTGTACCATCTAAATCGACTACTGGTAAACAGGGCACAAAATGAAAGCACATATGTATATAAGTCAAACTTAGAACACCCGCTTGCCCGGTCCCGGTAATAATTTCTATATAATGTATATTGTGTACCATCTAAATCGACTACTGGTAAACAGGGCACAAAATGAAAGCACATATGTATATAAGTCAAACTTAGAACACCCGCTTGCCCGGTCCCGGTAATAATTTCTATATAATGTATATTGTGTACCATCTAAATCGACTACTGGTAAACAGGGCACAAAATGAAATCACCTCTTCAGGACAATGAAGAGCACTGGCTATCAATGTTGTGTGTGAATATAAACTTAATGTATGCGAGAAATGAAGATTTTTGTAGTTGTTTATATTCAATGTCCCAGTCTAACATTTATTTATTTTACAACTATTGCGAAACAAGCTTTAACAACTTATATTAATCACTCTCGTTGGCGTGGATGAAAGAAGTGTATATGTGGTCATTGGTGTGGGAGGAAACCGGAGTACCCATGGGTGCCTCTCATTTCTAGTGGCCAATGGGCGTGCCTCTCATTTCTAGTGGCCAATGGGCGTGCCTCTAATTTCTAGTGGCCAATGGGCGTGCCTCTCATTTCTAGCCCATTCGTGCCTCTCATTTCTAGTGGCCAATGGGCGTGCCTCTCATTTCTAGTGGCCAATGGGCGTGCCTCTCATTTCTAGTGGCCAATGGGGGTGCCTCTCATTTCTAGTGGCCAATGGGGGTGCCTCTCATTTCTAGAGGCCAATGGGGGTGCCTCTCATTTCTAGTGGCCAATGGGCATGTCTCTCATTTCTAGAGGCCAAGGGAGTCAGTTAAAAATGTTTCCTTGCCCCCCCCCCCCAACATTATTATGATAAATTATTGAAAATAACATTGGTGAGCATTCACACAGTGGCAGACTAGCATACAGCTGAACATGCTAATATCCTCAAGAAACGAGACTTAAATACAGATATATACAGTCTACATCCGTACATGTCGAATTCCGTCGGACCGAACAAAATACTTCGACATAAAGTTTGACTTTTGACAGACGGATCTGTAGTCCAATGGTTAACACGCTGGACTGGTAATCCAGGGATCGCAGGTTCGATTCCCCGCCTGACCCTAATAAAATTAAGTCTTTCAGATGGGACGTTAAACCGAGGTCTCGTGTCGGTGCTTTACACCGTGCACGTAAACGAACCAGAGGAGATTTTGGAATTGGTTTCTGTTT
>CM026390.1:98059893-98114385 GCA_014843695.1 Archivesica marissinica | reverse complement strand
GTTACTTGGTGTTTGAATGGGTTAAAAGAGTAATGATGGAACTTCATCCAAAATACAGTTGGTTTTCAATTTGTAATTGCGTGTGGTCATTTAGTCTTCCCTTTTAATTTCATATTCCTGTTCAAACCGCTTTATAACACAATGTTGTTATCAAACAATTATTTGTTACAAAACCAGTATTAGCAACTTGACGTAAAATTGTGGTAAAAACATATTTCGTTGTCTTTTCGTTTGGCTCTGTTTGTAGCTGTGTTTCTTCGTACAAAATTAAAACAGCATTGAAATTAATATGCGTAAAATCCTTTTTAGAGTGATTTATTAATAATGCTGGCCAATAAATTGGAATCTTGCATAGACAGGCAATTACGTCTTTTAATACGAATAAAAATTTTAATTAAGAATATCTTACTTTAGTACCCTTAAAATGAATCAATTGGAAGGAATGTGTTAAAATGAATCAATTGGAAGGAATGTGCAAACAAGACATAGATCTTGATAAGCCCGCGGCGTAACACCACGTCTTATCAGGATCTATGTTGTTTGGTATTTAGACAAGCCTTAGTGCTTTAGTACCAATATCCGAATAACAAACAGCATTCAGCCAGACCAGACAACACGTTCTGTGCTGTCAGATCTGGCTTTAGGCTAAGCAATTTTAGTTACGATTACCAAGTTGCGATTACCAAGTTGCGATTACCAAGTTGTGATTACCAAGTTATGATTACCAAGTTACGATTACCAAGTTGCGATTACCAAGTTACGATTACCAAGTTACGATTACCAAGTTACGATTACCAAGTTACGATTACCAAGTTGCGATTACCAAGTTGCGATTACCAAGTTACGATTACCAAGTTACGATTACCAAGTTGCGATTACCAAGTTGCGATTACCAAGTTATGATTACCAAGTTGCGATTACCAAGTTACGATTACCAAGTTACGATTACCAAGTTGCGATTACCAAGTTGCAGGTTAATTATTTTCAGCTCATTATCATTTCAACTATCAGGTCTTACTGCATAATATTTATACCTGTCTTAAATATCGATACAGATGCATTGTTGCTTCAAACAAACCTCTTTCCTTTGTGCAGCATTTCTCACTTCACGGTGTCCGTAACTGCTTTACAAATACCCAATTTAATTTGTTAAAATGCGTTTTCTAAGAGCAATTATGTGATAAGTAGGGGTATAAACCGCTTCCCTTTCTTGCTTTCTAATTGAATTTCGACTGATTCAGTCAAGTACAGTCAAACATGTGTCAAACAGCCAGCCATGGGAATCTCAGAAAGTGGCTGCTTAGCACAGGTGGCTGCTTAACAGAGGTCAAATGTATAATAAAACAATGTATTAGGACTCTGGAAACTGGCTGCTTAGTACAGGTTGACTGCTTAATAATAGAGGTGATGACTAACACAGGTTTGACTGTATATCAAAGAGATCATGGTGGATTCTGATAACATCTCTATCCCACTGCAAACATGTATGGGTCCCGTCCCGTCCATATATACAGAATTTTTTTTTTTCTTTTTTAATTTTTTTTTTTTTTTACTAAATTCTAACCTTTCCATTGGTCACAATAGCTACATGGGACTGTGGTTGGTCAGTAAATATCTCATGTAGTGTCAGTAGAAAATATGGCGGCTTTCTAAAACTCTCGACTCGACAGCCTCCTTAGCTTCTAGTTCCCCGTCAGTAACGGAACCAAATCTATTTGCCACATCCATTGTTTACACCAACAAGCAGTAACATAAATTTCGAGGTTGATGAAAATGGGAGCAATAATTAAATGAAGTTTAAATCCAGGAAAGATATCGAGGTTGATGAAAATGGGAGCAAAGGAAGTTTAAATCCAGGAAAGATATCGAGGTTGATGAAAATGGGAGCAAAGGAAGTTTAAATCCAGGAAAGATACTGACAGGTTCTTCTTGCCAGCAGTCATCCTCTAGGTTTACACTTTGAGGCCAATTTATCTGACTATAATACGTTCAGAAAACAATTAAAAATCATTTAACAACTGTTACTACACACTCGTAATCTCCGATATCTCGACTCGTAGATGGAACTACTTTCCGTAGGACATATTCTTAAAGCCCTTAACTTTGTTTAATTAGAATGTGCTGTACCCTGCTGGATCTGTTCATAAAGCCCCTGGTAGCGCGTTCCCAGAGAGACCCAGAGTCTGTAACCATTACGATTGTGTCCTTAGGCAGTGCAGTTAATAAATTCTAATAATAATATTCCTGGTATTACAACTCTAAGGAACTCTAGTGGAAGTCGTGATAGCGCAGTGGATGCGCGTTCGCTTCAGGTGCAAAAGGTCCGGAGTTCGAGACCCGCTGAAGCCGTTACGATTGTGCCCTTAGGCAAGGCATTTAAATTCCACATTGACTCTTCTCTCTCCCTCGTGGCGATGGATTCCATCAGGAATGAGGTTTCGAGAGTGATTAATATAAGTTATAAGAACTTGTTTCGCAATCAAGCTAAAATAAATTTGTATAAAAAAAGGAACTCTATACATTCTCTGCTCATCATTCTAAGTAATGTATTTAACCCTTTCTGTCCCCCTTTAATAAAAACCTCCAGTTTCCCTTCATCTCCCTCAGTTGTAGACAAATCCTCACTCATTCAAAACATTCTCCTCACCCATCTTTCTAATACAACTGATCCATAAACCATCTACATATACCACATAAGTCAAATTTGCTCAATACTTCAAAGCCATACATGCATTATGAGGATTCAGTTATCTCAATGAAAATGACAACATGAGAAAATCTCTTTGAAGATTTATGTACTAGATATTTGGGACATATACTACTTGAATGTATATATTGAATATTTAAAGAATTTACTCTCCCCCATTTATAGTGAAGGTATACTAATAAAACAGCAATCAATGGCTAGCATTAGATTATACAGATTAAATCATACCTCACAATAACTGTTGAGCACACACTCATACCGATGATGAACTGGGCTATTTTACAACTTTGGAGTCCTTACTAAGGGCTCTTTTAAAACCTGAAGAGGCTTGAAAAGAGTGCTAAAAATTGGACAATAAAGAAAGAAGATATGATCAAATGAAATACAAACAAAGTCGGCCATCTTGGACACCATTGTTCATTGTTACTATTTATAGAATGGACAATATCTAATATATCCATAGAATTATATGTCTGGAATCAGACAGCCAATGCTGGGAATATGTTGATTTAATAATTACACTTTAACCCATTCAACCCCAAGTAACTGACATGGACTGGTCCATGATATTCTTAGACCAATAAATGAATAAGAAAATTATATTCGGACCAGTTCATTTATCAAGATGGGTAATTTTGTCTAAAATTAATAATTATTACTGGCAAAAAAGTGCAGATCCTGATGAGATGGCTCGTCACGAGCCGGCTCATCTGGATCTACACTTTTTCATAAGCCTATTTAGAGGCCTGTGGGGTTGAAAGGGTTAAATAATAGCCTATGATTGATTTACGGAATGAACCTTGGGTTAATCGTTTCCATCGGGGTATGATCAAACTACATTAGGCGTGGATAAAGTGTATGGAGGCCGATGCCATCCAAGCATACCCAATGTAGTTCATACCCCCATGGAAACAGGTAACCCACAATTCATTCTTTATATTTACATTAATTATTCTTTTCAATGACACAAAGATAAATATAGCATACTTCGCATTTTAAATGTATTTAGTCCAGATTTACGATTTGCAGTGTCGGATCTGGTAAATAGATCATTCTTGGAACAGCGTAAATTGGAAGACACGAAATTTCTAGTGACAAAAGCTGCCCAACACTGCTAATGCACATTTCCATAACTTCGAGTTTGCAATTGTCAGTTGCATATCATTATTGAGGAAATTCACACGAAAATGGATACAAACAGGGCATATACGTTCATGGAAGGAACTGCAATAGTGATGTAAATATTTACTTCTGTAATGTGAATGTTCTAAAAATACTTAGCTATTAATTACACTAGGAAGTCTTGATAGCGCAGTGGTAGCGCATTCGTTTCAGGTGTGAAAGGCCCGGAGTCAGAGTCCTCGCTGGAGCAGTTACGATTGGGCCCTTAGGCAAGGCATTTAAATTCCACATGCCTTTTATCTCTCCCTCGTGGCGATGGAATCCATCAGGAATGAGGTCTCGAGAGTGATTAATATAAGTTGTAAGAACTTGTTTCGCAATCGAGATAAATTAAATTTGTATGAACTAATCACACTAGGACATAAAATTACAAATAAACCTTAAATATTGTGCCAAGCAATAACCCTTCCAAACATGTACAATTGCAATTCCCTTTGTAAATATATTTCAGCCAAAGGGATCCCCTGCGAAAATCAGTTCTGGTGATCTAGACAGTTCTTGAACAGTTCTGGAACAAATTGTTAGAATATTTTAAGAACAGTTCAAGAACTGTACTGAACTGTTCTTGAACATTAAATGGCACAATGTTTTTGCTCAGTTCAAGAACTGTTCTTGAACAGATATCAAGAACTGTTCTTGAACTGTACTAATTTAATTTAGTTATTAAACTGTTCTTGAAATATTTTGTTCAAGAACTGTTCTTAGATATATTTTTCTGAAGTCGTCGGATTTTAATTATGAAATAATTTGTGCCATTTAACGATCCAGAACTGTTCCTAATCTGTTCTTGAACTTTTGTTGAACAGTTCTGGATCTGAGTTCCATAATTATTCTTGAACTGTTCTTGAAAATTCTTGAACTGTTCTTGACAATTTCTCTGACATCCACCCTAATAGTGGTCAATTAGCACCCCTCCCCCTAACTAGAAATCCTGAATCGGCTACTCAGTGTTATGTCAAAATGAAACATCTATATCTGAGACATAATTTGAAGCTGTCTTCACTAACCAAATATGGAAAAGTTCAAGTTAACATTCTACACTGTCCCTCAGAAAGTTACATTTTATAATTCATGTAAGACAATTTCAGTGTTAGCTTCATACAAAATCCTGATATATCAAATTTCCTTTCATTATCATATGTTTTGTGTGTGTGTTTTACGTTTATTTATTGTCGCTACCAGTTGCCCATATGAGCGATGCCTCCTGAAGAGATTAGTTATTTTAGATTTTGGAGGATAGTGCATGATACAGACAGAGACTCATTCCAGAGTCTCCTCTGGTTCTTTTACGTGCACGGTGTAAAGCACTGACACGAGACCTCGGTTTAACGTCCCGTCTGTTCATTATCATATCATAATCGGAGGGGGGATAACAGCCAGCCAAGCAAAGGCAACACGAGCCAGCCAGCCAGCCAGCCAGCCAGCTAGCCAGCCGTTAAATGGAAGAAATTATAGTCTCTCTGAGCTGCATCACTTTTCTGACATCAGGCCGGCTCGCAACTGGTTTTGCAACTTGGGACATTTAACATACAATTTCATAAAAGTTCATAAAAGTCCTAACAGTGAAAATGCAAGTCGTGGAAGTTGTGATAGCGCAGTGGTTGCGTGTTCGCTCCAGGTGTGAAAGGTCCGGAGTTCGAGCCCTGCTGGAGCCATTACAATTGTGCCCTTAGGCAAGGCATTTAAATTCCACGATGCCTCTTCTCTCTCCCTTGTGGCGATGGATTCCATCAGGAATAAGGTCTCGAGAGTGATTAATAGAAGTTGTAAGAACTTGTTTCGCAATCGAGCTAAAATAAATGTGTACAAAATAACTAAACACTACTATTTACAGTGTCTTAATAAAAACTAAATGTGAACCAACCTTTTTTCCGTTCCAACAGCATTCTTTCTGTTTATATGACCATTTCATCATGTTAATTGTATACTCCTCAAATTTATTCACACCCTAGAATCCTGAAACCCACTGAAGGAAGGGGCCTTGCTGCGCCCAATTATAATCCTGACACCTCTGGGTGAAGCCTATATTTCCAAACCCCTATGTCGGGGTCTATATAATTCCAATTATTTGTGTCTGCCAACAGTCATGCTTCCCTTCTTTTCTTCCGACATTTCTCAAACAGACATTTGCACAATTTCCACACGAAATTACATTTCTGTGTATTTTCTCATTTCTTCCTCATTGCATATCTGAACAAATCCTGTAACATTCATTTTCTAAGAAATAAAATGATAGTTTCTTTCAGGAATTATAGATCTATCTGTACACTGCTACTGCTGAGACAGTTTCCAACAAATGCACAGGGTATTTTCCAAGTCCTGAGATTTCACATCCCATTTCAATCAATTAATTATTATCTTTAGTAACTTCTTTACTTTCATAATTGTATCCATAAATAACATCCACATCATTTGCTACCTCGTTTCTGTGTAAATCACTACAGTTTATTAAGCCCTCAAAACCATTATGAAAGAAAGGACACTAAAATAGGTATACACGTAAATCATTCAAGACTTCCTACAAGAAAACAATCAACTGACTCTCAAACATCATCATTAACTTATTCCCTTGATGAATAACTGCAATCTGAATAGATATCCTGGGCACAGCATATCTGTAACTGCTTTCTCTTTTTCTCCATTCAATCTCCAACGATTGCTACCCTTTTGGGAAAAATCACACATTCAAGATAAAATTTATCTTGCATTTAAGCTAAATCCAAAGCACAAAGTTGGGATAACGTTTCATTTTCATCCCATTAGCCACACAACAGCGTTATTGAAACACAACTGCTATCTGTATGATAATAATCTATCATTCTGCATTTCCAATCATTTCCAAGAATTGCATTATCAACAACCATCACTAAACCTGCATGCGAGGAGTTTCCATCATTTACTGCACCAGGTAATAATTCTCTCCAATATTTCTAATTACATTTAAATCGTTCATCCATCCTGCACACAACATCAATTAATGAAACAACACTTCTGTTTAAGATCTGGCTAATGGTACAAATGACAAGCTACTTGAAGGAACATGTGTACACAAGACAGTACGCCTGTCGAATGACTAGTAATGCACTGAGAGAGCAAGGACAATAAAACACTATGTCTCTTTTAACAATATCTACGAACAATATTATAGCGTAAAGCCGAAAACATTTTGACAATCATACATAAAGCCAATCAAGCGATACACCGCACTAGATTAACAACTTTGGTATTTCGGTTTATCATTAAGTTAAACAAATAACTACAAAACGTGTAAATAATTTAGACCCCAGTAATTGTACAAATTATAGTACTCCTGAACAGAGATTTGTCACAAATTATAATTCAAACTATTTTAATGGTTACATAAACCAAATCAATGTCCTTTGTTGAAATAGAGACCTGAATAAGATAAAGATATTGTCAATTGCCTTCGAGATACAAATGATCTTAAATACTTAATCCAATTTTGACAAATTTGACCAAAAAAGAACATGCAATGTAAACTTTTAAAAATCTCTCAAAAGATATTAATTATATATACAGATAGTTCACACATATATTATCAGAATTCTGCAGTGGCTTCAGAGGTTTGTACTAAATGTATTTTGTTGATTTGTGTGGTTTATGTTTATTTATTTTCGATATCGGTTGCCCATATGAGCAACGCCTCCTGAAGAGATTAGTCATTTTGTACAGTCCTGGTGTCCTAGGTGGCATTGCAATGGGACCATCAACTGAACTGAGTGATAGATACCGTCATCATACTTGTTCAGTTGGCTTGAGGGGCACCATGGAGGGCACCATGGAGGGGCACCTGGGTTCTAATTACCATCCACTACTTTAAAAACTAGTTATCATCTCTACACCTGAACTTAGCTAATGGTAACTACATCGAGTGATCAACAAAATAATTACTCGTGGAAATACATATTTCGTTGATCACAAGATGAAATCAAATCCTATCTTACACTAATAAACACAAATCCTACCCACACACACCCTTACACTAATAAACACAAATCCTGTCTTACACTAATAAACACAAATCCTACCTTACACTAATAAACACAAATCCTGTCTTACACTAATAAACACAAATCCTGTCTTACACTAATAAACACAAATCCTACCTTACACTAATAAACACAAATCCTACCTTACACTAATAAACACAAATCCTACCTTACACTAATAAACACAAATCCTACCTTACACTAATAAACACAAATCCTACCTTACACTAATAAACACAAATCCTATCTTACACTAATAAACACAAATCTTCGTTTTCTTTATGATTTCCAATGACTTTGGCTAATATAATGTTTGTTTTCAAATTTTATTCATCTTAACTGCCCTGTATGGAGCCTCATTGCACTATGTTACACAACTGCACAATCACTTCGTCTTAGTGTGAACGTAGTAATAGAAATAGTTCCTATATAATTATAAAGGAAGTTTCTGGTTGCTGTGAAAATTAAAATCTACAGGCAAAACAAATTCATTAGAATATATTACTTAATAATGAACTGTTAGTTAACTTTCAAAAGTACATCTAACCGCGCAGGAATACGAAACGCAAGCAGTGACAGATAAAATGCCATCTTTCACTGTTTCAATTCATAAACAACAGTTGAATCCAGACAAACTATATACCCTATGCAACAAACAAAAAATGTTCTACTAGGAAACGTCTATACAGTGAAACACGAAACTCGATTGTCATTTACTGGGAAAAGTTGATACTGTGAAAAGTTGATTGCAATAAATTCAAAGAAATTACTGTAAACATCTTCCTGCATGAATGTAAAGCAGTAGATAGTGTTAACTTATTGTAATATTAACCCTTTCAACCCCAAGTAACTGACATGGACTGGTGCATGCTATTTTTAGACCAATAAATTAATAAGAAAATTACCTTTGGACCAGTTCATTTATCAAAATGGGTAATTGTATCTAAAAATAGTAATAATTATTACTGGCAAAAAAGTGCAGATCCTGATGAGCCGGCTCATCTGGATCTACACTTTTCATAAGCCTATTTAGAGGCCTGTGGGGTTGAAAGGGTTAAACTCACAGTAAGATTCCAGTATCATGTAATTTCCGGAAAACATTACTTCATACCCATAATTCACTGCAAACAACTTGCCAATATTGTGATGATAACATGTCTTCCTATGACATTAATTGGCAATGGGCATTTAACCAGGCGTTGACAAAATCTCAAGACCACATCTGACCTTACATTGGCAAATTCAAATAAAGTTGTGAAAAATATCGTTTTACAGTGAACAATCTAAAATAGGTTTTGGGCCAGCTGTATATATATTTAATGTGCTATTTTGATTGATCTGAGGTCGAAAAATACACTTTTCCTAATTTCATGTTTCATACAATTGGTGTTTAATTTTATCCCACTCTCTTCTATACTAAACAAAACACAGCTTTTGGCACTGTTTCAAGATTTTTTCAAATGAATTGAATATTATTTTCGATTCTTTTTTCCCCCCAACATGCGTTATTTTTATAGGTAAGTGCATGAATTGTATAATATAATTGCTCATAATCAATCAAAAATAATGACCTTGAGCACTTCACCATTTCATTACAGGTATAAATTAATTGTTAATTCTCATCTAAATTGTGGGGAAAGAGGTGGAGGGGTGGGGGCAATGGGGTTGTTATTTTTATATTATTATTTTTAATTATTAGATGTAGTGTTTTCTTGACCCAACATAATTGAGGGGCATCATTAGAATCGAGCAATTCATTTCAAAGACTAGTAAAGGGGATTAGAATTAATCAATTAATTTATATGGCCTAGTGAAGAGGACTAGAATTAATCAATTAATTTATATGGCCTAGTGAAGAGGACTAGATTCAAACATTTAATTTATGTGGCCTAGTGAAGAGGACTAGATTCAAACATTTAATTTATGTGGCCTAGTGAAGAGGACTAGAATCAAGTATTTAATTTATGTGGCCTAGTGAAGAGGACTAGATTCAAACATTTAATTTATGTGACCTAGTGAAGAGGACTAGAATCAAGCATTTAATTTGTGTGGCCTAGTGAAGAGGACTAGAATCAAGCATTTAATTTATGTGACCTAGTGAAGAGGACTAGAATCAAGCATTTAATTTATGTGGCCTAGTGAAGAGGACTAGATTCAAACATTTAATTTATGTGGCCTAGTGAAGAGGACAAGATTCAAACATTTAATTTATGTGGCCTAGTGAAGAGGACTAGATTCAAACATTTAATTTATGTGGCCTAGTGAAGAGGACTAGATTCAAACATTTAATTTATGTGGCCTAGTGAAGAGGACAAGATTCAAACATTTAATTTATGTGGCCTAGTGAAGAGGACTAGAATCAAGTATTTAATTTACAAGGCCATGGAAAGGGAATTGGAATCTGCCAAGTAATTGATATGGTTCCAGGAAGTGGATTAGATTCAAGTAATTAATTTATAAGGCCTAAGGATGGAGATTAGAATCAATTAATTAATTAATAAGTTTAAACTTTATTTATTTTACAACGATTGCGAAGCAAGTTCTAACAACTTATATTAATCACTATCGTTGGCGTGGATGAAAACGTACATGTGGCCATTTGTGTGAGAGAAAACCGGAGTACCCGGCGAAAACCCACCTGTCCGATCTGGCGACCACCATATTATCTCACATACTTCCCGGTCCGAGGATCGAACCCGGGTTGCATTGGTGAGAAGCGAGCTCGCTAACCACTGCGCTAATCAGATAGCCTAATTTCTATTTTGGTACCGTATATCAGCTATCATTATATTACCGATAATCACTATCGTTGGCGTGGATGAAAGCGTATATGTGGTCATTCATGTGGGAGGAAACCGGAGTACCCGGAGAAAACCCACCTGTCCGATCTGGCGACCACCGTACCATCTCACATATTTCCCGGTCCGAGGATCGAACCCGGGTTGCATTGGTGAGAAGCGAGTGCGCTAACCACTGGACTAATAGGTATTATAATCAATTCATTAATTTATAAAGCCTAATTAAGGAATGGGATTAAAATGAAGCAATTAATTTATAGGCCTAAGGACAAATGTTTCAGTGTGATTTACTTATCAGAACATTGAACATCTCTATGGTGGAATGGTCACTGTGTGGGCCTCGTAACAGAGGGATTGCGAGTTCAATCAGAACCCAAGTGGTGGTATCCTTAGGCACAACACTTTGCCTCTTCTCCCTCCCTCCCTCATACACTCATGGCGAGGGGATTCAATCAGGAATGAGGTCTCGAGAGCCACAGATTAAACTTAGTATTCAAAGAATTTGGTTCCCAAGAGAGCTAAAAGAAGATTAATCCTGCACATTTAGAATTATTATATATTTTAAGGAAAACTACTGTTTAGATGGTTTCTATTTTTAATCAATGAATTTGAGGGGGCGGACATGAGATAAGAATGTGGCAATAAGAACATTTATAACTTAGATACGAATTTTAGCCTATTTTTGGCCGTTATTTGCCTACCACAATACTGTCTATCGCCCACACCGATACGCTGAGTTTTCCAGTCTGATACTACGTTTGCTGGTTTGATACGGTCACGAGCCCGTATCAAACCAGGAAAAGCCGTATTATAACTAGTTTCTGTGAAATAACGCATGTGCACTCAGTGCTAGTTTGTTTATTTCCGTAGCATCCCAGTGCTCGTAATATCAGACTGAAAAACACAGCGTATCGACCTGAGTGGTAGGCAGTATTGTGGTAGGCAAATAACCTGGGTGGTAGACAGTATTGTGGTAGGCAAATAATGGCAAAAAAGTAGGCTAAAATTCATATCTAAGTAAGAAACAATATTAACCCATTCAACCCCAAGTAACTCACATGGACTGGTCCATGATATTCTTAGACCAATAAATGAATAAGAAAATTACATTCGGACCAGTTCATTTATCAAGATGGGTAATTTTGTCTAAAATTAGTAATACTACTTGCAAAAAGTGCAGATCCTGATGAGACGGCTCGTCACGAGCCGGCTCATCTGGATCTACACTTTTTGTAAGCCTATATAGAGGCCTGTGGTGTTGAAAGGGTTAACTTTCTTGGTTCCATTTGTTTGTTATTGGCGAGTGAGTATTTGGTTTAACGGCGCATTAGCACAGTTCAGGCTATATCGCGCCGGGTTTGTTATTGGGGTTCATTGACTATGCACAATCAGCTTAGAAAGGTCGCTGACTTGTATACCACTGTAACCTATCATCACTGATGGTCACGGGTTCGAGCCCCGCTCAGGCCGTGTCTCATTTATATGAAAAAGTTGGCAGTTTCTTACGGAGGTTGGTGCACCCAAGTACTGGTTAACCGCTGGAGCCTGCCCAGGAAAAGGTGTTGTTAAGTAAACTGCCCGCCGGCGATATAGCCCAAAATGGTGCTGATGCAGGCGTAAAACCCGAAATATAACATAACATAACAATCAGCTTAGGTCAGTGAATATCCAGCTATTATTGGTGGAGGAAGACCCCAGCTGGGTGCCCTTCTGAGCAGCATTTGAGACACAGACAGGCACACGGGGGGTAGAGCTACCAACTTATGCAAGCCAGATGGATAGCTTCGCCACAGGACAGAATTTTACTCTCCCGGTGGGTTTTGAACCTGCAGCAGGGAGGGGCAGGTGATTTGATGTCAACGACCGTAACAACTCGGCTCCGTGCTTTTTACAGAACTATGTTATAAAACTGGATTATTTGTTTAGAAGTTATAGCCAATAGCCATAAATAGCTATTTTTTTACACAGAATTAGAATGGTGGCTTAAACCTAATAACATCGCGTGATGTATTCCCCCCATGTGGCCCCATTCTTCCCCCTTCAGACATGTAACTGCCCTCAGGTAACTGTATCAAGCTTCAGTGCTCACCCTCCTTCACCAATTATAGCAAACATGAACTGATTTGAAGCCTTTGTGAATTTTCAAGACAATTAGTCAATGCTATATTTCTAGGATATTTCTGAGTAAATTGTTCCATTTCAACAGTAATTAATGAACAATTATCTTCTCCCTCGACAAAAATGGTGGTAAATATATTATTTCTAAAGCCATATAATTTTGCTTGCATTTTTTTTGTGATAATGAAATTTCACCAAATTATGCGGGTGAGAGGGAAAATTGGGTTTGGGGGTTTCTTGGTAAAATTCAGATGGGTATTCATAATGGGAGGTATTTCTCCTAAATTAACAGTTCAAATATGATAGTTTAGCTTACAACTAAGTATGCTGAGAAATGTTCATATTACACCAGTAAAGAACTTATTAATATAAAAGTAGAATTTGACAAATAAAATAATGTCAAAAAAAATGGATTTGTCAGTTTCATATTGAAGCTTGAAGACAACTGGGAGTTCAGTTTACAAGGTGTATAAATAGAAACTGAAAAAGCACATATTTACAGACGGATCTGTAGTCCAGTGGTAAACGCTGGACTGGTAATCTTGGGATCGTAGGTTCGATCCCCCGTCTGACTCTAATAAAATTAACAGTCTTTCAGATGTGACTTTAAACCGAGGTCTCGTGTCGGTGCTTTACACCATGCACGTAAAAGAACCAAAGGAGACTCTGGAATGGGTCTCTGTCTGTATCATTGCACTATCCTCCAAAAATCTAAAATGACTAATCTCTTTAGGAGGCATCCCACATATGGGTAACTGGTAGCGACGATAAATAAACGTAAAACACACACACATATTTTCCGAAACTGAAAAATTCGATTTTCTGAAAACGTGTCTGGTAAACGAAAAAGAAGGGTTCCACCTATACAGATGGTTGTTTTCTACAATATGAATTAAGAGAACAATTATGCAATAATGTTTGGCTTTGGATTTCCATATTAGAGGAGTTCCGTCCGGTGTTCCACTGAATTAGTGCAAATTCTGCATTTAAATGATCAAATATCATGATATAGTTATTTAACTCTCTGCTGGCAAAAGTATTTCATTTATATTTATCTACAACAATACCAGTACAGGTTAAAACTTGCAAGACTGCGTATTATATAAACAATAATACGGTGGTCGCCAGATAGGACAGGTGGGTTTTCTCTGGGTACTCTGGTTTCCTCCCACACGAATGACTACATTTACATTTTCATCCGCGCGAACGAGAGTAGTTAATATAAGTTGTTTAAACTTGCTTCGCAATCGTTGTAAAATAAAGTTTTAAAGTAAAAAAATTTTTTTAAACTAAAAACACATTTACGATAAGAGGCAATTGTGCATATAAATGTGTGCATAGCAACAAGCACTTTGATCTATCAAATACACCTTTCAGGAAAAACATTTCTCTTAAGATAGAATATTTTGTTTCCACAAACATTATTATATTCTGAATAAACTGGCAAAGATTCTTGAAGATCTAAGGATTGCTGATAGGGGGGGGGGGGGGGGGGAGAGCATCTGATTTCTGCATTTCTGCCTCCATGCAAAATTCATATCATTCTTTCCTGGGAATGGCATATAATATATCTTACAAGATGTTAAAGACCTATTCACAGACGGATACATAGTCCAGCTGGTTAACACGATGGACTGAGAATCCACCTGGGATCGGAGACTCTGGAACAGTCTTTCAGATGGGACTTCAAACCAAGGTGTCATGTCGATGCTTTACACCGTGCATGTAAAAGAATCAGAGGAGATTCTGGAATGGGTCTCTGTCTGTATCATTGCACTATCCTCCAAAAATCTAAAATGACTAATCTCTTTAGGAGGCGTCGCTCATATGGGCAACTGGTAGCGACGATAAATAAACGTAAAACACACACACCAGACCTATTCATGCTTTCTCACTCGCAGGCACTCGGCGTGGACCTAGGACATGGACGTAATATCATAAATATGTGTATTATTTGTATATTGTGCACATGTATTCATGTTGGTATAAGACCATTTTTATCAAGAATTTAATGATGGTGAAATAGGTCTTTAAGTCCTAAGTTGGCAGCATCAATCATACACAAGTAACTGTATAAAGTTATTTATTTATCAAGTTTCAATATCACGTTTTCCCATAATGCACCGTTAATTATTAGATGGTAACATGCCTGGCAGTACAACTGATTCTTCCAACCTGGGGCAACACAGCAGCCTGATTGCTTTCTTTGATATTTTTATCAGGAGATCTCATGTCATTAGGGCAGACTGCTATACCCCTAGCTCCATGATTAACTGTACAGGATATCAATAATATTATCACTTTAATTTATTCAAATAGAGGAATGATGGATAGGCAGTCTTAATTATGCCCGGATATGACAAATTTTAGGCTTTGTGGGATATTGACCTTTTCACTCATGAGCATAATGTTCTTGTTGATGATGTTGTTTAAGGATTGATTTTAGATATGATGATGATAATGATGATGATGATAATGGTGTTGATGCTATAATGAGGAAGATAGTGATGCCATGAATGTTATTAGTGTTGATGATGATGATGTTGATGATGATGATGATAAATTAAAGTGTGGCGTCCGTTGTCCAGTAGTAGAGCGTCGGATTTGGAATGGAATGGTCCTGGGTTCGATACTCAGTCAAACCACGTATGTAGTGTTTTGGAGCAAAGCACCTCGCACACATTGCTTAGTACTGGTTAACCACTTAGGTCGGCTAAGCCTGCCCAGGAAAATGCCTAGGTCCGCACAAGGGGTTTGACATTAATGGAACATACATACATACATGCATACATAAAGTTTAAACTAATGACGATGACAATGGTGATGATAATGATGATGAAATGGATGACAATGATAATGATGCCAAATGTTGTTAGTGTTGTTGAAATTGGTGATGATGACAAAGATGATAAAGATGATAAAGATGATAAAGATGATAAAGATGACACTAATGATGATGACAATAATTATCACAATGATGCTGTAATAACAAATGAAACTAATTAATCCAACAATGTACTTGAGCATTGAACCTCTTACAACACAAACACAATTTTTAATTAAAACTCGACCCAACATTATTCCAGACAGCAACTTACACAAAATTCATTTTACGTTTCTACTGGAAACTGTCTCAGCCACAAACAGATTGACAATTTCTCCATCCTCCTCACTAAATGTTATCATTTCTTCCTCTACAACTCTCCTATTTTACGATTAATAATCCTATATGACATTCTCTTACATATTTACATATCTCCTCAGTAATGTCAAAACCACACTCCGAAATGACTGCTTCCAATTCAACTGAAATCCAAGCTTTTTACAATTTAATTATATATAATGATCACAGTTGTTCTAATTAGAAGCAATAATTAGATTACCACTCCACTTTTTTCCCAATTAAATGTAATTAACTATCAGTTTTCTAATTCAAACAATCAGCTTCTTTAAGCATACATGTACTTGTATCCAATTCAAGACACCGAATGTTACAAAATTTACATTTCCCAAATTAATTAATATCACACTTTTCTTTAACAGTACACATATCTAATGTGAGACACCTATTTTACAACTCTTGCCGACACTGTCAAAGATTGTATTGTAATTTGACATGTTTTAGACATAGCTGGTTTCTTGTCAGTAATCACACATAATACACTACATGTGTAGAACATAATGTTTCAACTGCCTCCACAGCCTCAATGATGTCTCAATCAAAACCTTGTTAATGCATCTTCAAATGTCAGCTCTTTCACTAAAGTCTCTTCAACATTTTCTACTATATCTTCATTTATATCACATTTCTATTTAACTAGTGGTTTTATGATTGCTCTTGAAATTGCGTTAAAATCGTCTAGATGGAATTCTGAAACATATTCCCACAGTACCAATAGACATCATAAATTATTTTAAAAAATTGCTATGACTCGACAATGGTGTAATATACTGCTAGGATCGATACAAATGTATACGTTTTATGATTAACATGACAAACTTCCCACTTACTATCAAACTGTTTTATGTCAGATTTTATGAAAAATAGAATAAATAACCACAGGGCCTAAAAAGATAAACATGTTTAACTGTCATATTCATTTCAGGCGAAAAATAGGCACTTAATTATTTATAGACCAAGCCATTATTTCTTACATTTTCTGTACAGTGCAAGTATAGAAATACAAAGTGACATAATGCAATGTTCAATTATGTAACATGTCCCAATACTAACTAAACGAGGGCAGCACACCGTGTTTAATATGTTCGACTGAGATAAATCTCTCTTTCGTCCATAATAAATTATATACAATCTTTGGGACGGGACGACAAACCGAGGTACATGTAGCATGCATGGTGCTTATAATTCATAAGGAGTGTAGAATAACAAGGAATGCTTCTGGAATTGGGGTCAATCGTCTGCATCATGCAAGTTATATAAAATAACTTTTGGTGGTGGTGGTGATGGTGGGAGGGGGGGCTGGGCTCTGGACCGCCCTAGATTGCCTCGGTTGAAATTTACCTCTGGCTACGGGGCTACGTACGGTACTGCTAAGAATGAACGACAACTACTTGTCTAGATTTATATAACAGCACTTTACACAAACACATAGTGTAATTTCTAACTCTATATTCTCCCATGGTTTCTCCTATTATACTGGTTTACAAGAAATCGAAACCTACAATTATTCTCATTTTTCAGAAGGCTACCCCATTATTTAACTATCCAAAACCAATAATTAGTTTCACCCTTTTTCCAATTTAGGATTGAAAAAGTAATTTCTCACTTTCAGGAGCAATTATTCCTACATATTATTGTGTCCTTTGGTCCTTCATCTACATACATACTCCATCGGTACTGATGGACCCAAACTTATTTAGCTTCGTACAACTTCTCGTAAACATTATCTCAATCTCACCAATAATTTTAACCTGCAAATTAAGCACCAGAAACATCGTTCCATTCCACTCTCATTACACTCTGTATTTCTTCATTAAGTACATTTTACAACCGTGTAACAATATCGCGACTTTCCTTCCGCATTTTCACAATATAAAAATGAACCCGATAAATTAAACGTCCACCTTTCACACTAAACAAGCTGTTGTCACTACAAAGTCAACAAAAACATTTCACAACCAGTCAAAATAAGTTTTGTCATCCAGCGAGGTTTAATCGATCAGATATATTAACTTCAATAGCACTCAGGTGAACGTGAAACCCTCCTTCCAATTGGGGTGCGTAATCGGCATAGAAATATCACTACTCTAGGACTATATAATGACACTGTTTATTATAATGATCAATATAAGCTATTCAATGCTGTTCCTGCAATATTCAAACATTTCACAGCAGTTATTGTTTCCAACTGTTTAAATAGAAGAAAAAACGATATGAACTGTGACCCATGCTACAAGGAAAATGAAAGTGGAACCCCATACAACAAATAGTCTAACAGAATAGTTTTGCAACCCAATAATATTTTGAAAAAGATTTTCATATTAAAGTGTCTATGTATGTTTGGAAACTATTAATTTCAACATTGGAATCAATGTATAAAACTGTAAACATGGTCCATATTTCATCTTCGGAACTTCAACATGAAGAAGTAGGTCAAAAGGTTATTGCCAAGGTCACTATTGTAATATATCTGCAAAACTGTAAACATGGTCCACATTTCATCTACGGAACTTCAACATAAAGAAGTAGGTCAAAAGGTTATTGCCAAGGTCAATATTGTAATATATCTGCAAAACTGTAAACATGGTCCACATTTCATCTTCGGAACTTCAACATGAAGAAGTAGGTCAAAAGGTTATTGCCAAGGTCAATATTGTAATATATCAGCAAAACTGTAACATGGTTCAAATTTCATCTTCGGAACTTCAACATGAAGAAGTAGGTCAAAAGGTTATTGCCACGGTCAATATTGTAATATATCTGCAAAACTGTACAACACTTCAAACATGGTTCAAATTTCATGACTGTGGCTTGAAAAACCAGGAAGTAGGTCAAAATGTCATGATCAAGGTCATTAAAGGTCAATATTAAAATCTGTATGGAAAACTGATCATGTGGTCCAAATTCCATGACGGTAGCCGAGAAACAGGAGTGTAGGTCAATAGGTCATGTTCAAGGTCATTGAATGCAATCTGTTCACATGGTCAGAATTTCATTACTGTAGTTTCAAAAGTAAGAAGGTAGGTTAACAGGTAATTGCTTAACTGTAGCTTAAAAACAGGAAAGTAAATCAAGGCCATATTGAAATCTGTTGCAAAACTGCATACAAGCAAATGAAGAGTTATGGACATGTGACCTTTGATCGCTGAGTTTGACCTATTTACAAGACATAATTATTATATTATCTCAATAATTCCGGTAAACTATAATTTCAACTTTTTATTTATCCTAAAGATATACGTAGACATCATTCATTTCAGTGTACGATATGGTACGAGAACGTACAGGAAATAGTCAATCACTAAAATCATGTGTTAATGTCAATCTCCACCATGGCTGTCTGAATAGTGCAAGTGGCTAGTATGTTCGCCTCTCACCAATGCAACCCAGGTTCGATCCTCGGACTGGGAAGTATGTGAGATGGTACGGTGGCCGCCAGATGAGACAAGGTACTCCGGTTTCCTCCCACATATATGTTTTAATCTGTGACAAAGCGAGCGATAAATAACAGTTGTGTTAAAGCATGTGCAATTGTTTTAAAAATAAATAATGTCTATATTTTAACCTCCGCCATTTTTGTGGACATTTACTTTTCTGATGAAATTGTTCAAGACATTCATAAATACCATAAAAACCTGTGCACTATTATATTGAGCGTTTCTTTTTCGCTACAAATTTTAGAATTATGGATTCTACTATCATGAGTGAAGAAAATGATCCTTCACACATTGCACTAATTTACCCAATATTTCACACAATTTGATACAAAATTTGCTTATATTTTTGTCGAAAAGGATATAAATTTTACATCTTAGGCAAGTGCACAGTTTCATTTTGGTGTCAGAATATAATTATGCTCACATTAATAAATTTTGTTCTTATTGATTCCATTGATATAAATGTATATTATACTTTTAGCAGATGGTTTTAAATGTTATTTTATAACATGTACCAAACCAAGCAACGTGTTGACTACGTACGGGTTGAAAAATTTCGCTAAATTTGCGAAAATTTGTTCTGAAGGCTGTAGCGCGCAGCAGTAAAATTAGGCAAAAAGTTTAGTAAATAAATGTGCGAGCTATGACAACACAAAAATACCTAACCCTTTGCATGCTGGGTAAAATAACGGCTATAAATAGTTCAAATAATTGTAGCACACGAGAATTCATTATGTATTATATTCTTATTTGTAATTGAATACTCTGGAAACATATTGTTGAATTTCGAAATTCCATGTGACATATTTCACTGTTATTTTCTATCATCACTGATGGTCACGGGTTCGAGCCCAGTTCAGGCCGTGTCTCATTTATATGATAGAGTTGGCAGTTTCTTACGGAGGTTGGTGCACCCAAGTACTGGTTAACCGCTGGAGCCTACCCAGGAAAGGTGTTGTTAGGTAAACTGCCCGCCGGCGATATAGCCCAAAATGGTGCTGATGCAGGCGTAAAACCCGAATTATAACATAACATAAAACCAGAACAAACAATTGACTGTTATTTTCGCCGCTAGCGTGCAAACGGCTAATGAACAAACTTTAGTCTGGTCTGTTAAAACACAGCGATATTATTTATATACTCTCCATTCTGTCTCTAACTTTCTAACATAATACATTATGTAATAACATAATTCTCCCCCCAAGGCCACTCACTGGGTACAAACAAAACATAGGGATGTATTAGGCAAGTGGAGTAATTGTCATTCGCATAAAACATGACAAATTAAGCAGTATAACAAAGTCCCGCATATATAGCAATTAATTAGCATCTCACTAACCAGTCTCAATGTTTGTGTGTGTGTGTTTTACGTTTATTTATCGTCGCTACCGGTTGCCCATATGAGCGACGCCTCCTGAAGGGATTAGTCATTTTAGATTTTTGGAGGATAGTGCAATGATACAGAGACCCATTCCAGAGTCTTCTCTGGTTCTTTTACATGCACAGTTTACAGCACCGACACAAGACCTTGGTTTAAAGTCCAATTTGAAAGACTGTTAATTTTATTAGGGTTAGACGGGGGATCGAACTTGCAATCCCAGGTGGATTACCAGTCCAGCGTGTTAACCACTGGACTACACATCCGTCTGTCAATGTTTGTAGCCCTTGAAGCATGTTTATATACTGTGTCAAGCAGACACCTGGTTGCATAGTGGTCCAGTGGTTAACACGTTGGTTGGACTGTGAATCCAGGGATCGCAGGTTTGATCCCCTGTCTGACACTAATAATATTGGGACTTGAAACCGAGGTCTCATGTATCGGTGCTACCCAGGGATGCTTCTGGCATTGGAGCTTCTTCTGTATCCTGTAGCTATAAATCAAAATGACAAATAAAGGGATTCGAATAAGTTAGTATGTAACTTTTTTCCCAATCCTCCTAACTGTGCTATTGCAACTATTCCTATGTACCATTCTTGTATAAAATATTGTATGACAACAAATAGTTTGGTTTAACCCTTTCAACCCCACAGGCCTCTAAATAGGCTTATGAAAAGTGTAGATCCAGATGAGCCGGCTCGTGACGAGCCGTCTCATCAGGATCTGCACTTTTTTGCCAGTAATAATTATTACTATTTTTAGATAAAATTACCCATTTTGATAAATGAACTGGTCCAAAAGGTAATTTTCTTATTAATTTATTGGTCTAAAAATAGCATGCACCAGTCCATGTCAGTTACTTGGGGTTGAATGGGTTAAACAGTATTTATTCCAATAAATTTACATGTATAACACAAAAAATGTTACAAATTACATAAATTGTGAAAAACACAAAAATAGTTTGGGAGGGGTTGCCCAGATTAACAAGATGGCAACGGTAAATAAATGTATTTCAAGAAAAAGACCTGCTTGCAGATTAAAGTTGCAAATTTGCAAACAGCATAGAAGCAGATCAGACGGCACAGAACATTCCGTCTGATCAAACACTATGCTGTTTGCTATTCGGAATGTGGTGCTAAAATTCGCGTTATGCAGTGGTTGGTCTGAATCTATGTTTTTTGTGCACATCCTTTCCAATTTATTCAGCATTTTATGAGCTAAATATTGATATTGCATCCTTAAGAATTAATGTGTCTGTTCAACTGAATAGAAACTACAGTATTTATTCCAATAATCGCCCTTATACTTATTATAATTTCACTGCAAAATAATAATGCAGAAAATATAGCTCTCTATTTACTGCATACTAATTACCAGATTTGGAAACTATTCATTTCTGTTTCAGTACTTTAAATTATTTTTGTCCAAATATTCGGATAAGAACCCCGTTTTCTCCAATACTCTCCAATGAGACGCAGAACAAATATTAGTTTAACCCATTCAACCCCAAGTAACTGACATGGACTGGTGCATGATATCTTTAGACCAATAAATTAATAAGAAAATTACCTTTGGACCAGTTCATTTATCAAAATGGGTAATTGTATCTAAAATTTGTAATAATTATTATTGGCAAAAAGTGCAGATCCTGATGAGACGGCTCATCATCTGGATCTACACTTTTTGTAAGTCTATTTAGAGGCCTGTGTAATAACAGTCCAAACATGCACATAACCCATTCAACACCAAGTAACTGACATGGACTGGTGCATGATATTTTTAGACCAATAAATTAATAAGAAAAGTACATTTGGACCAGTTCATTTATCAAAATGGGTAATTTTGTCTAAAAATAGTAGGGCCTAATATTACTGGCAAAAAGTGTGATGGCTCATCTGGATCTACACCTATTGTAAGCTTGTTTATACTACCATTGTAAGCTTGTTTAGAGGTCTGTAGTGTTGAAAGGGTTAAGTTGTCAATGCATTTCATGCATTAAGGAGGATAGATCTTTGTAATTAATTTCCTCGGTTTTCATCGTGGTTTCCTTTGCACAACATGCTATCAATTTTCATCCATTTTCTCACATCATAATTATAAAATTATTAAATCTCGATAGAGGCATCAAAACAGTACATGCATGATAATGAAATTGATATTTTACTATAAAAATCAGTTTTTATTTAATTAGATTTTAATAATTTCACATTGATCATACCACAACATAGTATTACGCTATGGAACAACAGTAAAAACAAAGGATTCCAACAGATGGAACAAAACACATTTCGGGATCAATTAGACTTGATCTGCCAAGGGAGATAATATAAATACCAGCAATGTCTCTCATTGAAATGGGTTTGTGGAAGTTGTGATAGCGCAGTGGCAGCGCGTTCGCTTCAGATACGAAAGGCCCAGAGTTTGAACCTCGCTGGAGCTATTATGATTGTGCCCGTAGGCAAGGCATTTAAAATCCACATTGCCTCTTCTCTCTCCCTCATGGCTATGGATTCCATCAGGAATGAGGTCTCGAGAGTGATTAATATCAGATGTAAGAACTTGTTTCGCAATCAAGCTAAAATAAATTTGTATACACTAATTGAAATGGGGTTTGTCTTGATCTGCAAATAGACATTATGAAAGTACTTGCACAGTATATCAAACATAACATTCATGTAACCTTCATTACTGCTCTATTGGGCAATATATCGCCTCGATGACCCTGGTTGTTAGGGTATTAATGACAATGCCTGTCTACAAGCTGTCAATCACCGTAAGTCAATAAGCAGACGTACAAGACAGGTGTAAACATAAATCAACTCTGCTAATTACCCACCCTTTCATATCATCTAATAATTGAATGTGAGATGATACGGACAGTTGGAAAAATCTTAATGATTACAAGAGACAGATTTTTCTATTACCTCCCTTGGCAGATAAAGTCTGATTCATCACAAAATGTACATTGGTCGATCTAGTTGGAATCCTTTGTTTTTACTGTTGTTCCCTAACCAAATATTGTGGCATCATTAAATGTGATATTATATACATCATGTTAATTAATTAATTAACACTAAAAATTTATTAATGTGTTTTTCTGATTATGAATTTCATTAGAATTGTATATGTTATATGTTATATTTCAGATATTTCAGGTTTTACGCCTGCATCAGCACCATTTCGGGCTATATCGCCGGCGGGCAGTTTACCTAACAACACCTTTCCTGGGCAGGGTCCAGCGGTTAACCAGTACTTGGGTGCACCAACCTCCGTAAGAAACTGCCAACTTTTTCATATAAATGAGACACAGCCTGAGCGGGGCTCGAACCCGTGACCATCAGTGATGATAGGTTACAGTGGTATACAAGTCAGAGACCATAACCACTCGACCACGGAGGCGGACTCATTAGAATTGTGTCATTGCGTTCTAAATTCTCGTGACATTACATGACATGCCGTTATTTTTTCACCTCTAACGTGCACAGAGTTAACGCTTTGTTCCACAGCCTTCAGAAACGTAATCTACTGCTATTTCCTCTATAACAGAATGTAGAAATCAAAATGACAAATAAAGGGATTCGAATAAGTTAGTATGTAACTTTTTTCCCAATCCTCCTAACTGTGCTATTGCAACTATTCCTATGTACCATTCTTGTATAAAATATTGTATGACAACAAATAGTTTGGTTTAACCCTTTCAACCCCACAGGCCTCTAAATAGGCTTATGAAAAGTGTAGATCCAGATGAGCCGGCTCGTAACGAGCCGTCTCATCAGGATCTGCACTTTTTTGCCAGTAATAATTATTACTATTTTTAGATAAAATTACCCATTTTGATAAATGAACTGGTCCAAAGGTAATTTTCTTATTAATTTATTGGTCTAAAAATAGCATGCACCAGTCCATGTCAGTTACTTGGGGTTGAACATAACAGAATGTAGAAATATGATTGATTAATTATGTAAAATATTCAGTTAGCATGCAAATTAACCGTTTGCATGCTAGTGGCAGATAAAAGCATTTTTGCTAACAGCATAGAGTCAGATCAGAAGGCACATAATGTGCCATCTAATCAGGCTTTATGCTGTTTGCTATTCGGAGAGTGGAGCTAAAACACTTGGCTGATTAGCAATCAACATAGATCCTGATCAGACACAGTATTATGCGTGGCTAATCTGGATCTATGTTGTCTGCAAATGCAAATGTGACTGATTTACTCAGCAGGCAAAATGTTAATCCTTACTCTCCAGTTTCCAGACGCCCATCTGAGTCCCATGTCCGCCCATCTGAGTCCCATGTCCGTTATCTTCAAGAAAAACAATTAGTACAATCCATTAAATGAGGTGAAATCAATCCAGCCCCTCCCCAATTCCTTGTTGAATTCTCCGCTAGCTTTTTGTTAATGATTTCACATAGAACCATGGCATCTTATTTGGATAATATAATAAAATAATAGTTTTCCCATTTTCTGATTCCTCATGGCCGTTCTATCGGGGTATTTGATAGGTATTATGTAACTTCTTGTGGTAAGAATATCAGATCTGCTTGTCGTGACATCCTGAATGCCATGTCATTGCCTCTGGCAGAATCTCCCACATGATTAGCTAGTAAAACCATTATAGAAATATTAATACTCTGTCTGGAAAAACTTTCAAAATGGAGTTTGTGTGTTTTACGTTTATTTATCGTCGCTACCGGTTACCCATATGAGCGACGCCTCCTGAAGAGATTAGTCATTTTAGATTTTTGGAGGATAGTGCAATGATGCAGACAGAGGGACGCATTCCAGAATCTCCTCTGGTTCTTTAACGTGCACGGTGTAAAGCATCGACACGAGACACGGGCGATCGAACCCTGGATTACCAGTCCAGCGTGTTACCACTGGACTACATATCCGTCTGTATTTTTTAGCAAGTAAAACCATTATAGAAATATTAATACTCTGATTGGGAAAACTTTCAAAATGGAGTTTTACCATAGAATATCATTTTTATATTTATAATATTACAGTCAAACCTATCAAGCAGCAGCCAAGGGATGCACAGAAAGTGGCTGCTTAGCACAGGTGGCTGCTTAATAGAGGTCAACTGTATAGTAAAACAACATATTAGGAATCTGGAAACTGGCTGCTTAATACAGGTTGGCTGCTTAATAGAGGTGATCACTAGCACAGATTTGACAGCACACAAATTCTTTTAGTTCAATTACAAAATTGTTCTTACAACATTGGTCTTTATCACTTCCGAGACCTGGTGAGTCATTCACGATGGAATCCAACGCCATGAGGGAGTCAGAAGTGCCTTGCATAAGGACACAGTACTATAATTAGGCGTGGTTCTGGTGGGCTTTTAAATTACAACAACTGCAAGGCAAATGCAGTATTTATTGCCGCACAGAAGCTTAGATGTAAATAATGTGTTTGATTAATGACGAAAATGGACATTTCTCAGAAATATATTGATCAAATTCTGGCCATTTATACCGACTATTGACCGGGTCAGAGGTGACCATCAAATAGGGGTAAAATACATATCAAAATCTCTCGGGAGGAAATGAATTGGCTCGTCTATTTGAGGTGACCGTTTATTAGAGTTGACCATTAGTGGAGGCTAATAGTATATTATATTAGATAGTGACCGTTTATAGTTGACCGTTAGCGAAGGTTAATCATAGTGTATAGTGTGCATAAGACAGTATATATCGGCATGGAGTCACCCAAACCTCGATTCCTATCTCAGACACCTAACTCAATTACATTGTTTTCAATTTGATTCGTATTTAATTTATAGCTGCAAGCTGCTCATTTCCAAAGTTAGATACGTCAGCCTAGACTTTGTATTTAAATTTTATTTACTAAATATATCTTTTTTAAAATTTTATTTAAGTTTATTTAACGTCGCTACTGGTTTCCCATTTGAGCGACGGGCAGTTTACCTAACAACACCTTTCCTGGGCAGGCTCCAACGGTTAACCAGTACTTGGTGCACCAATCTACGTAAGAAACTGCCAACTTTTTCATATAAATGAGACACGGTCTGTGCGGGGCTCGAACCCGTGACTATCAGAGATGATAGGTTACAGTGGTATACAAGTCAGAGACCTTAACCACTCGACCACGGAGGCGGTCTCTAAATATATCTCCAGACAAGTCATCTTTTACACCCTCCTGGAAACCATAATTCAAATTTTAACAACGTTGATATATGTTTTAGTTTCGGCACTGCGCCAGATGCCATTTTGTGCGACTGCTTAACCGAATGGGAATGAGATATTACCATTGATTGGATTACTGACTTGGTTGATCTCGACCAATCGGAAGTCATTTTTATATTGGACAAAATGAACGTCTAAAACGCAGACTCGAATCGAATCAAAACTGATATTACTGGTATCGTGAATGGAAACCGCACATAAATCCTGATTTGGATAATTCGAAGCGAATCGCTGCACCTCTATCAGATAGCACGCATTTTATGATAATTCAAGAGCGAATTTAATTAGGCCCTTATACTTCAATTATTGTGGAAGGCCATACTGGTGGCAGGCACTCGGGCCAGTTTCCATACAGAGTAATTATAAAGCTTACTTTGCCCTGTACCGGGGGTCGGAGTTTAGACCTTGGTGTTTGTATCAATAGCAGGAAATTTGATTTTGTTTCTGTCCGGGTGCAGTCTTTCAAACGCAGGGTTCCCGCTGTCGGTCGCCAATGGCGCCAATTGCGACAAAAAACAAATATTGGCACTAAATTTTGTGTCATCTGATCTGGCTCTAGACTGTTTGCAATAGTGACTTTAGTCGTGATTAGCAGGCTAAGTGTTTGCAATAATGACTTTAGTCGTGATTAGCAGGCTAAGTGTTTGCAATAGTGACTTTAGTCGTGATTAGCAGGCTAAGTGTTTGCAATAGTGACTTTAGTCGTGATTAGCAGGCTAAGTGTTTGCAATAATGACTTTAGTCGTGATTGGCAGGCTAAGTGTTTGCAATAGTGACTTTAGTCGTGATTAGCAGGCTAAGTGTTTGCAATAATGACTTTAGTCGTGATTAGCAGGCTAAGTGTTTGCAATAGTGACTTTAGTCGTGATTAGCAGGCTAAGTGTTTGCAATAGTGACTTTAGTCGTGATTAGCAGGCTAAGTGTTTGCAATAATGACTTTAGTCGTGATTGGCAGGCTAAGGATTAACAAACATTTAATTCCCTGTATTCGTAAAGTCCCATCCTCAGTATTTGATGCAATCATCATTTAATATTGACCAATGGCAGGTCTTGCTGAGTTATGTAAATGCTGTGACCCAGACAGTTACTCTCATTTTTTATTAGAAGATGTCAGTGGAGGGCTCTTCATATAAAAGGTCACAATAATTTATTCCTGTCACTAGGTACAAAACTGCCAATAATACAATTGTTTAGTATGTCTGCGCAATATAATCTTCCCATTTCTCTGAATTTCTTCCAAGAACATTTTCACTGCATTTCGTTTCCATAAAATTTGCATTCACCTTAACCCTTTCAACACCACAGACCTCTAAATTGGCTTACAAAAAAGTGCAGATCCTGATGAGACGGCTCGTCACAAAAAAGTGTAGATCCAGATGAGCCGGCTCGTGACGAGCCGTCTCATCAGGATCTGCACTTTTTTCAAGTAATATAACTATTTTTAGAAAACAATTTACCCATTTTGATAAATGAACTGATCCAAATGTAATTTTGTTATTAATTTATTGGTCTAAAAATATCATGGACCAGTCCATGTCAGTTACTTGGTGTTGAATGGGTTAAAAAACAAATATCTGCGGCAATTTGATTTTTTCTTTTTATCTCTAGAATGGGTCTATCATTGCACTATCCTCCAAAAATCTAAAATGACTAATCTCTTCAGCTCAATATGGGCAATCGGTAGCGACGATAAATAAACGTAAAACACACAAATCAACAAAATACATTTAGTACAAACCTCTGAAGCCACTGCAGAATTCTGATATCTGTGTGAACTATCTGTATATATAATTAATATACGATAAATAAACGTAAACGTAAAACACACATACATGCATAGAGAACTTATTCACAGAACGTGTCGTCTGTTCAGGCTCTCTATGCTGTTTGCCCTTCGGATAGTGGACCTTGGCTGAATAGCAACTAACTGTTAGATCCTGAGCAGATACGGTGCTTCGCCGCGGCTGAACTGGATCTATGTTATTTGCACATTCCTTCCAATTTATTCAGCAGGTTAAGGGTTAAATCTTGCATCCTCCAAAAATCTAAAATGACTAATCTCTTCAGTTCAGGAGGCGTTGCTCATATGGGCACCCAGTAGCGATGATAAATAAATGTAAACCTCCTGTAGCTTTAAATTCAATCCACTTGTCTTGATAGTTGTATTGTATGGATGTTATATGTACAATATGTTATATGTCATGTTTATCTTGATAAATAAAATATGTTTAAACCAAATTTTGCATAACTTCAGTTGCAGGCAACGATATTGTCTTGGGATATTTATAAGGTACCCACCACCTGCCACTGGAGAACTAGGTGCTGTAACAATCTTCTGTCGTTCTATTTGGCATCTATCAATCCTAAAGCTGAATATATTATACACGATTCTAACACGATCCAACTAATAACATACATACTTGTAGAGTAAAATCTACCTTGGGTTATTCTGCGATATACCTACCTTGAACTATGCTGCGTGCGCACCGTGTTTTGGCTATTCCATTTATACAATGCATGTAAAGTTTTATGAATGAAAGTCACGTGATGTTTGTAAATAATACCGTGGGAATTCGCGGAAGTGAGCTATTTTTAGAATCAGATAATATCTTGTCCGTCATGTTTTTCTGTTAAGTAACATTTCAGTTACTATTCTGTACAGTTTTATTTGACAAAATAAATAAATTTATTGATCAGTTACAACTTTTGTTCATTTATGCACTAGATTGATATTTTCCATAAAAAATAACGTCATCACCCCTTACGCGGGAGGAAATTTCGAAAGCCAAATGCAGCGGAGTAGCACCGCGTTTGAAGAAAATACTCCTTTGATTCTCGTCTAAAATTAGTCGTGCTAGAATCGAAATAATAAGTATCAACCGTGGTATATCGCAGAATAACCTACTTATTATTTCTTAAATAATGGTCTGTTTTGATAAGAAATGGACAGAGACTAGCTATAATATTATGCAAGTGAATATCTTAGTTTTTGCTCTCAAACATCATATCACATAATATTGCTTGTATTCAGCTTAATACAGCACTCACATAATTATTTCCATATATGTACACACGTGTAATACAACCTAAAATGATTCTGATTGGTCACGGTATATGACAGCTTACTTTTGACATATTCGAAATATGGTGTTTGTGATCATGCTTTCTCTGTTGAAAATCAACTATTTAAATCAAATAAAAATCAATAAAAATGCTAAATATGCACTAGTGGGATATAGTATTACACATGTCTATTATTTGCGTGGAGGTATATGATTATCGGGGACTATTCACTACGGATGAAAAGGATCTTACATAGGTGGTGATTTCATACAATAATAAATTTTTATGAAACTTATTTCGTAATGCTCGTTTAATAGCAACATTCCAAAACCCATGTCACCAAATCAAGTATGATCCTATATATGTGACCTAAATACCTAACAAATCATGTCATTGATTTTTTAAGATATCTATGAAACTGCTTCAATAAAAATCTTGGATAATTTTCGCTGCACAATTAAATTTGCCTTAAAGTGGTTTCAACTGAGTGCTGATTGGTGCAGAATTAACAAAGTCACGACTGTTCAAAGTCGGTCGATTAGAACAAATGTCAACATAAATGAAGGTTGCAAAACACAAGTTTTGGCAGGTTGTGAGATAAGCGACAGTCAGCTTGCTCATCAATGTAAATATATATCTGGCATATTTTCCCGAAAATTAGCGTCATTAATTGTTTTAGAAAGTCGTGAACATTTCATACTGAACCAGCAAATTGGATGAATTGATATCCCCACAAAACTGACTGTGGACGAACAGATTTCAATTAAAGGGCAATAACTCTAGTGTTACTGGGTCGATGCCAATGATGCCAATGCACGTGCATCATCACACTATGGTACAAATGTAACTTAAATTTCATAAATTTCAACAATTCATATACAGTCAAACCTGTCTTAAGCAGCCAGCCAAGGGAATCACAAAAGTGGCTGTTTAACACAGGTGGCTGTTTAATAGAGGTCAAGTGTATAATAAAACAACATATTGCGAATCTGGAAACTGGCTGCTTAATAGAGGATGGCTACTTAATAGAGGATGGCTACTTAATACAGGATGGCTGCTTAATAGAGGATGGCTACTTAATACAGGATGGCTGCTTAATAGAGGATGGCTACTTAATACAGGATGGCTGCTTAATACAGGATGGCTGCTTAATACAGGATGGCTGCTTAATACAGGATAGCTGCTTAATACAGGTTGGCTGCTTAATACAGGCTGGCTGCTTAATACAGGTTGACTGCTTAATACAGGATGGCTGCTTAATACAGGTTGGCTGCTTAATACAGGATGGCTGCTTAATACAGGATGGCTGCTTAATACAGGATGGCTGCTTAATACAGGATGGCTGCTTAATACAGGTTGACTGCTTAATACAGGTTGGCTGCTTAATAGAGGATGGCTGCTTAATACAGGTTGGCTGCTTAATACAGGATGGCTGCTTAATAGAGGTGACCACTAACACAGGTTTGACTGTATATAGTTACTGAGAATTATATCTGGAATGACAAATTTGTGTATGTTTAGTCAATTAAAGGGCAATAAGTTTGGTGCTACTGGGCCGTTTCCCACGGAAAGTGTCCATGCATCATCACACTATGGTGTGCAGCTTAAGCTTCATAAAGTTCCACCGATTGACTACTGAGAACTCGGGCTCCGGCACGGATAGCCAACATCAAATCAATATCCCTTGCTGAAATTGCTGCATCGGTGGGGGGAGTTTGGCAGGGGAGTGGGGGGGGGGGAGTGGGGATAGTGGGGTGCAGGAGGGGGCATGGGGGGTAATAATATAACAAAAGTCTTTTTATGATACTGGTATTGTAACAGACATTAGAGTCCCTTGCTGAAATTGCTGCATGTGGGAGGGGGAGTGGGGCAGGAGGGGGAGTGAGGGGCAGGAGGGGGAGTGAGGGCAGGATGGGGGAGTGGGGCAGGAGGGGGGGAGTGAGGGGCAGGATGGGGGAGTGAAGGCAGGAGGGGGGTGAGGGCAGGATAGGGGAGTGGGGCAGGATGGGGGAAGTGAGGGGCAGGATGGGGGAGTGAGGGCAGGAGGGGGGAGTGAGGGCAGGATGGGGGAAGTGAGGGGCAGGATGGGGGAGTGAGGGCAGGATGGGGGAGTGAGGGCAGGATGGGGGAGTGGGGCAGGATGGGGAAGTGAGGGGCAGGATGGGGGAGTGAGGGCAGGAGGGGGAGTGGGGCAGGATGGGGGAGTGATGGCAGGAGGGGGGAGTGGGGCAGGAGGGGGGAGTGGGGCAGGAGGGGGGAGTGGGGCAGGATGGGGGAAGTGAGGGGCAGGATGGGGGGGAATAACAAAAGTTCTTTTTAGGATACTGGTATTGTGACAGACATTAGAGTTAAACAAAACATTAAGCAGATTTCTTATTATCTGAATGCTATCAAACTCAACACCAGACATGCAGATGGGAAATACAAATGTTCCCTCTTTTGTGCAATGTATAACTGATAATTATAACCATTAATCAGATGAGCTAGCTAGATCTATCTAAATTAAACAGCATAACAGCATGCATGAAAACTGACAAGCCATCACTGCAGCATATGGTGAAACTGATCCAATTACAAAGACCTGGAATTAAATGATCCACTGCTTTATAATCTTAAATATGGCTCCTGAAAACATTTGGGCCCAGTAATTTTTAAAGGTAATAATTTTATACGAGATTCATAATTTGTACGCTTTGAACCAATTCATTCGGTTTCTTTTCTATGGAGCACAGGTTGTCGGACTAGATTACGAATTTAATAACTATTTTTTGTTATTTGATGAGATATCATCTGTTGCATGAAGCCAATCAGTTAAGCCTCCAGGTTCCTGTCTCTGTAATGAAATCATTCAATTAAAAAGAAAACATTGAAAAATTTCCAACGGCTGATTTAAGATATCACAATCTTTCATACAAAAAGATATAGTTAATAAATACTGAATAAAATTATATTGTACCTCACTCGAGCACACTTCAGCTGCATAATACACAGATAATATTCGTCGTGGAAGTCGTGATAGCGCAGTGGATGCGCTTTCGCTTCAGGTGCAAAAGGTCCGGAGTTCGAGCCCCGCTAGAGCCATTACGATTGGCATTTAAATTCCACATTGCCTCTTCTCTCTCCTTCATGGCAATGGATTCCATCAGGAATGAGGTCTAGTGAGTGATTAATATAAGTTGAAAGAATTTGTTTCACAATCGAGCTAAAATAAATTTGTATAAAGTATAATACACAGAGGAAGTAGTTTTGAATTAAGTTCTGGCTAAAAATATTAAACCCTTACCTAGTGGTTTAATTACTATGTCATGCTCATGGCCTAGTGGTCAAGGGGTACGGAGCAGGCGGTCAGAGGTTTGAATCTCGTCACTGGTTCATTCTGATATCGCCGGTTGGTTATTAACCCATTCAACCCCAAGTAACTGACATGGACTGGTGCGTGATATTTTCAGACCAATAAATTAATAAGAAAATTACCTTTGGACCAGTTCATTTATCAAAATGGGTAATTTTATCTAAAAATAGTAATAATTATTACTGGCAAAAAAGTGCAGATCCTGATGAGACGGCTCATCATGAGCCGGCTCATCTGGATCTACACTTTTCATAAGCCTATTTAGAGGCCTGTGGGGTTGAAAGGGTTAAATAATGGTAACTAATTGCCTATCAGCCTAACGCGCTTGTGATCTGCTAGGGTAGGATTCGGGAAGTCACTGCTGACCAAAAGAGGTGTCGCGTAAGTCAAACATGACTGCCCCTTTCATGTGTTTGTTTTTACGTTTATTTATCGTCGCTACCGGTTGCCCATATGAGCGACGCCTCCCGAAGAGATTAGTCATTTTAGATTTTGGAGGATAGTGCAATGATACAGACAGAGACCCATTCCAGAGTCTCCTCTGGTTCTTTTACATGCACAGTGTACAGCACCGACACGAGACCTCGGTTTAACGTCCCATCTGAAAGACTGTTAATTTTATTAGGGTCAGACGGGGGATCGAACCTGCGATCCCTGGATTACCAGTCCAGTGTGTTACCACTGGACTACAGATCCGGCTGTATCCCCTTTCAATAGAGGTGACACTATAATAAACAAACATCTATTCTAACTAAAATAACATTTAACCTCACTTGAACCCATATTTTTAAACAGATGCCAGATATATATTTTTCATTATATGTATGTTCCATTAAATGTCAAACCCCTTGCGGGGGACCTAGACATGTTTTCCTGGGCAGGCTTAGCTGAGCTAAGTGGTTAATCAGTACTAAGCAATGTGTGTGAGGTGGTGCCTTGCTCAATGACACTACATACGTGGCCTGACCGAGTATCGAACCCGGGACCTTTTGATTCCAAATCCGACGCTATACCACTGGACCACGGACGCCATTTCATTGATAATGGCTTTCAATTTTTAAATATGACACTTCGTCAGAGATTATAAAACCTTTCTCAAATCGCAAGCTCAAGTGATATGATTGATTGAGGTTGAGATATGCTCATGGCTCAACCAATCAGAGAGCTTGAGACTGAGTTTTAGAACCTCCGGGCCAGGACGACAAAGAATACAATATGTCTGCCATCAAGTCTTATAAATGATATGAATGCATAGAAAACAACCTTTGCATAATTGAGGTGTATCGTATAAACAGAGGAAGAACCTTTGAAGTAAATTATATAGAACCACAGAAATATGGGATTTGTGTTACTAAAGAATGGTTGACGAGACAACGGACAGGTGTTTGTACTTTGCAATAATAATAGGATACATACAGGTGACAGTAATATGATCCCCGGCAGCTCTCTCACTGTTTACTGTATTACACCGTTTAATGTATTACACCATTTACTGTATTACACTGTTTACTGTATTACATCGTTTAATGTATTACATCATTTACTGTATTACACTGTTTACTGTATTACACCGTTTACTGTATTACACTGTTTACTGCATTACACTGTTTACTGTATTACACTGTTTACTGTATTACACAGCTTACTGTATTACACTGTTTACTGTATTACACTGTTTACTGTATTACACTGTTTACTGTATTACACTGTTTACTGTATTACACCATTTACTGTATTACACCATTTACTGTATTACACAGCTTACTGTATTACACTGTTTACTGTATTACACTGTTTACTGTATTACACCATTTACTGTATTACACCATTTACTGTATTACACAGCTTACTGTATTACACTGTTTACTGTATTACACTGTTTACTGTATTACACTGTTTACTGTATTACACCATTTACTGTATTACACAGCTTACTGTATTACACTGTTTACTGTATTACACCGCTTAGTGTATTACACTGTTTACTGTATTACACCGCTTACTGTATTACACTGTTTACTGTATTACACTGCTTAGTGTATTACACTGTTTACTGTATTACATTGTTTACTGTATTACACTGTTTACTGTATTACACCACTTAGTGTATTACACTGTTTACTGTATTACATTGTTTACTGTATTACACTGTTTACTGTATTACATTGTTCACTGTATTACACTGTTTACTGTATTACACCATTTACTGTATTACACAGCTTACTGTATTACACTGTTTACTGTATTACACTGTTTACTGTATTACACTGTTTACTGTATTACACCGCTTAGTGTATTACACTGTTTACTGTATTACATTGTTTACTGTATTACACTGTTTACTGTATTACATTGTTTACTGTATTACACTGTTTACTGTATTACACTGTTTACTGTATTACACCGCTTAGTGTACTACAATCAAATCTCATTGAACCCTTTGCCTGCTAAGTAAATAAAATCACATTAGCAAACAATATAGATCCAGATCCGCCATCTGATCAGGATCTATCTTGTTTGCTATTCAGACAAGTGTTTTAGCTCCACTATCCGAATAGCAAACATCATAGAGCCTAATCAGATTATGTGCCATCTGATCTAGCTCTATGCTGTTTGCAAAAGTGATTTTATCTGCCGCTAGCGTGCAAAGGGTTAAACAGGACAGTAGCTCACAAACGAATAAATCAAGGCAGATAGATACATGAGGTTTTATAACGTACTGCAATTTATAACTCATTCTCAATATATATTATAACTCATACTGCAATTAAATACAATTGGATAACGTGTATGTCAGTGTGGTGTGCTGTGTGTTCCATGTTTGTCTCCTACATTCAGCTTCCATCGTTGGCTTAAATTCGCAGGCGGAGAAAATAACAGCAAAATATGTCATGGAATTTCATTAGAATTGTGTCGCAAAGAAAAAACTGTAATGAAATTCCACGAAATATTTCCAGAATTTGAGAGTTTTCAGTTACAAACGTCGGATGCTATAGCCATCTTTTCATACTATTTATAGGCTTTATTTTACCCAGCATGCAAAGAGTTAATTGGCAAATAAATGTTGTGTTATCCTATTCATCTACTTATTACATGTTTCGGAAAAAAAGGAACCAATAATGAAGATTCAGATACTAAAACGAAAAAATACATTTAGAAATGTTTTTAAAACATTAGATATCTTACTGAAAAACTTGTTTATCTTATTAATTAATTGAATGAAAACAACCTTTTTAGAAATTGTGCCAGTCAATTTGATGACAAAAATTTAATATTTTGTGTTACAGAAAATACATTATTATTAATAAAAAGTTTATACAAATTTATTTTAGCTCGATTGCGAAACAAGTTCTTTCAACTTATATTAATCACTCTCGAGACCTCATTCCTGATGGAATCCATCGCCACGAGGGAGAGAGAAGAGGCAACGTGGAATTTAAATGCCTTGCCTAAGGGCACAATCGTAACGGCTCCAGCAGGGCTCGAACTCCGGACCTTTCGCACCTGAAGTGAACGCGCATCCACTGCGCTATCACGACTTCCACTATTATTAATATATTGGCATTAATATATATTAAATAAGACTGAAGCAATATGAATGTAATTATGTATGTATGTCACGTGAATCTGTGTAATATTCTTTCACAAACAATCCTGAAATGATGTATTAAAGTTGTAGAGTGGTGGAACCTATGCTCGGCGTAAATCCCACATTATAATGAATGACCAATATAAAATGTTAATTGCACTTGCCGTATAGAGTGGTGGAACCTATGCTCGGCGTAAATCCCACATTATAATGAATGACCAGTATAAAATGTTAATTGCACTTGCCGTATAGAGTGGTGGAACCTATGCTCGGCGTAAATCCCACATTATAATGAATGACCAGTATAAAATGTTAATTGCACTTGCCGTATAGAGTGGTGGAACCTAGAATTATATAAATATTTTAAATACAGATGAAAATGGAAAATACGCCGAGCATAGGAATACGCCGAGCATACATAGGAATACGCCGAGCATAGGAATACGCCGAGCATAGGTTCCACCACTCTATACAAAATTAACCATTAATATCTAAATACCTAATAAGTTATGTGTATTTTTCAACAACAACAAAAAATAATTAAATTTCAAAAATCTGTTTATTGATTAGAATGCAAAAATTCCAAATAAAAATTAGACACTGGTCTAAATAAAGCCCTCTCTACTTCCGAATTTTCGGCTTAAATCTACATATAATTTAAATAAAACATTAAAGTATCTTAATAGGAGCAATAAACAAAGCAGTCGTGATGTATCAAAAAGGTACAAAAACATTTGAGTCAATCTGAATAGGAAAATAGAATATTTAACGTGGAATATAGGACATCTTTAACGCCATAGATCCGCTGATATCTGACATACGATCACACCAACAATACTACTACCGTTTTGTTCATGACCATTGTAACAGTACATCGCAATCGCAACTGTTTCAATATCGTTATCTTTCGCTGGCTTCATTGTGACCTTAAAAAACACTGACATTATTCCCAGGGTATAAGATGTAAGATTTACTACTGAAGCAGTAGCCCTGTTGTAACTAGATATGCCCCTCGTTAAACAGTCTCTCGATATCATCTCCTCACATTGTCACTCTGTCACAATCAGAAACAATACTATTGTTTCAGTGCATTATTTCATACATGCCCAGGAATTTCATACCCAAATGTGTCATCTAGCATAACACTTCCTCAAATGGAACAGTATATCGATAATTCTAAGGATTTCCAATGTGCAACCATTTCCATATGGAAGTCTTAGAGTGTATTAGTAGTTCATATATATACAACTTTACAATTTGTTTTAAATTTAAGTTTATTTAATGTCTCTACCGGTTGTCCATTTGAGCGAAGGGCAGTTTACCTAACAACACCTTTGCTGGGCAGGCTCCAGCAGTTAACCAGTACTTGGTGCACAAACCTCCATCTTGCATATATAATTACTCAGTGCATTCTTTTATACATGCTGAGGAATATCTTACCCACATCTGTTATCTAGCAAAACATTAATTCCTCAAATTTAACACTTAACCTACTGAATAAATTGGACGGAATGTGCAAATAACATAGATCCAGATCAGCCGCGGCATAGCGACGCATCTAATCAGGATCTATGTTGTTTGCTATTCAGATAAGTGTTTTAGGTCCACTATCCGAATAGCAAATTCAGCATAGGTTATGTGCAGTCTGATCTGACTCTATGCTGTTTGCCAAAGCAATTTTTGTTGTGATTGGCAAGTTAAGGTTTAACAATATATTGATCATTCTAAAGTTTTGGCAATGTGTAACGCTTTCCAACATTGGAGAGGTAGGCTTATACCCCTAGTGCATCCCCCGGAACATAACACTGAAACGCACGGATCATCAACAACAATCATGTGAGTCAACTTACATACCCCACCTCCAGAGATTTATTTGTTTATGTGGCTTAAAGTGGTACAAACACATCATAGGTTATAATAGTGCCTCTCTTGTCTCACTATTATTTGTGGAGGAAGACACTGAGCAGTATTTCAGGCATGGATAGGCACCCAGGCAGGACCACCGACCTTCTGCAAGCAAGCTACATGGCTAACATTCTCACAAAGAATTTGAATCCCTCCCCCAGAACCGTAGAATAGTGGTGAGTAGCAATTCAATGATTTAATGTCAACAACCTAAACCACTCCCCCCACCTCCATAGAGGTTACTGAGAACTAAACCACTCCCCCACCTCCATAGAGGTTCCGGAGAACAAAACCACTCCCCCCACCTCCATAGAGGTTCCTGAGAACTAAACCACTCCCCCACCTCCATAGAGGTTCCTGAGAAACTAAACCACTCCCCCCCACCTCCATAGAGGTTCCTGAGAACTAAACCACTCCCCCCACCTCCATAGAGGTTCCTGAGAACTAAACCACTCCCCCCATCTCCATAGAGGTTACTGAGAACTAAACCACTCCCCCCACCTCCATAGAGGTTACTGAGAACTAAACCACTCCCCCACCTCCATAGAGGTTACTGAGAACTAAACCATCCCCCCACCTCCATCGAGGTTACTGAGAACTAAACCACTCCCCCCATCCATAGAGGTTACTGAGAACTAAACCACTCCCCCACCTCCATAGAGGTTACTGAGAACTAAACCACTCCCCCCACCTCCATAGAGGTTCCTGAGAACTAAACCACTCCCCCCACCTCCATAGAGGTTACTGAGAACTAAACCACTCCCCCCCACTTCCATAGAGGTTACTGAGAACTAAACCACTCCCCCACCTCCATAGAGGTTACTGAGAACTAAACCACTCCCTCCACCTCCATAGAGACACCTGAGAATTATTAGTGGTTGTTGCATACAATCATAATGTACAATATTTACATTGCACCATATCCTATATGCGACCATGCAATGAAAAATAGAATGAAAACAAAATGCAATGAAGAATAGACTTACTACAGTATATACATGAGACAAATGTCTTTGGAGGCACACAAGTTCACCACTGTTGATTTAATACCTTTTCTTCAAATGCTCCGATTTGATAGTTCATGTTCTTGAACTTTCTTCATATATTCCTTTAAATATTAACCATTTTCTTTTTTACATCCAAAACTATTGACTCACTAATACATTAAGTTCTGAAATTCTTTAGCAAATACATAGAATAGATTTCACGTATTTTCATTGTTATATTATATATTATTTTCCTGCCTATTGTATATCAATCAATTGATAGGGAGAAGAACTATATAAGTTTTCTTTCGTTCTAATCCCTTTCAGTCTACTCCTGTTAAATTATATGTAAAATGTTCATTTCTTGATTACATGTACAAATACTGAAATAAATAATGTTTAAACTAATACCTTGCTTCAAGCCATAGCATCATGTGAGCTAAAAAATCAGACAAATCCTTTTTGCCTCTCAGGACCCCATAACTCGGTCCACAGGAGGATTGCTCCATTTCAACCCAAGATTCTTGATCATGTCACAGATATGGAGCAAACCCTGGAGATATCATACATTAATCACTTCTATTCCTTTATCCAGTTTGCTTGATGACATGGTACATATTATCATTTCACATCTGTTTCAGAAGATAATGGAAACTGATATTTATTGTATGGAAATTTATATGTGTAGATCTACCTACTATCTCAGGAGAACATTTGATTTAGTAGCAGAAAATGTAAAACACAGACAGTAGCTTTACTTTTTCTCTTTTCTTTGATAGCATAACACTATGAATAAGATCAGTACATTTATTCTGAATTTTAAAGCATAAGATGGGGAAATCTGCGCAGATCTCTCCAATTTCATGTCCTATACTATAGGATCGAATAACCCCGTTACATTATATGGAAAATGTGCAAGATTGCTATTTCTTTACTAATAATGGAAGCTGTAACAGTGTAAATTGACTTGTATACCACTGTAACCTATCATCATTGCTGGTCACGGGTTTGAGCCACACTCAGGCCGTGTCTCTTTATATGAAAAAGTTGACAGTTTCTTACAGAGGATGGTGCACCAAGTACTGGTTAACCGCTGAAGCCTTTCCAGGAAAGGTTTTGTTAGGTAAACTGTCCATCGCTCATATGGACAACCGGTAGCGATGTTAGTGTAATATTTACTAGACAGGTCAGTTTAGAATGCTTAAAATCTGAAAATACACTTCGTGCTTTTAAGACGAAATTTCAAATTGATATTTTTGAAGTTTTTTGTAGATGGAAAGGACTATCATTCATGCGTAAGCACTGAGAAATGCTAGATGTTATAGAATAATATTAAGATACAGGAACAAAATACTAATTACTGTAAAACAATAATGCATATAAAGTATTGGAGATAGTGCTGAGCCCTGGGAAATACCAGATGCTATAGCATAAAAAAATCAGATATATTTACTTTACTTAAATTTTGCTGTGGAAATTCAATTGCATTTGGGGGTTGGGGGATTAAAGTCGCACAGATATCTTACGTCATATGTAAAATCGTAATGGCTACAGGCATATATAATGGTTTTGCATCAAATACAAATTACATATTGATAATACAATTGTTTCAGACGGCATATGTACTTTAAAGTCATTTTTAGTTGGAGTAATTGTGTCTACAGCAGGGGATATGTCAAGCTGGCAGACAGTGGTATGACCTGGGACATTCATTACATCATGTCGTACAAGTGTTTCCTAGCAAATTATCAAACATGAACACCTTTGATGAGCCGGGAATTGCCTAATATAGCAGTTATATAACATACATTACACATGGTTTTACATGGAGAGAGTATTAATTAGCAAGGTAGATAGAATATTACAGGCTTTTACAGACAATATTAAAACAAGCTCTCTCCTCTACGTAGCTCCGTTTCTCGGTAACAAATCATAATTACAAGAAATTAATGTACATACAGTCAAACCTGTGCTAAGCAGCCAGCCAAGTGAATCACAGAAAGTGGCTGCTTAGCACAGATGGCTGCTTAACCCTTTCCTTCATAGAGATTTATGTTAATATACTGTTATATCTCCATACAAACGACAGCCATTTAGCTATCATGCAGTGGATAGGTAGTCGCCATATCTATCCCACCTCCATAGATGTTACTGGGACTACATAAAGATTTAGGTTAATATACTATTATATCTCCATACAAACGACAGCCATTTAGCTATCATGCAGGGGATAAGTAGTGGCCATATCTATTCCACCTCCATAGATATTACTGGCACTACATGAGATTCTGGCCTTTATTATGAACATTGGATTGGCTACTACATTGTCAATGTATGTCGTATTAGTAATGTCGTCAAGAGTTGCTTCTGGTGCGGGCCGTTCCCAATAAAACAACATATTGGGAATCTGGAGACTGGCTGCTTAATGGAGGTGACCACTAACACAGGTTTGACTGTATATCATTTTTAGCATACAGTGTAAATGTGTTTTTCTGACCACTCGAAATATGTCATGGAATTTCATTAAAATTGTAACAAAGCATCTTGTATGAAATCGCATAACATGTATATGTGTAAGTAGATTGCGCTGAAGACCAGCATATTCAAAGAAACACATATTTATATATATCTAGTTTCATTTTTTTTATACCGTAATAATTTATTCAGATTTTAAGCAAAATTTTGAATATCTGACCAGAAAGGGACAAGACTATTATTTGTAAATTGCATCCGTATATGAATCTTTCTTATCCCGTTCAACACTACATAGTCATGCTCCTTGCCCAGCTTGGTGAAAACTCAAAAGGCGTTTTGGAGATTAAGTACGGACAAGCATTGTGTTATATAAATCCTCAACTGGCCGTAAATCCACAAAACAGCATCATACCGGAACGGGGTTACAACATGCACAACTAGACATCATACCGATGCTTCATGCCAAGTTTCGCGAAAATCCAACAAGGGGATAATATTATGGAGATTCAAGCGTAGACAGAAAACAATGGCAAAAACAATATATATCTGGGGACCAGACGGCAATGGCAAAAACAATATATATCTGGGGACCAGACGGCAATGGCAAAAACAATATATATCTGGAGACCAGACGGCAATGGCAAAAACAATATATATCTGGAGACCAGACGGCAATGGCAAAAACAATATATATCTGGGGACCAGACGGCAATGGCAAAAACAATATATATCTGGGGACCAGACGGCACTGGCAAAAACAATATATATCTGGGGACCAGACGGCACTGGCAAAAACAATATATATCTGGGGACCAGACTGCACTGGCAAAAACAATATATATCTGGGGACCAGACGGCACTGGCAAAAACAATATATATCTGGGGACCAGACGGTAATGGCAAAAACAATATATATCTGGGGACCAGACGGTAATGGCAAAAACAATATATATCTGGGGACTAGACGGTAATGGCAAAAACAATATATATCTGGGGACCAGACGGTAATGGCAAAAAAAATATATATCTGGGGACCAGACGGTAATGGCAAAAACAATATATATCTGGGGACCAGACGGTAATGGCAAAAACAATATATATCTGGGGACCAGACGGTAATGGCAAAAACAATATATATCTGGGGACCAGACGGCAATGGCAAAACAATATATATCTGGGGACCAGACGGCAATGGCAAAAACAATATATATCTGGGGACCAGACGGCAATGGCAAAAACAATATATATCTGGGGACCAGACGGTAATGGCAAAAACAATATATATCTGGGGACCAGACGGTAATGGCAAAAACAATATATATCTGGGGACCAGACGGCAATGGCAAAAACAATATATATCTGGGGACCAGACGGCAATGGCAAAAACAATATATATCTGGGGACCAGACGGCAATGGCAAAAACAATATATATCTGGGGACCAGACGGCAATGGCAAAAACAATATATATCTGGGGACCAGACGGTAATGGCAAAAACAATATATATCTGGGGACCAGACGGTAATGCAAAAACAATATATATGGGGACCAGACGGCAATGGCAAAAACAATATATATCTGGGGACCAGACAGCAATGGCAAAAACAATATATATCTGGAGACCAGGGAAATGGCAAAAACAATATATATCTGGGGACCAGACAGCAATGGCAAAAACAATATATATCTGGGGACCAGACAGCAATGGCAAAAACAATATATATCTGGGGACCAGACGGCAATGGCAAAAACAATATATATCTGGAGACCAGACGGTAATGGCAAAAACAATATATATCTGGGGACCAGACGGCACTGGCAAAAACAATATATATCTGGGGACCAGACGGCACTGGCAAAAACAATATATATCTGGGGACCAGACGGCACTGGCAAAAACAATATATATCTGGGGACCAGACGGTAATGGCAAAAACAATATATATCTGGGGACCAGACGGTAATGGCAAAAACAATATATATCTGGGGACCAGACGGTAATGGCAAAAACAATATATATCTGGGGACCAGACGGTAATGGCAAAAACAATATATATCTGGGGACCAGACGGTAATGGCAAAAACAATATATATCTGGGGACCAGACGGTAATGGCAAAAACAATATATATCTGGGGACCAGACGGCAATGGCAAAAACAATATATATCTGGGGACCAGACGGTAATGGCAAAAACAATATATATCTGGGGACCAGACGGTAATGGCAAAAACAATATATATCTGGGGACCAGACGGTAATGGCAAAAACAATATATATCTGGGGACCAGACGGCAATGGCAAAAACAATATATATCTGGGGACCAGACGGCAATGGCAAAAACAATATATATCTGGGGACCAGACGGTAATGGCAAAAACAATATATATCTGGGGACCAGACGGTAATGGCAAAAACAATATATATCCGGGGACCAGACGGCAATGGCAAAAACAATATATATCTGGGGACCAGACGGTAATGGCAAAAACAATATATATCTGGAGACCAGACGGCAATGGCAAAAACAATATATATCTGGAGACCAGGGAAATGGCAAAAACAATATATATCTGGGGACCAGACAGCAATGGCAAAAACAATATATATCTGGGGACCAGACAGCAATGGCAAAAACAATATATATCTGGGGACCAGACAGCAATGGCAAAAACAATATATATCTGGAGACCAGATGGTAATGGCAAAAACAATATATATCTGGGGACCAGGGAAATGGCAAAAACAATATATATCTGGAGACCAGACGGCAATGGCAAAAACAATATATATCTGGGGACCAGACGGCAATGGCAAAAACAATATATATCTGGGGACCAGACGGCAATGGCAAAAACAATATATATCTGGGGACCAGACGGCAATGGCAAAAACAATATATATCTGGGGACCAGACGGCAATGGCAAAAACAATATATATCTGGGGACCAGACGGCAATGGCAAAAACAATATATATCTGGGGACCAGACAGCAATGGCAAAAACAATATATATCTGGGGACCAGACGGCAATGGCAAAAACAATATATATCTGGGGACCAGACGGCAATGGCAAAAACAATATATATCTGGGGACCAGACAGCAATGGCAAAAACAATATATATCTGGGGACCAGACAGCAATGGCAAAAACAATATATATCTGGGGACCAGACAGCAATGGCAAAAACAATATATATCTGGGGACCAGACAGCAATGGCAAAAACAATATATATCTGGAGACCAGACAGCAATGGCAAAAACAATATATATCTGGAGACCAGACAGCAATGGCAAAAACAATATATATCTGGAGACCAGACGGTAATGGCAAAAACAATATATATCTGGAGACCAGACGGTAATGGCAAAAACAATATATATCTGGAGACCAGACGGTAATGGCAAAAACAATATATATCTGGAGACCAGACGGTAATGGCAAAAACAATATATATCTGGAGACCAGACAGCAATGGCAAAAACAATATATATCTGGAGACCAGACGGTAATGGCAAAAACAATATATATCTGGAGACCAGACAGCAATGGCAAAAACAATATATATCTGGGGACCAGACGGCAATGGCAAAAACAATATATATCTGGGGACCAGACAGCAATGGCAACAACAATATATATCTGGGGACCAGACGGCAATGGCAAAAACAATATATATCTGGGGACCAGACAGCAATGGCAAAAACAATATATATCTGGGGACCAGACGGCAATGGCAAAGACAATATATATCTGGAGACCAGATGGCAATGGCAAAAACAATATATATCTGGAGACCAGACGGCAATGGCAAAAACAATATATATCTGGAGACCAGACGGCAATGGCAAAAACAATATATATCTGGAGACCAGACGGCAATGGCAAAAACAATATATATCTGGAGACCAGACGGCAATGGCAAAAACAATATATATCTGGAGACCAGACGGCAATGGCAAAAACAATATATATCTGGGGACCAGACGGCAATGGCAAAAACAATATATATCTGGGGACCAGACGGCAATGGCAAAAACAATATATGTCTGGGGACCAGACAGCAATGGCAAAAACAATATATATCTGGGGACCAGGGAAATGGCAAAAACAATATATGTCTGGATACCAGGGAAATGGCAAAAACAATATATATCTGGAGACCAGACGGCAATGGCAAAAACAATATATATCTGGGGACCAGGGAAATGGCAAAAACAATATATATCTGGAGACCAGGGAAATGGCAAAAACAATATATATCTGGGGACCAGACAGCAATGGCAAAAACAATATATATCTGGAGACCAGGGAAATGGCAAAAACAATATATATCTGGAGACCAGGGAAATGGCAAAAACAATATATGTCTGGGGACCAGACAGCAATGGCAAAAACAATATATATCTGGGGACCAGGGAAATGGCAAAAACAATATATATCTGGATACCTTCGGTAAATAAAAATATCCAAAATAAAAATATCTTGGGCTTAGCATTACCGCTATACAAGCAGTCGGAAATATGACAATATATTATCCTCCATTTACTCTTTCAAAACATATTGACAAAACAAGTTCACTACAATAGGAATACAAATAATAATTATAAAAGTTTAAAGCAAATAAAACTGGACAAAAGAATAAAATGTCATTAAAACCATGTAATAAAATACAGCTGAATTCTACTAAATAATGCAATAAATAATATACAATATATCTGGGAACATCAAAGGACAAAATTGTATTCTCTGAACAATTATCAATAAAATACTGTGTTATGAATTTAATTAACCCATTTGATTCTGGATACCGTTCAAACAGCCACAGATCAGCCACAATGGAACGTGCCGTATTATCAGTCTCTATGCTGTTTGCTATTCAGATGATCTTGCTAAGACATTTGGCTATGTAGCAAACAACATATATCCTGATCAGCACGCAGCGTTACGCTGCGGCTGATCTGGATCTATGTTGTTTGCAAAAGCCTTTAAATGTATCCAGAATGAAATGGGTTAAGAAACAGAATATTCTTTAGTATTCACAAATCATGCCAATAAAAACCGAATACATGTAAATGGATCATAATTACTTCCCTTGATATTAATATAAACAGTTGCTACAGAGTAGTCTTTCTTGGGTTTCAATTTATTGCAGTTGTCTTTCTTGGTTCAAACAAGAGTGCAAAGATTATCTCCCTTAGTATACTGAGTGTATAATCCATGGAATATAAATTCACTGGTCACAATACCATGGCCGCATGCATGTGAACAGTTCCTACAGCCCAGATGGAAAGAACAACTCTCTTTTAAATTCACTGGTCACAATACCATGGCCGCATGCATGTGAACAGCTTCTACAGCCGAGATGGAAAGAACAACTCTCTTAAATTCACTGGTCACAATACCATGGCCGCATGCATGTGAACAGTTCCTACAGGCCAGATGGAAAGAACAACTCTCTTTTAAATTCACTGGTCACAATACCATGGCCGCATGCATGTGAACAGCATCTACAGCCGAGATGGAAAGAACAACTCTTTTAAATTCACTGGTCACAATACCATGGCCGCATGCATGTGAACAGCTTCTACAGCCGAGATGGAAAGAACAACTCTCTTAAATTCACTGGTCACAATACCATGGCCGCATGCATGTGAACAGCTTCTACAGCCGAGATGGAAAGAACAACTCTCTTAAATTCACTGGTCACAATACCATGGCCGCATGCATGTGAACAGCTTCTACAGCCGAGATGGAAAGAACAACTCTCTTAAATTCACTGGTCACAATACCATGGCCGCATGCATGTGAACAGCTTCTACAGCCGAGATGGAAAGAACAACTCTCTTAAATTCACTGGTCACAATACCATGGCCGCATGCATGTGAACAGCTTCTACAGCCGAGATGGAAAGAACAACTCTCTTAAATTCACTGGTCACAATACCATGGCCGCATGCATGTGAACAGCTTCTACAGCCGAGATGGAAAGAACAACTCTCTTAAATTCACTGGTCACAATACCATGGCCGCATGCATGTGAACAGCTTCTACAGCCGAGATGGAAAGAACAACTCTCTTAAATTCACTGGTCACAATACCATGGCCGCATGCATGTGAACAGCTTCTACAGCCGAGATGGAAAGAACAACTCTCTTTTAAATTTTAACATCAAACAATGAAGGAAATGTCCCTTGTTCTCAATGGATACGTTTTGTATTGAGTTGCTCATTTTGAAGACCTTTGGATTATGTCAAGGGGGATTCATTCTTCATGTGTATGGAGTGTGTTTTACATTTATTTATCGTCGCTACCGGTTGCCCATATGAGCGACGCCTCCTGAAGAGAGTCATTTTAGATTTTTGGAGAATAGTGCAATGATACAGACAGAGGCCCATTCCAGAATCTCCTCTGGTTCTTTTACGTGCAAGGTGTACAGCACTGACACGAGACCTCGGTTTAACGTCCCATCTGAAAGACTGTTAATTTTATTAAGGTCAGACGGGGGATCGAACTTGCGATCCCTGGATTACCAGTCCAGCGTGTTACCACTGGACAACAGATCCATCTAATATGTGTATGGATAGGCCATACCATCCCTGATAGTCATACATGTAACTGAGCATGCGACATCCCAAGCCAAGTCATACATGTAACTGAGCATGCGACATCCCAAGCCAAGTCATACATGTAACTGAGCATGCTACATGCTGCATCCCAAGCCAAGTCATACATGTAACTGAGCATGCTGCATCCCAAGCCAAGTCATACATGTAACTGAGCATGCTGCATCCCAAGCCAAGTCATACATGTAACTGAGTATGCGACATCCCAAGCCAAGTCATACATGTAACTGAGCATGCTGCATCCCAAGCCAAGTCATACATGTAACTGAGTATGCGACATCCCAAGCCAAGTCATACATGTAACTGAGCATGCTGCATCCCAAGCCAAGTCATACATGTAACTGAGTATGCGACATCCCAAGCCAAGTCATACATGTAACTGAGCATGCTGCATCCCAAGCCAAGTCATACATGTAACTGAGTATGCGACATCCCAAGCCAAGTCATACATGTAACTGAGCATGCTGCATCCCAAGCCAAGTCATACATGTAACTGAGTATGCGACATCCCAAGCCAAGTCATACATGTAACTGAGCATGCTGCATCCCAAGCCAAGTCATACATGTAACTGAGTATGCGACATCCCAAGCCAAGTCATACATGTAACTGAGCATGCTGCATCCCAAGCCAAGTCATACATGTAACTGAGTATGCGACATCCAAGCCAAGTCATACATGTAACTGAGCATGCTGCATCCAAGCCAAGTCATACATGTAACTGAGCATGCTGCATCCCAAGCCAAGTCATACATGTAACTGAGCATGCTGTATCCCAAGCCAAGTCATACATGTAACTGAGCATGCTGCATCCCAAGCCAAGTCATACATGTAACTGAGCATGCTACATCCCAAGCCAAGTCATACATTAACTGAGCATGCAACATGCCAGGCCAAGTCATACATGTAACTGAGCATGCAACATCCAAGCCAAGTCATACATGTAACTGAGCATGCAACATGCCAAGCCAAGTCATACATGTAACTGAGCATGCAACATGCCAAGCCAAGTCATACATGTAACTGAGCATGCTGCATCCCAAGCCAAGTCATACATGTAACTGAGCATGCTACATGCCAGGCCAAGTCATACATGTAACTGAGCATGCTACATCCCAAGCCAAGTCATACATGTAACTGAGCATGCTGCATTCCAAGCCAAGTCATACATGTAACTGAGCATGCTGCATGCCAAGCCAAGTCATACATGTAACTGAGCATGCTGCATCCCAAGCCAAGTCATACATGTAACTGAGCATGCTGCATCCCAAGCCAAGTCATACATGTAACTGAGCATGCTGCATCCCAAGCCAAGTCATTCATGTAACTGAGCATGCTACATCCCAAGCCAAGTCATACATGTAACTGAGCATGCAACATGCCAGGCCAAGTCATACATGTAACTGAGCATGCAACATGCCAAGCCAAGTCATACATGTAACTGAGCATGCTACATCCCAAGCCAAGTCATACATGTAACTGAGCATGCTACATCCCAAGCCAAGTCATACATGTAACTGAGCATGCTGCATCCCAAGCCAAGTCATACATGTAACTGAGCATGCTGCATGCCAAGCCAAGTCATACATGTAATGAGCATGCTATCCCAAGCCAAGTCATACATGTAACTGAGCATGCTGCATCCCAAGCCAAGTCATACATGTAACTGAGCATGCTGCATGCCAAGCCAAGTCATACATGTAACTGAGCATGCATATCCCAAGCCAAGTCATTCATGTAACTGAGCATGCTATATGCCAAGCCAAATTATTCATGTAACTGAGCATGCTGCATGCCAAGCCAAGTCATTCATGTAATTGAGCATGCTGCATCCCAAGCCAAGTCATACATGTAACTGAGCATGCTATATCCCAAGCCAAGTCATACATGTAACTGAGCATGCTGCATGCCAACCCAAGTCATACATGTAACTGAGCATGCTGCATGCCAAGCCAAGTCATACATGTAACTGAGCATGCTATATCCCAAGCCAAGTCATACATGTAACTGAGCATGCTGCATCCCAAGCCAAGTCATACATGTAACTGAGCATGCTGCATGCCAAGCCAAGTCATACATATAACTGAGCATGCTACATCCCAAGCCAAGTCATTCATGTAACTGAGCATGCTACATGCTGCATGCCAAGCCAAGTCATTCATGTAACTGAGCATGCTGCATGCCAAGCCAAGTCATTCATGTAATTGAGCATACTACATCCCAAGCCAAGTCATACATGTAACCGAGCATGCTGCATGCCAAGCCAAGTCATACATGTAACTGAGCATGCTACATCCCAAGCCAAGTCATACATGTAACTGAGCATGCTACATCCCAAGCCAAGTCATACATGTAACTGAGCATGCTGCATGCCAAGCCAAGTCATACATGTAACTGAGCATGCTACATCCCAAGCCAAGTCATACATGTAACTGAGCATGCTACATCCCAAGCCAAGTCATTCATGTAACTGAGCATGCTACATCCCAAGCCAAGTCATACATGTAACTGAGCATGCTACATGCCAAGCCAAGTCATACATGTAACTGAGCATGCTGCATGCCAAGCCAAGTCATACATGTAACTGAGCATGCTACATCCCAAGCCAAGAAAAACCACAAAAACAACCAACACACAAAAACAACACCAACAACCAAAAAAAACCAAAACAAAAACACAAACAACAACAACAAAACACCAAACCCAATTCATGTAACTGAGCATGCTGCATGCCAAGCCAAGTCATTCATGTAATTGAGCATGCTGCATCCCAAGCCAAGTCATACATGTAACTGAGCATGCTATATCCCAAGCCAAGTCATACATGTAACTGAGCATGCTGCATGCCAAGCCAAGTCATACATGTAACTGAGCATGCTGCATGCCAAGCCAAGTCATACATGTAACTGAGCATGCTACATCCCAAGCCAAGTCATACATGTAACTGAGCATGCTGCATCCCAAGCCAAGTCATACATGTAACTGAGCATGCTGCATGCCAAGCCAAGTCATACATATAACTGAGCATGCTACATCCCAAGCCAAGTCATTCATGTAACTGAGCATGCATGCTGCATGCCAAGCCAAGTCATTCATGTAACTGAGCATGCTGCATGCCAAGCCAAGTCATTCATGTAATTGAGCATACTACATCCCAAGCCAAGTCATACATGTAACCGAGCATGCTGCATGCCAAGCCAAGTCATACATGTAACTGAGCATGCTACATCCCAAGCCAAGTCATACATGTAACTGAGCATGCTACATCCCAAGCCAAGTCATACATGTAACTGAGCATGCTGCATGCCAAGCCAAGTCATACATGTAACTGAGCATGCTACATCCCAAGCTAAGTCATACATGTAACTGAGCATGCTACATCCCAAGCCAAGTCATACATGTAACTGAGCATGCTACATCCCACGCCAAGTCATACATGTAACTGAGCATGCAACATGCCAGGCCAAGTCATACATGTAACTGAGCATGCTACATCCCAAGCCAAGTCATACATGTAACTGAGCATGCTACATCCCAAGCGAAGATAGGTGTGTAGAATTTGGTTCCATTGGCATTGTATAAAGCAGGTTGTATTGTGCGCTTGAAGGCGTACACAGTGTTAGAGGTGAAGTTGTCGAGTGACAGTTGGTTCCAATCGTGGATTGTAGCCGAAAGAAATAAGCTGCTTATTTAGTTTATACAAATTTATTTTAGCTTGAGTGCGAAACAAGTCATTACAACTTATATTAATCAGTCTCAAGACCTCATTCCAGATAGAATCCATCGCAACGAGGGAGAGAGAAGAGGCAATGTGGAATTTACCAGTAAATGTGTTCTGGTTGGTAAGTTTGGTATGTTGGCTGTCAACTAAGTTTCAAGAAAAGTTATATACCGTAGCATACCATATAAGATATACCATTACCGACGGAAGCGAGGTGTATGGGGCTAGAGTTCCTAGAGTACATGCTCCCTTGGACATGTTTTAGCATGGTAATCCTAAATACCCCATCCACTATTAAGTTATCACGACCTCATAAGCACTGGGCGAAGCCATATTGGAATATCGTCGCCAAGCAATGGGTCTGTCCGAGATTTACTAAATTCTGTCATTTGATTTCATTTCAGAAAACATTTGATATTAATATTTACATGTTTATGAGATAGATGTGCAAGTGTTGATCACAATGTTTACTTTTGTGTACAAGAAAATATTTCGCTTTCAAGCCAAATTATTCAATCTGAAATTTCGTTAATTTTTGGCTCACGGTACACTTCAACGTGTTAATAAATAAAAACATACTGGTAATACCGTGCACCTCTAATGTTTAACCCTTTGCACGCTAGCGGCAGATAAAATCACTTTTGCAAACAGCATAGAGCCAGATCCACAGAACGTGCTATTCTGACAGATGAGCAAAAACACTTGGCTGAATAGCAAACAACAGAGATCCTGATCGTAACGCCGCAGCTGATCTGGATCTATGTTGTTTGCAAATGTGATTTTATTTACTCAGCAGGCAAAAGGTTAAAGGTTGTTTTCTGTTCGCTATTCTGATTGGGCGTTTGTGTTTGTTTGATGAATGCCCCGTGTCCGTGTACCGGGTATGTGGTATTGGTGATGGCATAGAGGTGTTTGTTTGTGAATGCCCCGTGTCCATGTATGTGGTATTGGTGATGGCATAGAGAGGTGTTTGTTTGATGAATGCCCCGTGTCCATGTACCGGGTATGTGGTATTGGTGATGGCATAGAGGTGTTTGTTTGATGAATGCCCCGTGTCCATGTACCGGGTATGTGGTATTGGTGATGGCATAGAGGTGTTTGTTTGATGAATGCCCCGTGTCCATGTACCGGGTATGTGTATTGGTGATGGCATAGAGGTGTTTGTTTGATGAATGCCCCGTGTCCATGTACCATGTATGTGGTATTGGTGATGGCATAGAGGTGTTTGTTTGATGAATGCCCCGTGTCCATGTATGTGGTATTGGTGATGGCATAGATGTTTGTTTGATGAATGCCCCGTGTCCATGTATGTGGTATTGGTGATGGCATGAGGTGTTTGTTTGATGAATGCCCCGTGTCCATGTACCGGGTATGTGGTATTGGTGATGGCATAGAGGTGTTTGTTTGATGAATGCCCCGTGTCCATGTACCGGGTATGTGGTATTGGTGATGGCATAGAGGTGTTTGTTTGATGAATGCCCCGTGTCCATGTATGTGGTATTGGTGATGGCATAGAGGTGTTTGTTTGATGAATGCCCCGTGTCCATGTACCGGGTATGTGGTATTGGTGATGGCATAGAGGTGTTTGTTTGATGAATGCCCCGTGTCCATGTACCGGGTATGTGGTATTGGTGATGGCATAGAGGTGTTTGTTTGATGAATGCCCCGTGTCCATGTATGTGGTATTGGTGATGGCATAGAGGTGTTTGTTTGATGAATGCCCCGTGTCCATGTATGTGGTATTGGTGATGG
>CM026390.1:97983936-98058893 GCA_014843695.1 Archivesica marissinica | reverse complement strand
TGAATGCCCCGTGTCCATGTACCGGGTATGTGGTATTGGTGATGGCATAGAGGTGTTTGTTTGATGAATGCCCCGTGTCCATGTACCGGGTATGTGGTATTGGTGATGGCATAGAGGTGTTTGTTTGTGAATGCCCCGTGTCCATGTACCGGGTATGTGGTATTGGTGATGGCATAGAGGTGTTTGTTTGATGAATGCCCCGTGTCCATGTACCGGGTATGTGGTATTGGTGATGGCATAGAGAGGAAAGGGATACACTAGCTTCTCCCTAATATGAAGGTTTGACATAACTCTTTTGCATGCAAGTGGTGAAAACAACAGTCATAGATGTTGTGGAATTTCATTAGAATTGACGTCATAATGACACAATTCTACAATTCCACGACATATTTCAAGCATTTACAGCTACAAAACAGAAAAACACATTAATGAGTTTTTTGTTGTTGTTTTTTTCAATATTTATTTCCTGATCAATATACATACTAGTTACACATACTCAAAACATGTACATATATTGGAAAAAAATCCATATCCATTTGAAATGGCAAGTACTAACAACCTACAGTATCAACACAAGCCATACTTGATATTTTCATGTTATACACAATCATAATATATTATGTAAAGCATTTAAGTAATAACCTTATACTAAAAGGAAAGTTTCAGGAATTTTGAATAAAAGAGAAAAAGAAATAAGGTTAGCAAAAGAAAGTAGAAAGTATCAGTGAAAGAAATTAATGAGTTATTATCTGCTCCAATTATTTGAACTATTTATAGCCTCTATTTTACCCAGCATGCAAAGAGTTAAGCCATGATACAAGTCATGTCCAGTAGTTTAACGTTGAAACGTTTAGATTCAGTAATACTGTAGCTAAGACAGAACCAGACCGTGTCTCATTTATATGAAAAAGTTGGCAGTTTCTTACGGAGGTTGGTGCACCCAAGTACTGGTTAACCGTTGGAGCCTGCCCAGGAAACGTGTTGTTAGGTAAACTGCCCACTGGCGATATAGCCCAAAATGGTGCTGATGCAGGCGTAAAAACCCGAAATATAACATATAACATAACAGCTAAGACAGAAATATTTAACTTCAGGGGAGTTAACTCTTGAGGCCTTATCAATTGTAACACAGACATAGCTGATGTTTGGTGAGGCGTTTATAAACACGGAATATCATGATTTCCAATAAGTTTTAGAACATTTTATTGGACCGGCAAATCTTTGTGATATCAATTTGTTGATCAAATAGATTCATACATTCTTGAGACTCGATCAATGACTGACTAGTTAACAGCACATTGTTGCCAGTTGAATAGTAGAACGACAATTGATTTCGGATAATTATGCAAAATTGTGTCATATGTAAAAGAATTTTGATCATTGATATACATATCACATTTTATACAATAAAATTCAATTCAGCGGCAGAGCTGCTGGCTCCCGAGGTTATAAAACTTTTCTCCAAAATCGTAAACTCGGTTCCAAGCTTCTGATTGGTTCATCTGAGTGTGTAAATCTCAGAATCAACCAATCAAATCACTTGAGCTCGAGTTTGAGAAATGTTTTATAACCTCGGGTCCCAAGCCCAACGTTTAGGAGGGCTTAGAAAATATTCTACCTAAAAAGAAAACAGCAAAGAAAAAACATGAAGAACATGTGTAAGACCCTGGTATTGTGGTGTAAAGGCAGCTACGCCACTGCACATCGATATCAACTGATCAAAATAAACAACAGTAATATTTAATTAACTCATTGCAAGCTAGCGGTGAAAGAATCAGTCAAATACACTATGATCTTTCATTAGAATTGTGTTGTTACATCATAATTCTAATGAACTTTCATGACGTGTTTCCAGAGTTTTCAGTTACAAACAAGAAAACATTAACCCATTCAACACCAGGTAACTGACATGGACTGGTGCATGATATTTTCAGACTAATAAATTAATAAGAAAATTACAATTTAGACCATTTCATTTATCAAAATGGGTAATTTTTGTCTAAAAATAGTAATATTACTTGCAAAAAGTGCAGATCCTGATGAGACGGCTCGTCACGAGCCGGCTCATCTGGATCTACACTTTTTGTGAGCCTATTGAGAGGCCTGTGGTGTTGAAAGGGTTAATGAATTGTTGTCTGCTACAATTATTTGAACTATTTATAGCTTTTATTTTACCCAGCATGCAAAGAGTTAAGCCACTTATAGTCATATTCCTGTTCAGAACTTGTACAAACTTTATTTTTGTGTGTTTTACGTTTATTTATCGTCGCTACCGGTTGCCCATTATGAGCGACTCCTCCTGAAGAGATTAGTCAATTTAGATTTTTGAAGGATAGTGCAATGATACAGACAGAGACCCATTCCAGAGTCTCCTCTTATCGAGGACCGACACGAGACTTCGGTTTAAAAAGTCTTACTCCAAAGACTATTATTAGTAATTTTAGTATGGCAGGGGATCGAACATAACTCCCCGGGAGTCCAGAGCATCACTCATCTCTAATTACAAGGTTTGTTCTCATCATGCCCTAGCATCTCTATGTCCTTGATTGAGCGTAGCTAGCCTCTTTCAATTTGTAGGCCCGACCTTGAAATTGAGAAACGAAGATAGTGGTGCCTGGAGGGGTCTGAAAATTATGAATCCCAGAACGTCGATGGTGCACTGCGACGCATTTTAATGTATGTCTTAAACGTTCAAATTTCGCTGTATTTTTCAAAATAAAATGTTACCAAACTAAGTGTAATGATTGCAAAAATATACAATCGTTTCGTAAAATATGTGGCAGCTTGTCTAAATTCTATACCATACAGATATACTAATTCTCACTCCACTTTTTAATGCATTTTTGGCCTATTTGTAATTTTCATTGTCTGTTGCATGATCTGCAGGCCCAGGATCACAAAACACCCCCAAAAACAAAACAACCACCCCCAGTGCATTATAGGAGCTACGCCCCTGATTATGAGCAACAATTAACGAATATTTCTCATAGAAACATTATCCGTAATCTGTCGAGAAAATAATTACAGATGCATTATGAGCATAGTAATTAATAAGTTGGTGTACAGAGCAGGTGCCTCGTAATTATTTACTTGTAATGACGGCAATCAATGACAAAATCATTGCAGTATGTCATAATTATGTGCATAGTTTTGGGGGAAATGTTGTGTTTTCATGAAGGCTTATGATCAATGGATCACTTTACACACGGCTTTCTCCTTAATGACATAATTTTTTCATTAAGGTAGATGGTTAGCAATTATCTAAAATACAGGAGTTAAGGTAGGCGGTGACACCCTGTTACATGGTTAGCAATTATCTAAAATACAGGAGTTAAGGTAGAGGGTGACACCCTTTTACATGGTTACCCATTATCTAAACATACTGGAGTTAAGGTAGACGGTGACAGCCTGTTACATGGTTACCAATTATCTAAAATACTGGAGTTAAGTTAGACGGAGTGTTACATGGTTACCAATTATCTAAAATACTGGAGTTAAGGTAGATGGTGACACCCGTTTACATGGTTACCAATTATCTAAACATACTGGAGTTAAGTTAGATGGTGACAGCCTGTTACATGGTTACCAATTATCTAAAATACTGGAGTTAAGGTAGGCGGTGACACCCTGTTACATGGTTAGCAATTATCTAAAATACAGGAGTTAAGGTAGATGGTGACAGCCTGTTACATGGTTACCAATTATCTAAAATACTGGAGTTAAGGTAGATGGTGACACCCCGTTACATGGTTAGCAATTATCTAAAATACTGGAGTTATTAGGCAGGTGTATGCAAGTATGCATAAAATATAAGGACATTTATATAAAATGCGCACCCTTATTTATACAATTAATGACCTGTAAAAACCACAGGCAGAGTACCAGTGCTTTGGTAGTATAGCTTATGCTTTATGTTTTATATATATTTGTTTTATTATTTAAAACAAAATTTGAATTCTCTTTAGCCCAATTCTTCTATCGAAGCACAGAATGTCTTCTATAAAAAGAACAACTATTACATATAATGATATAAATATATATATAAATATGTAATAGAAGGACACTTTGCATAATACACACTAGGATAGTGTACGTGTACGAATAGTATATACCACATCTCAGCTGGAATATCAACGAACAATATGGGAACAAATAATTGTTGCAGAATTTCAACTACTTAAATAGATTGACCTGGCCATTTCTGGATTCCAGCTCAAGCATGTATTTCTATGCGCACACCAGTGAAAGCTTGGAACAAGTTCCCTGAAAACAATTGGACAATTTTAATACCTATAATAAAAATACATAGCAGTAATTCTTATCACATAAATTCCCATTCGTCCACAAAACCCGCTATACGATAGCACTGTTACGCATGCCTGTGGTAAAAACATTAAAATCCCCCGTAACTGAAATGTACTGTAATTATGTGCAAATAATATATGAAAATATTATATTGTGCACGAAATGTTGTCACGTTTCAACGATTACGTTAAATATTACTTCAATGGTTTCGCAGAATCGCTCAGCTGTGACAAAGCACAATCAGTTTCATCAGTATTAAATACTTTTCTCATGGGTAAAACTGAATTTAGCCATGATCCGTACTTATGATAACTGTGAGGATGAAAGGAGGCTGCAGACACTCGCCTATGATAACTGTGAGGATGAAAGGAGGCTGCAGACACTCGCCTATGATAACTGTGAGGATGAAAGGAGGCTGCAGACACTCGCCTATGATAACTGTGAGGATGAAAGGAGGCTGCAGACACTCGCCTATGATAACTGTGAGGATGAAAGGAGGCTGCAGACACTCGCCTATGATAACTGTGAGGATGAAAGGAGGCTGCAGACACTCGCCTATGATAACTGTGAGGATGAAAGGAGGCTGCAGACACTCGCCTATGATAACTGTGAGGATGAAAGGAGGCTGCAGACACTCGCCTATGATAACTGTGAGGATGAAAGGAGGCTGCAGACACTCGCCTATGATAACTGTGAGGATGAAAGGAGGCTGCAGACACTCGCCTATGATAACTGTGAGGATGAAAGGAGGCTGCAGACACTCGCCTATGATAACTGTGAGGATGAAAGAAGGCTGCAGACACTCGCCTATGATAACTGTGAGGATGAAAGGAGGCTGCAGACACTCGCCTATGATAACTGTGAGGATGAAAGAGCTGCAGACACTCGCCTATGATAACTGTGAGGATGAAAGGAGGCTGCAGACACTCGCCTATGATAACTGTGAGGATGAAAGGAGGCTGCAGACACTCGCCTATGATAACTGTGAGGATGAAAGAAGGCTGCAGACACTCGCCTATGATAACTGTGAGGATGAAAGAAGGCTGCAGACACTCGCCTATGATAACTGTGAGGATGAAAGGAGGCTGCAGACACTCGCCTATGATAACTGTGAGGATGAAAGGAGGCTGCAGACACTCGCCTATGATAACTGTGAGGATGAAAGAAGGCTGCAGACACTCGCCTATGATAACTGTGAGGATGAAAGAAGGCTGCAGACACTCGCCTATGATAACTGTGAGGATGAAAGAAGGCTGCAGACACTCGCCTATGATAACTGTGAGGATGAAAGAAGGCTGCAGACACTCGCCTATGATAACTGTGAGGATGAAAGAAGGCTGCAGACACTCGCCTATGATAACTGTGAGGATGAAAGAAGGCTGCAGACACTCGCCTATGATAACTGTGAGGATGAAAGAAGGCTGCAGACACTCGCCTATGATAACTGTGAGGATGAAAGGAGGCTGCAGACACTCGCCTATGATAACTGTGAGGATGAAAGGAGGCTGCAGACACTCGCCTATGATAACTGTGAGGATGAAAGAAGGCTGCAGACACTCGCCTATGATAACTGTGAGGATGAAAGGAGGCTGCAGACACTCGCCTATGATAACTGTGAGGATGAAAGGAGGCTGCAGACACTCGCCTATGATAACTGTGAGGATGAAAGGAGGCTGCAGACACTCGCCTATGATAACTGTGAGGATGAAAGGAGGCTGCAGACACTCGCCTATGATAACTGTGAGGATGAAAGGAGGCTGCAGACACTCGCCTATGATAACTGTGAGGATGAAAGGAGGCTGCAGACACTCGCCTATGATAACTGTGAGGATGAAAGGAGGCTGCAGACACTCGCCTATGATAACTGTGAGGATGAAAGGAGGCTGCAGACACTCGCCTATGATAACTGTGAGGATGAAAGAAGGCTGCAGACACTCGCCTATGATAACTGTGAGGATGAAAGGAGGCTGCAGACACTCGCCTATGATAACTGTGAGGATGAAAGGAGGCTGCAGACACTCGCCTATGATAACTGTGAGGATGAAAGGAGGCTGCAGACACTCGCCTATGATAACTGTGAGGATGAAAGGAGGCTGCAGACACTCGCCTATGATAACTGTGAGGATGAAAGGAGGCTGCAGACACTCGCCTATGATAACTGTGAGGATGAAAGGAGGCTGCAGACACTCGCCTATGATAACTGTGAGGATGAAAGAAGGCTGCAGACACTCGCCTATGATAACTTCAGGCAAACGTCAACAAAAAGGATAACCTGATCCAAAGCTGTTATTTCTGAAAATAATTCACTGCAGTACGCCTACGTCAACGAGAAATACTAATATCTCATTTTTCCCTGAAATATTATCCTGAATTAATTTGTTGAATGTGAGATGACTTTGTTGTCGTGTTGAGGGTTATACATCAAAGACTTACGTCAGATACACAGGGTAATAAATATCCGCTAACCTATGCTTGCCTTATGTCAGATACACCAGATACTGATTATCCGCTAACCTATGATTGCCTTATGTCAGATACACCAGATACTAATTATCCGCTAACCTATGCTTGCCTTATGTCAGATACACCAGATACTAATTATCCACTAACCTATGCTTGCCTTATGTCAGATCCACCAGATGCTAATTATCCGCTAACCTATGAATGCCTTATGTCATATATACCATATACTAATCATCCACTAACCTACGATTGCCTTATGTCAGATACACCAGCTACTAATATCGTCTAAATTATGATTGCCTTATGTCAGATCCATCAGATACTAATTATCCGCTAACCTACGATGGCCTTATGTCAGATACACCATATACTAATTATCTGCTAACCTATGCTTGTCTTATGTCAGATCCACCAGATACTAATTATCCGCTAACCTATGCTTGCCTTATGTCAGATACATCAGATACTAATTATCCACTAACCTATGCTTGCCTTACATCAGATCCACCAGATACTAATTATCCACTAACCTATGCTTGCCTTATGTCAGATCCACCAGATGCTAATTATCCACTAACCTATGCTTGCCTTATGTCAGATCCACCAGATGCTAATTATCCGCTAACCTATGAATGCCTTATGTCATATATACCATATACTAATCATCCACTAACCTACGATTGCCTTATGTCAGATACACCAGCTACTAATATCCTCTAAATTATGATTGCCTTATGTCAGATACACCACATACTAATAATCCGCTAACCTATGATTGCCTTATGTCAGATACATCAGATACTAAATATCTGCTAACCTATGATTGCCTTATGTCAGATCCACCAGATACTAATTAGCCGCAAACCTATGATTGCCTTATGTCAGATACATCAGATACTAAATATCCGATAACTTATGATTGCCTTATGTCAGATACACCATACTAATTATCCGCTAACATATGATTGCCTTATGTCAGATACATCATATACTAAATATCTGCTAACCTATGATTGCCTTATGTCAGATCCACTAGATACTAATTATCCGCTAACCTATGATTGCATTATGTCAGATACACCATACACTAATTATCCGCTAACATATGATTGCCCTATGTCAGATACACCAGATACTAATTATCCGCTAACCTATGATTGCCTTATGTCAGATACACCAGATACTAATTATCCGCTAACCTATGATTGCCTTATGTCAGATACACCATATACTAATTATCCGCTAACCTATGAGTGTTGTATGTCAGATACACCAGATACTAATTATCCGCTAACCTATGAGTGTCTTATGTCAGATACACCAGATACTAATTATCCGCTAACCCATGAGTGTCTTATGTCAGATACACCAGATACTAATTATCCGCTAACATATGAGTGTCTTATGTCAGATACACCATATACTAATTATCCGCTAACATATGATTGCCTTATGTCAGATACACCATATACTAATTATCCGCTAACATATGATTGCCTTATATCAGATACACCATATACTAATTATCCGCTAACATATGATTGCCCTATGTCAGATACACCATATACTAAATATCATCTAAACTAAGCTTGTCTTCACTAAATATTCTCTAATTATAAATATTCACGAAATCTGTCAAATACTGAAAAAAAGAGGTTAGCTCCCGCCTAAAAAGTGAAAAAATATCTTTTCTGAAGAGCTTAGACAAAATCTGACAATATTTATTTTTCAAGATTTTGACCCAAAAAAATGGAAATCCTCTCTGCACATATAATACTTGCCTTGCGTCAGATACACTGGGTACAAAATATCAATCAAATATATTACAAAAGAAAAATCTTGTTTTTCAAGATTGTACAACAGGAAAGAATGTGGAGAACAGCGTAAATAACAAAAACGATAGCAATCGAAACTGTATCGCATTTATAACTTGTCGTAACAGTCTCACAGCACAAGAGAGACCAATGAATTCATGTGTATTCACGTTGTGTCTTTCTCGAAGAAAACCTGCCATTATGTATCGGAATAAAGGACCTATGCAGGTATAAACGCGGGCTTTATGCAAATGAATAGCCAGATCTACCACCAGATTAGCCGCGAGATTATTATATCGCCGAGTGCAATCCGTTTATTCAAAGTTGTGTCATTTTATGGAGATGTATGGGTTTCTATTAAGAAGCCAGTTGAGGGCTTGACTCAATGAAATAACTTAGAACATGAAACGTTTAGTGAAGAAGCAGCATTTATGAAGTGTCTCTTGCGCTGATGATGTGATAGATTGGAATTTCATTTATAACAGTAGAGAATGAGACATGTAATTCAAGCTATCATAATAGTATTTACATCATAGTAGCGAATCGGCAGACGTCGAAATTTCCTTTTTTCAAGATGGCCACCATGTGTGGATCAGCAGTTTTGTAACACTTAACCGGCTGATTAACCCATTCAACACCAAGTAACTGACATGGACTGGTCCATGATATTTTTAGACCAATAAATTAATAACAAAATTATATTTGGATCAGTTCATTTATCAAAATGGGTAAAAAAAATTCTAAAAATAGTTATATTACTTGAAAATAGTGCAGATCCTGATGAGACGGCTCGTCACGAGCCGGCTCATCTGGATCTACACTTGTTTGTAAGCCAATTTAGAGGTCTGTGGTGTTGAAAGGGTTAAATTGGACAGGAATGTGCAAACAACATAGATCCAGATCAGCCACGGCGTAACGCCATGTCAGATGATCAGGATCTATGTTGTTTGCTATTCAGACAATTGTTTTAGCTCCACTATCCGAAAGGCATATAGCATAGAGCCTGGTCAGACGGGACATTCTGTGCACGTTCTGTGCCGTCTGATCTGGCTCTATGCTGTTTGCAAAAGCGACTTTAGTTGTGATTTGCAGGTTAAGGGTTAAAGAAACTTTCCAACAGTGACAGGAAAAACTAGGCCCACTCCCTGACGGCCATGTTTTTATTTGACAGATCAGAATTTGTTAGCAACACTCGTAGATGGTCACACAAGAAACATTTCTGTGAAATTATTTTGACATTATATACACGTAGGGAAATTTCGCCCCATTGAATGGCGGAAATGTTTCTTGATGTATGTAATTGTTATTAGCAACTTTAATAGAAGTCACAACGAAAGCACATTTCTGTGAAATTAGTTAGAATTCAAATTAGCAGCTTAGGATCTGGAGAATGTATGATAATGTTCAAAAATGTTTCTATTTTTAGCTCTGCTGGTGGCCATGTTTTTTTAGCTCTGCTGGCGGCAATGTTTATAGCTCTGCTGGCAGCCATGATATTCAGCTCTGCTGGTGGCCATGTTTTTTTAGCTCTGCTGGCGGCAATGTTTATTAGCTCTGCTGGCAGCCATGATATTTAGCTCTGCTGGCGGCCATGATATTTAGCTCTGCTGGCGGCCATGATATTTAGCTCTGCTGGTGGCCTTGTTGTTTGATCGCTTTTAATTAATTTTAGCAACCTTCACCACTCATTCTGCAAATGATTTAAAAACGACGGACATTGGGTGATTGCATTAAATGCTCATGTGAAGTAAAAACCGTGAAAATATGCTGAATATGTCAGAACTCTGCGGTGAGTACCTCGGAGAATGGTTTGATGCCATCAGTGTATGTGGTCTAAATAAGTACGACAAATCAACATAAATTTCATCAGTTCAGTCAAATATTCATATTTCACAGTTGGTTGTAAATATAATGTACTTTTAAAGTACAGTTTTCAATGGTATTATTTTATAAATTACAGCTATGAAAAAAAATGAAGACATTAAATAAAATAGAGCTATAATACATTTATGATTACAAAATTACATTCATTGGACCGTACTGGCAGTCTTGAATCTCACAGCAGTATTGTACTGTGGATTTCACGGTAATTTTAATTCTTGGAATGTTCAAAACAGTTTTCATATGGGGCATAGTATTTAATCATAGACTTTGTAGTCTACTGGGTAGAGAAGCTGTGATCTAGCGGTAAATTGATTCTCTCTGATCAAGTTAATGAGAATATACTGTTTTGCTCACCGTGTGCAAGTTTTTAATAATAAAATACTGGTAATCTATCAACGAAATCTACAAATTCCGATGTTAACTCTATGCATGTTAGTGGTGAAAATAACAGTCAATTATGTCATGCAATGTCATTAGAATTGTGTTTATAGGTACAAAGGAGAAAAACAAATTAAAGCGACATTACATTGCAAAAAGCAAATAAAATGCATTTGTTCACGTATAAATGCATTGCTACTACAAATTCTTCCGAATACATTCGAACACTAACATTGAATCAGTAAACAGTGTTTTTGTGGATTGAAAGTATGATTTCATATAATGGTCGGTCACCCATGCTGCCTGCTATTCTGTCAAGTGTAACTTAGCTCCACTCTCAGATTCTACGTACATTAAGCAACTCATGCAACATTAAGTGTTGATTGTGTGACATTATCCTTTGTGTTGATTGTGTGACATTATCCTATAGTGTTGATTGTGTGACATTATCCTATAGTGTTGATTGTGTGACATTATCCTATAGTGTTGATTGTGTGACATTATCCTATAGTGTTGATTGTGTGACATTATCCTATAGTGTTGATTGTGTGACATTATCCTATAGTGTTGATTGTGTGACATTATCCTATAGTGCTGATTGTGTGACATTATCCTTTGGTACTGATTGTGTGACATTATCCTTTGGTACTGATTGTGTGACATTATCCTTGGTACTGATTGTGTGACATTATCCTATAGTGTTGATTGTGTGACATTATCCTTTGGTACTGATTGTGTGACATTATCCTTTGGTGCTGATTGTGTGACATTATCCTTTGGTGCTGATTGTGTGACATTATCCTATAGTGTTGATTGTGTGACATTATCCTATAGTGTTGATTGTATGACATTATCCTATAGTGTTGATTGTGTGACATTATCCTATAGTGTTGATTGTGTGACATTATCCTATAGTGTTGATTGTGTGACATTATCCTATAGTGTTGATTGTGTGACATTATCCTATAGTGTTGATTGTGTGACATTATCCTATAGTGTTGATTGTGTGACATTATCATACAGTGTTGATTGTATGACATTATCCTATAGTGTTGATTGTGTGACATTATCCTATAGTGTTGATTGTGTGACATTATCCTATAGTGTTGATTGTGTGACATTATCATATAGTGTTGATTGTGTGACATTATCCTATAGTGTTGATTGTGTGACATTATCCTATAGTGTTGATTGTGTGACATTATCCTATAGTGTTGATTGTGTGACATTATCCTATAGTGTTGATTGTGTGACATTATCCTATAGTGTTGATTGTGTGACATTATCATATAGTGTTGATTGTGTGACATTATCCTATAGTGTTGATTGTGTGACATTATCCTATAGTGTTGATTGTGTGACATTATCCTATAGTACTGATTGTGTGACATTATCCTATAGTGTTGATTGTGTGACATTATCCTTTGTGCTGATTGTGTGACATTATCCTTTGTGCTGATTGTGTGACATTATCCTATAGTGTTGATTGTGTGACATTATCCTATAGTGTTGATTGTGTGACATTATCCTATAGTGTTGATTGTGTGACATTATCCTATAGTGTTGATTGTGTGACATTATCACTTTGTGCTGATTGTGTGACATTATCCTATAGTGTTGATTGTGTGACATTATCCTATAGTGTTGATTGTGTGACATTATCCTATAGTGTTGATTGTGTGACATTATCCTATAGTGTTGATTGTGTGACATTATCCTATAGTGTTGATTGTGTGACATTATCCTATAGTGTTGATTGTGTGACATTATCCTATAGTGTTGATTGTGTGACATTATCCTATAGTGTTGATTGTGTGACATTATCCTTTTGTGCTGATTGTGTGACATTATCCTTTACTGCTGATTTCTCTCCCTCATGGCGATGGATTCCATCAGGATGACGTTGTAAGAACTTGTTTCACAATCAGGGTAAAAGAAATTTGTATAAATTATTCAATTTGTACTTGGCAAAAATACAACGGGAAATGTTTGTGGCCAAAAGAAAATCGGCTAAAATTTTAAGACTGGATTACAAATTCAAACTGCAATAGGTCAAGCTGATATATACCGCATATTCCCGGCCATTAGTCGATCTTAGCCATATGTCCAGGTTCAAAGTTTGGCTGGGAATAAGTCGATTTGAAGCTGGATCCCTCCTTAAGTCGAGGGTACTTCGTGGACTTATGACATTTGTTATGACGACGCTATTTTCTTATCATTTTGTAATGAAACTGGGCACAATTTGAGATATCTGGTTGTAATTATTCCCTTACAAATCATACAAAAATGGCACAACAATAATATAATTATGAAGTATAATATTATCAGCACTTTCTATCATTTATAATGTAAATACTTATCTAAACAACTTGTTTATTAACACAAAGAAAACAGACATAAAGCTCCAATAAATAAAAACAATATTTTTTTAATGTTTCTCGGTCATAGGTCGATATATTACTTTCATTCATCACATTTCTTGATGTGATGAAAGGTCGACTTATGACAGGAATATACCATTTATATGTTGAAAATATGCACATTGAGGTGGGTAGAGGCAAGATGTGAGAGGGGGTGGGGTTTCCACATTGTGGGAGTTTTTTTTGTCATGAACTCTCGTGCATTTTAACACCTTTACAGACAAATTTAAGCATGATGCCATCGTACCTCCGTGTTGCATTTTTTATTGCAGATTTGTCGCTTAAAAGCTTTTTCATTTTTCACACTTTTCAAATCAACTAAATTACGCATGTGCGGATCTATGGGCCTGGTATATAAGTGGAGATTTGATGGTAGTGTGTGCTGCTGCTACGCATGTGCGTGTATCTGGGTATGCAGATCTATGGGCCTGGTATATAAGTGGAGATTTGATGGTAGTGTGTGCTGCTGCTATGCATGTTCATGTATCTGCGTGTGCGGATCTATGGGCCTGGGATATAAGTGGAGATTTGATGGTAGTGTGTGCTGCTGCTACGCATGTGCGTGTATCTGCGTGTGCGGATCTATGGGCCTGGGATATAAGTGGAGATTTGATGGTAGTGTGTGCTGCTGCTACGCATGTTCATGTATCTGCGTGTGCGGATCTATGGGCCTGGGATATAAGTGGAGATTTGATGGTAGTGTGTGCTGCTGCTATGCATGTGCGTGTATCTGCGTATGCGGATCTATGGGCATGGTATATAAGTGGAGATTTGATGATAGTGTGTGCTGCTGCTACGCATGTTCATGTATCTGCGTGTGCGGATCTATGGGCCTGGTATATAAGTGGAGATTTGATGATAGTGTGTGCTGCTGCTATGCATGTTCATGTATCTGCGTGTGCGGATCTATGGGCCTGGTATATAAGTGGAGTTTTGATGGTAATGTGTGCTGCTGCGTGACAGACTGCTACAATGAATTCTTCTTTTGCAAGTAAATGTCCAAAACTGAATTCCTGCTTAATTATGAAGGAAAACCTTAATTAACCCTTTCAACACCAAAGACCTCTAAATAGGCTAACAAAAAGTGTAGATCCAGATGAGCCAGCTTGTGACGAGCCATCTCATCAGGATCTGCACTTTTTGCCAGTAATATTACTATTTTTAGACAAAAATACCCATTTTGATAAATGAACTGGTCCAAATGTAATTTTCTTATTTATTCAATGGTCTAAAATATCATGGACCAATCCATGTCAGTTGCTTGGTGTTGAATGGGTTAATCCAACATTAAAATTTCAGATATCAATATATCAGTATGTGTTTCCATAAATAATAAAACAGGAATACTGGTCACGAAGCATTAAGTAATTGTCCAGGCTATATTTACACATTACATTGACCACTTTCACCTGTCACTAGTCACCTGTGAAATCTACATGATATTCTCGCCGTCAAGCGTGAAAGAAGTGTTGCGGCTTACGAGCCCGTTTGTCAAACGAATCAGTCACTCGAATAGAAACTACATATTTTCCGCAGTTTATGCAGTGTTTTATAGGGCAATACTCTGTAATTAACTAAGTTCACCATACGGCAACATAAATACTGAATATTGCCTTCAGCAGATGTCGAAAAATCACAAAATATTATAATGAAATGTTCTCTATATCACCATGTCACTTGTAGGTGTTCTCAACTCGTTACAGTTCGTATTAAAAGCTAATGGACAGGAATGACCAAGAATAGTAAACTACGTTAGAAAGTCGCGACTTGTGCACAATGACACTGCGACAATAAAGTTTCAGTAGTTAACTGTAATTGAAATTCTGTAAATGTCCCCTTTGTTGTCCCCTTTTATTGAGGTTTTGATTACATCAATAGAACAATAGACATTTGACCTTATCCAGACAAATCAAGAATTCAATGAACTGTCAAAATTTATCAAGTGTTATTTTCCACTTGAAACAGTTTAACAATTATAACAAAATTGTTAAGAATTTGGAGAACTCTGACTATATAAGAGCAGTAGCATTGAGTAAACTATAATCCCAAAGCTTGCATGGCAACACATTTACCTAATCCAAGGCTTTCACCTTTTTAAATAGCATGATATCCAAATATTTGTAGAAGGTATTCATGATAAGTTTGCAACAACATTGACATTAAAGTCAAACGGAACAGCTACCTAGCGGTATGTGTTACAACCATGCCACTCTGGGTGTTCCTTAAACCTGCATCCAGACTTTATCACAAACTTCTAACAATTCTTAAACCTAATTTGGGTACTCCTTAAACCTGCATCTAGACTTCGAATAATTTTTAAACCTAACTTGGGTACTGCATCCCTACTTGATCACAAACTCCTAACAATTCTTAAACACAATTTCAGTACCACTTAAACCTACATCCTACTTGATCACAAACTCCTAACAATTCTTAAACCTAATTTCCGTACTCCTTAAACCTACATCCCTACTTGATCACAAACTCCTAACAATTCTTAAACCTAATTTCAGTACTACTTAAACCTACATCCAGACTTGATCACAAACTTCTAACAATTCTTAAACCTAATTTCCGTACTCCTTAAACATGCATCCAGACTTGATCACAAACTTCTAACAATTCTTAAACCTAATTTCCGTACTCCTTAAACCTATATCCAGACTTGATCACAAACTCCTAACAATTCTTAAACCTAATTGCCATACTCCTTAAACCTACATCCAGACTTGATCCCAAACTCCTAACAATTCTTAAACCTAATTTCCGTACTCCTTAAACCTACATCTAGACTTGATCACAAACTCCTAACAATTCTTAAACCTAATTGCCATACTCCTTAAACCTACATCCAGACTTGATCCCAAACTCCTAACAATTCTTAAACCTAATTGCCATACTCCTTAAACCTACATCCAGACTTGATCCCAAACTCCTAACAATTCTTAAACCTAATTTCCGTACTCCTTAAACCTACATCTAGACTTGATCACAAACTCCTAACAATTCTTAAACCTAATTGCCATACTCCTTAAACCTACATCCAGACTTGATCCCAAACTCCTAACAATTCTTAAACCTAATTGCCGTACTACTTAAACCTACATCCAGACTTGATCACAAACTTCTAACAATTCTTAAACCTAATTTCCGTACTCCTTAAACCTACATCCAGACTTGATCACAAACTTCTAACAATTCTTAAACCTAATTTCCGTACTCCTTAAACCTACATCCCTACTTGATCACAAACTTCTAACAATTCTTAAACCTAATTGCCATACTCCTTAAACCGACATCCAGACTTGATCCCAAACTTCTAACAATTCTTAAACCTAATTTCCGTACTCCTTAAATCTGCATCCAGACATGATCACAAACTTCTAACAATTCTTAAACCTAATTTCAATACTCCTTAAACCTACATCTAGACTTGATCCCAAACTTCTAACAATTCTTAAACCTAATTTCCGTACTCCTTAAACGTGCATCCAGATTTAACAACAGAAGCCGACCAGACATGTTTAAATGTAGAACAATGGGGATCAACCTCCTGATATAAATATAATTCTACACTCCTTAATTAAATTAGAATGCATGACCACGGTTGCAAAAATGCACCGGTGTAACACAATATGATGACGGTGGGAGGTTTTTGTAAGGTAAATCAACAAATACACAAACATGGCATCAACACGTGTAAGCCAAGTCACAAACCCCACAGTACGTATTACAATGCAAAGACGGCTTAAGAACACGCAATTATCTCGGCAGGCCATGACAGCGGAGGACGGGTAACGAAGGAATATCTGAATGATGCAATAGGTAGTCTCTTGACAGCTTCTTTTATGAAGGACACTATGGGAAGAAAATCCTTTTCTGAAATCGGTAAATATTCGGATTGATTTCACAGTCACCGCCACGGTTTCACACATGGATGTTTCGTAAATTGTATGCCACAGCAAAATTAATCCAAGTATATTTACCTATGCATCATCTATGGATGTTTCGTAATTATATGCCTCAGCATAATTTATTCAAATATCCATACATTACTTAAAAAAAGTTTCTTTCAAAATTTGACACAGATTTGAGACTAGTGCATAATAAATAATATGTAGAATCCAGTCCTTGGGTATATGTTGATGCTCTGGTTAAAGTCCTTGGGTATATGTTGATTCTCTGGTTAAAGTCCTTGGGTATATACTGAGCTCTGGTTAAAGTCCTTGAGTATATGTTGATTCTCTGGTTAAAGTCCTCGAGTATATGCTGAGTCTCTGGTTAAAGTCCTTGAGTATATGTTGATTCTCTGGTTAAAGTCCTTGAGTATATGATGATTAATCTGGTTAAAGTCCTTGGGTATATGTTGATTCTCTGGTTAAAGTCCTCGAGTATATGTTGATTCTCTGGTTAAAGTCCTTGAGTATATGTTGATTCTCTGATTAAAGTCCTTGAGTATATGTTGATTCTCTGGTTAAAGTCCTTGGGTATATGCTGAGTCTCTGGTTAAAGTCCTTGAGTATATGTTGATTCTCTGGTTAAAGTCCTTGGGTATATGCTGAGTCTCTGGTTAAAGTCCTTGAGTATATGTTGATTCTCTGATTAAAGTCCTTGAGTATATGTTGATTCTCTGGTTAAAGTCCTTGGGTATATGCTGAGTCTCTGGTTAAAGTCCTTGAGTATATGTTGATTCTCTGGTTAAAGTCCTTGAGTATATGTTGATTCTCTGATTAAAGTCCTTGGGTATATGCTGAGTCTCTGGTTAAAGTCCTTGAGTATATTTTGATTCTCTGATTAAAGTCATTGAGTATATGCTGAGTCTCTGATTAAAGTCATTGAGTATATGTTGATTCGCTGATTAAAGTCCTTGAGTATATGTTGATTCTCTGGTTAAAGTCATTGGGTATATGCTGAGTCTCTGGTTAAAGTCCTTGAGTATATGTTGATTCTCTGGTTAAAGTCCTTGAGTATATGTTGATTCTCTGATTAAAGTCATTGAGTGTATGTTAGGGATAACTGTGTTGGAGTTTGTATATTCACTTGTGGTGGAAGCAAGATCTCTGTAGGAAACAGGAAAGACAACTGTGGAGTTTGTATATTAGCTAGTGGTTGCAGAGATCTTTGTATTATAACAGGGGAGATAACTGTGTTAGAGTTTGTATATTAGTTAGTGGTTGCAGAGATCTTTGTATTATAACAGGGGAGATAACTGTGCTGGAGTTTGTATATTAGTTAGTTGTTGCAGAGATCTTTGTATTATAACAGGGGAGATAACTGTGCTGGAGTTTGTATATTAGTTAGTGGTTGCAGAGATCTTTGTATTATAACAGGGGAGACAACTGTGGAGTTTGTATATTAGTTAGTGGTTGCAGAGATCTTTGTATTATAACAGGGGAGATAACTGTGTTGGAGTTTGTATATTTGCTAGTGGCGGCAAAGATCTCAGTAGGAAACAGGAGAGACAACTGTGGAGTTTGTATATTAGTTAGTGGTTGCAGAGATCTTTGTATTATAACAGGGGAGATAACTGTGCTGGAGTTTGTATATTAGTTAGTGGTTGCAGAGATCTCTGTAATAAGGGATAATACTGTGTTGGAGTTTGTGTATTAGCTAGTGGTTGTACGGAGATCTCTGTAACAGGGGGTAACTATGTTTAAGTTTGTATCAATAACTCAAGTTGATATTCATTAGAACAGGAAAACATGCTTATTTCACTACAGGTGCTTCAACACAATACCTCTATCTCAGTCTATGTGTCGTCTTTACAAAAATCAAGATATGTCATATATTTACCAGTGTTCAATATTGACACACGATATGCCTTGAGACTTTCTCCAAGATAAATATTGAAGAATAAATCTCCTACTGGAACATCAATCTTTTAAATCAAATTGATAGAGATATGCAATATATTAGACAACATTTAGGTCATGTATTTATACAATATACAAAATTATAATATATGGTAGTGAATTTGAAAACGTGTACATCAAAATAGTGAACTGACACAGTGACTTGACCTGCAGAAATTGGTCGTTGTCAAACTGATGATCTCGTAACATTTAATGCTTTCCAATAAAATCACAGGCACCAGACACAAACAAAATTAAAATTACTTACTATAGGCCATTTTTTGTGTCTGGTGCTGGTGAATGAAATATAGATGTGTCTGTTAACCACAGACCTCTAAATAGGCTTACAAAAAGTGTAGATCCAGATGAGCCGGCTCGTGACGAGCCGTCTCATCAGGATCTGCACTTTTTGCCAGTAATATTACTATTTTAGACAAAATTACCCATTTTGATAAATGAACTGGTCCAAATGTAATTTTCGTATTAATTTATTGGTCTAAAAACTGATCATGGACCAGTCCATTTCAGTTACTTGGTGTTGAATGGGTTAATTCACTGGTTGAAAGCAGCAGAATAACATCATTTGATTTCTCACTGCTTTGTGCGTGTAGTTGACAACATGAACCAATACAAGCTATCAGATGTAGAGACGTCATTTATGGTCGTCTAAACACAACGTTAGTTTCTAGCGCCATTTAGCACACAGTTGCATCATTTTCTATAATAAAAACACTTTTCAGTATAAAATATAATATTTGTTTTTAAAGTGACTTCTCTAATCATTTCACCCAAGCAATTAAGGTGCTAATTGTTTCATTTAGTGAAATATAATTCTAAAATACACTAAAACAAACAAATATCCACTTATTATAAACTGATTTCCCATCTGTGTGTGTACATACTGATTTCCCATCTGTGTGTGTACATACTGATTTCCCATCTGTGTGTACATACTGATTTCCCATCTGTGTGTGTACATACTGATTTCCCATCTGTGTGTGTACATACTGATTTCCCATCTGTGTGTGTACATACTGATTTCCCATCTGTGTGTGTATATACTGATTTCCCATCTGTGTGTGTATATACTGATTTCCCATCTGTGTGTACATACTGATTTCCCATCTGTGTGTACATACTGATTTCCCATCTGTGTGTGTACATACTGATTTCCCATCTGTGTGTACATACTGATTTCCCATCTGTGTGTGTACATACTGATTTCCCATCTGTGTGTGTACATACTGATTTCCCATCTGTGTGTGTACATACTGATTTCCCATCTGTGTGTGTATATACTGATTTCCCATCTGCGTGTACATACTGATTATCTGTGTGTGTACATACTGATTTCCCATCTGTGTGTACATACTGATTTCCCATCTGTGTGTATATACTGATTTCCCATCTGTGTGTGTACATACTGATTTCCCATCTGTGTGTGTATATACTGATTTCCCATCTGTGTGTACATACTGATTTCCCATCTGTGCATATATACTGATTTCCCATCTGTGTGTGTACATACTGATTTCCCATCTGTGTGTGTATATACTGATTTCCCATCTGTGTGTACATACTGATTTCCCATCTGTGTGTATATACTGATTTCCCATCTGTGTGTGTATACTGATTTCCCATCTGTGTGTGTATATACTGATTTCCCATCTGTGTGTGTATATACTGATTTCCCATCTGTGTGTGTATATACTGATTTCCCATCTGTGTGTGTACATACTGATTTCCCATCTGTGTGTGTATATACTGATTTCCCATCTGTGTGTACATACTGATTTCCCATCTGTGTGTACATACTGATTTCCCATATGTGTGTGTACATACTGATTTCCCATCTGTGTGTACATACTGATTTCCCATCTGTGTGTATATACTGATTTCCCATCTGTGTGTGTATATACTGATTTCCCATCTGTGTGTGTATATACTGATTTCCCATCTGTGTGTGTATATACTGATTTCCCATCTGTGTGTGTATATACTGATTTCCCATCTGTGTGTACATACTGATTTCCCATCTGTGTGTATATACTGATTTCCCATCTGTGTGTACATACTGATTTCCCATCTGTGTGTACATACTGATTTCCCATATGTGTGTGTACATACTGATTTCCCATCTGTGTGTGTACATACTGATTTCCCATCTGTGTGTGTACATACTGATTTCCCATCTGTACATACTGATTTCCCATCTGTACATACTGATTTCACATTATGTTTCTATTCACAAATTCACAGTTTGTATTAATTTCACATTTAATGTACTAATTTTACATTTTATGTTAATGTACTAATTTCACATTTTGTGTACTAATTTAACAATGTTTTATGTATTAATATAACATAATGTTTTGTGGACTAATTTCACATTTACTATGCACTAATATCACATTTTCTATGTTCTATTAAATTTACAGTTTTTATATACAAATTTCACATTTTTGTGTATTAATTTCATATTGCATGCACTAATTTCACATGTTTTATGTACTAATTTCACATATGAACCCATGCAGTTGTTTATTAAACATGCTTTTGTACACAATACACATTCAGAGGTAACATAATAATTTGTTAGAATGATTAAAAGCACTTGGGAGAAATTTCAAATCCCCCCTGAAGTGTGACCTTGACCTTGAAGCTACAGACCTGGGTCACGTGTACGATACATCACCTCTATATTGCTAACATTTGTGGCACATAGTTTTGAAATCCCTACACAGCCAAAGATGTTACAGCACAGACAGGACGTATTGTCTAGGATGGACACACACACGGACGGATAGTGCAAAAACTATATGCACCCGAAGAAATTTCTTCCAGGGGGGGGGGCATAAAAATACAAATGTGCGTGCATACAGAGTCAGTAAAGGCACTAAACTGTAATGCGATACTGCTTAAAATGTACCCCAAAAAAATAATGTTCTCTTTGACCCTTTTGTTAACCATCTAAAACCTTGTTCAAATATCTCACTTCCTCTAGGTCAATGTACACAGTGGATCTAAAATGTTAAAACATAACAAACAGACTATAAAGGGTACAATTTGGAACATTTAAAAAAAGTCAGAACTTCAAAAATGAAACGCATTTAACCCATTTCATTCTGGATACATTTAAAGGCTTTTGCAAACAACATAGATCCAAATCAGCCGCAGCATCACGCTGATCAGGATCTATGTTGTTTGCTACATAGCCAAGTGTCTTAGCAAGATCATCTGAATATCAAACAGCATAGAGTCTGTTCAGACGGCACGTTCTGTGGCAGCTGATCTGGCTCTATGATCTTTGCAAATACTGTTTGAACGGTATCCAGAGTTAATTTAACACAGCAATGAAAGTAAAACGCAATATATTAAACCACAAAGCAGAGAACCAGCAGGGTAATAATATAAGGAAATAGTCCACATTTTGTGAGTTATACAATTTTATATCATATGTCATTTATGGCTGTTATAAATCCATCCATATCAAGCTAGAGAACACTTTCTTTATGTTAAAGGTTGAAACATGCAGATTTACATTTTCTTATTTCTGTGTGTTTTGCGTTTATTTATCATCGCTACCAGTTGCCCATATGAGCGACGTCTCCTGAAGAGATTAGTCATTTCAGATTTTTGGAGGATAGTGCAATGATACAGACAGAGACCCATTCCAGAGTATCCTCTGGTTCTTTTACATGCACAGTGTACAGCACCGACACAAGACCTCGGTTTAAAGTCCCATCTGCAAGATTGTTAATTTTATTAGGGTCAGATGGGGGATCGAACCTGCGATCTCTGGATTACCAGTCCAGTGTGTTATTTCCTGTGTATATATATGTTGCAGCTTCACCTTTGCATGGGATTCCAGGACATATTTCCAGACTTTTCAACTACACATTCAGGGATCATTCTAGAGGGCGATATGGGCGAAATAGTCGCCCTAGGGACCCTGACTTCGCCCTCTGGGGCCCCACTTCTCCCTAAAACAAAAATTGTTTTATTTTTTCGTTTTTACGATTTTCAAACAAAATTGTGTCTAGTAAGATACACTGGCCCATTATAAAGCACTCCTTCTATTCAAATGTTGTATTTAATGGTTGTACTGTGCATTTTAACCCTATTTTGCAGAAGTATATTAAAGAACACCATTTAAGGAAGCAATCATGTGCTTTCTCACTTCTCCCAAAATTCTGACCTAGAATGAACCCTGCACATTAGAAAACACATTAATTGATTGTCGTCTGCTACAATTATTTGAACTATAATATAGCAGTTGTTTTACCCAGCATGCAAAGAGTTAATGTCAAATCTGGCCACTTTCTGCAGTTTTTTGTTAAGCAGGTTCCGGAGGGAATGCCTTTGAAGAGGGAGGGGAATGGAGGGGGGAGGGGGTAATATGCACAAGTTAATTGACACTTGAATGTGTCGCTCTGAGACGCATAATATCTATGTGTTACATTTGCATTCATGCATGCCTCCCTGAATAGATTAGTCATTTAGCCCTTTGTATTCATTTATCAATATTTGTGACTGCATGAACGATGCCTCCCTCAATAGATTAGTCATTTAGCCCTTTGTATTCATTTATCAATATTTGTGACTGCATGAACGATGCCTCCTTCAATAGATTAGTCATTTAGCTCTTTGCATTCATTTATCAATATTTGTGACTGCATGAACGATGCCTCCCTCAATAGATTAGTCATTTAGCTCTTTGCATTCATTTATCAATATTTGTGACTGCATGAACGATGCCTCCCTCAATAGATTAGTCATTTAGCTCTTTGCATTCATTTATCAATATTTGTGACTGCATGAACGATGCCTCCCTCAATAGATTAGTCATTTAGCTCTTTGCATTCATTTATCAATATTTGTGACTGCATGAACGATGCCTCCCTCAATAGATTAGTCATTTAGCTCTTTGCATTCATTTATCAATATTTGTGACTGCATGAACGATGCCTCCCTCAATAGATTAGTCATTTAGCTCTTTGCATTCATTTAACAATATTTGTGACTGCATGAACGATGCCTCCCTGAATAGATTAGTCATTTAGCTCTTTGCATTCTGGGTAAAATAGCTATACATAGCTCAAATACTTGTAGCAGACGACAATTCAATGTGTTTTTATATTATTAATGCTGAAAACTCTGGAAATAAATGCCATAGAATATCATGTAATGATACAATGAAATATATATTTGACTGTGATTTTACCGCTAGCGTGCAAAGAGTTGATACGGTTTTCGAGACAATTGTTTTTGCAGTCTGGTTTCATTGCAATTTCATGACTTCAAGCACAAGCACTGGGAGATAATGTATGGAGTACCAGACTACCAATTTTCGCTGTGTCATTCAGACTTTAAGACAAGACGCTTAGTTCCATATTGCTACTTCTCTCTCCCTCATGGCGATGGACTCCATCAGGAATGAGGGCTCAAGAAGAGCGATTAATCTAATGTTGTAATTGAGCTCAAATAAATTTGTATAAACAAAATGATGTCTCTTGCAGGGTTCATTCTAGATCAGAATTATTTACCTTGTTTGGTACCAAAGATATGACCCATTATGAATTCAATGTCAAGTTCCTGTGGCGGCCATTTTGGATTTGTCACATTTAAGGGTTAAGCGTTGATTTAGAACATATAGATACATCTAAAAATGTTGTTTGCCAGCCGTAAACATTAAATGCCTCCATCACTATTAATATGAACATTTTCGCATAATCTGCCCAGTCTATTTGGGAGAAGTGAGAAGGCGCGCGATTGCATCCTTAAATGGGGTTATTTAATAAATTTCAAAATAGGGTTAACCCTTTCAACCCCAAGTAACTGACATGGACTGGTCCATGATATTTTTAGACCAATAAATTAATAACAAAATTACATTTGGATCAGTTCATTTATCAAAATGGGTAATTTTATCTAAAAATAGTAATAATTATTACTGGCAAAAAAGTGCAGATTCTGATGAGACGGCTCGTTACGAGCCGGCTCATCTGGATCTACACTTTTCATAAGCCTATTTAGAGGCCTGTGGGGTTGAAAGGGTTAAAGTGCACAGTATCACCATTAAATACAACATTTGAATAAAAGGAGTGCTTTATAATGGGCCAGTGTATCTCTTACTGGACGAAATTTGGTAGGAAATTGTAAACAAAAAATGTTTTTAGGGCGAAGTGGGGGGGGGGAGAGAGCAGTCAGTGTCACTAGGGCGACTTAGTTCGCCCACATCACCCTCTAGAATGATCTCTGCTCTTGTGACAATATGATTGACAGCATATTTTCAAATCATGCTAGTTCATGCTCATCACCACAAAATACCCGTTCAGCAAACAATTTGCATTTTAAATTATACTGTAAGTCTACACTCAATTTCTTCAGAATAAAGACATGGGGCAGAATTTTAATAAGCCACCATTTTGTAACAAAGGAAAATAGTTTCACCAATATTGCAGGTTTTCATTGCCACGAATAATGTCAAAAGAATGTACATGAAGAGCTTGAGAAAGAAATCTTACTAGGGAACACAAATTATTTGAAACATTTCAACAATGATAACTGACTTACAACTTTCATAATACACACCAGCAAGGTTCATTGTAAGTCAGAATTTATAGAAGTGAGAAATCATGTGATGGCGTCCTTAAAAAAAATTGTATAAAAAAAAATTGTTCAAAAAATGAGAGATAAAACCATTGTCGTAATGACTGCCATATGTCCACAAACTACCTTCGACTTGTGGAAGGATCCAACTTAAAACCAACTTTTTCATCGACTTTAATAATGGGCGGGTAAATACGGTTAATAATATTTCCAAATTATTTTATTTCTTACTTCGACAAATATATTTCATAAAAATGAGTATATCATACACAAATCTGACATGTCTGAAATTCTAACAAATATTGAAGCCCAAATCCAGAAAACCCTCTAAAGGAGACGTTTTTTCCGGTCCGGGAAAAGTCCGAATTAGAGGTTTTACGGTATATATCATAATAATAAATAATAAAGAGTGATTTACATTTGCACATGTATATACCAAAACAAAGTATTAAAAGAAGATCATGCAGTAGCTGTATAATAAATTGCTTAATTAGATCAATTATTGTGAAAATTATAGAGGAGAAAATGCGTAATTTGATCATTTGGAAAGATAAATCGTAAAGAAATTGCAGATTTAATAACTAAATTGACTTAATTCACACAATTATGCCTCGATCTTGCCATACAAAACAGTACAAGTTCGATATAGAAGTAACAAGCAAGAATGGTACTAAGTATGTGTTTTAAAAATTTTAGACGCTAATGTGACGCCCAAACTTTCTAAAGCAGGTCACCGAGTATCCACTATCAAGCACCATTTGATCGGCTATGAGTTAACTGAGAACCAGCATATTAACCCTCTAAATAGGCTTATGAAAAGTGTAGATCCAGATGAGCTGGCTCGTGACGAGCCGTCTCATCAGGATCTGCACTTTTTTGCCAGTAATAATTATTACTATTTTTAGATAAAATTACCCATTTTGATAAATGAACTGGTCCAAAGGTAATTTTCTTATTAATTTATTGGTCTAAATATAGCATGCACCAGTCCATGTCAGATACTTGGGGTTGAATGGGTTAACCCTGGTTTATCTCTAATTGCTGCATGATTATCAAAGGTTTTAACATAATATACATACACACTAGATTGGATTCACTGTGATTTACATTTATATTAATGAGAGATTTGTCAGTTTCAGATATTGCAATGCGCATGGGATATACGGCAATTCTATCTCAGGGTCAATCTAGCACACAGGGGTACTGCAATTCTGATTGGTTGAGATATACTGAAGATTTGAGAGACACAACCATTCTGATTGGTTGAGAATACTGAAAATTTATCTGATTGGTTGAGAATACTGAAAATTTGAGAGACACAGCCACTCTGATTGGTTGAGAATACTGAAAATTTGAGAGACACAGCCACTCTGATTGGTTGAGAATACTGAAAATTTGAGAGACACAGCCACTCTGATTGGTTGAGAATACTGAAAATTTGAGAGACACAGCCACTCTGATTGGTTGAGAATACTGAAAATTTGAGAGACACAGCCACTCTGATTGGTTGAGAATACTGAAAATTTGAGAGACACAGCCACTCTGATTGGTTGAGAATACTGAAAATTTGAGAGACACAGCCACTCTGATTGGTTGAGAATACTGAAAATTTGAGAGACACAGCCACTCTGATACATTGTTGGAAAGCTCTCCGTGGACATATTTTTTGTATCATTTCACAAATTTTGTATCAATAACAAATAAATAATAATTTACCTGTATATTAATATTTCAACTGTGAAAAGAGATTTTCAAAAATACGTACAAGTTAAGTTCATATAATTTATAATCCATACATCATTGTCAAAAAATATATTAATATTTAAAAAGTGCATTTCAATACATTTAAAATCATACCAAATTTTATATTAAGAAACCAAAATTAATTAAGTTATTGCAATTAAAGAATTACTAGTAAAATCCTGAAATTGCCATTTATAAAACTTGCCAATCAAAATGGCGGCCAAGATTGGATCTTATCAGTGTTATCACAGGCCGTGGGAACTATGTATTTCTGATTGTATGGTTGAGAATACTGCAGATTGGAGACACACAGCCATTCTGATTGGTTGATAATACTGCAGATTGGAGACACACAGCCATTCTGATTGGTTGATAATACTGAAGAATTGAGACGTACAGCCATTTAGATTGGTTGAGAATACTGAAGATTTGAGACATACAGCCATTTAGAATGGTTGATAATACTGCAGATTGGAGACACACAGCCATTTAGATTGGTTGATAATACTGCAGATTTGTGACATACAGCCATTTAGATTGGTGAAATACTGAAGATAACAACACAAAAAAAAAGACATACAGCCATTTAGATTGGTTGAGAATACTGAAGATTTGAGACATACAGCCATTTAGATTGGTTGAGAATACTGAAGATTTGAGACATACAGCCATTTAGATTGGTTGATAATACTGAAGATTTGAGACACACCGCCATTCAGATTGGTTGAGAATACTGAAGATTTGAGACATACAGCCATTTAGATTGGTTGATAATACTGAAGATTTGAGACATACAGCCATTTAGATTGGTTGAGAATACTGAAGATTTGAGACATACAGCATTTAGATTGGTTGAGAATACTGAAGATTTGAGACATACAGCATTTAGATTGGTTGAGAATACTGAAGATTTGAGACATACAGCATTTAGATTGGTTGAGAATACTGAAGATTTGAGACATACAGCCATTTAGATTGGTTGAGAATACTGAAGATTTGAGACATACAGCATTTAGATTGGTTGAGAATACTGAAGATTTGAGACATACAGCCATTTAGATTGGTTGAGAATACTGAAGATTTGAGACATACAGCATTTAGATTGGTTGAGAATACTGAAGATTTGAGACATACAGCATTTAGATTGGTTGAGAATACTGGATTGGTTGAGAATACTGAAGATTTGAGACATACAGCATTTAGATTGGTTGAGAATACTAAAGATTTGAGAGATAGCTATCTGGATTGTTGAATACCAACTGCGAAGTGGTACTAGAAACAACGAAATTTCTCACAAATTCTGAGAGATACAATACTAAGTATTCTGATTGGTTGAGCATACACTGCAGTTAAAATGCCAGATTTCAATCAAATCAAGGAATATCTCTCTATGTGATTATACACAAGAAACACTGCTTTACCAATAGTAAAACTGGCAAACACAATGGTGGCGTGGCGTCTAGTAATGTTATGGGGAGATAACTTCATCAAAAATCACATACTGTATATTCCCGGCCATAAGTCGACCTTTTTCTCATCCAGAAATGTGAGAAAAGTACGTCGACTTATGGACGACAAACAAACAAAAAGAAATTTGAAAAAAAAGTTGAATTTTGTTTTTTTTATTTGTTGGAACTTTATTAATGCTTGTTTGTTTGTGAATTATTGTTGTGCATCAGTGTAATTTTTTAAGATTTGTAATGGAATACGGTCAACCAGTTATCTCAAATTGAACTCAGTCTCATTCAAAAATGAAAGAAAAAACCATTGCCGTAACAAATGTCCACAAAGTACCCTCGACTTTCGAATTATGGAAGGATCCAGTTTAAAATCCAATTTGACCCTCGACATTTGGCCGAGCTTGAGTTTAACTCCATTAACCCTTTCAACACCACAGACCTCTAAATTGGCTTACAAAAACGTGTAGATCCAGATGAGCCGGCTCGTGACGAGCCGTCTCATCAGGATCTGCACTTTTTTCAAGTAATATAACTATGTTTAGATTTTTTTTACCCATTTTGATAAATGAACTGATCCAAATGTAATTTTGTTATTAATTTATTGGTCTAAAAATATCATGGACCAGTCCATGTCAGTTACTTGGTGTTGAATGGGTTAAAACTGAACCAAGAGGAGCACGATAATGTACAGCGCTAGACTTGCATTGTTGAAATTGGTTTAGTAAAACTACCGGTAGTGATCTTCAAAGCCTCATAATTCTATATCCAAAATCTAGCCTGGGAACAGGCGTCGACATATTTTGCCTGATCAGAATTATCCAAAATCTAGCCTGGGAACAGGCGTCGACATATTTTGCCTGATCAGAATTATCCAAAATCTAGCCTGGGAACAGGCGTCGACATATTTTGCCTGATCAGAATTATCCAAAATCTAGCCTGGGAACAGGCGTCGACATATTTTGCCTGATCAGAATTATCCAAAATCTAGCCTGGGAACAGGCGTCGACATATTTTGCCTGATCAGAATTATCCAAAATCTAGCCTGGGAACAGGCGTCGACATATTTTGCCTGATCAGAATTATCCAAAATCTAGCCTGGGAACAGGCGTCGACATATTTTGCCTGATCAGAATTATCCAAAATCTAGCCTGGGAACAGGCGTCGACATATTTTGCCTGATCAGAATTATCCAAAATCTAGCCTGGGAACAGGCGTCGACATATTTTGCCTGATCAGAATTATCCAAAATCTAGCCTGGGAACAGGCGTCGACATATTTTGCCTGATCAGAATTATCCAAAATCTAGCCTGGGAACAGGCGTCCACATATTTTGCCTGATCAGAATTATCCAAAATCTAGCCTGGGAACAGGCGTCCACATATTTTGCCTGATCAGAATTATCCAAAATCTAGCCTGGGAACAGGCGTCCACATATTTTGCCTGATCAGTCAAATATATATTTTAACACCGAGACTATTAATTGGGCCGTATTGAGTTTCTGATCATATCAACAAATTGATACACACAACTACGTACAGACTTCACACCGAATCCTCCTGCCAAGTTTCATGAACATAATTGATACACACAACTACGTACAGACTTCACACCGAATCCTCCTGCCAAGTTTCATGAACATAATTGATACACACAACTACGTACAGACTTCACACCGAATCCTCCTGCCAAGTTTCATGAACATAATTGATACACACAACTACGTACAGACTTCACACCGAATCCTCCTGCCAAGTTTCATGAACATAATTGGTTTGTTATTATGATAAAGGTTTTTATTGGAGAAGAAGCGAGAACAAGATGTACGGACGGATGTACGGACGGACAGCATAATTCCAAACTATCTCAAACTTTACCCCTAAGGCATAATTGGTTTGTTATTATGATAAAGGTTTTTATTGGAGAAGAAGCGAGAACAAGATGTACGGACGGATGTACGGACGGACAGCATAATTCCAAACTATCTCAAACTTTACCCCTAAGGCATATCATAATATAACCGTTACTGGAATATCCAACGATATACAAACAGTTATGTTTTGCTTCGTGCAAAGCCATGCCATGTTTAACCCTTTCAACACCACAGACCTCTAAATTGGCTTACAAAAAAGTGTAGATCCAGATGAGCCGGCTCGTGACGAGCCGTCTCATCAGGATCTGCACTTTTTTCAAGTAATATAACTATTTTTAGAAACAAATTACCCATTTTGATAAATGAACTGATCCAAATGTAATTTTGTTATTAATTTATTGGTCTAAAAATATCATGGACCAGTCCATGTCAGTTACTTCGGGTTGAATGGGTTAAAATAGGTTTGACCATTATGTCGAAGTTGCATGCTTATTTCAATTTCCTACAACACAGTAATATCATAAGTTGACACTCAACTTGGTGACAAAGGCTCCATTTTAGGACACTATCCGATTACTTGTTGAACATTTGAAAAGACGTAACTTAGCATCATGTTTCAAACCCATACAATTAAATCATGAAGCACTGTTTACCATTATACTCCCCCTAGCGTACAACACAATGTTAATTATAAGATACCCATTTGCATGTTACAGAACTATTTGTCAAATGATACGAAATACACCGAGGCCCTGATGGAGAATATTTCATAATTCCTCCCTCTTTTCTTTCTCTCTCCATCACGACCCCCCATCTCTTTCTTTCTCATACTTTCTCATACTTTTTTTCACAACTTTTTCTTTTTTCTTATTCTTTATTATTTTATTTTCGTAACTATACAACATGTACCTTTTTTCAGAAAAAATGATTTTGTGTAAAAATAAATTGAACATTCTGGGTAGGGGGGAGGTATGACATAGCAATCTGTCAACCATTCCTTACTACACTGCAGAAAATACTTCCTGTATGGTAGTTTTGGTTTTTTTACATTTATTAATCATCACTACCGGTTGCCCATTTGAGCAACGCCTCCTGAAGAGATTAGGATAGTGCAATGACACAGACCCATTCCAGAATCTCCTCTGAAAGACAGTTAATTTTATTAGGGTCAGACAGGGGATCAAACCTGCGATCCGTGGATTACCAGTCCAGCGTGTTACCACAGAACTACAGATCCGTCTGTTGTATGGTAATATTACATAGGAGCCCTTATATCCTAGTTCATTATATGTCTCATATATGGAACACCTAGTATGCAAATCTGTACACTACATAACTATATCCACCCATTTTCCAAAGTGCAAATATATGGAGGTAAAAGGAAATTAACTGCAAGGGCCTAGACAATTAACTGCAAGGGCCTAGGCAATTAACTTCCAAGGGCATAGAAATTAACTGCAAGGGCCTAGGCAATTAACTTCCAAGGGCATAGGCAATTAACTGCAAGGACATAGGCAATTAACTGCAAGGACATAGGCAATTAACTGCAAGGGTCAAGGTAATTAATGGTAATGGCCTAGGCAATTAACTGCAAGGACATAGGCAATTAACTGCAAGGGTCAAGGTAATTAATGACAATGGCCTATGCAATTAACTGCAAGGGCATAGGCAATTAACTGCAAGGGCCAATGCAATTAATGACAATGTCCTAGGCGATTAACTACAAGGGTCAAGGCAATTATCTGCAAGGGCATAGACAATTAACTACAAGGGCCAACAAGGCAATTAACTGCAAGGACCAAGGCAATTAACTAACTGCAAGGGCCTAGGCAATTAACTGCAAGTGCATAGACAATTAACTACAAGGGCCAACAAGGCAATTAACTGCAAGGACCAAGGCAAGTAACTGCAAGGGCCTAGGCAATTAACTGCAAGGGCCTATTCAAGCAATAATTAACTGCTGGGGCTTAGACAATTTACTGCAATTACCTAGACAATTAATTTGGGAGTCTTCATACATGCGGTCGGGCTGCCATATAATTCCTGAGTAAACTAGTTTTCTTTCCACATATATTTATATTATATAATATTTATAATTATAAGACACATATCAGATAAATATTATATGTATTTACACATAGATATAAATGGCTGTGGGAGCTCATTTGTATAAAATGTATGCTTTATGTTTGCACTGTTCGCTAACTGTATATAATAAATATGTATGTATGTCCTCATGGGCTTGAAAGCATACTGGAATTTAATAAAATAAACTAAACTAAACTATTTAACTAATTACAGTAAATACTGAACATGGAATGTCAGGGCCTCTATGACCAAAGGAAGTCAATTTTATACCTCATTATTTGATTTCCAAACCGTTTTGTCAATATTTGACTTTGTGTAAAGCAAATTTAGGTAAGGATATTCCTAATATAATCATATATCCCAGCACGCATACAATAAGTTTAACGTTCAAGATGAACACAGATTAAGATAATTATGCCTGTTTTAAAATAAATTTACTTTTGATCAGGGTTTTATATTTTGAAAATCAATAGAAACACAAATTGTCTCATCTGTTTGATTACACCAAAGTTCAAATTACACTTCGCACCCCTCGGTACATACCGGTAGTAGACGAGTCCAATACAGAAATAGGCTTACAAAAAGTGTAGATCCAGATGAGCCGGCTCGTGACGAGCCGTCTCATCAGGATCTGCACTTTTGTCAAGTAATATAACTATTTATAGAAACAAAATTACCCATTTTGATAAATGAACTGATCCAAATGTAATTTTGTTATTAATTTATTGGTCTAAAAATATCATGGACCAGTCCATGTCAGTTACTTGGTGTTGAATGGGTTAAATGTTTAAATAAATAAGAAACATTAAACAAAGTTACTGCCATTGCTTTCCTCTGTTTTTATCGTTGTGTCCTTTGCACCACATTCTATTCCTTTGCATCCGTTTTCTCATCTTATAAATATTAAATTATTGAATCTCGACAGAAATCCTACAGTATAAATATCCAATGGATACTTTATACTGTAAAAATTGGCTATAAATAATTAACCTGATTTTGATAAAATTACATTTATCTGGTTAGAAAACAACATTAAAAACAAAGGATTCCAAATAAAAGGCCCATTATAGATTTCTGGATATTAATCAGAATTTATCTGTAAAGGGAGGTAATTTCTGCCAATAAACTGTATCTTTCTTACGTTAGTAGGTTAGTTACAACAGTAGAAGCATTCATAATTTATTCCTCATTTTTAATTACCTTTCTAGTTTATACACATTTAATTATATATATATATATTTAGCTCGATTGCGAAACAAGTTCTTTAAACTTATATTAATCACTCTCGAGACCTCATTTCTGATGGAATCCATCGCCACGAGGGAGAAAGAAGAGGCAACATTGTAATTTAAATGGCTTGCCTAAGCGAGCAATCATAACGGCTCCACCGGGGCTCAAACTCCGGGCCTTTCGCACCTGAACCAAACGCGTGCTACCATTGCTCTATCACTGCATTATCACGACTTCCACAACTACTTTTCTCAGAGGTAACTGTATAAAGCAACAACCAATTATTTCAATTCAATTCAAATTACCCATTCTATTCAAACATTAGGACGAATCAACTGCTTGCAGAAATTTATATTCCTAATCTCTTCAGTTCTCCTTCAAACTTAAATATTCTGTAGTTTTAAATTTCAAATTATAAATTACAATTCTACTGCTTAGTTATTATATAATTATCCAAGAATCTGTGTGTGTGTGTGTGTGTCATAGCTCTTAGAAATGGTATGTCACTCCATGTGCAGATGGTATGAACCTGTGAAAGTAAGCTGGCGTTAAAGAATTTGTTCACAGCTACTTGTCATGTGATCTATGTAGACTTTCATACACCTATGATAATGTGTTATTCATTTTCAATTTTGATACCCCTTTATGGTAACCCCCTTGTGTTTCCAAACATTATGTTATGTTATATTTCAGGTTTTACGCCTGCATCAGCACCATTTCGGGGTATATCGCCGGCGGGCAGTTTACCTAACAACACCTTTCCTGGGCAGGCTCCAGCGGTTAACCAGTACTTGGGTGCACCAACCTCCGTAAGAAACTGCCAACTTTTTCATATAAATGAGACACGGCCTGAGCGGGGCTCGAACCCGTGACCATCAGTGATGATAGGTTACAGTGGTATACAAGTCAGCGACCTTAAGCACTCGACCACGGAGGCGGACTGTTTCCAAACATACATACGTTATTCCATTCAGGACAATATCTATAACGAATATATATACATTAGATTATACAAATTTATTTTCTTATAACTTATATTAATCACTCTCGAGACCTCATTCCTGATGGAATCTATGGCCACAAGGGAGAGAGAAAAGGCATATGGAATTTAAATGCCTTGTCTAAGGGCACAATCATAACGGCACATGCAGGGCTCGAACTCCGGCCTTTCGCACCATCACGACTTCCACTGTATATATATAATATATATAATATACATTGTATATATGATAACATTTTGACAAATAAACAATGACTGTTGCATTTTGACAGAATGTGAGGGAAGTGTGTGGTGTATATGTTGGCATAAACATATTTATTCCACATTAAACAACATAATTTACTACAAATAATTATGTACACAATAAATACAAGTGGATTGAAATGAAAGCTAGTAGCTTATTTATTTTCTCTCCATACAAGTGTGTATATGTTAAAAACCATGTCAACAATCCATCCAACATTCTTTCCGATGCTCTCTACTACTGGACCACTATTACGTCAATCGGGGGGGGGGGGGGGTTCTATTATTATTATATGTATATTTCGGGTTTAACGCCTGCATCAGCACCATTTTGGGCTATATCGCCGGCGGGCAGTTTACCTAACAACACCTTTCCTGGGCAGGCTCCAGCGGTTAACCAGTACTTGGGTGCACCAACCTCCGTAAGAAACTGCCAGGGGGGGGGGGTTTCTAGCTGATGGAATAATATCATGTCTCGTTATCTCCCTATTAAAACATTCTTAAATGTGTGTGTGTTTTACGTTTATTTATCGTCGCTACCGGTTGCCCATATGAGCGACGCCTCCTGAAGATATTAGTCATTTTAGATTTTTGGAGGATAGTGCAATGATACAGACAGAGACCCATTCCAGAATCTCCTCTGGTTCTTTTACGTGCACGGTGTAAAGCACTGACACAAGACCTCGGTTTAAAGTCCCATCTGAAAGACTGTTAATTTTATTAGGGTCAGACGGGGGATCGAACCTGCGATCCTTGGATTACCAGTCCAGCGTGTTACCACTAGACTACAGATCCGTCTCTAGGGTCTCGTTATCCCCCTATTAAAACATTCTTAAACAACCCAGAGTCATGCTATCATACTTAAAAGCTCAATATCGCCATAGTAAATATACCACTGTGCCAAATACAAAATATAATTAATGCTTAACAATGCTTTTTCACTACTTAATTTGAAACATTTCAAAAACTTGGAAAGACATCAAAGATGGCCATATTTCGGACTGAGATAACAACTATTGATTGTGTGTTTAGCTAAAGGTACTACTCTATTTAGATATCGTTCGATCAATACGATAAGTATATTGGAAACAATAACAAATGACTGACAAACGTGCTCCGGGTATGTCTTATTTCAAAATGTCCGCAATTCACATTTTTCTATTCCGAAATGCTTTTATAAATAAACGCCCATGGCGTGATTACTTACTATTATGTTCCACTCTGACATAAATGCACAAACAGTGATCAGTTCAACATTAAAGACCACCTCTAGATATAGGACACCTTTAAATAATGACCACCTCAAAATAATGACCACCTAAATAAAGCCCACCTCTAAATATAAAACACCTCTAAATGAAGACAACCTCCAAATAATGACCACCTCTAAATAAAGACCACCTCTAAATATAAAACACCTCTAAATAAAGTCCACCTCCAAATAATGACCACCTCTAAATAAAGCCCACCTCTAAATATAAAACACCTCTAAATGAAGACCACCTCCAAATAATGACCACCTCCAAATAATGACCACCTCTAAATATAAAACACCTCTAAATGAAGACCACCTCAAATAAGACCACCTCTAAATAAATGCCACTTCCAAATAATGACCACTTCTAAATGAAGGCCACCTCTAAATAAAGGACACCTCTAAATGAAGACAACCTAAGTAAAGGCCATCCACAAATAAAGATTACCTCCAAATAAAGACATAAAGGTCCCCTCTAAATAAAGGCCACCTCCATATAAAGACAACCTAAATAAAGGCCACCTCCATATAAAGACAACCTAAATAAAGGCCACCTCCATATAAAGACAACCTAAATAAAGGCCACCTCCATATAAAGACAACCTAAATAAAGGCCACCTCTAAATACAGACCTCCTTCAAATAGTATTATTTCCAATCAGTTCATTATCAATGCATCTTAACTCTTTGCATGCTAGGTAAGATAAAGGCTATAAATATTTCAAATAATTGTTGCAGACGACAAACATGGAATTCCAGTAGACATATTTGACTGTTACTTTCAACGCTACCATGCAAAGAGTTTATCTTCGAATAAAGACCGCCTGTCAAAAAGGGCCAACCGTTACCATTCCCGATGGTGGTCTTTATAGATAGTGCTTGCTGCATGTCCATTTTGCAATAATATTAAAATCTATCCACTATATACGAAATTAAATTGTTCTTTCTCAATTATCTACCGCTATCTATTATCTTGCAATGAGTGGCTTAACGACTGCTGGTGTCATGGTGACAATTAAGCAGCCACCAATCAGCGACTCGTATCACCATATTAACCGTTTCAAAACTACAGACCCCTAAAAATTAGATCCAGATGAATTGGCTTGTAGGTATATTACACAAGCCATGTTTCACCAGGATCTGTACTTTTTGCTAGTAATTTTACTAGTTTTAGACAAAATTACCCCATTTTGATATAAATGAACTGGTCCAAATGTAATTGTTTTTATAAATTTTATTGGTCTAATATCGTGAACAAATCCATGTCAGCTACTTTGTGTTTAATGGGTTAAGTACCCGAATGTCATTATTCCAGAGTTTCTTTGCGAACATCATTAATTTTGAAAACCAGTTAAAGCCATCAAAGCACAACACATAATATATACAACTGTTTACTTCTAAAGTGATTTATGAGATATGAAACTATGCATACGAAATTAATCTCAAAGCTACTTTTATAACTTATTATATATGTACGAAATGCTCAACACCAACAAGACTAATGAATCATACGGGACCGCTAACTCTTGTGGTCTGTCAACCATTACAAGAGAAATTATATAAAGCTATATACATATTCAAAACTCCTATGTGTTATTTGAAGATACGTATATAGGGTTGGTATTTGAAGATACGTATATAGGGTTGGTATTTGAAGATACGTATATAGGGTTGGTATTTGAAGATATGTATATACGACAGTATTTGAAGATACGTATATACGACGGTATTTGAAGATACGTATATACGACGGTATTTGAAGATACGTATATACGACGGTATTTGAAGATACGTATATAGGGTTGGTATTTGAAGATACGTATATAGGGTTGGTATTTGAAGATATGTATATACGACAGTATTTGAAGATACGTATATACGACGGTATTTGAAGATACGTATATAAGACGGTATTTGAAGATACGTATATACTTCGGTATATGAAGATACGTATATATGACGGTATTTGAAGATACGTACATACGACGGTATTTGAAGATACGTATATACGACGGTATTTGAAGATACGTATATACGACAGTATTTGAAGATACGTATATACGGCGGTATTTGAAGATACGTATATACAACAGTATTTGAAGATATGTATATACGGGGTATTTGAAGATACGTACATACGACGGTATTTGAAGATACGTATATACGACGGTATTTGAAGATACGTTTATACGACGGTATTTGAAGATACGACGGTATTTACTCAGTCATAAGAACATGCTTTCATCTTGTTTGGGGTGAAAAGTCTGGGTTTGTTTGTATATAGTCACAAACCATCTGAATCGAACCAACAGGACAATGTAAACTGTAGAGCCCTTGCTATACATGCTGAAACAGCACAATGTAAACTGTAGAGCCCTTGCTATACATGCTGAAACAGCACAATGTAAACTGTAGAGCCCTTGCTATACATGCTGAAACAGCACAATGTAAACTGTAGAGCCCTTGCTATGCATGCTCGACCATGTAAAACATAAGTAGGGGATCCTTCCTATACCTGGTCCACTTTATAATACAAAAATAGGGGACCCGTCATGACATAATACAAAAAGTAGGGAAGAATCCGTACTATACCTGGTCCACCATGTAATACAAAAGTAGGGACCCGTCTTACACATGGTTTGCTTTATAATACAAAAGTGGGGAACCGTCATGTAATACAAAGTGGGGAACCATTATGTATAGCAAAACTAGGGACCTCTCATGTAAGGGAATCCGTCTTATAGTCCTGGTGCACATGATAACTCTAAAGCAGAAAACCGTTATGTATTGTACACGATAGACCCAAACTTTTGGGAGAAGTGAGAAAGCACGCGATTGTGTCATCTAATTTGCATTATTTAATAAATTTCAACATAATACGGTTAAAATACACAAAATTTTATGGAGAAGTGGTCCACGGGGCGAGTCAAGGTCCCAAGGGCAACTACTTCGACCATGTTGCCTTGGAGAATGAGCCCTGGTTATATATTTGAAAACATCTAGAAAGTTTCCTTTCTTCTAAGTGAAGAAATCAATCGGGACACCTATCCCAAATAACTGTAGTTAAATATTGCCAAATATAATGCTGCACTGCTGATAAACCACAGACGGATTCATCCCACACTGAGCTGCACAAAATATCTCAATCACTGCCAATGAATGAGATTATTATAAGCCGATATATAATGCTTTGCAACTGGTGTAAAAGAAATCATTTTTGCTAAGTCAGTAGATACACTTGGCAGTCTTTGTACCATCTAAAAGTGGTAAACCAGTGAAACCACAACGGCTTTGTATGTACAACATCCCCCAAAAATATATTTATGCAAAATCGATTGTGTAAATATCTAGGACTGCATGAACCTCATTATAATGCCTGCACTTTTATCACTATACCTGCTGAGTAAATAAAATCACATTTGCAAACAACATAGCTCCAGATCAGATTGCGTCTGATCAGGATCTATGTTGTTTACTATTCAGCCAAATGTTTTAGGTCCACTATCCGAATAGTAAACAGCATATAGCCAGAGCAGACGGAACGTTTGCAAAAGTGATTTTATCTGCCGCTAGCGTGCAACGGGTTAAGTGACATTCCTATACCAGGGATCATTCTAGAGGGCGATGTGGGCGAAATTGGCCCTAGGACTTCGCCCTCTGGGGGCCCCACTTCTCCCTAAAATAAATTATTTTTTAGGTTTTTACGATTTTCAAACAAAATTCTGTCTAGTAAGATACACACTGGCCCATTATAAAGCACTCCTTCTATTCAAATGTTGTATTTAATGGTTGTACTGTGCATTTTAACCCTATTTTGCAGAGGTATATTAAAGAACACCATTTAATAAAATGTGATCACGCGCTTTCTCACTTCTCCCAAAAATTCTGACCTAGAATGAACCCTGCTATACATGCAGTAACAACCTGCTTTAGATATTCGGACATTTTGGAACATGAAATATGCCTTTAAAACAAAATAAGATACCTTTCCCCATTTTGGATTCAGCTCTCTTGACTTTCTGGCGTCCTGCAAACTTTTCTGGAATAGTTGAGTTTTTGCATATGCCGCTGATCTGTTTGTATACAGGATGTGGTTTGTTGGATCGAGCGAAATGGCCTCCGTGTAAGCCTGAACGGCAGCACGGTAGTCTCCGCGGTTCACTGCCTCGCTGCTCTCCCGCACTCTCTGGAGAAATAGAGCCTGGCAGTGGGCGGAGACACCCGAGTGAGCGTGTACCTGGTTGTGACTAGCGGTGGAGCCCGATGAAGCTTGACGGGAAAACTCGGACTGAAATTTACAATTACACGTACAATAAACACATCATAAAAGTTACACAGCAAACAAAACAAGATTTAAGAATGTAACAGCTTATAGTCCTAGACGGAGCCTTTAATTCTAGCGGTGAAAATAACCGTCAATTAGCAGTGAAAATAACCATCAATTAGCAATGAAAATAACCGTCAATTAGCAGTGAAAATAACCGTCAATTAGCAGTGAAAATAACCGTCAATTAGAATTGTATAACAACACAATGCTAATGAAATTTCATGACATATTTTCAGTTTTCAGTTACAAATGAGAAAAACACATTAATGAAGTGTCGTCTGCTGCAATTATTTGAAATATTTATAGCCTTTATTTTACCCAGCATGCAAAGAGCTAAGTACATGGAAGTGCAGTCCAGGTGATAGTGAAAGCAATCATGCTGGAAAAGAAAATAATAAAAAAATAAGATAAAACCAATTTTTGGTTCCATACAATGTTCTTGGCCAAATGGCTGAGGATATGCAACATTTGATATGTCCAACGCTCATCACATGAACTGGGAGTGCTCAATCCGGCACACTTGTGTATACAGTAAAACCTGTATTAGTGGTCACCTCCATTAAGCAGCCAACCTGTATTAAGCAGCCACTTTCCAGATCCCAAATCAGTTGTTTTATTATACATTTGACCTCTATTAAGCAGCCACCTGTGCTAAGCAGCCACTTTCTCTGACTCCCTTGGCTGGCTGTACATGAATATATGGATCATGCGTGCTAGATCTCCCTCATTCAAACATTCTCCACAGTGATTTTATATTATAAACCCCTCTTCATTAAGTTAGTTTTCAGTCCTCATGTATACATGAATATATGGATCACGCATGCTAGATCTCCCTAATTCAAACATTCTCCACAGTGATTTTATATTATAAACCCCTCTTCATTAAGTTAGTTTTCAGTCCTCATGTATACATGAATATATGGATCACGCGTGCTAGATCTCCCTCATTCAAACATTCTCCACAGTGATTTTATATTATAAATTCCTCTTAAGTTAGTTTTCAGTCCTCATGTATTAACAACAATTGTTGAATAACATATGATGACTCTGGGCAAGTTATGAATGGGATAACAGACAATGAATGGGATAACAGACAATGAATGGGATATGGGATAACAGACAATGAATGGGATAACAGACAATGTGGCAGCAAAATACAGACATTCATACTAGTCATGCTGTCAGTGTCACAAATACCGTGATTGTCTATATATAGCTCGCACGGGAGTATAAGTGATTGTCTATATATAGCTCACATGGGAGTATAAGTGATTGTCTATATATAGCTCGCACGGGAGTATAAGTGATTGTCTATATATAGCTCGCACGGGAGTATAAGTGATTGTCTATATATAGCTCACACGGGAGTATAAGTGATTGTTTATATATAGCTCGCACGGGAGTATAAGTGATTGTCTATATATAGCTCGCACGGGAGTATAAGTGATTGTCTATATATAGCTCGCACGGGAGTATAAGTGATTGTCTATATATAGGTCGCACGGGAGTATAAGACGCAGTTAAAAATACCCGAGAAATTCCAGGGAAAAAACATATATAGGTATGAATGTAAAACAAATATAAGAAAAAAAACCGAAGATCTAATATAACATGTAATGTAATGTATATATATATATTGCACCCAGGGCTCACCATATAGGGCGACATGGGCAAAATCGTCCTCCTAGGGATTGTGACTTCACCCCCTGCTGGGGGCCCTACATCTCACTAAAACAATTTATTTTTTACAATTTCCATACAAAATCTTGTCCAGTTAAAGCTACACTTTTGTAAAGCACTCAGATTAAAATGTATTTAATGGTCATATTAACATATATTAACCTTATTTTGTTGAAAGTTATTAAGCCGTAACCTGCCGAATAAAATTGGACTGAATGTGCAAACAACATAGATCCAGATCAGTTGCGGCATAATGCCGTGCCTGATCAAGATCTATGTTGTTTGCTATTCAGCTCAGTGTTTTAGCTCAACTATCCGAATAGCAAACAGCACCGAGCTTGATCAGTCGGCACAATTTCTGTTACACCGGGCATGCTAACGAACCAGGAATGTTTCTTGGAATTCTGGGCAAGTTCTAGATCCTCCAAAAATTTATAAGAAAGAGATTATCAAGCAAACAAGCAGCGGGATTCTTTCTCCTCAATCCTACTTTTATTTTAAAATTTATTATTGTTCAAGTGATTTGATTGGTAGATTCTGAGATTTACACTGAACTGAACCAATCAGAATCGTGTTAGTGAGCATGAGATTGCAGAAAGGTTTATAACATGATGGCAGCCCAGTATCCATGGTGCATTTAGTTTAAACTTTATTTATTTTACAACGATTGCGAAGCAAGTTTTAACAACTTATATTAATCAATATCGTTGGCGCGGATGAAAGCGTAAATGTGGTCATTTGTGTGGGAGGAAACTGGGGTACTCGGAAAAAACCCACCTGTCCGATCTGGCGACCACTGTACTATCTCACATACCTCCCGGTCCTACTTGCAATTGTCTATGTACATTTTATGTTGTTGTTTTTTACATTTATTTATCGTCGCTACCGGTTGCCCATATGAGCGACGCCTCCTGAAGAGATTAGATTTTGGAGGATAGTGCATGATACAGACAGAGACCCATCCCAGAGTCTCCTCTGGTTCTTTTACGTGCACGGCGTAAAGCACTGACACGAGACCTCGGTTTAACGTCCCATCTGAAAGACTGTTAATTTTATTAGGGTCAGCCGGGGGATCGAACCTGCGATCCCTGGATTACCAGTCTAGCGTGTTACCACTGGACAACAGATCCGTCTGTACATTTTATGTATTATATTATACTCACTGAAATAAAAACTGTTGATTAAACAAAAATAATATGACCAATATATTTCTGGAGGCATCGCCCCGATTTTAACCAGGGGGTGACGATAAACAAACATAATAGGGGTGACAATAAACAAACATAATAGGGGTGACGATAAACAAACATAATAGGGGTGATGATAAACAAACATAATATGGGTGGTGATAAACAAACATAATAGGGGTGACGATAAACAAACATAATAGGGGTGACGATAAACAAACATAATAGGGGTGACGATAAACAAACATAATAGGGGTGACGATAAACAAACATAATAGGGGTGACGATAAACAAACATAATAGGGGTGACGATAAACAAACATAATAGGGGTGACGATAAACAAACATAATAGGGGTGACGATAAACAAACATAATAGGGGTGACGATAAACAAACATAATAGGGGTGACGATAAACAAACATAATAGGGGTGACGATAAACAAACATAATAGAATAGGGGTGACGATAAACAAACATAAAAGGGGTGACGATAACAAACATAATAGGGGTGACGATAAACAAACATAATAGGGGTGATGATAAACAAACATAATAGGGGTGATGATAAACAAACATAATAGGGGTGATGATAAACAAACATAATAGGGGTGACGATAAACAAACATAATAGGGGTGACGATAAACAAACATAATAGGGGTGATGATAAACACACATAATAGGGGTGATGATAAACAAACATAATAGGGGTGACGATAAATAAACATAATAGGGGTGACGATAAACAAACATAATAGGGGTGACAATAAACAAACATAATAGAGGTGACGATAAACAAACATAATAGGGGTGATGATAAACAAACATAATAGGGGTGACGATAAACAAACATAAACAATTTTTTGGATGGTCCTCGATTTCAGGCAGCATGGTTAGTTTAAACTTTTTTTATTTTACAACGATTGCGAAGCAAGTTTTAACAACTTATATTAATCACTTTCATTGGCGCGGATGAAAGCGTAAATGTGGTCATTCGTGTGGGAGGAAACCGGAGTACCTGGAGAAAACCCACCTGTCTGATCTGGTGACCACCGCATGGCAGCATGATTGGAACATTCCATGCGAAAGATCAAACTCGCGACCACAGCTTTATAAATCAATTAAGCACAATAGCAATGGATGATTGATCCCGAGACTCTGTCATTATGCATTATCCAGTGTTTGATGTACCGTTTCATACGTTGATCACGATATTGGAGTGTCATTTATTTACCTTCGCCTCGAAGGCAAGCACGGTTCATTGTGATTGTCAGGTATAATATATCATTTTATAAACTCATTATATGTAACAATAACTGTTACCGGTATGTTGTTATAATATCATCACAAAACACAACTAGGGAATATATATATACAGGCGAGATGCAAACCCCGGTATGACAACATACTATGACCTATTTCTCCCAAATCGAATCCTTCTGGACCCCAACCCTCTATGTATTCACAAAGTTTCATCAAGATTCATTCACAACATACAGACGGCCAGCACTCAGTGAGATGCAAACCCCGGCACTGGGATGATATATACAGGCGAGATGCAAACCCCGGTATGACAACATACTATGACCTATTTCTCCCAAAATCGATTCACAGCCTTCTGGACCCCATCCCTCTATGTATTCCCAAAGTTTCATGAAGATTCATTCACAACATACAGACGACCAGCACTCAGTGAGATGCAAACCCCGGTATGACAACATACTATGACCTATTTCTCCCAAAATCGAATCCCATCTTTCTGGACCCCCAACCCTCTATGTATTCCCAAAATTTCATGAAGATTCATTCACAACATACAGACGGCCAGCACTCAGTGAGATGCAAACCCCGGTATGACAACATACTATGACCTATTTCTCCCAAAATCGATTCACAGCCTTCTGGACCCCAACCCTCTATGTATTCCCAAAGTTTCATGAAGATTCATTCACAACATACAGACGGCCAGCACTCAGTGAGATGCAAACCCCGGTATGACAACATACTATGACCTATTTCTCCCAAAATCGAATCACATCCTTCTGGAACCCCAACCCTCTATGTATTCACAAAGTTTCAGCAAGATTCATTCACAACATACAGACGGACAGACAGATGCAGCCAAAAACAATATAACCCCTGTTTACTAGAGAATAGCACTCGGAGAGATGTAAACAACGCCTGTGCTGTTATTCTACACTGTCTATGGACAGGTCAACTCAAATAGTTATTGATGGATGATGATGGAACTTTGTAGATATATCGAGGGTTGGTGTAGATGGAAGTGGTAGGAAATTGGGATACATCGGTTAACCCTTTCAACACCACAGACATCTAAATTGGCTTACAAAAAAGTGTAGATCCAGATGAGCCGGCTCGTAACGAGCCGTCTCATCAGGATCTGCACTTTTTTCAAGTAATATAAATATTTTTAGAAAAAGAATTACCCATTTTGATAAATGAACTGATCCAAATGTAATTTTGTTATTAATTTATTGGTCTAAAAATATCATGGACCAGTCCATGTCAGTTACTTGGTGTTGAATGGGTTAACACAATGTGGTCAGTGAAGTGTCCACACCTGTTGGTTTGCAAAGTAAATTTGACATTTTGCTGATCATCCTTGACCACAAGCATTGACCGCTTTCTTCCAATACCAGTTATGTTATATGTTATATTTCGGGTTTTACGCCTGCATCAGCACCATTTCGGGCTATATCGCCGGCGGGCAGTTTACCTAACAACACCTTTCCTGGGCAGGCTCTAGTGGTTAACCAGTACTTGGTGCATAAACCTCCGTAAGAAACTGCCAACTTTTTCATATAAATGAGACACAGCCTGAGCGGGGCTCGAACCCGTGACCATCAGTGATGATAGGTTACAGTGGTATACAAGTCAGCGACCTTAACCACTCGACCACGGAGGCGGACCCCTCTTCCAATATCAAATCACTACCTCCTGACACCAACCCTCAATATCTTGACAACAAGCATTGACCGATTTCTTCCAATATCAAATCACTACCTCCTTACACCAACCCTCAATATCTTGACCACAAGCATTGACCGATTTCTTCCAATATCAAATCACTACCTCCTTACACCAACATTCAATATATCTACAAAGTTTCATCATAATCCATCAACAACATATTGAGTTCTCGCAGCCAAAACTAATAAATTACCCCGAGGGGGGAGGGGTTAAAACTGTCATTAAATACGTTAACTGTACAATATATGTATATTCAACTGTTTTTTTTGTACAACATACGGTTTCCATAATAATGGTTATAATTATGTACAGATATGGGCCAGTAGTCCACTGCGAATCTAGGGATCAACAAAAGTGACCGAAACTTCTCTGCCATTGCCTAGTACCATCCTTTGAAAATGACCCAAAATGCATTAAATGCAATATTCTACAAAAGCATAAAAAAATAAAAACAATTCCACCTCCAACCTCCCTCCCCCTCTGTGTAAAGTCACAGATTTAGAGCTCATTCTAGTGGGTGACTAGAGTGAAATTGTCGCCTTGGGACTCTGACTGCACTCCCTGGGGGCTCCACTTATCCCTAAAAAACGGATTTTTAAAAAATATTTTCTTTTAAAGATTTTCGTTCAAAATGTTGTCCAGTAAGGCACTGCTTCTATTCATATGTTCTATTTACTAGTCATAATATTGTAACACTATTTTCATGAAATTGATTAAATAACACCACATAAAGGACACAAGCGCATGGTTTCTCACTTCTCCTAAACATTCTCAACTAGTATGAGCCCTGAAGACCCGCACGTGACCAGGACAAGCTTCATCCTGCTTCATATCATAAAGTGTACTTAAATAAAATAAAAACAAAATTTCCATAATATCTCTTCCCGAAGACATGAATTTGTTCTGCTCTATTACCAGTATGTCGCAATAAAAGTCATCGTGAATATTGTTAATATCTATATTATGGTATAGATTGCATTTGCCATCTTGCAATGTATCGCTTAGCTAGTTACAGAATGTAGTGGTTGATGACAAGTCTGTGTTCACACGTTGATATGACAACAATAAACTAACTGTTAATGCATTCAGAAGTCTGAAGCTCACACATCTGTTATAATGATGAAGAAGATGTCGATGATGACGATGACGATAAAGACGAGGATGATGATATGAAGATGATGATGATGATGATGATAAAGACAAGGCTGACAATGAAAATGATGATAGAGATAATGCTAATGATGATGATAATCAAACTGATGATGATGAAGTAGATGATGATGATGATCAATGTAGTTCGTAAGGATAAATTCTGCACATGTTTTACGTCATTAATGGCAGTACGCTCAAACTGCTGCCAAACTTTCACTCTGATAGCGTGTTTATAAAGTTTATCAGACATTTTTCAGATGAACATTTCACGCCCCATAATATTATATATTATTATCGTATGTTTCATATTTTTGATTAATTCCTTATCAATACAATGTCCAATAGGCGAAATAATTGCATGTCACCTACTCGTGCATCATTAGATACCATTCAAATGTGTTTTCTAAATGCCTACTCTAGTTGCACAAATATATTCGTTTTAATCTCCAAAAATAAGCATTGGGGAAATATTCTAAATAAACCCAATCGGTAAGCAAATATTCTATATATAAAATATACTTCATTTATTTTACAACGATTGCGAAGCAAGTTTTTAACAACTTATATTAATCACTCTCGTTGGCTCGGATGAAAACGTATATGTGGTCATTCATGTGGGAGGAAACCGGAGTACCCGGAGAAAACCCACCTGTCCGATCTGGCGACCATCATACCATCTCACATATATAAAATAAAATGTGGAAAACAAAGAATGAACAGCAAATGTCCGCTACTGCATGTACATGTACGTACAGACCCTCCTCCCGGTGTCATATAGAATATTGACTCGCAAAAATAATGACCCATGATTATAGTAAGCAGATCACAGTAGATAGATAGATACCACTACAGCAGATTAGCCCTTACAGACGGACGTACAACACAATAGCTATTTTGGCCTTCCTTTGGCAGAGGATAAATAATGGTAACATTCTCTATGGTTATGGTGTAATTTTACGATTTGTCAACAAGATGTCACTAGATAGTAGATACTGCAGTATATTATCTCATAACTGCCTCAATCATATCATCCTCTTTGTCAACAAGATGTCTGACACTAGATACTGCAGTATATTATCTCATAACTGCCTCAATCATATCATCCTCTTTGTCAACAAGATGTATGTCACTAGATACTGCAGTATATTATCTCATAACTGCCTCAATCATATCATCCTCTTTGTCAACAAGATGTCTGTCACTAGATACTGCAGTATATTATCTCATAACTGCCTCAATCATATCATCCTCTTTGTCAACAAGATGTCTGACACTAGATACTGCAGTATATTATCTCATAACTGCCTCAATCATATCATCCTCTTTGTCAACAAGATGTCTGACACTAGATACTGCAGTATATTATCTCATAACTGCCTCAATCATATCATCCTCTTTGTCAACAAGATGTCTGTCACTAGATACTGCAGTATATTATCTCATAACTGCCTCAATCATATCATCCTCTTTGTCAACAAGATGTCTGACACTAGATACTGCAGTATATTATCTCATAACTGCCTCAATCATATCATCCTCTTTGTCAACAAGATGTCTGTCACTAGATACTGCAGTATATTATCTCATAACTGCCTCAATCATATCATCCTCTTTGTCAACAAGATGTCTGACACTAGATACTGCAGTATAATATCTCATAACTGCCTCAATCATATCATCCTCTTTGTCAACAAGATGTCACTAGATACAGCAGTATAATATCTCATAACTGCCTCAATCATATCATCCTCTTTGTCAACAAGATGTCTGACACTAGATACTGCAGTATAATATCTCATAAGTTTTTAACTGCCTCAATCATATCATCCTCTTTGTCAACAAGATGTCACTAGATACTGCAGTATATTATCTCATAACTGCTTCAATAATATCTTCTTCCTGCTCGCCCTGTCCTTATGCTATCATCAGAACATTAATGATATATTTACAAGTATATTTGATCCACCAGTTGAGCTAACACTGTACTTTCCACATGATGTAAGTGGAAACTCAATCTGTATAATGCAGTAACATTAGAACTTAATTGTCAAAGGAAAATGTCAGTCTAATTCAAGCTTATAGAGCGGTATATCACTCCAAACCAGGGTTGGCCGGGAAATACCGGGGGCGGGAAATACCACCGGGAAATACCGGTATTTCCCCCAGAAGTGGGAAATACCGGGAAATAAGATTATGTGTCTTCCAAACACGTTTTTTGCTCATTTTTATGCATTGCTACCACTCTATAAGTGCTTAAACTGTTTCGTCCCTGCCAGGGGTACTCATCAGGTGGCATCATTGGCAACCACAACCGTTTATTTTGGGTTTTATTGTTTTTTTTATTTTTTTATTATTTTATTTTTTCGTTTTTCTTGTTGGAATGTTTCTTCAGCCAGTAGTCTGTCTTCACCAGTCGATTTCCTCGCTACCTCTCAGGAAGCAGTAGCATAGCACCAGCTTCGCTGCTTTCTCAACGCCCAGTCTGTTGCGTAGTTTCGTCTGCAGGGACCAAGTATTGTTTATTATTAGATTCTACTCATTAGTAGAGGTACAGCAGGGACCAAGTATTGTTTATTATTAGATTCTACTCGTTAGTAGAGGTACAGCAGGGACCAAGTATTGTTTATTATTAGATTCTACTCGTTAGTAGAGGTACAGCAAGGACCAAGTATTGTTTATTATTAGATTCTACTCGTTAGTAGAGGTACAGCAGGCACCTAGTATTGTTTATTATTAGATTCTACCTGTTAGTAGAGGTACAGCAGGCACAAGGTATTGTTTATTATTAGATTCTACTTGTTAGTAGAGGTACAGCAGGGACCAAGTATTGTTTATTATTAGATTCTACTTGTTAGTAGAGGTACAGCAGGGACCAAGTATTGTTTATTATTAGATTCTACTCGTTAGTAGAGGTACAGCAGGGACCAAGTATTGTTTATTATTAGATTCTACTCGTTAGTAGAGGTACAGCAGGGACCAAGTATTGTTTATTATTAGATTCTACTCGTTAGTAGAGGTACAGCAGGGACCAAGTATTGTTTATTATTAGATTCTACTCGTTAGTAGAGGTACAGCAGGGACCAAGTATTGTTTATTATTAGATTCTACTCGTTAGTAGAGGTACAGCAGGGACCAAGTATTGTTTATTATTAGATTCTACTCGTTAGTAGAGGTACAGCAGGGACCAAGTATTGTTTATTATTAGATTCTACTCGTTAGTAGAGGTACAGCAGGGACCAAGTATTGTTTATTATTAGATTCTACTCGTTAGTAGAGGTACAGCAGGGACCAAGTATTGTTTATTATTAGATTCTACTCGTTAGTAGAGGTACAGCAGGGACCAAGTATTGTTTATTATTAGATTCTACTCGTTAGTAGAGGTACAGCAGGGACCAAGTATTGTTTATTATTAGATTCTACTCGTTAGTAGAGGTACAGCAGGGACCAAGTATTGTTTATTATTAGATTCTACACGTTAGTAGAGGTACAGCAGGGACCAAGTATTGTTTATTATTAGATTCTACTCGTTAGTAGAGGTACAGCAGGGACCAAGTATTGTTTATTATTAGATTCTACTTGTTAGTAGAGGTACAGCAGGGACCAAGTATTGTTTATTATTAGATTCTACTCGTTAGTAGAGGTACAGCAGGCACAAGGTAATGTGCAAGTTATTATACAACATACCTGTGTACATTAGTGTGTGTTTTACGTTTATTTATCGTCGTTACCGGTTACCCATATGAGCGACGCCTCCTGAAGAGATTAGTCATTTTAGATTTTTGGAGGATAGTGCAATGATACAGACAGACAGACAGACAAGTGATCTGTTACAATTTCAAAACTTTATTTTATTTAAGTTTATTTAACATCACTACCGGTTGACTATTTGAGCGACAGGCAGTTTACCTAACGGCACCTTTCCTTGGCAACTCAGGCAGTTAACCAGTACTTGGCGCACCAACCTCCGTAAGAAAATGTCAACTTTTTTATATAAAGAGACACAGCCTGAGCGGGGCTCGAACCAGTGACCATCAGTGATGATAGGTTACAGTGGTATACATTAGTCAGCGACCATAACCACTCGACCACGGACGCAGACTCATTGGAAATTATAATCTTTAAATATCTGGTAATTTTTTCCAAAATACATCCTTTATTATACACATTTATTTTAGCTCGATTGCGAAACAAGTTCTTACAACTTATATAAATCACACTCAAGACCTCATTCCTGATGGAATCCATCACCACGAGGGAGAGAGAAGAGGCAACGTGGAATTTAAATGCCTTGCCTAAGGGCACAATTGTAATGGCTCCAGTGGGGCTCGAACTCCGGACCTTTCGCACCTGAAGCGAACGCGCATCCACTGCGCTAGCACGACTTCTACGAATTATTACTGATTCCTTTATTCAGATATAATGTTGCTTTAAATCAATGTTTATGGTAACAGATGGCTTCAGATATCTGTATACAGGGGAGTGGCAAAATAAGTGACCATGCAGAGAGCCCAATGTAACACTTTAACCCTTTCAACACTACATGCCTCTAAATAGACTTACAAAAAGTGTACATCCAGATGAACCGGCTCATAACGAGCCATCTCATCAGGATCTGCACATTTTGCCAGTAATAATTATTACTATTTTTAGATAAAATTACCCATTTTGATAAATGAACTGGTCCAAAGGTAATTTTCTTATTAATTTATTGGTCTAAAAATATCATGCACCAGTCCATGTCAGTTACTTGGTGTTGAATGGGAAAATATCATGCACCAGTCCATGTCAGTTACTTGGTGTTGAATGGGTTAAAGCTGGTGTTGAATGGGTTAAAGCTGGTGTTGAATGGGTTAAAGCTGGTGTTGAATGGGTTAAAGCTGGTGTTGAATGGGTTAAAGCTTGTGTTGGTATCCAACATGTGAATGGCTCAGAGAAATCAAATTTTGTTACCAACAACATTCAAGGACTGTGAGCTCTAGGACTTGAAACTAAACGGGGGTACGTCACATGGCTAGGGGCGGTCTGTAGGCATTTGCAATTAACTTTCTTGTTTCATTGTATCAAGCTTGTACAGCTCTTGTATCTCCATGGTTACGTAGGGTAGTTTAAAACCATTTGTACAGCTCTTATATCTCCATGGTTACGTAGGGTAGTTTAAGACCATTTGTACAGCTCTTGTATCTCCATGGTTACGTAGGGTAGTTTAAGACCATTTGTACAGCTCTGGTATCTCCATGGTTACGTAGGGTAGTTTAAGACCATTTGTACAGATCTGGTATCTCCATGGTTACGTAGGGTAGTTTAAGACCATTTGTACAGCTCTTGTATCGTCATGGTTATGTAGGGTAGTTTAAGACCATTTGTACAACTCTTGTATCTCCATGGTTACGTAGGGTAGTTTAAGACAATTTGCTATGTAAATCATGTTTATGAGATTACAGTCAAACCTGTGTTAGTGGTCACCTCCATTAAGCAGCCAACCTGTATTATGCAGCCAGTTTCCAGATTCCCTGTATGTTGTTTTACTATACATTTGACCTCTATTCAGGGTTGGGTTTTTTACCGTAAAAAACCTATTTTTTACGTAACATTGTAAAAAACTGTTATTAACTGTAAAAAACTGTAAATAACGTAAACAATCTAGATGTAATATGAATCAGACTGGGAGTGTGTGTGTGTAAAATCTTGTCATGCACTCGCCTCATTCAAACATTATGCACTATCATACAGCCAATCACACATACATGTACATCACACATTGTTTGTAATGAAAAACTACTGATTGATTGTTTATTTACATAAATATGAATATAATATGATGACATATATTATTAAGAGTGTAGACATGTACTGGTCACAAAGAATATTAAAATGGATGATCATTGTCCTGTCAGTTCATTGGTGGATTTAGTTCAATAGTCCAATTCAACACAACCCCTCAGCATTCTGTAGCAGAATACCAGCTTGAAAGCCTTGGCATTGCCCAGTCGATTGCGCACTTTGGTGTGAATATGTCCAAAATTGGAAAATATCCTCTCAATTGAGGCCGATGATGCAGGGCAGGACTGAAGTATTTTTGGACTTCGGTGACATGCTTCATCACAGCCGATGGGGTGAGGTCCTCTCCCAACAAATTCAGCCAATGTGCCGAACATCCGTAGACCACTAGGTTGTCATCATCAACTTTCAAGGCGTGTCTCATGCGTTCCATATTTTTAGCGTTATCTGTCACTATACTTGTCACAGTACAGCCAAACTTATCCTTGGCAACACGGATTGATTCCTGACAAAGTTCCTTGCAGTTGTCAGCAGTTTTTGACATTGAACCAGTGTCCCAACTGTCGAGCAGATAAGACTTGTCATCAACCTGCAGACATGAGGCAAGTATAGGTTCATTATGAATGTTAGACCATCCATCCTGGACTAGTGTTGCATTTGTAGAACCCTGTAGATCCTTCTTCATTTGTTCATTCAGATCTTCTGTCACTGTATCAAGTAAATGACCACCAATAGCCACCTGTGCTAAGCAGCCACTTTCTCTGATTCCCTTGACTGGCTGCTTAAGACAGATTTGACTGTAGTTGATTTTAATATAATTATTTTGCGCACTTAGAAATTATATTCATTCAATGATTATTATATAGATATCTAATAAACAAGGAATAATTGTTTATTAATCTCAATTTTTATAATATTTTGAATGAACATGTTTTATTAGAGGGTAAGGACACAATAGAACAATACTAATGCTATTTTCCCTCAGAACGATTAAATATCTTACATTCACACGCTATGCAAATATTGGCATATTTTCAAATACTTTTTGGTTGTAATCTACTTATGCGATCAGGGGGATGGGACCGGATTTGGAGAAAAAAAGAATTTGTAGTATATAAAGCCGACGATTAGGCCATAATAAAACATGGTATTGTTTCCTATTTCCCGACCAACCGGCCGCTAAAACGGTCCGACTCAAATATTTTTACTGACAATTTTCTAAAGAAAAATAAAAAAATTGTTGACCGTTTTGTGTGCCAGAGTTTATTACACACGTCTGACAATTATTTCCTATCGTACCTGCAACCCAATTCAAAAATCAGGAAACGGAAAACAAACATTCATTTTATTGTGGCCTAAATTGCTCCAAATAATGCTGTCTATATAATTTGTTGTCAACAGGCGCATAGGTCTTCATCAGAACACTAAATCACAACATTTCAGAAAAATATTTGGAAAAACAGTATCACATATAATATACAGTCACACCTGTGTTAGTGGTCACCTCTATTAAGCAGCCAACCTGTATTAAGCAGTCAGTTTACATATTCCCAATGTGTTGTTTTATTATACATTTGACCTCTATTAAGCAGCCACTTTCTGTGATTCCCTTGGCTGGCTGCTTAAGACAGGTTTGACTGTATAACATAATATATATATGTGGTCCTTTCTACATCTGAATTTTCGGTTTAAAAAGCCATTTTCAAGGAAAGCAAAAATCTGGCTAATTCACCATAATAACCAGGTAAAACAACCTGGCTAATTCACCATAATAACCAGGTAAAACAACCTGGCTAATTCCCTCTAATAACCAGGTAAAACAACCTGGCTAATTCCCTCTAATAACCAGGTAAAACAATCTGGCTAATTCCCCATAATAACCAGGTAAAACAACCTGGCTAATTCACCATAATAACCAGGTAAAACAACCTGGCTAATTCACCATAATAACCAGGTAAAACAACCTGGCTAATTCACCATAATAACCAGGTAAAACAATCTGGCTAATTCACCATAATAACCAGGTAAAACAATCTGGCTAATTCACCATAATAACCAGGTAAAACAACCTGGCTAATTCCCTCTAATAACCAGGTAAAACAACCTGGCTAATTCCCTCTAATAACCAGGTAAAACAACCTGGCTAATTCACCATAATAACCAGGTAAAACAACCTGGTTAATTCACCATAATAACCAGGTAAAACAACCTGGCTAATTCACCATAATAACCAGGTAAAACAATCTGGCTAATTCACCATAATAACCAGGTAAAACAACCTGGCTAATTCACCATAATAACCAGGTAAAACAACCTGGCTAATTCACCATAATAACCAGGTAAAACAACCTGGCTAATTCACCATAATAACCAGGTAAAACAACCTGGCTAATTCCCCATAATAACCAGGTAAAACAACCTGGCTAATTCACCATAATAACCAGGTAAAACAATCTGGCTAATTCACCATAATAACCAGGTAAAACAACCTGGCTAATTCACCATAATAACCAGGTAAAACAACCTGGCTAATTCACCATAATAACCAGGTAAAACAACCTGGCTAATTCACCATAATAACCAGGTAAAACAACCTGGCTAATTCCCATAATAACCAGGTAAAACAACCTGGCTAATTCACCATAATAACCAGGTAAAACAACCTGGCTAATTCACCATAATAACCAGGTAAAACAATCTGGCTAATTCACCATAATAACCAGGTAAAACAACCTGGCTAATTCCCCATAATAACCAGGTAAAACAACCTGGCTAATTCACCATAATAACCAGGTAAAACAACCTGGCTAATTCACCATAATAACCAGGTAAAACAACCTGGCTAATTCACCATAATAACCAGGTAAAACAACCTGGCTAATTCACCATAATAACCAGGTAAAACAACCTGGCTAATTCACCATAATAACAGGTAAAACAACCTGGCTAATTCACCATAATAACCAGGTAAAACAATTGGCTAATTCACCATAATAACCAGGTAAAACAACCTGGCTAATTCACCATAATAACCAGGTAAAACAACCTGGCTAATTCACCATAATAACCAGATAAAACAACCTGGCTAATTCCCCATAATAACCAGGTAAAACAACCTGGCTAATTCACCATAATAACCAGGTAAAACAACCTGGCTAATTCACCATAATAACCAAGTAAAACAACCTGGCTAATTCCCCATAATAACCAGGTAAAACAACCTGGCTAATTCACCATAATAACCAGGTAAAACAACCTGGCTAATTCACCATAATAACCAGGTAAAACAACCTGGCTAATTGACCATAATAACCAGGTAAAACAACCTGGCTAATTCACCCATAATAACCAGGTAAAACAACCTGGCTAATTCACCATAATAACCAGGTAAAACAGCCTGGCTAATTCACCATAATAACCAGGTAAAACAACCTGGCTAATTCCCCCTAATAACCAGGTAAAACAACCTGGCTAATTCACCATAATAACCAGGTAAAACAACCTGGCTAATTCACCATAATAACCAGGTAAAACAACCTGGCTAATTCACCATAATAACCAGGTAAAACAACCTGGCTAATTCCCCATAATAACCAGGTAAAACAACCTGGCTAATTCACCCATAATAACCAGGTAAAACAACCTGGCTAATTCACCATAATAACCAGGTAAAACAATCTGGCTAATTCACCCATAATAACCAGGTAAAACAACCTGGCTAATTCCCCATAATAACCAGGTAAAACAACCTGGCTAATTCACCATAATAACCAGGTAAAACAATCTGGCTAATTCACCATAATAATCAGGTAAAACAACCTGGCTAATTCCTCCTAATAACCAGATAAAACAACCTGGCTAATTCCCCCTAATAACCAGGTAAAACAACCTGGCTAATTCCCCATAATAACCAGGTAAAACAACCTGGCTAATTCCCCATAATAACCAGGTAAAACAACCTGGCTAATTCACCATAATAACCAGGTAAAACAACCTGGCTAATTCCCCATAATAACCAGGTAAAACAATCTGGCTAATTCCCCATAATAACCAGGTAAAACAATTAAAAATTGATTCATAATGATCTTAACGAAACTTAATTAGCCGATGATCGAATTATATTTCGCCGACTTAACATTGAAAGCAATATTATCAGGAGTGATGCTCACGTACGGCCACGTAGATAACGTTCACTGTCTGCACGCAAATGCCAGACACATACGATTTAGTATGATATCGTACAATTGTGTAGGATGTTGCACGACGATCCTGCGACATCGCAAGACAATTCTGTGTACGACCACAGCAATCACTTCATCATCATCATCATCATCATCATCATCATCATCAGTTTGAGGTAACATGTTCATAATGCAGGATGTTGCACGATGATCCTGCGACATCGCAAGATAATTCTGTGTACGACCACAGCAATCACTTCATCATCATCATCATCATCAGTTTGAGGTAACATGTTCATAATGCAGGATGTTACACGACGATCCTGCGACATCGCAAGATAATTCTGTGTATGACCACAGCAATCACTTCATCATCATCATCAGTTTGAGGTAACATGTTCATAATGCAGGATGTTACACGACGATCCTGCGACATTGTAAGACAATTCTGCATATATATACGACCACAGCAATCACCTCATCATCATCATCAGTTTGAGGTAGCGGTTCCGTGATCCACCATCTCTCTCTATGATCATATTTTGGCTCGGGAACCGACTCACTCCACTAGCACTTCCCCTTTCCTCACTTATTGTTTCCTTCAGGCTCCATCTTTAAATGTGAACTGAACAGGAAGTGATGAAGTTTATACCGTGATAACGTATGATATTGTACAATATCGTATGACCGTCATAGACCATCGTACGATCATGTGAGAAAATTGTGGTCATAATCACTTCTTCGTGTTACCTCGGCTATCATCGGAACTATTACATACGACCACGCACATCATATGGATGGTTCTACGATTACGTGTGCCGCTGTAAGATTCTCGGGAAGGGCCGTAACTAATGTTGCTAGAACTTGTGGCCCGACCCGTTTGCTTTTCTATAATTTGTCATGTTTGTATTCACATGTATATATGTAAAAAAACTAATCGAGCAATAAAATATGATTAAACTGTAAGATTGAAATTACATAATATGATATTGTCTATTTTATTGTGTGCCATCGTGGGTTGTCGTACATGAGGGCCATTTTAGCCGTCCTGGCCCATCATATACTAACGCAGGCTATGTGGGACAACGGCTGAAATCAATTTCATCATAATAACATAATGGTGTGGCTTTCAATTTTCCATAATTATTATCTTATTTGTTTTTTGTTTAAGCTTATGGTTACTTAAGGTCGTATGGTGACTGCGAAGCAAGTTCTAGCAACTTATATTAATCACTCTCGTTGGCGAGGATGAAAGCGTATATGTGGTCATTCATGTGGGAGGAAACCGGAGTACCCGGAGAAAAGCCACCTGTCCGATCTGGCAACCACCATACTATCTTACATACTTCCCTGTCAGAGGATCGAACCCGGGTTGCATTGGTGAGAAGTGAGGGCAGTTATTATTATTATTATCTATTAATTATCTCTTAGTTACCACTATTAATTAAATCCACTAAGTTGATATGTTTTTACTGTTTTCCTATTTACCAGACCAGATGCCGCAACCAACACCATCATTTTCTGTGCTGTACACGAACACATTATTGGCAGTGAACAGTTCTGAGAAGATGGATAATTTCTAAAATGTTCACATGTTGGATTCTAATTATTTCTTCTCTTGGTGCTCAAATTTGATATTTTATATCCTTGAACTTTCTTTAACTCTTTCCCTCATAGAAGCACCTCTTGACGCCATTACCAATACGACATACATTGACAATGTAGTAGCCAAACCAATGTTCATAATAAAGGTCAGAATCTCATGTAGTCCCAGTAATATCTATGGAGGTGGGATAGATATGGCGACTACTTATCCACTGCATGATAGCTAAATGGCTGTTGTTTGTATGGAGATATAATAGTATATTAACCTAAATCTCTATGAAGGAAAGGGTTAAATATTCATTGAAATGTTAACCATTTTCTTTTTTAATATCCTGAACTATTTACCCGCCATATAATCATATATATCCCGTACCGGCAATACAATCAATTGTGGTTCAGTCTGCCTCTATGGTCGAGTGGTTACGGTCGCTGACTTGTATACCACTGTAACCTATCATGGTCATGAGTTTGAGCCCCACTCAGACTGTGTCTCTTGATATGAAAAAGTTGGCAGTTTCTTACGGAGGTTGGTGCACCCAAGTACTGGTTAACCGATGGAGCCGGCACAGGAGAGATGTTGTTAGGTAAACTGCCCGTCATCAAATGGGCAACTGGTAGTGATGTTAAATAAACGTAAATAAAAAATTGTTCAATATTATTATATTAATTATACTAATTTTGCCTATAATAATGTATCTAATTGATAAATAACTATATAAAGTTCTCCTTTGTTCTACATGTATTTCAGTATATTGCTGTTAATTTATATATTGGTAAAAACATGAATAATCTTGTATACAATGTCATGTTAAAGACAGGAATGTGGAAGTCGTGGTGGCAGTGGTAGCATGTTCGCTTCAGGTGCGAAAGACCCGGAGTTCAAGCCCCGCTGGAACCGTTACAATTGTGCCCTTAGGCAAGGCATTTAAATTCCACGGTGCCTCTTCTATTTCCCTCGTGGCGATGGATTCCATCAGGAATCTCGAGAGTGATTAATATAAGTGTAAGAACTTGTTTCGCAATCGAGATAAAATAAATTTGTATATACTAAAATACAGAAATGACCCCTAAAAAGGGACACTACAAACAATATAGTGTGGTCAATCTGCACTACATGTAACTATATATAAATTAGAATTATTATAATCATATGATCATTCTGGCAAATTGCCATTATTCACAACATGACAAGTGGAATATTGTTATAAGAACTGGATTATCACGGCAGATTTACAGGTTCGGAATAAATGGAACAAAGTCAAGAACAACATAACTGGCTTATAAGTTAGATAATCAATTTGGTCATTTTAATAGTATTATTTTTCTTTTGATCAAAATGCCTACAAAATACTCTGTAATAGACAAAAATGTAGATGACCGATTTTTGCATTCAACAGATTAAAATAGCAACCAAGATTGTGTGTGATTTAGCTTTACCATTAGGGCTGGGATTGATAATATTGATCTATCGATTAATTTAATAATATTTTATTGCAAATTTTTCACAATGAGGATAACAATTTACAATTATATAACACAATAACATTACTATCACATTTCTAACATACATAAATCCTGATAATCAGGGATCATTCTAGAGGGCGATGTGGACAAAATTGTCGCCCTAGCGACCCTGACTTCGCCCTCTGGGGGCCCCACTTCTCCCTAAACAAACAAAATTTATTTTTTGGTTTTTACGATTTTCAAACAAAATTCTGTCTAGTAAGATACACTGGCCCATTATAAAGCACTCCTATTCAAATGTTGTATTTAATGGTTGTACTGTGCATTTTAACCCTATTTTGCAGAAGTATATTACAGAACACCACTTAAGGAAGCGATCACGCGCTTTCTCACATCTCCCAAAAATTCTGACCTAGAATGAACCCTGATAATCTACATATACATGACGTTTTCAAAGTGCAAAAGCATTGGGCTACAAGTTTTGAAAATATTAGCAACAGCCCTTTCCAAAAGGTCAAATTTGCTATGAATTTGTTCCGATGTATGTAGTACTAATATAAGTAAGTCTTTCAAGAAAATTATTGTTTGGAAGAAAATGAATGGATGCGCTTAACATAATACTAAAAATGAACAAGAAGAATTGAAAAAAAGAAAACGTTTTAATAGCTGCACTAATAAGCTGCTTGACTGCCTCTCCCCGAAACCTTTATTTATCGTATATATGCAAGCATTGATATCATACCGATAACCATTTGGAAAATATCGATATCATATACAACTAAACGATCTAGTCGTAAATGCTCTTTTGACAGAGATTGTAAAACAAAACATAGTAAACACACCTGATGCCGGACCTCAGCTCTATGCTGTTTGCAAAAGCGACTCTAGACGTGATTAGCAGGTTACGGGTTAAGCAGTCAGTCCTCCGTAGTGTAATGGATGTGGTGTCTGCCTCGAGAGGTTGTGAGTTTGAACCTCGCCAGAACCACGGTGGTGGTGTCCTTAGGCAAGACACGTAACCCATTCAACACCAAGTAATTGACATGGACTGGTCCATGGATGATATTCATAAACCAATAAATGAATCAGAAAATCACATTTGGACAAGTTCATTTATCAAAATGGGTAATTATGTCTAAAAATAGTCATATCACTGGCAAAAAGTGCAGATCCTGATGAGACGGCTCGTCACGAGCCGGCTCATCTGGATCTACACTTTTCGTAAGCCTATTTAGAGGTCTGTGGTGTTGAAAGGGTTAAAGGAAGGATTCTATCGATTCGAGATTAATAACACTATATAATCTTGCATGAAATTGTTTCGCAATCAAGCTAAATACATAAATTTGTATACGTCTTTTCTTTTTTTTAAAAGGTGAGCACTAACACGAATTCCAACTTCTTATGCATGCATGGACAGAAATGCCGAGTAAATAAAATCATATTTGCAAACAACATAGATCCAGATCAGCCGTGGCGTAGTTATGATCAGGATCTATGTTGTTTGCTATTCAGCCAAATGTTTTAGCTCCACTATCCGAATAGCAAACAGCACAGAAAGTGCCATCTGATCTGGCTCTATCTGTTTGTAAAAGTGATTTTATCTGCCGCTAGCATGCAGAGGGTTAAGAAAAATGTAACAAAATGTGAGAATCAAGTCAGACAAGGATATCTTTCACATTAATCTAGCCAACGAAGGTGCAAATTCATTCCTACATTCATTTCATATTTTAATCACCAGATCTGCAATATAATAGTTAAAATAATAAGATTCTGTTAAACAATGCCACAGGTGTAGTCATTTATTTGCTCTATATCAAATCTGTTTTTTTTTGGGGCAAAGGTCGAAAAATATATATTTGGTGGGTATCTGCATATTAACCATTTCCCTCATAGAAGCACCTCTTGACACCATTACCAATACGACATACAATGACAATGTAGTAGACAAACCAATGTTCATAATAAATGCCAGAATCTCATGTAGTCCCAGTAATATCTATGGAGGTGGGATAGATATGGCGACTACTTATCCACTGCATGATAGCAAAATGGCTGTCGTTTGTATGGAGATATAACAGTATATTAACCTAAATCTCATGCAGTCCCAGTAATATCTATGGAGGTGTGATAGATATGGCGACTACTTATCCACTGCATGATAGCTAAATGGCTGTCGTTTGTATGGAAATATAATAGTATAGTAAGCTAAATCTTGTGTAGTTCTAGTAATATCTATGGAGGTGGGATAGATATGGCGACTACTTATCCACTGCATGATAGCTAAATGGCTGTCGTTTGTAGGGAGATATAATAGTATATTAACCTAAATCTCATGTAGTCCCAGTAATATTTATGGAGGTGGGATAGATATGGCGACTACTTATCCACTGCATGATACAGCTAAATGGCTGTCGTTTGTAGGGAGATATAATAGTATATTAACCTAAATCTCATGTAGTCCCAGTAATATCTATGGAGGTGGGATAGATATGGCGACTACTTATCCACTGCATGATAGCTAAATGGCTGTCGTTTGTAGGGAGATATAATAGTATATTAACCTAAATCTCATGTAGTCCCAGTATGGAGGTGGGATAGATATGGCGACTACTTATCCACTGCATGATAGCTAAATGGCTGTCGTTTGTAGGGAGATATAATAGTATATTAACCTAAATCTCATGTAGTCCCAGTAATATCTATGGAGGTGGGATAGATATGGCGACTACTTATCCACTGCATGATAGCTAAATGGCTGTCGTTTGTAGGGAGATATAATAGTATATTAACCTAAATCTCATGTAGTCCCAGTAATATCTATGGAGGTGGGATAGATATGGCGACTACTTATCCACTGCATGATAGCTAAATGGCTGTCGTTTGTAGGGAGATATAATAGTATATTAACCTAAATCTCGTGTAGTCCCAGTAATATCTATGGAGGTGGGATAGATATGGCGACTACTTATCCACTGCATGATAGCTAAATGGCTGTCGTTTGTAGGGAGATATAATAGTATATTAACCTAAATCTCGTGTAGTCCCAGTAATATCTATGGAGGTGGGATAGATATGGCGACTACTTATCCACTGCATGATAGCTAAATGGCTGTCGTTTGTAGGGAGATATAATAGTATATTAACCTAAATCTCGTGTAGTCCCAGTAATATCTATGGAGGTGGGATAGATATGGCGACTACTTATCCACTGCAGGATAGCTAAATGGCTGTCGTTTGTATGGAGATATAATAATATATTAACCTAAATCTCTATGAAGGAAAGGGTTAAATGGCTGTCGTTTGTATGGAGATATAATAATATATTAACCTAAATCTCTATGAAGGAAAATAATATATATTTGGTGGTTATATGCATTATTTAAAGGCTTTAACCAGAATTAAAATAAAGAGAGTATTAAAGTGTGTGTTAATTAAAGTATCTACATAGAATTTAGTATCTACTACTAACTGTTCTCCTCAGCAACTGAAGTCCTGCAAAATTGACGGAACACATCATAAAACATTTTGGGTAGCGAGAATTAAGCTATGTCAGTCGAGAATTAAGCTAGGTCAGTCGAGAATGAAGCTGGGTCGGTCGAGAATGAAGCTGGGTTGGTCGAGAATTAAGCATGGTCGGTCGAGAATTAAGCTGGGTCAGTCGAGAATGAAGCTGGGTTGGTCAAGAATTATGCTGGGTTGGTCGAGAATGAAGCTGGGTCGGTCGAGAATTAAGCTGGGTTGGTCGAGAATTAAGCTGGGTCGGTCAAGAATTAAGCTGGGTCAGTCGAGAATTAAGCAAGGTCGGTCGAGAATTATGCTGGGTCGGTCGGGTTATACCAAACAAACAATTATTTAAGGATGACCTAACTATGATCAACCCATTTCCATCTGACACTATGTCCGAATAGCACAGTCACAGGTTTAAGCCTGCTCGTTTCTCACAAATGCAACCCAGGTTTTGATCCTCGGACCGAGAAGTATGTGAGATGGTACGCCGGTCGCCAAATCGGACAGAGGTATTTTCTCCGGGTACTCTGGTTTCCTCCCACATAAATAACAACATATACGCTTTTATCCACACTGCTATAGCTAATTGTTTCGCAATCGTTGTGAAATAAAGTTTATTCTTGGGTGATGACACTCACTCAAAAGGCACTCCACGCACCATCATCCATTTTTTTAATAGAGGCTCCTTGAACTTCCATGACAGATTTACAGACGGATCTGTAGCTCAGTGGTAACACGCTGGACAGGTAAGCCAGGGATCGCAGGTTCGATCCCCTGTCTGACCATAATAAAATTAACAGTCTTTCAGATGGGACGTTAAGCCGAGGTCACGTGCCGGTGCTTTACCCCGTGCACGTAAAAGAACCAGAGGAGACTCTGGAATGGGTCTCTGTCTGTATCATTGCACTATCCTCCAAAAATCTAAAATGACTAATCTCTTCAGGAGGCGTAGCTCATATGGGTAACCGGTAGCGACGAAAATAAACATAAAACACAAACACCTGACAGATTTCCAGAGTTTTCAGTTTGAGTAAGAAATAAGAAAAATACATTAATGAATTGTCGTCTGCTGATGATAATCTACTGATGAAGTTAATGAGTACAAGGAGCTGCGATATGTGACTGATGATAATTGTACATGTAGGCCTACATTAATCGAAGATTTTTACGCGCGATTTACAGCTGAAAAATAATTGAAGACACTTATACTTTATCTTAAAGTGTAATCGCCCGTGCAATGATTTCATTTGCAAATATTGGACACTGAATATAAAGCATTCAATAAGCTGAAAGACAAGCTATGATATAGCAGTTTCAACACTATAAAACTCTTTACTGACAGATATTAAAATTCAACAATTTGCATGTTCTTGTGTTCCAGAAAGACCATCCTTAAAAAATTGTTTGTTTGGCATAACCTGACATGATAAAAATCTAAGCTAAATTGATTATTCCTTAAATTTTATTTATTGATATTGCGGCAATTATTTCTTTGCGAGTGGCACAGGTGGGAGTTTAAACTTTATTTATTTTACAACGATTGCGATGCAAGTTTTAACAACTTATATTAATCACTCGGTGTGGATGAAAGCGTAAATGTGGTCATTCGTGTGGGAGGAAATCAGAGTACCCGGAGAAAACCCACCTGTCCGATCTGGTGACCACCGTACCATCTCACATACTTCCCGGTCCGAGGATTGAACCTGGGTTGCATTGGTGAAAGGCAATTTGTTCTTTGCGAGTGGCGCAGGTGGAAGAGACTTTAGTTACTGCATGGGATAACTAGTTACAAGTTATTAAGCTTTAAGCTAAGACAAGCATCAGGTACCCTGAAAGTTCTAGGTCGCCGTATGGACAAGAAAGCAGGGATCATTCTAGAGGGTGATGTGGGCGAAATTGTCGCCCTAGGGACCCTGACTTCGCCCTCTGGGGGCCCCACTTCTCCCTTAAAAAAATTAATATATTTTTTGGTTTTTAAGATTTTCAAACAAAATGTTGTCTAGTAAGATACACTGGCCCATTATAAAGCACTCCTTCTATTCAAATGTTGTATTTAATGGTTGTACTGTGCATATTAACCCTATTTTGCAGAAGTATATTAAAGAACACCATTTAAGGAAGCGATCACACGCTTTCTCACTTCTCCCAAAAATTCTGACCTAGAATGAACCCTGGAAAGGAGTTCTCTTATTTGCTGGAACTTTAAATATGTCTGTTTGTTTGTTTTATTTGATTTAAACAACTTGCATAGTCTATATTAGACAATTATTTACATTATAAACCAAAGACAAACTGATAAACCAACTTTGGAAATGTTTGTTGTGAATCAGTTTATTTTCTATGATTTTTAATGGAATAAAGTCAATCAGATATCACAAATCTATCTCAGTTTCATACAAATATGAGAGAATAAACCATTGTCGTATCAAATGTTATCAGTCCCAGTATCGAGTACCCTCGACTTATGGGCGGAGCATTTTATAAGCAAAATGTTGACCGTCGACTTATAGGTGGAGCATTTTATAAGCAAAATGTTGACCATCGACTTATAGGTGGAGCATTTTATAAGCAAAATGTTGACCGTCGACTTATAGGTGGAGCATTTTATAAGCAAAATGTTGACCATCGACTTATAGGTGGAGCATTTTATAAGCAAAATGTTGACCGTCGACTTATGGGCGGAGCATTTTATAAGCAAAATGTTGACCATCGACTTATAGGTGGAGCATTTTATAAGCAAAATGTTGACCCTCGACTTTTTTTTTCCGACCTACATACAAGCCCATCTCAAATTTTCTGGGTAGCGACATGACAAATGAATTTTTTTTAAAGGATGGCCTTATAAATTTGTACAGATATTAAAATTCTACAATTTGCATTTGCTTAAGGTCCAAAGTGCCGACAAAACACTTCATATTCGTAATTTACATTTTGCATAAATAAAAGTTATACCCTATGAGATCCTTGCTGGGGAATGTTTGATCTTGTCTACTTGTTTAGCATTAAGAGGCGGTTTTTAGATAAGGTAATTTTGTGAATATATGAAAGGTACTAGAATTTACCTCAATTGGACTGAATGGAGTGCATAAGAGGCCATATCAATGATTTATCAGTATCCCCTGTTTGTCCATATTGACATGGAGACCAGCGCATATTATTTTCCTGATAATATCTCAATTAATGGGATAAAACAGGATTTAGGAATTAACACCTTTTCAAACTTATGGCCGCCATTAATATAAACGTACACCGGCTTTGAATAGAACGACAAATGTCAGTTGGTAAGTAATCTGGAATTGATTGGAACTCGTAATTTACACGGCCTGACATTGATCAAGTGACCAGTACGCTACAAACACTTTTCCCTATTTCAGTTGCAGGACACGAAGGATATTTAGCCAAGTCAACAAACTTCTTCCCTGTATACAAGTAACATTAATCTTCTCCCTCGTACATGTTAAAGTTAGTTTATACAAATTTATTTTAGCTCGATTGCGAAACAAGTTCTTTCAACTTATATTAATCATTCTCGAAACCTCATTCCTGATAGAATCCATCGCCATGAAGGAGAGAGAAGAGGCAAAGCGGAATTTAAATGTCTTGCCTAAAGACACAATCGTAACGGCTCCAGCGGGGCTCAAACTCTGAAACTTTCACACTTGAAGCGAACGTGCATCCACTACGCTATCACGACTTCCACGGTCTTAAAGTTAATTAGCCTCATTAGACATTCACAATTTCTAAAAGAAGTGAGAAACAATATAGTCAGCTACTCAGGATTCATTCTAGGTCAGAATATTTGGGAGAAGTGAGAAAGCGCGTGAATGCTTCCTTAAATGGTGTTCTTTAATATACTTCTGCAAAATAGGGTTAAAATGCACAGTACAACCATTAAATAAAACATTTGAATAGAAGGAGTGCTTTATAATGGCCAGTGTATCTTACTAGACAAAATTTTGTTTGAAAATCGTAATGTTTTTTTTTTTTAGGGAGTGGTCAGGGTCCCTAGGACGACAATTTCGCCCACATCGCCCTCTAAAATGATCCCTGGCTACTGTCTCTGAATAATCGGTCCTCTTAATTAATTGGTTTCCTCTGTATCTATTGCTGTTTCCTTTGCACTACATGCTAGGTAAGTTGTGATAGCGCAGTGGTAGTGCATGCCGGAGTTTGCGCCCAGCTGTAGCTGTTACGATAATGTGCTCTTAGGCAAGACGTATTCAACATGCCTCTTCTCTCTCCCTTAGTATGTGGCGATGAATTCCATCAGGAATGAGGTTTAGAGAGTGATTAATATAAGTTCGCAAGCGAGCTAACAGACGATCTGTAGTCCAGTGGTAACACGCTGGACTGGTAATCCAGGGATCGCAGGTTCGATCCCCCATCTGACCCTAATAAAATTAACAGAAATTAACAGTCTTTCAGATGGGACGTTAAACCGAGGTCTCGTGTCGGTGCTTTACACTGTGCACGTAAAAGAACCAGAGGAGATTCTGGAATTGGTCTCTTTCTGTATCATGCACTATCCTCCAAAATCAAAAATAATTAATCTCTTCAGGAGGCGTCGCTCATATGGGCAACCGGTAGCGACGATAAATAAACGTAAAACACACATGCAAGCGAGCTAAAAATAGATTTGTATAAACTACAACATGCCATTCATTTTCATCTGTTTCCTCATCTTATAAGTATTATTATATGTCCGAGGATCGAACCTGGTTGTATTGGTGAGAAGCGAGCGTGCTAACCGCTAATCGAACAGCTAATCGAAACACATGATTTAGTATGTTATAACCCTATATTTATTATTCTGCATTTTGAGTCGCGATGGGGCAGGTGCCGGTGCAGGAGGGAGTATCTGGGGTTATCCTCTAGAAATGTTTGCTAATTCTTACAGTGATTGACAGCTAATTATGCTTGATCAAAGAGGCAAATAGGGCAGTACATATTGGTCAAACGGACGGACAAATTCAAGTCAGTCTATATAGTTTTGCCCGCCCGAAGACACCCACCTGTTCATGCTTGTATATAATTAAATAAAATTTTAAAAAAGAAACAAAAATTCCGCTCTAGAAAAAACTAATACAAATTTCTTTTAGCTTGATTGCGAGACTAGTTTTAGTTTATACAAATTTATTTTAGCTCGATTGCGAAACAAGTTCTTTCAACTTATATTAATCACTCTCGAGACCCCATTCCTGATGGAATCCATCGCCATGAAGGAGAAAGAAGAGGCAATGTGGAATTTAAATGCCTTGCCTAAGGGCACAATCGTAACGGCTCCAGCGGGACTCGAACTCCGGACCTTTCGCACCTGAAGTGAATGCGCATCCACTGCGCTATCACGACTTCCACTAGAGACTAGTTTTTACGACATTAGTTCCATTTGAATGGACTTGACAAGTTTCAATTATCTTTTACCCGTAACCTGCCAATCACACCTAAAGTCGCTTGTGCAAACAACATAGAGCCAGATCAGACGGATCATAATGTTCCGTCTGATCAGGCTCTATGCTGTTTGCTATTCGGATAGTGGAGCTAAAATACTTGTCTGAATAGCAAACATCACAGGTCCTGATCAGCCACAGCTGATCTGGATCTATGTTGTTTGCACATTCCATCCAATTTATTCGGCAGGCTAACCCATTCAACACCAAGTAACTCACATGGACTGGTCCATGATATTCATAAACCAATAAATGAATCAGAAAATCACATTTGGACAAGTTCATTTATCAAAATGGGTAATTATGTCTAAAAATAGTCATATCACTGGCAAAAAGTGCAGATCCTGATGAGATGGCTCGTCATGGATGGATCTACACTTTTTGTAAGCCTATTTAGCAGTCTGTGGTGTTGAAAGGGTTAAGGGCTAAAATAGATAGAAGTGCAAAGTATGCAATGAAGAAACTTGTCGATTCATCCAAATGTCCTCCCTCTACCTCTCAACCCTATCCTCCCTGAACTCAGAATAGGGAGATGTCAGGTGACTCAGACTGGCAATTTCTCCCAAATGGCTTTCTAGCACCTGGTTCCCTTAGATCTCAATGATTTGTGTTTCAAGTATTTGTGTCATTGAGTTATTTGATATAATCATAATTTATGACAGAAAAACACACAAGATAACAGACATTGTACGCGATACATACGATAACCTAATAATAATGTTTGTCGAATATGGATTTTTTATAAAAATACTTTGAACAATTAAGTCACAGGTGTGCCAAAAACGTAGATTTGTATGTGGATCTGGTTCATTAGACAACCGGATTATAATCGGGCATAAAACTCATTTAATATAGGAAATGACTAACAATAAAAACGAATAAATACATAATTAATGAACTTAACCTAAGTTGACAGAATATTATGTTGTAATATGTTATATCAGATATGGTGAAAGGAATTGATTGTTTAATCTGATATCAGACTGCCTGATATATAAAATAATTTATTAGCTGTTTTACTATGTTCTATTCTTTAGCTGTGTAGTACAGACTAAACAGTTCTACAATGGCGTGAAGAACCAGCCATGCATAAAATGCTGTTTGGTATTTTCGGTGAACACCGACACCGGTAAAACTGTTTAGCTACATTGTAAATGGTTCTTACATGTCACAGGGCTACGCTACAAATGACCAATTGGTTCATAAAACTAAGAACCTAGTAAATTAACCAGATGCAGTGGCTTCGGTTATTCAATGGTAGATAGTCGAATGAATAACGATAAAAGTAAAGTGTTTGTTGAATATTGTGTCACCCCCTACTTACTACTGAAACAGCCAATTCTGACTTTATAATGAGATATCTTTTATGAACATCAGTACTTCCAGAATTTGCAGGTCAGGCTGATAACCATTATTCTACTAGCTGGCGACCCACTAACCGACCATATCAGAACCGGACGAGGTTCCAACCTTCAACCCCCCCCCCAAAAATATGTTGAATCTTACTAAATGAGATGATCGTGATAAGCCAAGTAATGGTGACCGTCTACTCGGGCGTTAGAGTCCTGTCATTTAACCTTTTTCACCCTAGCGGCAGATACAAAATCACTTTTGCAAACGACATAGAGCCAGATCAGACGGCAGAGAATGTGCCATCTGATCAGACTCCATGCCGTTTGCTATTCGGATAGCGGAGCTAAAACACGTGGCTGAATAGCAAACAACATAGATCCTGATCAGACTGATCTGGATCTATGTTGTTAGCAAATGTTATTTTATTTACTCAGCAGGCAAAGGGTTTTGCTCTTGACGGTTAGCGCATTTTCTTCAGGTGTGGGAGGCCCGGAGTTTGTGTTCGTAAACAACTGTAGTGGTTACGATTGTGCTCCTTGGGGAAGGCATTTAACCCGTTCAACACCACAGACCTCTAAATTGGCTTACAAAAAAGTGTAGATCCAGATGAGCCGGCTCGTGACGAGCCGTCTCATCAGGATCTGCACTTTTTTCAAGTAATATAACTATTTTTAGAAACAAAATTACCCATTTTGATAAATGAACTGATCCAAATGTAATTTTGTTATTAATAATGTATTGGTCTAAAAATATCATGGACCAGTCCATGTCAGTTACTTGGTGTTGAATTGGTTAAATGTCACGGTGCTTCAATCTCTCTTTCTGGGCGAGTTACATCGGGATTGAGTGTGTAACACAATAAGAGAAATGAACCTGTCGTGCATGCAGGATGAATCAGAAATTGATTGCGCAACAACAAACAAATATTGGCTCGAACTTTTGTGAATTGGCGGAAATATTTGACGCAACTTTACTTTTTTTTTTGGCACACGTTTTGTCTAATACATGGCTTCAAATATTTATCTGTGAAACTATGTGGCTCTTAGTTGGCTCCAAGTTTATCAATTTGGCTCCAGTGGAGCAGACAAGAATTCAGACAGAGGTAAGATTTATTTTGACAGTTCCTGAAAATTAAATTAAATAAATGCGAAAAATGCAATAAAAACTCGATCGTAAGGGTGTAAGGGGGGGCACAGACATTGGTCATTCACACGAAAGAAGAAATGAACAAAATGCCAACATATATTGATTGTAACTGATGTTCATTATAGGCAAGTATAGGCCATATAGCGGGACAAAATATCTCCCTAGAATGGTGCGTAATCCATATTTAGGCCTAGCTACGCGCCTGATAGTGAAACTTATACTGTCTCAGTACAGACGAGGTACTACCATTTACTAGTAGAGAGTCGGAATTGGAATCAAACGGTCCTGTGTTCAATACTCGGTCAGACCACGTATGTAATGTCATTGAGCAAGGCACCTCACACACACACTACTTAGACTGGTTAACCTCTAAGACCGGCTACGCCTGCCCAGGAAAACATGTCTAGGTCCCTGCAAGTGGCTTGACCTGTTGACATACATACATCAGTCTTCCCGAAATCCGTAGGACCGCCTGACATGTCAGACAAAAAATCCTTCGAAAGGACAAAATCTATTGAAAGTTTAAGTGCATTTTAATCATTTGTCTGACCGGTGTCAGACAAACTCTGGCAAAGTTTCGTGAAGACTGAGTGATACATAGAGTTCGGCTCCAGGTAATGGAGTAGTCTGAATATTTAGACTTGAAAAATGTGACATCTGTCTGTATGTTACGTAGTAGATCCCAATACTGGTATTTCACTACGGGGAGGGGTGCGCGCTTAGTAGCAGCTCTGGAGGCCTATCTTGAAGGCCTCGACTGTCTGGGCGCTAATAGTGCACTCGTTCAGTTTGTTCCATTTTACCACTGTTCTTATGAAAAAGGAGTTTTTGTATTGTTCACTGTTAGCACTATTCACAACAAAACAGTTTGAGTTGTTTGTGACCTGATTTTCAAGAATGTTGCTAACTTCAAAGTTTGTATACTTAACGGGTTTAACTGGGTGGACATTTTACTATCCAGGCATTTTTAATTTATGTAGAGGTCTTATATATAGAACTAGTAATGGAGGATCAGGCGGACGTGGGTTTAAACCCCGAAATGTGATTCGTTACCTCATTTAGAACAAACATACAACGTAAACAAACAATTAATATTAAGCTCTTCACACGAATCTTACCCGTTCAGACTGCCGTTTTTTGTTGGTAGGTACGGTCGACATGATCAGGAACTAATTCCAGCAGAAAACATGTTGATACAATCCAAAGTGAATCATAAAACATAATCCAGTGACACACTACATATCTGGCATTGATCAATTTTCATCATATTCGAGAAATTGCTTGCTGTCACAAGTTTATAAACTGAACAATTCCTTTATATTAATTTTATAAAATTTATTCCACTTTCCGCTTATTACATCATGTATGTTGAAAATGACATGAAAACATTATAAATTCAAACTATTTTTATTCCATTTCGTTAATCCCGCTGCGCGTTGGTAAACAGCGTGTGTACAATTGTGATTTACCTGTGTTTACAGCCGTCCTATCGTACCCTTACACCGTTTACCTGTGAAATTGACACATGTCCTGTTAATCAAAGCGAACTAATCGCATCGAGTTCCCCGTAGTGGTTACTTCCCCTTGCATACAATTTGCGTACAGACGGATCCGTAGACAAGTTGTTAACACGTTTAGTTTAATCATATTTAATTGAATTCATCATGATATAATATACAACACAATGTTACAATAATATAGCACGATAATACAAATGGTTAACACGTTGGACTGGTAATCCAGGGATCGCAGGTCTGACCCTAATACAATTAACAGTCTTTCAGATGGAATGTTAAATCGATTTCTCGTGTCGGTGCTGTACATCGTGCACGTGAATGAACCAGAGGTGTCTCTGAGTTGTGTCTCTGTCTGTATCATTGCACTATCCGCCAAAATATAAAATGACTAAGCTGATGATGATGATTGAGTTTATACCCCGCCTCTGGCGAACCATGTGGCGACTAATGGTGTGTGTGGTGTGTTTGTGTGTGTGGTGTGTTGTGTGTGTGTGTGTGTGTGTTGTGTGGTGTGTTGGTGTGTGTGTGTGGTGTGTTGTGTGGTGTGTGTGTGTGGGTGGTGTGTGTGGTGTGTTGTGTGTGTGTTGTGGGTGGTGTGTGTGTGTGTGTGTGTGGGTGTGTGTTGTGTGTGGTGTGGTGTGTGTGGTGTGTGTGTGTTGTGTGTGTGTGTGTGTGTGTGGTGTGTGTGTGTGTGTTGTGTGTGTGGTGTGTGTGTGTTGTGTGTGTGTGTGTGGTTTTTTGGTGTGTTTGTGTTTTGTGTGTTGTGTGTGTGTTGTGTGTGTGTTATGTGTGTGTGTGCGTGTGCGTGTGTGTGTTGTGCGTTGTTTGTGTATGTGTTGTGTGTGTTGTTTGTGTTTTGTGAGTGTTTTGTGTGTGTTTTGTGTGTTGTATGTGTTGTGTGTGTTGTGTTTGTGTGTGTGGTGTGTGCGTTGTGTGTGTATGTGTGTTGTGTATGTGTTGTGTATGTGTTGTGTGTGTGTTGTGTGGGTTGTGTGTGTGTTGTGTGT
>CM026390.1:97959535-97982936 GCA_014843695.1 Archivesica marissinica | reverse complement strand
GTGTTTGTGTGTGTGTGTGGTGTGTGTGTATGTGTGGTGTTTGGGTGTGTGTGTGGTGTGTGTGTGATGTGCGTGATGTGTGTGTTTGTGTGGTTTGTGTGTGTGGTTTGTGTGTGTGTGTGTGGTGTGTGTGGTGTGTGTGGTATGTGTGTGTGTGTGTCTGTGTGTGGTGTGTGTGTTGTATGTGTGTGGTGTGTGTGTGTGTTGTGTGTGTGGTGTGTGTTGTGGTGTGTGTGTGGTGTGTGTGTTGTGTGTGTGGTGTGTTTGTGTGTGTGTGGTGTGTGTGGTGTGTGTGGTGTGTGTGGTGTGTGTGGTGTGTGGTGTGTGTGTGGTGTGTTGGTGTGTGGTGTGTGGTGTGTGGGGTGGGTGGTGTATTGTGTGTTGTGTGTGGTGTGTTGTGTGTGTGGTGGTGTGTGTGTGTGTGTTTGTGTTACGTTATTTTTATCGCTCGCTACCTTGTTGCCCATATGAGCGACGCCTCCTGAAGAGATTAGTACAGCACCGGCACGAGACCTCGGTTTAACGTCCCATCTGAAAGACTGTTAATTTTATTAGGGTCGGCGGGTGATCGAACCACTAATCTCTTCAGGAGGCGTCGCTCATATGGGCAACAGGTAGCGACGATAAATAAACGTAAAACACACACAATTTACGAGAAGAATTTTTAAAAATGTTGCTCGCCGAGTGTCCGATGCATCACGGATAGTAGATCTACCTTGAACATGTATGGATGGAGTTTAATTATAATTGACAACATTTATATGATAATCCTCGTAATGGCTGGAGTATCCAATGTTTACAACCACACTGTATGTTCCTATACTGAAACCAGGGCCGTCGCTGGAGCTATTTTTATGATACGCACGGCCAAATATGCTTGTTTGTCGAGTGATCATAGCGAGCGAGTACGCTAGGGGGGTCCGGGGGCATGCCCATCCCCTGACATTGTTTTAAATGAGGAAGCAATTTCCTGCATTTCACTGCATTTTGTAACGTACAATTGCAGGACTAAATTTCTTACGACAATCCGTATAAAGGTATAAATTAAGGCTAGATGTATAATATACATGATCTATTGCCCTTATCAATTAAACAAGCACGTAAAATAGCACACACTAAATTTCGAGATGCACCATATTTGCAATGGGCTCAATTATTCCACCACTCCACACATCACGGCGCCTATGTATCCCTACTACCCCCCTGGGGTTTTATTGCATTTTTGGATTTTTTCATTATTTTCATTTTCTGAGACCAATGATACGCACGTGCGTACTTGCGTATGCCCAGCGACGGGCCTGGAAACATTAAATAAAACAAACTCGTTTATATAATATGTATGTTCCATTAATGTAAAACCCCTTGCGGGTACCTAGACATGCTTTCCTGAGCAGGTTTAGTCGACCTAAGCGGTTAACCAGTACTAAGCTATATGTGTGAGGTGCATTGTTCAATGACACTACATACGTGGACTGACCGAGTATTGTACCCGAGACCGTTCGATTCCAACTCCGACGTGGTATAACGGTATAAGGGCATTCTCAAACTTCTTTCTAATATTAAAGTGGACAAAGCTGCTTGTTCTGGTGTCACCAAATCTCGATCTCATATTGCGTGAAATCATTCAACGGTATCTCCATATTTTAGTTTCGCAATCGAGCTAAAATAAATGTGTATACACTAACGGTATCTCCACTGATAAGTTACTAAGTTACTTTGAGGTAGTCGTGATAGCTTCAGGTGCGAAAGGTTCGGAGTTCGAGCCCCGCTGGAGCCGTTACGATTGTGCCCTTAGGCAAGGTATTTAATTTCCACGTTGCCTCTTCTCTCTCCCTTGTGGCGATGGATTCCATCAGGAATGAGGTCTCGAGAGTGATTAATATAAGTTACAAGAACTTGTTTCGCAATCGAGCTAAAATAAATGTGTATAAGCTGATACGTTACTCTCCTATCCGACTGAACAAAAACGAACGTGGCACATTGGTTCATGAAAGGCGATATCAGCGAGCCAGCCAATTATAGGTCCTTGACGTGGATCCTTTTACGTTCGCCCACGTGGTTCGCCGGTGGCGAGGTAAATAAGCCTAATCATCGTGTATCCTTTGTAAGCTTCTTGAGCACATATATAATCTCATCAAATCTCTTTTTTACACTTTACAAGACACAACATCGGGTACAAACTACAGCTGTCCGATTAGCGCAGTGGTTAGCGCGTTCGCTTCTCACCAATGCAACCCGGGTTCGATCCTCGGACCAGGACGTATATGAGATGGTACGGTGCTCGCCAGATCGGATAGGTGGGTTTTCGTCGCACATGAATGACCACATTTACGCTTTCATCCGCGTCAACGAGAGTGATTAATATAAGTTGTTAAAACTTGCTTCGCAATCGTTGTTAAATAAATAAAGTTTAAACTAAATGCACCATGGATACTGGGCTGCCATCATGTTATAAACCTTTCTGCAATCACAAGTTCACTAACACGATTCTGATTGGTTCAGTTCAGTGTAAATCTCAGAATCTACCAATCAAATCACTTGAACTTGAACACCCTCGGGCACGGGACAGACGTTCTTGCGAAACTCAACTTCTTAGAACCTATTAAAATCGTTAAGCGAGTGAAAACAATCTGATCTCATTTCCCTAGATTTTTCTAAAGCTTTCGATAAGGTCATTCACTTAAAAAACTTATATATAAGCTTCAAGGACATTATGGTGTCTCAACAAATATCCCACTGAGTCAAATATCCCTCTTGCAATCGTCCTTGATGACAAGGTCGTAACGTATTCACGGCTAGACCAACTACAGACGCTCCAATGTCAAATACTTGTGTGTGGTTTACGTTTCTTTATCGTTGCTACCAGTTGCCCATATGAGCGACGCCTCCTGAAGAGATTAGTTATTTTAGATTTTGGAGGATAGTGCAATGATACAGACACTGGCGGAGATCCATACCAGAGTCTCCTCTGGTTATTTTACGTTCACGGTGTAAAGCACCGACACGAGACCTCGGTTTAACATCCCATCTGAAAGACTGTTAATTTTATTTGGGTCAGACAGGGGATCGAACCTGCGATCCCTGGATTACCAGTCCAGCGTGTTACCACTGGACTACAGATCCGTCAAATACTAATACGATCCAGCTATTATATGTTCACTCTATAGATGATATATCTAGAGTTATATAACTTGAAGGTATCGTACTGGTGCTTCCAAAACAACTCCTATATTATAATCAGCTTTAAAGACTTCAGTGTTTGGTCATTTGCGCAGGGGACTTTTATTGAGTATATCTAGGCCCTTTTAACGCATTCATCCGGGCCAATGAGAGTGATTAATATAAGTTGTTAAAACTTGTTTCGCAAGCGTTGTAAAATAAATAAAGTTTAAATATCCCAGTAAAATGCACACACTTTATCATGTGACTATAATTGTGGTATTCGGCGCTCTTCACGGGACAATTTACGGTCGCCCAGGACTTATAGGAGCGGCACCGATGACGGGCCGACTTTATCCGTTGTTGCCCTAAATGTCCAGGAGCGACCATAAATTGTACAATAAAGTTTAACCAAATTCCGCTTCTTTAAGCGTAGAGTATGTACACTTTCTAAGGAGCGTGCCCACAGGCACCCAAGCGGCCCTTAGCTACTCACTAAGAGCCCAGGAGTCGGACCATAATTTGTACTACATACTACGCCAAAGTCCACCATTTTAAATATCGTCCATATGGTTCGCCGGAGGCGAGGGTAAATAAGCTCAATCATCATCATTTTAAATATGTCATATTATACCATCTGCGGTCCTGGAAGACTTACAATGGCAGATTGCGCACATTTGTTGTCAACAACTTAACTTTGAACAATATATGGACTCCGCAGTATCAAAGCGTTCCTTAGTATTTTAATATCTCCTCGACAAGCACTGATCGCCATAACACCCGAAAGAGAGGTGTGACAGTACTGATAATGCAGGCAGGCAAAGCAGGAAGGCAGCCATCTGATATATTCACAATCATTGTGTATTATCTTTAACGTAATGAAACAAGAAGATAAATAAAACTATATAAGTAAACATAAAATTAAACAATAATTAAGTGTCCATACAAGAAGCTCATCTTGTAGCCTACCTAGCCTATTAGTATTCCCGTGTAGAAGAATGTTCCATTTAAATACTGACATGACCTGCATAAATGGACCGATATATATATATATATATATATCAAGAAGCTCATCGTGTAGCCTATCTATTAGTATCCTCGTGTAGAAGAATGTTCCATTTAAATACTGACATGACCTGCATAAATGGACCCATATATATATATATATATATATATATATATGGATGAACACATAAATGTTACACATACGAAGCCCATTTGAGGCCAACTATTCAATAATGTGTCTATGCCCGGTGTTCTAAGTTTTCGTCAGCAATGTAGGAGTATACTGAACATACTAGGTTATATGACCCATACGCAGTTTGATCAATATAATAGAGGATCAACGAAATGTATGACCGTGACCTCTGACATACCTCGATATGGACATCGCATAAAGTACATTCTAATAGTAAGTGAAATATATGATTATGAATACTTACCAAACACGAATGTTTTGTGTAGTTGCTCCGTGACAGAGTGGATCATGTCATTGACTTTACATCACTTGACCCTCACCGCTGTAGGTTCGAATCCCACTGGGTGTGTGGGAATTATATCAAATGGATAAGCTATGATGTTGGCTATGAGAAGGTCGGTGGTTCTACCTGGGTGTCCGACCGTGTGTGAAATTTTGCTCGGAAGGGCACCAGAAGTCTGTTCCCACCAATCTTACCTGAACATCGCCATATGACCTATTATGTTGGGGCAACGTTAAGCCCCAAACACGTACGAACAAATCAAACAAACAAACAAACACACAACAAACAGTATAATTGTTATTGGAATGAACTTATAATATCGGTTCCATTAATATATCATTTTTAGCAACAGCCGAATGAACTGTCTGTCTGTGATTCGATTTGGAGAGAAATCGACCAAGGCACGTTAGTTTAAACACTATTTAATTCTTTGAATACACATAGTCATACCGTCTCCGTAGCCCAGTGGTTAAGGCGTCCGCCTACGGAGCGGGAGGTCGAATGTTCGAATCTCGTCAGGGGTTCGTTCTGATATGGCCGGTTGGTGAGCCGCCAGCTAGTTAAATAATGGTTACCGATTGCCTACCAGCCTACCAGCCTACAGGCATAGGATTCGGGAAGTACTGATGTTCATTAAAAAAAGAGGTGTCAGAAATGGCTGGACCTTTAAATAGGGGTGACACTATAATAAACAAACACACTTTACTTAGTCAAATATAATTAGTATGTGCATAATACATGTAGGAATGAGGATAAAGCAACCTGCGGGTATGTTCTAAACGTTGTATTGACATCTCTCCAGTATACAGTCAAACCTGTGTGTATGTTCTAAACGTTGTATTGACATCTCTCCCGTATACAGTCAAACCTGCGTGTATGTTCTAAGCGTTGTATTGGCATCTCTCCAGTATACAGTCAAACCTGCGGGTATGTTCTAAACGTTGTATTGTCATCTCTCCAGTATACAGTCAAACCTGCGTGTATGTTCTAAACGTTGTATTGACATCTCTCCAGTATACAGTCAAACCTGCGTGTATGTTCTAAACGTTGTATTGACATCTCTCCAGTATACAGTCAAACCTGCGTGTATGTTCTAAACGTTGTATTGACATCTCTCCAGTATACAGTCAAACCTGCGTGTATGTTCTAAACGTTGTATTGGCATCTCTCCAGTATACAGTCAAACCTGCGTGTATGTTCTAAACGTAGTATTGGCATCTCTCCAGTATACAGTCAAACCTGCGTGTATGTTCTAAACGTTGTATTGGCATCTCTTCAGTATACAGTCAAACCTGCGTGTATGTTCTAAACGTTGTATTGTCATCTCTCCAGTATACAGTCAAACCTGCGTGTATGTTCTAAACGTTGTATTGTCATCTCTCCAGTATACAGTCAAACCTGCGTGTATGTTCTAAACGTTGTATTGGCATCTCTCCAGTATACAGTCAAACCTGCGTGTATGTTCTAAACGTTGTATTGGCATCTCTTCAGTATACAGTCAAACCTGCGTGTATGTTCTAAACGTTGTATTGTCATCTCTCCAGTATACAGTCAAACCTGCGTGTATGTTCTAAACGTTGTATTGTCATCTCTCCAGTATACAGTCAAACCTGCGTGTATGTTCTAAACATTGTATTGGCATCTCTCCAGTATACAGTCAAACCTGCGTGTATGTTCTAAGCGTTGTATGTTGTGGTATATTGTTTGGCAATATTAAACTGAGACATTTGCATATTCCGTGAACTTACTTCGTTAATAATCGGATTTCCGAAGTAAAATATGAGCTTTAGATTATGGTACACTTACTTACTGATTTGATTCAAATATTAACGGTAAAAACCTAACGTATGTCCTGGTCGTAGTTCACGGAAACTTACGAAGGCTTTGGCGGAGATTAATGAGTCTCAGTTTAATGTTGCCAAGTAATACAGTCAAACCTGTGTTGTTTGTTGGGGTATACAGTATACAATCAAACCTGTGTTGTTTGTTGGGGGTATACAGTATACAATCAAACCTGTGTTGTTTGTTGGGGTATACAGTATACAATCAAACCTGTGTTGTTTGTTGGGGTATACAGTATACAATCAAACCTGTGTTGTTTGTTGGGGGTATACAGTCAAACCTGTGTTGTTTGTTGGGGTATACAGTATACAGTCAAACCTGTGTTGTTTGTTGGGGGTATACAGTCAAACCTGTGTTGTTTGTTGGGGGTATACAGACAAACCTGTGTTGTTTGTTGGGGGTATACAGACAAACCTGTGTTGTTTGTTGGGGGTATACAGACAAACCTGTGTTGTTTTTTGGGGGTATACAGACACACCTGTGTTGTTTGTTGGGGGTATACAGACAAACCTGTGTTGTTTGTTGGGGGTATACAGACAAACCTGTGTTGTTTGTTGGGGGTATACAGTCAAACCTGTGTTGTTTGTTGGGGGTATACAGACAAACCTGTGTTGTTTGTTGGGGTATACAGTATACAATCAAACCTGTGTTGTTTGTTGGGGGTATACAGTCAAACCTGTGTTGTTTGTTGGGGTATACAGTATACAGTCAAACCTGTGTTGTTTGTTGGGGTATACAGTCAAACCTGTGTTGTTGTTTTTTGGGGTATACAGTATACAATCAAACCTGTGTTGTTTGTTGGGAGTATACAGTCAAACCTGTGTTGTTTGTTGGGAGTATACAGTCAAACCTGTGTTGTTTGTTGGGGGTATACAGTCAAACCTGTGTTGTTTGTTGGGGTATACAGTCAAACCTGTGTTGTTTGTTGGGGGTATACAGTCAAACCTGTGTTGTTTGTTGGGGGTATACAGACAAACCTGTGTTGTTTGTTGGGGTATACAGTCAAACCTGTGTTGTTTGTTGGGGTATACAGTCAAACCTGTGTTGTTTGTTGGGGTATACAGTCAAACCTGTGTTGTTTGTTGGGGCATACAGTCAAACCTGTGTTGTTTATTGGGGGTATAGCTATATATGGGGCACTATCTTCCCTATACACTGTACAATATGATTGTTGTTGCAAGTAATGCAATGTCAATGTATGGCTGGTGCAAATTATATCCATTTCACTTTCATCTCGGATATATGACTGGTGTACATGTTACTATATCTCTGCGTATAGATATCAATACCTTCCGCTTCGTATCTGGGTAAGACCGTGCCCATCATATATTCGTATACTGTATCTGCATGTATATATGTATGGATTACATGATCACCAGATCGTGCTCGCCCATATACTCTGCGCAGTCTGCGGTGTCGAGGGTAAATAAACATACCCATCATCAGCGATCACCAGAACTTCGTTGTTCGGACAAGAGTAAGCATATCTGACCGGTGGTGTTCTTATTTGAGGGATTCGGACTATCGAGAAGAGATGGGATTGAAGGACTTGCGGTATGGCTTCTGTTATTTTACCTAATTAGTGTTCAATTTGCATACATTATGTTAATTAGATACACAAATAATTGCTGTAACTCTGGAATTATGCTCGATATGGCATAATATGACATTTTTGAAATTCTCAGACAACACGTGGGCGGCTGTCCGATTAGAGCAGTGGTTAGCACTCGGTTTCTCATCAATGCAACCTGGGTTGGGTTTTATCCGGGTACTCCGGTTTCCTTCAACACCAGTGACCACATATACGCCTTCATCCGTGCCAACTAGATTGATTAAGATAAGTTGTTAAAGCTTGTTTCGCAATCGTTGTCAAATAAGTGTAGTTTATAAAAAGATGACTAAATGTGAGCGTATGCCTTTTATGTACATTCGTTACAGACGTTATAAAGTGCTGTATCTGCGGTACCTAGCTTATTAAATTTATCAAAGTCAAGTCAACGTTTTTTTATTGGCATTTTATACATATGTCCATCAATCGCCAAGAAACATGATTGGCGTTTACATACAACGATTCCAATAAAGCATGTTATTAGGTACGAGTAAGCACAGTAATAGTATTAACAATTTTACGAAATGTACATTGTTTAATAATATAATTGGTATTCAGTGCCTCACAAATCAATATTTTACAAGTAGTAACATTCATTTAGTTAATTAATATCATTTCTTTTACTTGTTGCTAAATAAATATATTCAGCTAAGCTGGCAAGCTTTTTGGTTTTGAATTCATGAGTGTTCTAAACGTATTAATGGTTGGCCATGAGCAATAATATCTAGGTAAATGTGTATTTCTTATATCATTATAATAAGGACAAACTAATAAGAAATGATATTCTGATTCTACTTGATGCATGTTACATTTTGAGCACAATCGTTTGAGAAATCATAGAATATGTATATATTGCAATACAGGCATGATAGAACGTGAATATCATTTACTTCTTATATGTTGAAATTTAGAGATCTTAGACAGAAATATATAAAACGTTATTATTATACATGGCCAACTATTAATAAATTCACTAATTTGATGTCAGAAAAATCAATGTTAATATGAGGAATAAAACCAACATGTGTTGTTTATTGGGGGTATACAGTCAAACCTGTGTTAGTGGTCACCTCTAGTAAGCAGTCAGCCTGCATTAAGTAGCCACTTTTCAGATTCCCAATATGTTGTTTTATTATCAAGTTGACCTCTATTAAACAGCCACCTGTGCTAAGCAACCACTTTCTGTGATTCCCTTGACTGGCTGCTTAAGACAGGTTTCACTGTATAATACATTTGTTCTGTCTAAAGTGTGTGTGGGAGGCCTTTGGAACCTACATACTTTAAATAGCACACATGCATTGTATACCCCAATAAACGCAGATTGATTTATTCCTTAACAGTTATAGCTCTATGTATGTATGTATGTTCCTTTAATGTCAAACCCCTCGCGGGGACTTAGCCATGTTTTCCTGGGCAGGCTTAGCCGGCCTAAGCGATTAACCAGTACTAAGCAATGTGTGTGAGGTGCTTTGCTCAACTACATACGTGGCCTGGCCGAGTATCGAACCCGGGACCGTTCGATTCCAAATCCGACGCTCTACAACTGGAGCACGGATGCTCTGTGCTATCATACAAGTATATTCGTTACAAGACAAGTATTACCTTATAAAACACAGTCGTGACGCTATACCTTTGTACTTGCAGTCCATTATTATTAATATTGGACTGGTGTGAAAAGGCCATAGTATTATATTAAATCCTACGCGAACATGTACGAAATTAACAATTCTAATTAGTAGGATCGTGTTATATAAGTGTGTGTTTTAAGTAAGATATAAACCTCAAACAGATCCAATATGTAAACTATTAGTACTGTCTTCGCGCTACGGGCCTCACATAATCCAATATTTTACATATTGGATTGTTTTCCGCTTATATCCTATTGATCTGAGTACAAAACACAAAGGGAAGAGAACACAATGTAGAGGAAAGACTATTTAAACTTTCGTGTATGCAATTCTATTATTTAGACCGCCTCCGTGGTTACGGTCGTTGACTTGTTTACCACTGTAATCTATCATCAATGATGGTCACGGGTTTGAGTCCCGCTCAGGCCGTGTCTGTTCATATAAAATAGTTGGCAGTTTCGTACGGAGGTTGGTGCACCAAGTACTGGTTAACCACTGGAGCCTGCACAGGAAAGGTGTTCTTAGGTAAACTGCCCGTCGCTCAAATCCGAAACCTGAACGTTAAATAAACTTAAATATTTTTTTATATTATATCTAAGTCGGATTTCAACGTATACCACATATCTGGAACAGCATCTCGCGACACCGGCCCGGCAAGTTTCAAACGCGAACGCCTCTAACGTCATCACATTTTCACCATTTGATTGTGAATGGCTGTCGTTACGCTGATTTCATACATATTTTCAAGATACCACTGTAAGTCATATCTGCATATTGTTATATAGATGTATTGTCATTAATTGTCCCATTTCCCTTTTCTACTCTGCTAGACAATTCCATATATCATCATATTACGTAACATATTATATATAATGTCTCTACTTTTCAGCTTTAACATTACTATTTAATTAATTAGATGTTAATTTAATTAAGTTTTCACTTATAGTCCTATCTTTTGATTTGTATACATGTATATACTATAAGGGCCTCATAAAATAAAGTCTGTATTAGTATTATTATTTATTGTTATTATTATTGCGTTGATTACAGAGAGACTGCATTTGTATATATACTAAGGGCCTCATGGTATATTAACTTTCGTTGAATGAGTTATCTTTATTAGTATTATTATTATTTATTATTATTATTATCATTATTATTGAGTTGATTACGGAGAGACATGGACCGACTAACGTTAGCCGTGGTAGTGAGTAAGGCAGCTTGAATGATAGAGGAGGGATATACTAGTATAAATCAACCCACCGGTTTACTATCCGACTCTGAACTATTGATGCTACATGTATACCGCCTGATGTTGCTGATATCGGCGACTTCCTTCGTCCGTTACTCAAGTCTTTCTTGTCATCTCCTCTGACGCTACATCCGCAGTATGCAGATGCTACCTCCGCATTATGCAAATGCTACCTCCGCATTATGCAGATGCTACCTCCGCATTATACAGATGCTACCTCCGCATTATGCAGATGCTACCTCCGCAGTATGCAGATGCTACCTCCGCAGTATGCAGATGCTACCTCCGCATTATGCAGATGCTACCTCCGCAGTATGCAGATGCTACCTCCGCAGTATGCAGATGCTACCTCCGCATTATGCAGATGCTACCTCCGCAGTATGCAGATGCTACCTCCGCAGTATGCAGATGCTACCTCCGCATTATGCAGATGCTACCTCCGCAGTATGCAGATGCTACCTCCGCAGTATGCAGAGGTTCCTCTGCTGGGATGCTATTAAAACACAATCAGCGGCGTAGTCAGCTGAAAATGAGATGCAAGCCCATTTGAACTATTTAGCACCATAGGTGCGAACCCGGTCGGGGGCCTGGGGGGGCATCCTCCCCACTAATTCTTTGAAACATAGATATAAAATGATGCAATCCGACACATTTTAAGGGAAGTTTATATACTAACAAACGCATAAGAACAGTTTTTCATCTACTACTGTATATTCAGCAAAAAAACCCCAACACTTTCTGAATATAAAGTATACTATATTCATAGTATACATGGTAGACCGACGCATGCGTATCATCATTTGCAATATCATTCACATATTGACTTACAATGAACTTATGACACAGCCTGTACACTGAACATAATAGTTAAATGTTTACCTGACACCGCTTATCTGAATATTCGGTAGAGTAGATACATGCCATAAGGGTGCTTCGGGTGACATTATATAATGCTATCAAGTTCCAGTTGTATGCAGAACACAACACCATAAGGTAATCTTATTCTACAAACGGCATACAAATTCCTTACATCACCATCATCTCGATAGCCTGCGTAGCCTACAGTCAAACCTGTGTTAGTGGTCACCTCTTAAGCAGCCAACCTGTATTAAGCAGCCAGTTTCCAGACTCCCATTATGATGTTTTGTTATACATTTAACCTCTATTAAGCAGCCAACTGTGCTGAGCAGCCATTTACTTTGATTCCCTTGGTAGGCTGCTTAACACAGATTTGACTGTATATAAGTACGATACACTAGAAAAAAGAAATGTTACGCGTTCAAGTGCAGCTGCTGTTCTTTCACCACAACATTCGCTATTCGCGCACCGCTGTAGCTGTTGCGTACTGTGCCCACAGGCAGTACACTTAAAACTCCTCATTGTCTCTTCTCTCTCCCACCTGACGATGGATTACATTCCCGCTTCACTCTCCCACCTGGCGATGGATTACATTCCCGCTTCTCGCTCCCACCTGGCGATGGATTACAGTCCCGCTTCTCTCTCCCACCTGACGATGGATTACATTCCCTCTTCTCTCTCCCACCTGACGATGGATTACATTCCGTCTTCTCTCTCCCACCTGACGATGGATTACATTACCTCTTCTCTCTCCCACCTGACGATGGATTACATTCCCGCTTCTCTCTCCCACTGACGATGGATTACATTCCGTCTTCTCTCTCCCACCTGACGATGGATTACATTACCTCTTCTCTCTCCCACCTGACGATGGATTACATTCCCGCTTTTTTGGTGGTTTCTTCTCTCTCCACCTGACGATGGATTACATTCCGTCTTCTCTCTCCCACCTGACGATGGATTACATTACCTCTTCTCTCTCCCACCTGACGATGGATTACATTCCCGCTTCTCTCTCCCACTTGCGATATTACATTCGTCTTCTCTCTCCACCTGCGATGGTTACATTCCCTCTTCTCTCTCCCCCTGACGATGGATTACATTCCCGTTCTCTCTCCCACATGGCGATGGATTACATTCCCTCTTCTCTCTCCCATCTGACGTGGTTTTTTTTTTTTTCTCCCACCTGACCGATGGATTACATTCCCTCTTCTCTCTCACACCTGGCGATGGATTACAGTCCCTCTTCTCTCTCTCTCCCACCTGACGATGGATTACATTCCCTCTTCTCTCTCCCACCTGGCGATGGATTACATTCCCTCTTCTCTCTCACACCTGGCGATGGATTACAGTCCCTCTTCTCTCTCTCTCCCACCTGACGATGGATTACATTCCCTCTTCTCTCTCCCACCTGGCGATAGATTACATTCCCTCTTCTCTCTCTCCCACCTGGCGATGGATTACATTCCCTCTCTCTCTCTTCCACCTGACGATGGATTACAGTCCCTCTTCTCTCTCCCACCTGACGATGGATTACATTACCTCTTCTCTCTCCCACCTGACGATGGATTACATTACCTCTTCTCTCTCCCACCTAACGATGGATTACATTCCCTCTTCTCTCTCCCATCTGACGATGGATTACAGTCCCTCTTCTCTCTCCCACCTGGCGATGGATTACATTCCCTCTTCTCTCTCTCCCACCTGACGATGGATTACATTCCGTCCTCTCTCTCCCCCTGGCGATGGATTACATTCCCTCTTCTCTCTCTCCCACCTGACGATGGATTACATTCCGTCTTCTCTCTCCCACCTGGCGATGGATTACATTCCCTCTTCTCTCTCTCCCACCTGGCGATGGATTACATTCCGCCTTCTCTCTCCCACCTGGCGATGGATTACATACCTCTTCTCTCTCCCACCTGGCGATGGATTACATTACCTCTTCTCTCTCCCACCTGGCGATGATTACATTCCCTCTTCTCTCTCTCTCTCTCCTCCCACCTGACGATGGATTACATTCCTCTTCTCTCTCCCACCTGACGATGATTACATACCTCTTCTCTCTCCCACCTGGCGATGGATTACATTCCCTCTTCTCTCTCCCACCTGACGATGGATTACATTACCTCTTCTCTCTCCCACCTGGCGATGGATTACAGTCCCTCTTCTCTCTCCCACCTGGCGATGTATTACATTCCCTCTTCTCCCTGCGTGATTACATCCCTTCTCTCCCACCTGGCGATGTATTACATTCCCTCTTCTCTTTCCCACCTGACGATGATTACATTCCCTCTTCTCTTTTCCCACCTGGCGATGTATTACATTCCCTCTTCTCTTTCCCACCTGGCGATGTATTACATTCCCTCTTCTCTTCCCACCTGGCGATGTATTACATTCCTCTTCTCTTCCCACCTGGCGATGTATTACATTCCCTCTTCACTTTCCCATGGACGATGGATTACAGTCCCTCTTCTCTCTCCCACCTGGCGAAGGATTACATTCCCGCTTCTCGCTCCCACCTGGCGATGGATTACAGTCCCTCTTCACTCTCCACCTGGCGATGGATTACAGTCCCTCTTCTCTCTCTCTCTCCTCCCCACCTGACGATGGATTACATTCCGCTTCTCGCTCCCACCTGGCGATGGATTACAGTCCCTCTTCACTCTCCCACCTGGCGATGGATTACAGTCCCTCTTCTCTCTCCCACCTGGCGATGGATTACATTGCCTCTTCTCTCTCCCACCTGGCGATGGATTACAGTCCCTCTTATTTCTCCCACCTGACGATGGATTACATTGCCTCTTCTCTCTCCCAATGCTTTACACCGTGCACGTAAAAGAACCAGAGTATACTCTGGAAAGGGTCTCTGTCTGTATCATGACACTATCTTCCAAACATCTAAAATGACTAATCTCTTCAGGTGGCGTCGCTCATATGGGCAACCGGTAGTGAGGATAAATACACGTAAAGCACCGACACGATACCTCGGTTTAATGTCCCATCTGAAGAACTTGTTAATTTGATTAGGTTCAGACGGGGGATCGAACCTGCAATCCCTGAATTACCAGTCCAGCGTGTGACCACTGGACTACAGATCCAGCTCAAATTTCATTACTTGTTTTATATACAGTTACAAATATAAACATGATACATATATGAACACAATGATACAACTATAATGCTATGTTCATACTCCGAGAATAACAATCTAGAAGCAAGTGTGTTGGTCAACACGTTTTACCTACATTAGCGAGTGCCCTCCCACAAAATGCCCTCTACAAGAACAGCAATGCATTTATTACATACAAATCACAGACGGATCTGTAATCCAGTGGTAACACGCTGGACTGGTAATCCCGGGATCGCAGTGTCGATCCCCAGTCTGACCTTAATAAAATTAACAGTCTTTCAGATGGAACTTTAAACCGAGGTCTCGTGTCGGTGCTGTGCATCGTGCACGTAAAAGAATCAGAGGATACTCTGGAATGTGTCTCTGTCTGTATCATTGCACTATCTTCCAAACATCTAAAATGACTAATCTCTTCAGGAGGCGTCGCTCATATGGGCAACCGGTAGCGACGATAAATAAACGTAAAAACAGCATACAAGTACCTGGATGAAGATTATTAAAATTATAAATGATAAGTAATATGTTTGTGACATTCTGTTATTTAATACAAAGCTAAACACGATCACGACTAAGATATAAAAATGGATAATGATACGTTAGTTAGTATCAAGTGTATTGGATCAAGTAACTAAGTCATCACAGCCCGTGCGGCTCCTAACGTTCGTTCTGGTATGCGAGACCATTACGTCACTGGGCAACCAACACTAGTCATCTGATACCAAACACTGGGATGTGATACTACAGTCGTGCCACATGTGCGAAATGCATCGTATTAAAACTGCATCATCAGCAATAACATATCCGGCATACATGATGGGAAGTAACCGGATATAATGTCCAGCGAAATTCAAACCAACTATACTAGAGGACACGCACATCTACATTATATACTAGAGGACACGCGCATCTACATTATATACTAGAGGACACGCGCATCTACATTATATACTAGAGGACACGCGCATCTACATTATATACTAGAGGACAGGCGCATCTACATTATATACTAGAGGACACGCACATCTACATTATATACTAGAGGACACGCGCATCTACATTATATACTAGAGGACACGCACATCTACATTATATACTAGAGGACATGCGCATCTACATTATATACTAGAGGACACGCACATCTACATTATATACTAGAGGACATGCGCATCTACATTATATACTAGAGGACACGCGCATCTACATTATATACTAGAGGACACGCACATCTACATTATATACTAGAGGACATGCGCATCTACATTATATACTAGAGGACACGCATATCTACATTATATACTAGAGGACACGCGCATCTACATTATATACTAGAGGACACGCACATCTACATTATATACTAGAGGACACGCGCATCTACATTACATACTAGAGGACACGCGCATCTACATTATATACTAGAGGACACGCACATCTACATTATATACTAGAGGACACGCGCATCTACATTATATACTAGAGGACACACGCATCTACATTATATACTAGAGGACACGCGCATCTACATTATATACTAGAGGACAGGCGCATCTACATTATATACTAGAGGACACGCGCATCTACATTATATACTAGAGGACACGCGCATCTACATTATATACTAGAGGACACGCGCATCTACATTATATACTAGAGGATACGACACGCGCATCTACATTATATACTAGAGGACACGCACATCTACATTGTATACTAGGACATGACAGCGCATCTACATTATATACTAGAGGACACGCACATCTACATTATATACTAGAGGACATAGAAAACGCACATCTACATGATATACTAGAGGACACGTGCATCTACATTATATACTAGAGGACACGCGCATCTACATTATATACTAGAGGACACGCGCATCTACATTATATACTAGAGGACACGCGCATCTACATTATATACTAGAGGACACGCACATCTACATTATATACTAGAGGACATAGAAAACGCACATCTACATGATATACTAGAGGACACGCGCATCTACATTATATACTAGAGGACACGCGCATCTACATTATATACTAGAGGACACGCGCATCTACATTATATACTAGAGGACACGCGCATCTACATTATATACTAGAGAACACGCGCATCTACATTATATACTAGAGGACACGCGCATCTACATTTTATACTAGAGGACACGCACATCTACAGTATATACTAGAGGACACGCACATCTACATTATATACTAGAGGACATAGAAAACGCACATCTACATTATATACTAGAGGACACGCGCATCTACATTATATACTAGAGGAAACGCACATATACATTATATACTAGAGGACACGCACATCTACATTATATACTAGAGGACACGCACATCTACATTATATACTAGAGGACACGCACATCTACATTATATACTAGAGGACATAGAAAACGCACATCTACATTATATACTAGAGGACACGCACATCTACATTATATACTAGAGGACATAGAAAACGCACATCTACATTATATACTAGAGGACACGCGCATCTACATTATATACTAGAGGACACGCACATCTACATTATATACTAGAGGACACGCACATCTACATTATATACTAGAGGACACGCACATCTACATTATATACTGGAGGACCTAGAAAACGCACATCTACATTATATACTAGAGGACACGCATATCTACATTATATACTAGAGGACATAGAAAACGCACATCTACATTATATACTAGAGGACACGCATATCTACATTATATACTAGAGGACATAGAAAACGCACATCTACATTATATACTAGAGGACACGCACATCTACATTATATACTAGAGGACACGCACATCTACATTATATACTAGAGGACACGCACATCTACATTATATACTAGAGGACATAGAAAACGCACATCTACATTATATACTAGAGGACATAGAAAACGCACATCTACATTATATACTAGAGGACACGCGCATCTACATTATATACTAGAGGACACGCACATCTACATTATATACTAGAGGACACGCGCATCTACATTATATACTAGAGGACATAGAAAACGCACATCTACATTATATACTAGAGGACATAGAAAACGCACATCTACATTATATACTAGAGGACACGCGCATCTACATTATATACTAGAGGACACGCACATCTACATTATATACTAGAGGACATAGAAAACGCACACCTACATTATATACTGGAGGACATAGAAAACGCACACCTACATTATATACTAGAGGACATAGAAAACGCACATCTACATTATATACTAGAGGACATAGAAAACGCACATCTACATTATATACTAGAGGACACGCGCATCTACATTATATACTAGAAGACATAGAAAACGCACATCTACATTATATACTAGAGGACACGCGCATCTACATTATATACTAGAGGACATAGAAAACGCACATCTACATTATATACTAGAGGACATAGAAAACGCACACCTACATTATATACTAGAGGACATAGAAAACGCACACCTACGTTACATACTAGAGGACATAGAAAACGCACACCTACGTTATATACTAGAGGATATAGAAACTACACACCTACATTATATACTAGAGGACATAGAAAACGCACACCTACATTATATACTAGAGGACATAGAAAACGCACACCTGCATTATATACTAGAGGACATAGAAAACGCACACCAACATTATATGATTATTATTACATGAACACGAAATACGAAGGATTCCATTAAAGATATATCACATCTTGTTCACAAAATGTTTAAAACTATATATATATATGTATTTATATAGTTATTGTTTTTCATGTAAAAACACACTTATCCGAAGTCCGACGTTTGCTATGTCCTCTAGTATAGATAACTTATCTGAAGTGTGCGCTTTCTATGTCCTCTAGTATAGATGACTTATGTCGAAGTGTGCGCTTTCCATGTCCTCTAGTATAGATGACTTATCCGAAGTGTGCGCTTTCTATGTCCTCTAGTATAGATGACTTATCCGAAGTGTGCGCTTTCTATGTCCTCTAGTATAGATGACTTATCCGAAGTGTGCGCTTTCTATGTCCTCTAGTATAGATGACTTATCCGAAGTGTGCGCTTTCTATGTCCTCTAGTATAGATGACTTATTTCGAAGTGTGCGCTTTCTATGTCCTCTAGTATATATGACTTATCTGAAGTGTGCGTTTGCTATGTCCTCTAGTATATATGACTTATCTGAAGTGTGCGTTTGCTATGTCCTCTAGTATAGATGACTTATGTCGAAGTGTGCGCTTTCCATGTCCTCTAGTATAGATGACTTATCCGAAGTGTGCGCTTTCTATGTCCTCTAGTATAGATGACTTATCTGAAATGTGCGCTTTCTATGTCCTCTAGTATAGATGACTTATCTGAAGTGTGCGCTTTCTATGTCCTCTAGTATAGATGACTTATCCGAAGTGTGCGCTTTCTATGTCCTCTAGTATAGATGACTTATCTGAAGTGTGCGCTTTCTATGTCCTCTAGTATAGACTTTGGTGTGGTTTTGTTTGTTGTGTTTGGTGTTTTTGTTGTTGTGTTTCGAAGTGTGCGCTTTCTATGTCCTCTAGTATAGATGACTTATCCGAAGTGTGCGCTTTCTATGTCCTCTAGTATAGATGACTTATCCGAAGTGTGCGCTTTCTATGTCCTCTAGTATAGATGACTTATCCGAAGTGTGCGCTTTCTATGTCCTCTAGTATAGATGACTTATTCGAAGTGTGCGCTTTCTATGTCCTCTAGTATATATGACTTATCTGAAGTGTGCGTTTGCTATGTCCTCTAGTATATATGACTTATCTGAAGTGTGCGTTTGCTATGTCCTCTAGTATAGATGACTTATGTCGAAGTGTGCGCTTTCCATGTCCTCTAGTATAGATGACTTATCCGAAGTGTGCGCTTTCTATGTCCTCTAGTATAGATGACTTATCTGAAGTGTGCGCTTTCTATGTCCTCTAGTATAGATGACTTATCTGAAGTGTGCGCTTTCTATGTCCTCTAGTATAGATGACTTATCCGAAGTGTGCGTTTTCTATGTCCTCTAGTATAGATGACTTATCTGAAGTGTGCGCTTTCTATGTCCTCTAGTATAGATGGCTTATCTGAAGTGTGCGTTTGCTATGTCCTCTAGTATAGATGACTTATCTGAAGTGTGCGCTTTCTATGTCCTCTAGTATAGTTGACTTACCGGACACGAGCGAGATTCCCAGAACCGCAGATTGTTTGTTTTTGACTACACATGATATTTGATAGATATGATGCTACATGTACAATGTATTCTGTGTTGCAATGAGTGCCCGGTGTGTAGTAACTAAGTGGGGGTCCAGGGTATGCCTGTGGTGATACCCGTGCCTTAGGGGTGATGTCGTATTTAATAAATGTAGCACATACATGTAGGGCCTGCACTAATATGATATATAGGAAACTGTTATTAAACAATCGATGATGCAATAACGGTACAGTTCCAGAGCGTTACTGAGTGCTGAGCTAACAACCCCCCCCCCCACCACGTTTGGTTACCGGATCGTTCACAACTAACTACATACTTTTGTTAAAGTCGCCACTGCATGAATGCATTTGGGCGATTTTTTTTTATATATGAGTGAACATTGTAAAACAGGGAGTTCTATGTAAGAATAATATTGCTAAGTATTGACAAGTTTATTGTTCGCTTATCCTTAAAGCGACACTACATCGGTGAAAACGCAAATTAATATACTATTATATCTCCATACAAACGACAGCCATTTAGCTATCATGCAGTGGATAAGTAGTCGCCATATCTATCCCACCTCCATAAATATTACTGGGACTACATGAGATTTAGGTTAATATACTATTATATCTCCCTAAAAACGACAGCCATTTAGCTATCATGCAGTGGATAAGTAGTCGCCATATCTATCCCACCTCCATAGATATTACTAGAACTACACAAGATTTAGCTTACTATACTATTATATCTCCATACATTCGACAGCCATTTATATCATGCAGTGGATAAGTAGTCGCCATATCTATCTCACCTTCATAGATATTACTGGGACTACATGAGATTTAGGTTAATATACTATTATATCTCCCTACAAACGACAGCCATTTAGCTGTATCATGCAGTGGATAAGTAGTCGCCATATCTATCCCACCTCCATAAATATTACTGGGACTACATGAGATTTAGGTTAATATACTATTATATCTCCCTAAAAACGACAGCCATTTAGCTATCATGCAGTGGATAAGTAGTCGCCATATATATCCCACCTCCATAGATATTACTAGAACTACACAAGATTTAGCTTACTATACTATTATATCTCCATACATTCGACAGCCATTTATATCATGCAGTGGATAAGTAGTCGCCATATCTATCTCACCTTCATAGATATTACTGGGACTACATGAGATTCTGACCTTTATTATGAACATTGGTTTGGCTACTACATTGTCAATGTATGTCATATTGGTAATGGCGTCAAGAGGTGTTTCTATGAGGGAAAGGGTTAATATACACAACCACGCAGCATATGTTTATTTATCGTCGTTACCGTGTGTCCATATGAGCGACGCCTCCTGAAGAGATTAGTCATTTTAGATTTGTGGAGGATAGTGAAATGATACAGACAGAGACCCATTCCAGAGTCTCCTCTTGTTCTTTTACGTGCATGGTGTAAAGCACCGACACGAGTCATCGGTTTTAAGTCCCATCTGAAAGACTGTTAATTTTATTATGGTCAGACGGGTGATCGAACTTTACATTTTGTCTTTATAAGATATTTAAAGACCTGGATGTCTTAATTTCAAATTGTAAACTGAATTGAAATGTTATGAATAATATCAGATAGCCTATTTACACATGCATTTACATCAGATTCGAAGCATACAACAACAATATATAATAGAAGTATCATACAATGAGAAACATTAGTCAGTTACTGCCCCTGAATACTTATAAAAGTATATTGGTCCTCTTACTTAATTTCCTCTGTTTTGTTGTTGTTTCCTTTGCACCACATGTTTTCGATTCTCATCCGTATTCTCGTCTTATAATTGTGAAATTATTAAATCTCGACAGATATCCTTTAGCATGTCCAAGGAATACATTACTGTAAAAAATTGGTTCAATTAATTAACATGATTTTGATCAAATTACATTTATCCTAACGGAACATCTGTTTAGACGACAACAGTAAAAACAAAGGATTCCAACTAAAAAGACCAATACACATTTAGGGATAAATCTGACTTTATCCATCAAGGGAGGTAATTGAAAAACCAGTAATGTCTCTCATTAATTAATGATATCCTCTGTCTCTCGTGTGTATATACAATGGTATACATAGAAAACGCACACTTCGGATAGTTGTGTTTTTACATGAAAAACAATAACTATATAAATACATAGTTTTAAACATTTTGGAATATTTTTAGTTGTTCAGTTTGTGTTTTGTAATAAAGATGTGATATATCTTTATATTCTGTAGGTGTGCGTTTTCAATGTCAAATTGTAATATGTAAATATGTAAAATGAAATGTTTTTTACTTGACTTGAATTATAAAATAATGTTAATAATTATTATCGACTTCATGATAAAAATAAATAAATACAAAATATATTATCCGAATCTTATTATTGCTACAATTATAATACTCCTTAGTGGTGGTTACGTTTATTTTCCCTCGCCACCGGCAACCAGGAGGGCGAGCAGAAAATCCTTATCATTATAAATTATTATTCTTATACGTGTATTTCAGCCATATGATGGAGATACACGGCGCAAGCGCAGTGGACGCAGCGATCGTCGCCACCCTGTGCATTGGGGTGGTAAACCCGCACAGCTCTGGGATTGGCGGAGGACATTTTATTACTTACTACAAAAGGTAAGTGCATATACTAATGTTTGTTTGTGTTTGGTGTTTAATGTCTCACCAATAGCCTAGGCGACTCTCAAGCTATTACTGGTTAAGGAAAACCCCCGGGTACTCATCTTATTTCAGGCACGATCAAACACCCAGGTAGAACCACCGACCTTTCACAAGCCAGCTGGATAGCTTCCTCACATGAAATAATTCTACACTCCCAGTGGGGGGATGCGAACATATAACGGTGAGGGCAAGTACTTTGAAGACAAGGCCATCTATACCTCTTGACCACCGATGCCTTCCATAATAATGTGAAACTGTATAATGGAAGCGTAGGTGTTTCTGTATACACATTTCGGGAGGGCAATATCTAATGTTGCTAGACTTTGTTGACGGATGCTTTTGTTCTTCATTGTATTTAGATGTTTTATATTCCCATTAATTACACGAATTAGATTGCATCCAATTCAATATAGCCATCAGATAAGGTGTAACAGACGTTGGTATGGACGCACCCGCTAATAGTAGTAGTACAGGCATGGAGATGACAGCGGAAATAAAGCGCGGTG
>CM026390.1:97911685-97958535 GCA_014843695.1 Archivesica marissinica | reverse complement strand
CTACATTATATACTAGAGGACACGCGCATCTACATTATATACTAGAGGACACGCGCATCTACATTATATACTAGAGGACACGCGCATCTACATTATATACTAGAGAACACGCGCATCTACATTATATACTAGAGGACACGCGCATCTACATTTTATACTAGAGGACACGCACATCTACAGTATATACTAGAGGACACGCACATCTACATTATATACTAGAGGACATAGAAAACGCACATCTACATTATATACTAGAGGACACGCGCATCTACATTATATACTAGAGGAAACGCGCATATACATTATATACTAGAGGACACGCACATCTACATTATATACTAGAGGACACGCGCATCTACATTATATACTAGAGGACACGCACATCTACATTATATACTAGAGGACATAGAAAACGCACATCTACATTATATACTAGAGGACACGCACATCTACGTTATATACTAGAGGACATAGAAAACGCACATCTACGTTATATACTAGAGGACACGCGCATCTACATTATATACTAGAGGACACGCACATCTACATTATATACTAGAGGACACGCACATCTACATTATATACTAGAGGACACGCACATCTACATTATATACTGGAGGACCTAGAAAACGCACATCTACATTATATACTAGAGGACACGCATATCTACATTATATACTAGAGGACATAGAAAACGCACATCTACATTATATACTAGAGGACACGCATATCTACATTATATACTAGAGGACATAGAAAACGCACATCTACATTATATACTAGAGGACACGCACATCTACATTATATACTAGAGGACACGCACATCTACATTATATACTAGAGGACACGCACATCTACATTATATACTAGAGGACATAGAAAACGCACATCTACATTATATACTAGAGGACATAGAAAACGCACATCTACATTATATACTAGAGGACACGCGCATCTACATTATATATAGAGGACACGCACATCTACATTATATACTAGAGGACACGCGCATCTACATTATATACTAGAGGACATAGAAAACGCACATCTACATTATATACTAGAGGACATAGAAAACGCACACCTACATTATATACTAGAGGACAGCGCATCTACATTATATACTAGAGGACACGCACATCTACATTATATACTAGAGGACATAGAAAACGCACACCTACATTATATACTGGAGGACATAGAAAACGCACACCTACATTATATACTAGAGGACATAGAAAACGCACATCTACATTATATACTAGAGGACATAGAAAACGCACATCTACATTATATACTAGAGGACACGGCATCTACATTATATACTAGAAGACATAGAAAACGCACATCTACATTATATATAGAGGACACGCGCATCTACATTATATACTAGAGGACATAGAAAACGCACATCTACATTATATACTAGAGGACATAGAAAACGCACACCTACATTATATACTAGAGGACATAGAAAACGCACACCTACGTTACATACTAGAGGACATAGAAAACGCACACCTACGTTATATACTAGAGGATATAGAAACTACACACCTACATTATATACTAGAGGACATAGAAAACGCACACCTACATTATATACTAGAGGACATAGAAAACGCACACCTGCATTATATACTAGAGGACATAGAAAACGCACACCAACATTATATGATTATTATTACATGAACACGAAATACGAAGGATTCCATTAAAGATATATCACATCTTGTTCACAAAATGTTTAAAACTATATATATATATGTATTTATATAGTTATTGTTTTTCATGTAAAAACACACTTATCCGAAGTCCGACGTTTGCTATGTCCTCTAGTATAGATAACTTATCTGAAGTGTGCGCTTTCTATGTCCTCTAGTATAGATGACTTATGTCGAAGTGTGCGCTTTCCATGTCCTCTAGTATAGATGACTTATCCGAAGTGTGCGCTTTCTATGTCCTCTAGTATAGATGACTTATCCGAAGTGTGCGCTTTCTATGTCCTCTAGTATAGATGACTTATCCGAAGTGTGCGCTTTCTATGTCCTCTAGTATAGATGACTTATCCGAAGTGTGCGCTTTCTATGTCCTCTAGTATAGATGACTTATTCGAAGTGTGCGCTTTCTATGTCCTCTAGTATATATGACTTATCTGAAGTGTGCGTTTGCTATGTCCTCTAGTATATATGACTTATCTGAAGTGTGCGTTTGCTATGTCCTCTAGTATAGATGACTTATGTCGAAGTGTGCGCTTTCCATGTCCTCTAGTATAGATGACTTATCCGAAGTGTGCGCTTTCTATGTCCTCTAGTATAGATGACTTATCTGAAATGTGCGCTTTCTATGTCCTCTAGTATAGATGACTTATCTGAAGTGTGCGTTTTCTATGTCCTCTAGTATAGATGACTTATCCGAAGTGTGCGCTTTCTATGTCCTCTAGTATAGATGACTTATCTGAAGTGTGCGCTTTCTATGTCCTCTAGTATAGATGACTTATCTGAAGTGTGCGTTTGCTATGTCCTCTAGTATAGATAACTTATCTGAAGTGTGCGCTTTCTATGTCCTCTAGTATAGATGACTTATGTCGAAGTGTGCGCTTTCCATGTCCTCTAGTATAGATGACTTATCCGAAGTGTGCGCTTTCTATGTCCTCTAGTATAGATGACTTATCCGAAGTGTGCGCTTTCTATGTCCTCTAGTATAGATGACTTATCCGAAGTGTGCGCTTTCTATGTCCTCTAGTATAGATGACTTATCCGAAGTGTGCGCTTTCTATGTCCTCTAGTATAGATGACTTATTCGAAGTGTGCGCTTTCTATGTCCTCTAGTATATATGACTTATCTGAAGTGTGCGTTTGCTATGTCCTCTAGTATATATGACTTATCTGAAGTGTGCGTTTGCTATGTCCTCTAGTATAGATGACTTATGTCGAAGTGTGCGCTTTCCATGTCCTCTAGTATAGATGACTTATCCGAAGTGTGCGCTTTCTATGTCCTCTAGTATAGATGACTTATCTGAAGTGTGCGCTTTCTATGTCCTCTAGTATAGATGACTTATCTGAAGTGTGCGCTTTCTATGTCCTCTAGTATAGATGACTTATCCGAAGTGTGCGCTTTCTATGTCCTCTAGTATAGATGACTTATCTGAAGTGTGCGCTTTCTATGTCCTCTAGTATAGATGGCTTATCTGAAGTGTGCGTTTGCTATGTCCTCTAGTATAGATGACTTATCTGAAGTGTGCGCTTTCTATGTCCTCTAGTATAGTTGACTTACCGGACACGAGCGAGATTCCCAGAACCGCAGATTGTTTGTTTTTGACTACACATGATATTTGATAGATATGATGCTACATGTACAATGTATTCTGTGTTGCAATGAGTGCCCGGTGTGTAGTAACTAAGTGGGGGTCCAGGGTATGCCTGTGGTGATACCCGTGCCTTAGGGGTGATGTCGTATTTAATAAATGTAGCACATACATGTAGGGCCTGCACTAATATGATATATAGGAAACTGTTATTAAACAATCGATGATGCAATAACGGTACAGTTCCAGAGCGTTACTGAGTGCTGAGCTAGCAACCCCCCCCCACCACGTTTGGTTACCGGATCGTTCACAACTAACTACATACTTTTGTTAAAGTCGCCACTGCATGAATGCATTTGGGCGATTTTTTTTTATATATGAGTGAACATTGTAAAACAGGGAGTTCTATGTAAGAATAATATTGCTAAGTATTGACAAGTTTATTGTTCGCTTATCCTTAAAGCGACACTACATCGGTGAAAACGCAAATGTCTGCAGAATGTAGTTTGCTATTATATTGTATAAATTTTCCCAAATATTTGCCTAAACAAACTGAGTATTTCAACATATAAACAAACGTCGTATACGCGGTTTGTTGATATAACACGCGTAATACCAAGCGTTTATCCTGAATAACACGAGTTATGCTACATATTTACCGTGATATCTCACATGTGTGCCTATGCATATTATTTGTAGACTAATCTTAATTAAATTATCTCTAAATGAATGTATCGCGTGTTTAGTATTGGCTTCAATGACAATAAACGTCAATTCGGGAGCCTGGATGACCGTTATATGGAATCCTAATATCAAGCTTGAAAGTTTGTATACCACAACCACTGTTAAATTTGATTCAATATTAGTGTTCGATGTATTCAGAAGAATTTGTAGTAGCAATGCATCTATACGTGATAAAAAATGCATTTTATTTGCTTTTTGTGATGTAATGTCGCTCTAAGAGATAACCGGTGAATTTGACATAACCTACTTTAATGTAACGTACGTAAACTGTACGCACAATTCACTTCCCATATATCGACCATTACTGTATTACACAATTTACTTCAAATTATAGACCATTACTGTATTACACAATTTACTTCAAATTATAGAATATTTCTGTATTATACAATTTACTTCAAATTATAGACCATTACTGTATTACACAATTTACTTCAAATTATAGAACATTTCTGTATTATACAATTACAGAATGCCAAGTACTCGAACCTGGGTAATAGTCATAATCATATCCATAACCCTAATAGTCACTCTTGGAATCGGTCTGGCTCTGGGTAGCGGAGGACGGCACGGCAATGTCATCATACAAGCGGTCCAGACAGATGAATGTGAGAAAACGCCAACAGAGTTACCATTATACAATGAACCGTCGGCATCTAAAGAAGGTATCTACAGCGATGCAGCTATTGCCACCGACACGGCACTCTGTTCCAAACTAGGGAGGTATGTAAATCGTTTCCTTTCATATTATCATTATAATCATGTACAGTGAAACCTGTGTTAGTAATCACCTCTATTAAGCAGCCAGTTTTCAGATTCCCAATATGTTACTTTGTTATACATTTGACTTCTATTAAGCAGCCACCTGTGTTAAGCAGCCACTTTCTGTGATGCCCTTGGATGGCTGTTTAATACAGGTTTGACTATTCTCCCAAGTGCAATGTTGCTGCAGGGTCACCTAAGAAATTAGTTCACATTGTTGAGCCAAATGTATTCGAATAGTTTCTGTAGAGGAATCTCATTGGCATCTTGTTATTGGCTAGATACAAATAAGTTCCAGTGTTGTGAAACAAAATTAACTTCACAACATTGTTTTGGTCCGTGTCTTGCTTGGTTGAGTGGTGAGTATCTCCGCCTAGCTGTCATGCGGGAGACCTGGGTTCAGTTCCCCGACGGGGAGCCACAAAGCAATACGGCCAAGTTTATTTTGTTTCACCACACGTATTAATTTTAGTTATCCAATAACAAGCAAGAAGTCTGCAAATTAACATAATCCAATTTCATTCGCTAACTATCCCTTTATCATTTATTAACCCTTTCCTTCATAGAGATTTATGTTAATATACTATTATATCTCCATACATTCGACAGCCATTTATATCATGCAGTGGATAAGTAGTCGCCATATCTATCTCACCTTCATAGATATTACTGGGACTATATGAGATTTAGGTTAATATACTATTATATCTCCCTACAAACGACAGCCATTTAGCTGTATCATGCAGTGGATAAGTAGTCGCCATATCTATCCCACCTCCATAAATATTACTGGGACTACATGAGATTTAGGTTAATATACTATTATATCTCCCTAAAAACGACAGCCATTTAGCTATCATGCAGTGGATAAGTAGTCGCCATATCTATCCCACCTCCATAGATATTACTAGAACTACACAAGATTTAGCTTACTATACTATTATATCTCCATACATTCGACAGCCATTTATATCATGCAGTGGATAAGTAGTCGCCATATCTATCTCACCTTCATAGATATTACTGGGACTACATGAGATTTAGGTTAATATACTATTATATCTCCCTACAAACGACAGCCATTTAGCTGTATCATGCAGTGGATAAGTAGTCGCCATATCTATCCCACCTCCATAAATATTACTGGGACTACATGAGATTTAGGTTAATATACTATTATATCTCCCTAAAAACGACAGCCATTTAGCTATCATGCAGTGGATAAGTAGTCGCCATATATATCCCACCTCCATAGATATTACTAGAACTACACAAGATTTAGCTTACTATACTATTATATCTCCATACATTCGACAGCCATTTATATCATGCAGTGGATAAGTAGTCGCCATATCTATCTCACCTTCATAGATATTACTGGGACTACATGAGATTCTGACCTTTATTATGAACATTGGTTTGGCTACTACATTGTCAATGTATGTCATATTGGTAATGGCGTCAAGAGGTGTTTCTATGAGGGAAAGGGTTAATATACACAACCACGCAGCATATGTTTATTTATCGTCGTTACCGTGTGTCCATATGAGCGACGCCTCCTGAAGAGATTAGTCATTTTAGATTTGTGGAGGATAGTGAAATGATACAGACAGAGACCCATTCCAGAGTCTCCTCTTGTTCTTTTACGTGCATGGTGTAAAGCACCGACACGAGTCATCGGTTTTAAGTCCCATCTGAAAGACTGTTAATTTTATTATGGTCAGACGGGTGATCGAACTTTACATTTTGTCTTTATAAGATATTTAAAGACCTGGATGTCTTAATTTCAAATTGTAAACTGAATTGAAATGTTATGAATAATATCAGATAGCCTATTTACACATGCATTTACATCAGATTCGAAGCATACAACAACAATATATAATAGAAGTATCATACAATGAGAAACATTAGTCAGTTACTGCCCCTGAATACTTATAAAAGTATATTGGTCCTCTTACTTAATTTCCTCTGTTTTGTTGTTGTTTCCTTTGCACCACATGTTTTCGATTCTCATCCGTATTCTCGTCTTATAATTGTGAAATTATTAAATCTCGACAGATATCCTTTAGCATGTCCAAGGAATACATTACTGTAAAAAATTGGTTCAATTAATTAACATGATTTTGATCAAATTACATTTATCCTAACGGAACATCTGTTTAGACGACAACAGTAAAAACAAAGGATTCCAACTAAAAAGACCAATACACATTTAGGGATAAATCTGACTTTATCCATCAAGGGAGGTAATTGAAAAACCAGTAATGTCTCTCATTAATTAATGATATCCTCTGTCTCTCGTGTGTATATACAATGGTATACATAGAAAACGCACACTTCGGATAGTTGTGTTTTTACATGAAAAACAATAACTATATAAATACATAGTTTTAAACATTTTGGAATATTTTTAGTTGTTCAGTTTGTGTTTTGTAATAAAGATGTGATATATCTTTATATTCTGTAGGTGTGCGTTTTCAATGTCAAATTGTAATATGTAAATATGTAAAATGAAATGTTTTTTACTTGACTTGAATTATAAAATAATGTTAATAATTATTATCGACTTCATGATAAAAATAAATAAATACAAAATATATTATCCGAATCTTATTATTGCTACAATTATAATACTCCTTAGTGGTGGTTACGTTTATTTTCCCTCGCCACCGGCAACCAGGAGGGCGAGCAGAAAATCCTTATCATTATAAATTATTATTCTTATACGTGTATTTCAGCCATATGATGGAGATACACGGCGCAAGCGCAGTGGACGCAGCGATCGTCGCCACCCTGTGCATTGGGGTGGTAAACCCGCACAGCTCTGGGATTGGCGGAGGACATTTTATTACTTACTACAAAAGGTAAGTGCATATACTAATGTTTGTTTGTGTTTGGTGTTTAATGTCTCACCAATAGCCTAGGCGACTCTCAAGCTATTACTGGTTAAGGAAAACCCCCGGGTACTCATCTTATTTCAGGCACGATCAAACACCCAGGTAGAACCACCGACCTTTCACAAGCCAGCTGGATAGCTTCCTCACATGAAATAATTCTACACTCCCAGTGGGGGGATGCGAACATATAACGGTGAGGGCAAGTACTTTGAAGACAAGGCCATCTATACCTCTTGACCACCGATGCCTTCCATAATAATGTGAAACTGTATAATGGAAGCGTAGGTGTTTCTGTATACACATTTCGGGAGGGCAATATCTAATGTTGCTAGACTTTGTTGACGGATGCTTTTGTTCTTCATTGTATTTAGATGTTTTATATTCCCATTAATTACACGAATTAGATTGCATCCAATTCAATATAGCCATCAGATAAGGTGTAACAGACGTTGGTATGGACGCACCCGCTAATAGTAGTAGTACAGGCATGGAGATGACAGCGGAAATAAAGCGCGGTGAAGGAACCAGAGAGTGGATAATAGGAGGGAACCAGAGAGTGGATAAGAGGAAGGAAGCAGAGAGTGGATAATAGGAAGGAAGCAGAGAGTGGATAAGAGGAAGGAAGCATAGAGTGGATAAGAGGAAGGAAGCAGAGAGTGGATAATAGGAAGGAACAAGAGAGTGGATAAGAGGAAGGAACCAGAGAGTGGATAAGAGGAAGGAAACAGAGAGTTGATAAGAGGAAGGAAGCAGAGAGTGGATAAGAGGAAGGAAACAGAGAGTGGATAAGAGGAATGAACCAGAGAGTGGATAAGAGGAAGGAAACAAAAGCTATGTGTACGACACTGAGGCAGTTCCAACGTCTTGTTTTATTTCATATTTGATAATGATGCGAATTAAACATGTGACTATATTTAGTTCTAACAACAACGTATAAAATACATGCATTTGTCGCACACGATGCTTAATTACATAAATGTTCATTAACACTATTCTAGAGGACATAGAAAACGCACACTTCGGATAAGTGTGTGTTTCCATGAAAAACAATAACTATATAAATACATAGTTTTAAACATGTTGGAATATTGTTAGTTGTTCAGTTTGTGTTTTGTAATAAAGATGTGATATATCTTTGATGGAATCCTTCGTATTTCGTTTTCATATAATAATACTCATATAATGTAGGTGTGCGTTCTATTTCCTCTAGTATATATTGTAGGTGTGTGTTTTCTATGTCCTCGAATAGATATAAATTAGTTGCCATGTATTCGAAATGCGTTAATTGTACAGTGTAAATTGTCTTACTATACAGAGAAACCAAGCAAGTGTATACAGTGAATGGGCGTGAGCAAGCACCATCAGGGGCCACCAGTGATATGTTCACAGAAGCCAAAGGGTTCTCATCAGTAATTGGTTAGATATAGCTAACATGTAACATGCATGTAAACTTCTTGCATGCTTTAGAGCAGCCTAGGAAAAGACGTATTTCATAAGCAAAGCCCTATAGATTATAAGTTCTTGTTCTATTTGGGACATGTGAGGCCGAATTCGTGGTTGTTGTCGTTGTTTTCAAAACTTGGGTATTACATACCAGTAGGTTCGAAACCCATCCGGAGTATGTAACCATTTCCCCGTTAGAAGGCTATTCAGCTGGCGTTCTGAAGGTCGGTATTTTACACGGGCACACCCCAGTGTCTGGCCAACATGTTGGTTGGATACGGCGATATGGTTATTTTGGACTGATTGTCAATGATGAGAGCCACGCATGCGTAGTGGGCAATGCAATCGGTCCAACGACACCATACGATACCATAATGGGTTCCAATAGACCTAATACACATCATGCAACCAATTGTAACCAACTGCAAACAAAAGCAACACATCGAACAACATAGCTCGAACATCTATTGAAACTACTGAATGAACAGATGCTTGGGGTATGAACAAATGATCCACAGCACCAGGTACCATGGATCTGTTAGTGACGGGGTGTCATTTTCATACGTGCATGGATATCGCCTATATTGTTTGTGTGCATAGTGCCAAGCATAGGGTGTATCATAATGTCCTTAGTAAAATACAAGAACTATTATTGAACCAGATGTTCGTGTTCTTGTAAATACTGTTGCTAGTTAAGGCTATTTGTTTTTTTAAACTTTATTTATTTTACAACGTTTGCGTAGCAAATTTTAACAACTTATATTAAACACTCTCGTTGGCGCGGATGAAAGCGTAAATGTGATCATTCGTGTGGAAGAAAACCGGACCAACTTGTCCGATCTGGCGCCATCGTACCATCTCACATTCTTCCTGGTCAGAGGATCACCCCCGGGTTGCATTGGTGAGAAGCGAGCGCGCTAAGCACTGCGCTAATCGGAAAGCTATTTGTTGCTTACGGGTTAAGGGTCTGTCACAACTAAATGTCCTCGCATGTTGTATCACGACAGAGACAAGTGAATAAAAAAGTGAATAACACATTGTGAAAACACAGAAAACGGCGTGAGATAGCATTGGTAGTTGTGGAGAATGTGTTAGGGACACAAACTGTTACTAGCTTCCTGACCGCCAAGCTTCTGTACTTGTACTTGCGTTGTTACTCCGTCATTGGTTCCGTGTAAATCCCCGCCTAATTGTGGGTTATTATCGCCATTCAGCAAACACTATATCTAATGTACACTTTGGTAATATCGCAGACTCATGGAACCTTGTAATATTATTCAGGTGGTATGTCTATTGGCGTACCAGGTGAGATTCTAGGCTTACACCAGGCATGGAAGCTAGGTGGACATTTACCCTGGAAAGATCTTATTACACCAGTAGTCCTTCTGTGTAGAAACGGGTTTTTCGTTGGGTCAGACGTCGCAAAAGCCTTTAACAAAAAGAACAAACAGAAGATTTTTGACGAAGCGCCAACATTCAGGTACTAGTATTTTCATGTTTTCTGTTTAGGACTTAATCATACGAGTCGGTCTCAAGTTCTGAACTATGTCGAGAATTTTGGATGTTTTTTGTTATCAAGGTATTCCCAGCCAATCATACTATTATCTGAATGTACGTTTGAAATTTTTATGGCAGAAAGATAATGAATGCAATTTATGAAAATCAAATACATTGATATAGTGTATGCATTTCCGGGAATATGTGTGTTAATTGCCAAGAATATGTGTGCTAATTGCCAGGAATATGTGTGCTTATTGCCAGGAATATGTGTGCTAATTGCCAGGAATATGTATGCTAATTGCCAGGAATATGTGTGCTAATTGCCAGGAATATGTGTGCTAATTGCCAGAAATATGTGTGCTAATTGCCAGGAATATGTGTGCTAATTGCCAGAAATATGTGTGCTAATTGCCAGGAATATGTGTGCTAATTGCCAGGAATATGTGTGCTAATCGAAGACATTGGAAACGTGTAAATGCAATACATTGAGTACAGTTTTATTTGTTACAAAATCAATATTACACATAGTTTACAGTAATGAAGTACATCCATTCTAAAATGTGAATGTACTTGAAAGATATTATGTTTTATTGCTATTGCTGGCATTAATGTGCGCACACTACGTTTAGCATATTTCATTGCTATTGCGCGCATTAATGTGCGCACACTACGTTTAGCATGTTTCATTGCTATTGCGCGCATTAATGTGCGCACACTACGTTTAGCATGTTTTATTACTATTGCTGGCATTACTGTGCGCACACTACGTTTAGCATGTTTTATTGCTATTGCTGGCATTAATGTGCGCACACTACGTTTAGCATGTTTTATTACTATTGCTGGCATTACTGTGCGCACACAATGTTTAGCATGTTTTATTGCTATTGCTGGCATTAATGTGCGCACACTACGTTTAGCATGTTTTATTACTATTGCTGGCATTACTGTGCGCACACAACGTTTAGCATGTTTTATTGCTATTGCTGGCATTAATGTGCGCACACTACGTTTAGCATGTTTTATTACTATTGCTGGCATTACTGTGCGCACACAACGTTTAGCATGTTTTATTGCTATTGCGCGCATTAATGTGCGCACACTACGTTTAGCATGTTTTATTACTATTGCTGGCATTAATGTGCGCACACTACGTTTAGCATGTTTCATTGCTATTGCGCGCATTAATGTGCGCACACTACGTTTAGCATGTTTCATTGCTATTGCGCGCATTAATGTGCGCACACTACGTTTAGCATGTTTTATTACTATTGCTGGCATTACTGTGCGCACACTACGTTTAGCATGTTTTATTGCTATTGCTGGCATTAATGTGCGCACACTACGTTTAGCATGTTTTATTGCTATTGCTGGCATTAATGTGCGCACACTACGTTTAGCATGTTTTATTACTATTGCTGGCATTACTGTGCGCACACAACGTTTAGCATGTTTTATTGCTATTGCGCGCATTAATGTGCGCACACTACGTTTAGCATGTTTTATTACTATTGCTGGCATTAATGTGCGCACACTACGTTTAGCATGTTTCATTGCTATTGCGCGCATTAATGTGCGCACACTACGTTTAGCATGTTTCATTGCTATTGCGCGCATTAATGTGCGCACACTACGTTTAGCATGTTTTATTACTATTGCTGGCATTACTGTGCGCACACTACGTTTATCATGTTGTATTGCTATTGCTGGCATTAATGTGCGCACACTACGTTTAGCATGTTTTATTACTATTGCTGGCATTACTGTGCGCACACTACGTTTAGCATGTTTTATTGCTATTGCGCGCATTAATGTGCGCACACTACGTTTAGCATGTTTTATTACTATTGCTGGCATTACTGTGCGCACACTACGTTTAGCATGTTTTATTGCTATTGCGCGCATTAATGTGCGCACACTACGTTTAGCATGTTTTATTACTATTGCTGGCATTACTGTGCGCACACTACGTTTAGCATGTTTTATTGCTATTGCTGGCATTAATGTGCGCACACTACGTTTAGCATGTTTTATTGCTATTGCTGGCATTACTGTGCGCACACTACGTTTAGCATGTTTTATTGCTATTGCGCGCATTAATGTGCGCACACTACGTTTATCATGTTGTATTGCTATTGCTGGCATTAATGTGCGCACACTACGTTTAGCATGTTTTATTACTATTGCTGGCATTACTGTGCGCACACTACGTTTAGCATGTTTTATTGCTATTGCGCGCATTAATGTGCGCACACTACGTTTAGCATGTTTTATTGCTATTGCTGGCATTAATGTGCGCACACTACGTTTATCATGTTGTATTGCTATTGCTGGCATTAATGTGCGCACACTACGTTTAGCATGTTTTATTACTATTGCTGGCATTACTGTGCGCACACTACGTTTAGCATGTTTTATTGCTATTGCGCGCATTAATGTGCGCACACTACGTTTAGCATGTTTTATTGCTATTGCGCGCATTAATGTGCGCACACTACGTTTATCATGTTGTATTGCTATTGCTGGCATTAATGTGCGCACACTACGTTTAGCATGTTTTATTACTATTGCTGGCATTACTGTGCGCACACTACGTTTAGCATGTTTTATTGCTATTGCTGGCATTAAAATGTGGGCCACTCGCAATTGTTAAGAACGTCAATGCTACACTCTGACGCATTTACATTTACGCATTGGATGTTCAAATTTGGGATTTTTTATTTTCTGGGATAATCTTAAGGGCCCCCTGGCCTTCATGATCTTACAAACATGCCTGCTTATACATATCCATAAAGGGAGGGAGGTTATGTATAGGTACTAATATTCCTCCACCAAATAAGATGGGTAGCACCATGTCACCTAATCTTTCGTGGCTGCATTATGCCCTCATACACAATAATCAGTCAAGTCCTTGATATGGCGACAATTGACCAACATAGTATATATCAACCTTTCAAAATGTCCACTGCGATTGTCACATAAAAATGAATGGTGTATTATGTATTCTATAACAGCAAATATAGAGTAATGCAATGTATATATATACATTTTCAGAGAATTTATAACTAACCCTAAGACAAAAGAGATATACAGGCAAGGAGATACAATGTATCGCCTACGTTTGGCAGATACATTGGAGAGCATTGCTGTCGATCCATTTGCACTCTACAACGGTAGTCTTGTCAATAATATCACAAAAGACATCGCTGACGCAGGTATGATAACACAGTTAACTGCAATGCACATTATTTCGTATTTGTTTAGTTTATTTTGGGCTTAAAGTTACACAAACATCATAGCGGCAATGATATTTTACAAATACCCTATTTTAATTTATGTAGATAATGTTCTTGCATGTTTTAGTATAACAGTACTGTTTTTATTTTCCTAGGTGGCTACTGCTAATCAGTTCACGTCTGATCTGATCAGAGCTGACATTAATTATTTTAAGTCATTTATTAATTGCGCTTTAGTGCTCTTTTTGTTAATTTCAGTTTTTTTAATTCCAAAATACCATTTTAAACTTCTTTTAATATTCGATTAGCAGTTGTTACACAGACTTAATGTGTATATATTTCTGTATGTAATTTATGTGGCTTTATATGAATTGTATAGTCTCATGTAATTCTATTTAGAATGGTTGTGTGCAATTTTGTGGGTAATGTTATTTGTATTATGTATTGTATTGTACATGGATGAGACAGAAATAAAGATAATAATAAATCATATGGTGTTTTACGTTTATATATCGTCGCTACCGGTTACCCATATGAGCGACGCCTCCTGAAGAGATTAGTCATTTTAGATTGTTGGAGGATAGTGCAATGATACAGACAGAGATCCATTCCAGAGTCTCCTCTGGTTCTTTTACGTGCACGGTGTAAAGCACCGACACGAGACCTCTGTTTAACGTCCCATCTGAAAGACTGTTAATTTTATTAGGGTCAGACGGGGGATCGAACCTGCGATCCCTGGATTACCAGTCCAGTGTGTTACCACTGGACTACAGATCCAGATCATTTGGCTACTCACCAGATATGATATAGGAGGGCACATCCCAGGTGCCCTCCGAGTAGTTCAGGATCGGGTGTGATCTAAATATAACAGTGCAATTTACAGTGTTGAGCACATAAATTATTTTATTAATTATGTGTTTGTTAAATGTGGTTTTGTCAAATAATAGGTACAACATGTAATATGGTATAGGTACAGTTTTATTAAAATAATAAATATTCATATATACATTCTATTAATATCCAGACTATTTCCCAGCAGCCTCTGTCTCTAGCAATTCTAGTTTTAGTATTTTGCCATTACACAATAAACGATTTTCTTGCATTGCATCATCTATTATTTCTGTGCGCAGCTCACGACCACATGCATCTGACACGTGACCTAATCTCTCATTGAATACATTATATATATATATATATTACGCTAACTCCTCCAGTGTGCATATAGCGATCGTTCTCAGTATTATAAAAACCACCCGCAACTCTGACATTGATCAGGATATTTTAATATTTCATTTCTGAATTCCAATAGGCTCAAAAGCCCATGAGGACATATACAGGCATACTTTATGGCAAACAGTGATAATAGCATAACTTATATATATATCATGTCAAGTAGCTTAACTCTTTCAGCGACGAATAAATTCAGAGCATGTGCAAACAACATAGATCCAGATCAGCCGCGGCGTAACGCCGCGTCTGATCAGGATCTATGTTGTTTGTTATTCGGACAGGTGCTTCAGCTCTACTGTCTGAAGAGCAATCAGCATATAGCCTGATCAGACGGCATGTTCTGTTCTGTCCGATCGGGTTCTCTACTTTTTTACAAAGTCGCTTTTATGCGACATTGGCGGTGCAAGAGTTAAGACGTACGTGACGGTGTTAATCAGATAACTTAATTAAATAGTCCCGAACACATTATTACTTCAATGACGTTGATATGAGCCCTCAATTCCTTTGGTAGGCCTATTCAGCCGTGTGTAATCCGTAGCAACCCACCCGATCCCCATTAACACGGGGTATCGTTATTCCAAATGTGCTAAGGCCTATTAGCCGATGAGAACTAGAAAACACACATACCGCATACAGACACGCCATCTCTACTTCCCAAAACCTGACTCAGCCATGACCCTTCCCAACTTGACTCACCCATGACCCTTTCCCAACTCGACTTAGCCATTACCCTTTCCCAACTTGACTCAGCCATGACCCTTTCCCAACTCGACTCAGCCATGACCCTTTCCCAACTTGACTCACCCATGACCCTTTCCCAACTTGACTCAGCCATGACCCTTTCCCAACTTGACTCAGCCATGACCCTTTCCCAACTCGACTCAGTCATGACCCTTTCCCAACATGACTCAGCCATGACCCTTTCCCAACTCGACTTAGCCATGACCCTTTCCAAACTTGACTCAGCCATGACCCTTTCCCAACATGACTCAGCCATAACAAAGCTACAAATAGAATTATCGATAAACTCTCCTCCTCCTCTCTCTCTCTCTCTCTCTCTCTCTCTCTCTCTCTCCTCTCTCTCTCTCTCTCTCCTCTCAGATATCACTAAAGCCCATACTATAGGCATGCTTTTGTTATATGACTTACACTAGGAACTGTTTTACAGGAGGTATTATTACGGAGGGCGACCTTGCCAGCTACACAGCTCCAGTTAACAAGGGCATCATGTTCCACCTGAATGACAACATGACCGTGTATTCGCCGCCGCCGCCATCTGGTGGAGCTGTGTATCAATATATACTTAATATATTAGACGGTAAATGTTCTTTCTTAATAAAAAGACATATTAATGAATTGAACAGTGTAAATGTGCCGATCTAGTGGTGATACAATGATCCAACTACTAGCGAGGCCAACTTGATTGCAGTTCAGTTCATGGCTAGCTAGTGTCCATATAGTTTGTTAGTCTCTTGTTATATATATGTTTTGTAGGCGATAATTAGCGATTTACCCACCTCCCACGAGAGTTTAGTTTAATCATATTGTATTGCAGTTATCAATTGCATGTATACATGAGTATGCCAGTTATTGAAAGTCATTAAAATGGTACTGTGCATGTACCTTGATGAAACAATTGGTTTGGGCCACATTGTGTGCCATAGTTAGAAAACGGTAGGCACTATGTTGTCACACAAACGGTTAATTACACCAAATAGCGGATTATGATAGACAAACGGGGGAAACGGTTGTTTTTGTTTATAGTATAATAAAAATATGGTCCGCGAATATCGAATATATATATTTAAGCAACATATATGAGGCTTAGAGTATTCGTCATATGTACTGGTATTCCACCGAGTCGACAACGAGGGTGTACTATCCTCTTGTGTGGCGTCCGTTGTCCAATGGTAGAGCGTCGGATTTGGACTCGAACGGTCCGGGTTCGATACTCAGTCAGGCCACGTATTAGTGTTATTGAGCAAGGTACCTCACACACATTGCTTAGTACTGGTTAACCGCTATGGTCGGCTTAGCATGTCCAGGAAAACATGTCTGGGTCCCCGCAAGGGGTTTGACATTAATGGAACATACATAATATTATCCTGTTCTCACCTATAGGCAGACGTTTCGCGCCTTTTCTGACAAGTCCGGTAGTTTCCGTTTATTTCCGCGTCCAAATTTATATCATTTCATTGGATAACGGCAAAATGGAACAATGCCGTGAAGCAACATCACTATCCATGATGCAATCAATGACGTATCGCTGCCATACATATGTTGCTCATGTGATTACTATTACCCATTGACCCACAATTCAAATGCAATGTAAATCATTAATCACAGTTGTTTTTGTGTTTAAGTTTATTTAACATAGCTACAAGTTGCTAATTTGAGTGACGTGCAGTTTACCAAACAACATGTCCCTTTCGTGGGCAGGCTCCGGTGGTTAACCAGTACTTGTATCACCAACCTAGGGAAATTAATTTCATTCTAATTCGTTCCTTATAGCATACGAAGAAAATTATTTATCTATTGAACAAAATACAGGTTTAGATATTGTTCGGTAACAACCTTACAAAATGACGTTATGAAAACCTAAAAGTAGATTTTGGTTGGAACAAGTCATATTGATTTATATAATGACATTTGGGTAATCATAGAAAACCCATGGAGTATTCAGCAACATTGAAGGATGACACAGCATTTAAAAAGTGACGTCGCAGTGACGTAGCATTGTGTTTGCAAATGAAATTCCTTGAGTCATTTCCCACGTCCATAACTAGGACGCTATTTTACTTAAATTGTCTTTAAATGGCAATTTGCATAGTTACACACACAGACGCTTGGGGTCTGGACACATGTTTGCGGGTTCAAATTTTTAAGAACACATGTTACACTATAGGCTTGACACTATACAAAAACAATTTTTTACGCCATTCCAAGCAAGTTTAAGAATGACACCCCCGTCACTATCAAGGCTATATACTGAAAGATAACCAGGTCGCAAATGTAAAAAACCATGTGCTACACATTCAACGGCCGTAATATACCAGTATCTAAACTTACTTGTAAAGCCAACATTTTAATTATCCGCAGCAATCAATGGTCTATCAAACGATGGTCGTCTGGACGTCTACCTTCCCCTGTTTCCACTCGCAATTTTAAAAAATAAAAAAATGTCCTGCGATTTTACAAATTGGCCATCCTACTATAGAATAATGCTCTAACGACTACATATTATATAATATATAAAAAGTTTCTTAGTTTTGTGGTTTTGAACCCGCAAACATTTGTCCAGACCCCAAGCGTCGGTGGTTTCTGTTGTTGCACATGTAAACAAACGCTTTTCATTGTTGTTCAGTGTTGTTCACTTATTTGTAGGTTATAACATGGATAATACAAGTGTGTCAACAGTTGATAAGGCACTGCTAACTTATCACAGAATCACAGAAGCTTTCAAATACGCATTCGCTCGCAGGGCAGAGCTCGGAGACTGTGCTGTTGGAACGGACGAATATAAAGCATATGTTCATAATGTATGTTAACCCTTTCCTTCATAGAGATTTAGGTTAATATACTATTATATCTCCATACAAACGCCAGCCATTTAGCTATCATGCAGTGGATACGTAGTCGCCATATCTATCCCACCTCCATATATATTACTGGGACTACATAGAGATTTAGGTTAATGTACTATTATATCTCCATACAAACGCCAGCCATTTAGCTATCATGCAGTGGATAAGTAGTCGCCATATCTATCCCACCTCCATAGATATTACTGGGACTACATAGAGATTTAGGTTAATATACTATTATATCTCCATACAAACGCCAGCCATTTAGCTATCATGCAGTGGATAAGTAGTCGCCATATCTATCCCACCTCCATAGATATTACTGGGACTACATAGAGATTCTGACCTTTATTATGAACATTGGTTTATAGCTATAACTAGTGCTGTTAACATGTAGTAAGTATATGACATATATTACTAGTACTGTTAACCTGTAGAGAATATTATAGCTAGTACTAGTACTGTTAAACTGTAATAGGTATGACAGCTAGTACTAGTGCTGTTAACCTGTAATTAGTATGACAGCTGGTACTAGTACTGTTAACCTGTAGAGAATATTACAGCTAGTACTAGTACTGTTAACCTGTAATAGGTATGACAGCTAGTACTAGTACTGTTAACCTGTAATTAGTATGACAGCTAGTATTATTAACCAGTAGTAATTATGACAGCTAGCACTGGTATTGTTAACCTAGACAGCTAGTACTAGTACTGTTAACCTGTAGTTAGTATGATAGCTAGTACTAGTACTACTAACATGTAATAAGTATGACAGCTAGTACTGTTAACCTGTAATAAGTATGACGGCTAGTACTATTATTGTTAACCTGTAATTAATAGTATTAGTTAGTACTAGTACCCGGCACATAATTACTAGGTATTGAAGAATGAAATGAAAAATCGAAAACCCAGAAAATGCATTAAAACTGTAATTGGCTACTACATTGTCAATGTATGTTGTATTGGTAATGGCGTCAAGAGGTGTTCTATGAGGGAAAGGGTTAATATGTTGTTATATCGATATTCATTAGAAATATATGTCCTATGCGTAGAATAAACTTGCAACATGTACAACATTACAGTTACATATCTACATGCACTAGATGAAACCCAATACATGGATAGTAATAACATATGTAGTATTGTCGGGCTGCATATGTCGTCCGATACCTTGGGGGGGGGGACGGGTAACAAGGGCTCAGTTTTCGGATTTTAACCTTTTATCTTACTTTTGGTGCAATCGAGCTGTTTATCTGTTATCACAACCAAACACGGTTGTCAATTTCCCTGAAGTCGCTCCCGCCAATGAGACCAGAGTCGGGTGATATAGAGCTTTTCTCAACTCTCAAACCTTAAGCTCAAATATTGTGATTGGTTGAATTTGAGATATGCCCTTGGTTTGAACCAATCGGAAGCTTGAGACTGAGTTGGATATTGGAGAACAGGTATTATAACATCCAGGTCAGGCCCCGATGTTATATACAGATGGGCCAGTAGTCCAGTGGTTAGCACATTGGACTGCGAATCCAGGGATCGCAGATTCGACCCCCCGTCTGATCCTAATAATATTATCAGTCGTTCAGACTAGTAAACCGAGGTCTCGTGGCAGTGCTTTACACTGTGCACATAAAAGAAGCAGAGGAGACTCTGGACTGGGTTTCTGTCCGTATCATTGCACTATCCTCCAATTATCTAAATGACAAATCGCTTCAGGATGCGTCGCTCATGTGAGCAACCGGTAGCGAGGATAAATATACGTAAAACACACATGCGGTTCTGTATTTCTTGTTAGCCACTGAACCACTGGCCCCAGAACCACATCATACACTATGTTACAGTTATACAGTGGAAACACTGTAACATAGTTACATAATTACGTTTAGGTATTTAAATTATTGCTCAAGATGTTGTCTTATGTTTTAAAAAGTGTCAATTTTATTTACCCATAGTCTCTCATAACTCATTATTGAGTGGCTTTGTATTTTATTTGATAATACATGTATAATATCATGCATTTTATGTATAATATTTATGCTGTATCATTTACTGTATAATGGTGAGACTTAAATAAATCATCTGTCTGCCTGTCTGTCTGTCTGTCTGTCTTGTCTGTCTGTCTGTCTGTCTGTCTGTCTGTCTGTCTGTCTGTCTGTCTGTCTGTCTGTCTGTCTGTCTGTCTGTCTGTCTGTCTGTCTGTCTGTCTGTCTGTCTGTCTGTCTGTCTGTCTGTCTGTCTGTCTGTCTGTCTGTCTGTCTGTCTGTCTGTCTGTCTGTCTGTCTGTCTGTCTGTCTGTCTGTCTGTCTGTCTGTCTGTCTGTCTGTCTGTCTGTCTGTCTGTCTGTCTGTCTGTCTGTCTGTCTGTCTGTCTGTCTGTCTGTCTGTCTGTCTGTCTGTCTGTCTGTCTGTCTGTCTGTCATAGTTGTAAGTGAATATGCATATGCATCAATATGTTCACTTACATATACAGTAAAACCCATCTAATGCCAGTGATATGACTATTTTTAGACATGAACTTGTCCAAATGTGATTTTCTGATTCATTTATTGGTTTATGAATATCATGGACCTGTCCATGTGAGTTACTTGGTGTTGAATGGGTTAATTAGTGCGCTATATAAAAAAAATACCATGTATTTGTATTTCTTTGTTAGCACGTGTCATTTCAAATGGATATGTTTATTTTGCAATACATGTACATGTTTTGAAAATGTGTAAGTATTATGTATATTGATCAAGAAGTAAAACTTGAAGACACAACACATATCTGATCATTCTCTACAGTTGGTTGCGAACATGACGGATGCTAGTTTTGGGGAGATGACGCGTGCTCTAATCAGCGACACGAACACATTCCGCTCCGACCACTACAAATCAAAGTATGCAAATACATGGGACCATGGAACTGCGCATGTCTCCGTTGTGGGGTCAAATGGAGACGCCGTGGCTATAACTAGTACTGTTAACATGTAGTAAGTATATGACAGTTGTTACTAATATATACTGTTAAAATGTAGATAACATTATAGCTATAACTACTGCTGTTAACATGTATATGACAGTTACTAGTACTGTTAACATGTAGTAAGTATCTGACAGTTACTAGTACTGTTAACATGTAGTAAGTATATGACAGTTACTAGTACTGTTAACATGTAGTAAGTATATGACAGTTACTAGTACTGTTAACATGTAGTAAGTATATGACAGTTACTAGTACTGTTAACATGTATTAAGTATATGACAGTTACTAGTACTGTTAACATGTATTAAGTATATGACAGTTACTAGTACTGTTAACATGTAGTAAGTATCTGACAGTTACTAGTACTGTTAACATGTAGTAAGTATATGACAGTTACTAGTACTGTTAACATGTAGTAAGTATATGACAGTTACTAGTACTGTTAACATGTAGTAAGTATATGACAGTTACTAGTACTGTTAACATGTAGTAAGTATATGACAGTTACTAGTACTGTTAACATGTAGTAAGTATATGACAGTTGTTACTAATATATACTGTTAAAATGTAGATAACATTATAGCTATAACTACTGCTGTTAACATGTAGTAAGTATATGACAGTTACTAGTACTGTTAACATGTAGTAAGTATCTGACAGTTACTAGTACGGTTGACATGTAGTAAGTATCTGACAGTTACTAGTACTGTTAACATGTAGTAAGTATATGGCAGTTACTAGTACTGTTAACATGTAGTAAGTATCTGACAGTTACTAGTACTGTTAACATGTAGTAAGTATATGACAGTTACTAGTACTGTTAACGTGTAGTAAGTATATGACAGTTACTACTAATATATACTGTTAAAATGTAGATAACATTATAGCTATAACAACTGCTGTTAATATGTAGTAAGTATATGACAGTTGTTCTAATATATACTGTTAAAATGTAGATAACATTACAGCTCGTACTAGTACTGTTAACATGTAGTAATTATATGACAGTTCTTACTAATATATACTGCTAACATGTAGATAACATTATAGCTATAACTAGTACTGTTAACATGTAGTAAGTATATGACAGTTCTAACTAATATATACTGCTAACATGTAGATAACATTATAGCTATAACTAGTGCTGTTAACATGTAGTAAGTATATGACAGTTACTAGTACTGTTAACATGCAGATAATATGACATATATTACTAGTACTGTTAACCTGTAGAGAATATTATAGCTAGTACTAGTACTGTTAAACTGTAATAGGTATGACAGCTAGTACTAGTGCTGTTGACCTGTAATTAGTATGACAGCTAGTACTAGTACTGTTAACCTGTAGAGAATATTACAGCTAGTACTAGTACTGTTAACCTGTAATAGGTATGACAGCTAGTACTAGTACTGTTAACCTGTAATTAGTATGACAGCTAGTATTATTAACCAGTAGTAATTATGACAGCTAGCACTGGTATTGTTAACCTAGACAGCTAGTACTAGTACTGTTAACCTGTAGTTAGTATGACAGCTAGTACTAGTACTACTAACATGTAATAAGTATGACAGCTAGTACTGTTAACCTGTAATAAGTATGACGGCTAGTACTATTATTGTTAACCTGTAATTAATAGTATTAGTTAGTACTAGTACCCGGCACATAATTACTAGGTATTGAAGAATGAAATGAAAAATCGAAAACCCAGAAAATGCATTAAAACTGTAATTGTAGAAGTGAAAAACTGTAAAAGTACGACGAAGAGCTGGGTTGTCACATATATTATGCACGCTATAAATAATGTAATTTCATGTCTCTACTTTATTCTCCTAACCATAACTTATTGCCGTTATATTAGAAATAAGTAGCCTACGTTAAGAGAAAGAATGATTTAGTTTATACAATTTTATTTTAGCTCGATTGCGAAACAAGTTCTTACAACTTATATTAATCTCTCTCGAGACCTCATTCCTGATGGAATCCATCGTCACGAGGGTGAGAGAAGAATGATTTGTTGACGATTCGTATAATTCAGTTTCCTTGTCTTTCTTCGTGTAACTATGAGGATATGTAGGACCATGTTCCGTCTTCAGGGAATGTAAGGCCGATGTGATTGTGACTTTTCACTTGCTGGATAGGTTTTAATCCATAGAGAGGGTTGGTGGGGGACATTTGTGACGATTTCTAGAGAATAAAACTGACATTGTACCAGGAGTGTATGCGTGCCAGATCACTATTTAGGAGTGTTACAAAGGATACTGGGCAGTTAATTATGAAATAAAATCCAAAAGCAAACAAACAAAGCCTAAGCTGGAATATGACTTTATTGTTTTATTTATGGCATACAGTCAACCCTGTGTTAGTTGTCACCTCTATTAAGCAGCCAACCTGTATTAAGCAGTCAGTTTCCAGATTCCCAATATGCTGTTTTATTATATAGTTGACCTCTATTAAGCAGCCACCTGTACTAAGCAGCCACTTTCTGAGATTCCCTTGGCTGGCTGCTTAAGACAGGTTTGACTGTATATCTATAAACAACGATATACTGAACGACCTTTAAAAGCACGACGTTTTAGGAAAGAGGTAGCCATACATGCATGTTGCTTTCTCCTCAATTCTACATGTAAGTACATATTATTTATACTTGACTATGTTTATTCAAAGAAATACATACCTAACTCCCGACTTAGGGAATTTTCAAAACTAGCATGTCTATCGTAAAGCAAGCTTCAAATGTACAAGAAAATATAGTTGGTGCGTTTTTAAAGTCGTTCGGTGTATATTACATATAATTAAGAAATAATAAGTATCAACCGTGGTATATCGCAGAATAACCCTCGTTTGTCGTTCTTATGCGTAGAAATATATCACGAAGGCCACGGTTGATACTTATTATTTCGATTCTAACACGACTTACTTCTAATAATTTTAGAGGAGTATTTTCTTCAAACGCCGCTGCATTTGGCTTTCGAAATTTCCTCCCGCGTAAGGGGTGATGACGCTATTTTTTATGGAAAATATCAATCTAGTGCATAAATGAACAAAAGTTGTAACTGATCAATAATATATTTATTTTGTCAAATAAAACTGTACAGAATAGTAACTGAAACGTTACTTAACAGAAAAACAAGATGGACAAGAGATTATCTGATTCTAAAAATAGCTCACTTCCGTGAATTCCAACGGTATTTTTTACAAACATCACGTCACTTTCATTCATAAAACGTTGCACGCATTGTATAAATGGAATAGCCAAAACACGGTGCGCGTGCAGCATAGTTCAAGGTAGGTATATTGCAGAATAACCCGAGATTGTTTTTCTCTACACGTATGTATGTTATTAGCTGGGTCGTGTTAGAATTATATATACACTTCGTCTTGCATTATATCGATGAATCACCATGTGAACAATATACCATATGCAATTATCTTAATTAAATGTTTGTTTGTTTATTCGGCGGGTTTTACGCCTTCATCAGCAACATCTTGGACTAGTTCGCAGGCTGGCAGTTTATCTAACAACACCTTTCCTGGGCAGGCTCCGGCGGTTGACCAATACTTGGTGCACCAACCTCCGTAAGAAACTACCAACGTGTTCATATAAAGAGACACGGCCTGAGCGGGACTCGAACCCGTGACCATCAGTAATGATATGTTACAGTTGTATACAATACAATAAGTTTATTGCATAACACATGTTTATAGCAATTAAACAGTAAAAACAGGCAGTGACATGGAATTTTACAAAAGAGCAAAATTGTAATTTATTAATATTCAAATATAAAATGTGTTTGTTTCGTTGTTTAGTTTCAATATATATAAATTTGGAAAGATCGATGTTGATATTTTTGGATTTGCATGACAAAAGATTAATACATTTCTGTATTGTCGGCCAAGTACGATACTATATTTTAATGAATTTTGATCTTAGAGTTGAATAATGTAGGCAGTGTGGAAGTCGTGATAGCACAGTGGATGCGCGTTCCCTTCAGGTGCGAATGGTCCGGAGTTCGAGCCCCGCTGGAGCCGTTACGATTGTGCCCTTAGGCAAGGCTTTTAATTTCCACGTTGCCTCTTCTCTCTCCCTCGTGGCGATGGATTCCATCAGGAATGAGGTCTCGAGAGTGATCAATATAAGTTATAATAACTTGTTTCGCAATCGAGCTAAACTAAATTTGTATAAATAAAAATAAATAAATAATGTAGGCAGATTAGTATGAAGTGATATTCATTTTCTAAAATTCTACAATAAATACAGTATTTCATTTCGTGATAGGTGTAGGTAACGACCACGCTCAATAGCTAAATCATGTGAGGATGTTTTAAATCGTGTAAGAGCAATTCTGTATTTTTTTATGCAATACAATATAGGCACGTTTCCAAGATACATTCATTTTGAATACACTGTATGTGTCTCTAGACATCAATTGTTATTGTTAACAGTATACAAGCGTTCATAACATAATTATGTGTGATTTTGTATTATATTATATGGTATTGTAAATAATAAGCATTCTTGATTGGTTTTACCACAAATAAGACAGTTCGCATGTATCGATAATATTCTTTAGCTGATAAGCCCAGTTCATTTTGTTGTACTAATTTATGTTATCAACATCAGTTTCCACGGAGGCAGATCCTATTAAAAAATATATATATATTAGTGTTTCTTTTCAGTTTTGGATCGAAGGTGATTGGTACCCGAACTGGAATACTCTTCAATGACGAGATGGATGATTTCTCTACGCCCGGAAGCACTAACGTCTATAATATTCCAGCATCCCCGGCAAATGCAATAATTCCGGGAAAGCGCCCTCTGTCGTCAATGAGCCCTAGTATTGTAGTGGATGGACATGGAGATGTCAAGTTGGTCGTCGGAGCGGCCGGTGGGCCTATGATAATTACATCAACAGCTTTAGTGAGTAGGGTTAAGCATATTTATTTATCAGGATACATGTACTACACAAGCGGCGCATTTCGCGTTAAAACGAGCGTTCTGATTGGATTATGATTATTCTTCATATAAAAAACAAACATCTAGTTACATTCTAATAATCCAATCAGAACAGCTTTAGTGAGTAGGATTAAGCATATTTATTTATCAGGGTACATGTACTATACATTGAGAAATATACAGAAACATACATTTATATCGTGATATGTGGATTGGCCCTTTTAAACATATTTATTTATCAGGATACATGTAATATACATTGAGAAATATACATAAACATACATTTATATCGTGATATGTGGATTGAACTGAAAGCTAAAAGCTGAAGGTAATTCTTTCCATTGCGTACTAGATGTTGGTACCAGGTATATATGGTAATTTTAATAACTTGGCGTAATATCGAAAATGACCAGAACGTAAATATGTTTACTTCAAATTGGAAACGCATCGAAACGCTTATAAATATCTGAAAATTGGTAGCGAATGGCTTAGAAATAGAAAAAGGAAATATATAAGGATGAACATGGAATAGAATAAATTATACAGAAATGAGATCTAGAGTTATTGACGTGTAGTATTGAATGAGAGTAAGAAATAGCGTGGAGCGGATTGTAAAGTTGATTTCATAGTGGACATCTTGGACTACACAACTCAGTCAAATCGTTTTGACGTTTCTATGAACTCGTGTACGGCAAGGCAGATCTGTTCGTTGGCGTCATCGGGTATATAAGTATTCCCAGAAAGAATGGGTTTTATGGAAACATTACAGTGTGCATCTAGTGCGTTGTTGTCCTTGTACTAATCACAAACTATTCATTAGTGTATAATTCATAACTTTAAAGTGTTTAACTGTTTTCTGAACGTATTTTAGTGAAATAATTCGGCGTCAAAATGTACAGTTAGATGATGACTGCTGGCAAGAAGAACCTGTCATAATCAGTATCTTTTCGGTATTTAAGCTTCTTTTGCTACCATTTTCGTCAACCGTGACATTTATGTTACTGCTGCAAGTGGATGCGGCAAATAGATTTGATTCCGTTACTGACCGTGAACTAGAAGCTAGGTGGTTATCGCTTCATTCTAACTTCACCACGTGACCGCCTTTTAACCAATGGAAATGATATCATTTAGTGGAAGGTGCATAATAAGTATGCAGGCATTATTTACGGACGAACAAACCAGGATTGGTACATGTATATAATAATGTTATAAGTACTATTCAGATTTATTAATAATAAGCACTGCATATTACTGGGCATGACATTATATTAGGAATATTACTACATCCATGCGATGGTTTTGACATCTAAGGAATATAGATAGATAGAAGAATGAGCGTTGTTTTCATGTGGACGTTCAAATTATGTGCAGACATCACATATACATGGACTGATATAAGTGTATGCATCAGCGAGAATTAAAGCGCTTGATAAATGGTATTATTTCAAAGAGCGTCTGTAAGTTGTGATCAGTCTGCTGCGTGAGTTTATAGCGGTGATATCATATAAATTTTAACTGTGATAATTGCAAATAAAATATTACTAAAAAAAAGAAAAAGCAAATAAAATATTATTAAACTAACTGTGATAATTGATTAATCCACGGTAAAGTATGTGCGAAACATGAGTATACTAAAAATTGGACAATTGAATTTTAAGCTTTTTATCTTTTTTCATGTACATTTTGTCTACGCAAGTCTCGTATTGTCTATGGGAAGTTGTATATGTACCCTGCCAACAAACCAAATAACCTTAGTTTATACAAATTTAGTTTAGTTTATACACATTTATTTTAGCTCGATTGCGAAACAAGTTATTTCAACTTATATAAATCACTCTCGAGACGTCATTCCTGATGAAATCCATCGCCACGAGGGAGAGAGAAGAGGCAACGTGGAATTTAAATGCCTTGTCTAAGGGCACAATCGTAACGGCTCCAGCGGGGCTCGAACTCCGGACCTATCGCACCTGAAGCGAACGCGCATCTACTGCGCTATCACGACTTACACAAATAACCTTCACTTTTTCATCGATTAGATATTCATCTATTTTATTTTACCATGTTTACCCCGTCGACCACCTCAGCGGAGTAATATCACGATGGTTGGTTTTACCTTGACACCGGCATGTCCAGATGTGGAACAGCACAGCATTAATGTTCAATAGATATTTATATCGTATTTCGCTGTTGTCTTTACCGTGTGTTAAGAAATCCGATATAATTAATTGGTGTAAATTGTCGAACAATTACCTCCATTTTTATTTCCGCGTCCATTGCGCATTACCATCGCGCAGCTTTCTGTTTTTATTTTAAGAATCATGATGCACTCGGAATGTATTACTTTTAAGCCGCATAGGCCCGGAAATATCAGCATATATTTACGGCTAGGCTATCCAATAAAAAAAACCCGGAAACTACATCGAGGCCTAATAAAAACCTTTCCCGTTATGGGATCGCAGGTTCGATCCCCTGTCTGACACTAATACAATTAACAGTCTTTCAGATTGGACGTTAAACCGAGGTATCGTGTCGGTGCTGTACACCGTGCACGTAAAAGAACCAGAGGAGACTCTGGAATGGGTCTCTGTCTGTATCATTGCACTATCCTCCAAAAATCTAACATGACTAATCTGTTCAGGAGGTGTCGCTCATATGGGCAACGGGTAGCGACGATAAATAAACGTAAAGCACAAACTATTTCGTATTTTGTAGATAACCATGGAAACGTTGTGGTTTGACTGGGGCATCAAAGAAGCAATAGATTATCCACGTATACACCATCAACTGTTTCCAGAAACACTTGGAATTCAGCAAGGATTTCCCAAGGTATTTCTGACGGGGCGATGCACTGTATGAAGTGCAATATGGCGACATTACTGACGGGGCGGTGCACTGTATGAAGTGCAATATGGCGACATTACTGACGGGGCGGTGCACTGTATGAAGTGCAATATGGCGACATTACTGACGGGGCGGTGCACTGTATGAAGTGCAATATGGCGACATTACTGACGGGGCGGTGCACTGTATGAAGTGCAATATGGCGACATTACTGACGGGGCGATGCACTGTATGAAGTGCAATATGGCGACATTTCTGACGGGGCGGTGCACTGTATGAAGTGCAATATGGCGACATTACTGACGGGGCGGTGCACTGTATGAAGTGCAATATGGCGACATTACTGACGGGGCGGTGCACTGTATGACGTGCAATATGGCGACATTACTGACGGGGCGGTGCACTGTATGAAGTGCAATATGGCGACATTACTGACGGGGCGGTGCACTGTATGAAGTGCAATATGGCGACATTACTGACGGGGCGGTGCACTGTATGAAGTGCAATATGGCGACATTACTGACGGGGCGGTGCACTGTATGAAGTGCAATATGGCGACTGTATGAAGTGCAATATGGCGACATTACTGACGGGGCGGTGCACTGTATGAAGTGCAATATGGCGACATTACTGACGGGGCGGTGCACTGTATGAAGTGCAATATGGCGACATTACTGACGGGGCGGTGCACTGTATGAAGTGCAATATGGCGACATTACTGACGGGGCGGTGCACTGTATGAAGTGCAATATGGCGACATTACTGACGGGGCGATGTACTGTATGAAGTGCAATATGGCGACATTACTGACGGGGCGATGTACTGTATGAAGTGCAATATGGCGACATTACTGACGGGGCGGTGCACTGTATGAAGTGCAATATGGCGACATTACTGACGGGGCGGTGCACTGTATGAAGTGCAATATGGCGACATTACTGACGGGGCGATGTACTGTATGAAGTGCAATATGGCGACATTACTGACGGGGCGATGTACTGTATGAAGTGCAATATGGCGACATTACTGACGGGGCGGTGCACTGTATGAAGTGCAATATGGCGACATTACTGACGGGGCGGTGCACTGTATGAAGTGCAATATGGCGACATTACTGACGGGGCGGTGCACTGTATGAAGTGCAATATGGCGACATTACTGACTGGGCGGTGCACTGTATGAAGTGCAATATGGCGACATTACTGACGGGGCGGTGCACTGTATGAAGTGCAATATGGCGACATTACTGACGGGGCGATGCACTGTATGAAGTGCAATATGGCGACATTACTGACGGGGCGGTGCACTGTATGAAGTGCAATATGGCGACATTACTGACGGGGCGATGTACTGTATGAAGTGCAATATGGCGACATTACTGACGGGGCGATGTACTGTATGAAGTGCAATATGGCGACATTACTGACGGGGCGGTGCACTGTATGAAGTGCAATATGGCGACATTACTGACGGGGCGGTGCACTGTATGAAGTGCAATATGGCGACATTACTGACGGGGCGATGTACTGTATGAAGTGCAATATCATTGCTATATCTAGTCACTGATAGCGTTTGTCATTTCAATGTATTAATATATGTATTATTGCTATATCTAGTCACTGATAGCGTTTGTCATTTCAATGTATTAATATATGTATTATTGTTATATCTAGACACTGATAGCGTTTGTTATTTCAATGTAAACATAGGTATATTGGTTACTTCATTGTATGAATAAATGTGTAGTTGTTATTTCAACGTACTGGTAAACAGTTTATTATTTCAATATTTGCACACATTTATTTTAGCTCGATTGAGAAACAAGTTCTTACAACTTATATTAATCACCCTCGAGACCTCATTCCTGATGGAATACATCGCCACGAGGGAGAGAGAAGAGGCAACGTGGAACTTAAATGCATTGCCTAAGGGTACAATCGTAACAGCTCCAGCGGGGCTCGAACTCCGGACCTTTCGCACCTGAAGTGAACGCGCACCCACTGCGCTATCACGACGTCCACCTTATTTCAATATGTTGATAGATGCGTGTGTGTCATTTCAAGTTATTGACAGATATGTGTTTGTTATTTCAAGTTACTGATATATATGTGTTTGGTATTTCAAGTTACTGCTATATCTGTGTTTGTTATTTCAAGTTACTGTTATATCTGTGTTTGGTATTTCAAGTTACTGTTATATCTGTGTTTGTTATTTCAAGTTACTGCTATATCTGTGTTTGTTATTTCAAGTTACTGCTATATCTGTGTTTGTTGTTTCAAGTTACTGTTATATATGTGTTTGTTATTTCAAGTTACTGCTATATATGTGTTTGTTATTTCAAGTTGCTGTTATATCTGTGTTTGTTATTTCAAGTTACTGCTATATATGTGTTTGTTATTTCAAGTTACTGTTATATCTGTGTTTGTTATTTCAAGTTACTGCTATATATGTGTTTGGTATTTCAAGTTACTGCTATATCTGTGTTTGTTATTTCAAGTTACTGCTATATCTGTGTTTGTTATTTCAAGTTACTGTTATATCTGTGTTTGTTATTTCAAGTTACTGCTATATCTGTGTTTGTTGTTTCAAGTTACTGTTATATCTGTGTTTGTTATTTCAAGTTACTGTTATATCTGTGTTTGTTATTTCAAGTTACTGTTATATCTGTGTTTGGTATTTCAAGTTACTGTTATATTGTGTTTGTTATTTCAAGTTACTGTTATATCTGTGTTTGTTTTGTTTGTTTTGTTTTGTTTTGTTTGTTTTGTGTTGTTATTTCAAGTACTGTTATATCTGTGTTTGTTATTTCAAGTTACTGCTATATCTGTGTTTGTTATTTCAAGTTACTGTTATATCTGTGTTTGTTATTTCAAGTTACTGTTATATCTGTGTTTGTTATTTCAAGTTACTGTTATATCTGTGTTTGTTATTTCAAGTTACTGTTATATCTGTGTTTGTTATTTCAAGTTACTGTTATATCTGTGTTTGGTATTTCAAGTTACTGTTATATCTGTGTTTGTTATTTCAAGTTACTGTTATATCTGTGTTTGTTATTTCAAGTTACTGTTATATCTGTGTTTGTTATTTCAAGTTACTGTTATATCTGTGTTTGTTATTTCAAGTTACTGTTATATCTGTGTTTGTTATTTCAAGTTACTGTTATATCTGTGTTTGTTATTTCAAGTTACTGTTATATCTGTGTTTGTTATTTCAAGTTACTGTTATATATGTGTTTGTTATTTCAAGTTACTGTTATATCTGTGTTTGTTATTTCAAGTTACTGTTATATCTGTGTTTGTTATTTCAAGTTACTGTTATATATGTGTTTGGTATTTCAAGTTACTGCTATATCTGTGTTTGTTATTTCAAGTTACTGTTATATCTGTGTTTGGTATTTCAAGTTACTGTTATATCTGTGTTTGGTATTTCAAGTTACTGCTATATCTGTGTTTGTTGTTTCAAGTTACTGTTATATATGTGTTTGTTATTTCAAGTTACTGTTATATCTGTGTTTGTTATTTCAAGTTACTGTTATATCTGTGTTTGTTATTTCAAGTTACTGTTATATCTGTGTTTGTTATTTCAAGTTACTGTTATATATGTGTCTGTTATTTCAAGTTACTGCTATATCTGTGTTTGTTATTTCAAGTTACTGTTATATATGTGTTTGTTATTTCAAGTTACTGCTATATCTGTGTTTGTTATTTCAAGGTACTGACCGATGGATTAGGAAAAATGGGCCACGACGTTGTCCATCTGGATCCGACACTATTCGGTTCGATACAGGGTATAATCCGGACTGGGGGCAAGCTACATGCAAACAGCGACTCTAGGACAGGCGGGGCTGCACATGGCTTCACTTAATTGTTACTGAATTATATAGACTGGTCGCTTTTATTTTTCACAATACAGGCAATTTGAATTATGTTGACTGATTGCGATGATGATATTTTTTTTTTACTGGCATTCAGTGATGGGACAAAATGCATACTTACAGATAGCAATACCACAATAGAACTAATCAATGTCCGTTATATTCTATTACCTGTATATATCTAGCAAACACAAATGAACACCTCAGCCTCAGTGGCCGAATTGATTTGGTCGTTGTCTTCAAATCAGTTACCCTCACCGATGTATGTTCGAATCCCACTGGGGGTGTTGAACTATATCAAGTGTGGAAGGTCGGTGGTTCTCTATATGTACATGTTCGTGTCTGAAATACAGCTCTGAGGGACACCCGAGGTCTACCTCCACCAATAAAAGCTGGCAGAAGGCCAGTGGTTCTACCCGAGTGACCATGTGTGTCTGAAATACAGCTCTGAGGGACACCCGAGGTCTACCTCCAACAATAATAGATATATAGTTTATACAAATTTATTTTAGCTCGATTGCGAAACAAGTTCTTTCAACTTATATTAATCACTCTCGAGACCTCATTCATGATGGAACCCATCGCCATGAAGGAGAGAGAAGAGGTAGTGTGGAATTTAAATGCCTTGCCTAAGGGCACAATCGTAACTGCTCCAGCGGGGCTCGAACTCCGGACCTTTCGCACCTGAAGGGAACGCGCACCCACTTCCATAGATATATAGTTGGCAAATGTCTTAAGCTGCATGTTGGTGGTAATTTATACCCCCAAAACACAAATCTCCCTAATCAACATAGGTCTACGATAATCCACAGGCTATCTGAAGTATCTACTTCATTTATAGCTGAAAGTATAACATGTATGTCCAATAAATGTGATATTTCCGAGGGCTTTGTTTACGTGCTTACTACCTGAAACCCTAATCACCTTATTATTCACAATTCAGAGGTTACTCCTCCTACAGGGTTCTACCTCTTACATGTATTGCTATTGAGGGTGTTTAGGCTATGTATGCGTGTGTGTTTACGTTAATGTATCGTCGCTACCTGTTGCCAATATGCGCGACGCCTCCTGAAGAGATTAGTCATTTTAGATTGTTGGAGGATAGTGCAATGATACAGACAGAGAGACATTCCAGAGTCTCCTCTGTTTTTTTTTACGTGCACGGTGTACAGCACCGACACGAGACCTCGGTTTAAAGTCCCATCTGAAAGACTGTTAATTTTATTATGGTCAGACGGGGGATCGCATCTGCGATCGTTGGATTACCAGTCCAGCGTGTTACCACTGGACTACAGATCCGTCTTAGCCTAATAGGTTATATGACACCTCTCCAGCTATTATTACCATGTCAAGTTCTTCTCATGTCCCAGTAGGCGTAGATTTTTATCTTCCTCATTGAAGAATAGTTTCTACTATGGCAAGTATTTTGCAATTGTTCACTGCGAGAAGGTTCCACTTGAAGCATCTTGACCTTGTTATTAGAGCGTGTAACTGTATACATTTGATCAAATCATCTGTATACGGATGGTTAAACCACGTGCGCACGCAACAGTGTATACGGATGGTTAAACCACGTGCGCACGCAACAGTGTATATGGATGGTCAAACCACGTGCGCACGCAACAGTGTATACGGATGGTCAAACCACGTGCGCACGCAACAGTGTATACGGATGGTCAAACCACGTGCGCACGCAACAGTGTATACGGATGGTCAAACCACGTGCGCACGCACCAGTGTATACGGATGGTTAAACCACGTGCGCACGCAACAGTGTATACGGATGGTCAAACCACGTGCGCACGCAACAGTGTATACGGATGGTCATACCACGTGCGCACGCAACAGTGTATACGGATGGTCATACCACGTGCGCACGCAACAGTGTATACGGATAGTCAAACCACGTGCGCACGTAACAGTGCATTGATAGTATAATTGGACAGGAAGAAGTAAACACAGACGGATCTGTAGTCTAGTGGTAACACGTTGGACTGGTAATCCAGGGATCGCAGGTTCGATCCCCCGTCTGACCCTAATAAAATTAACAGTCTTTCAGATGGGACGTTAAACCGAGGTCTCGTGTCGGTGCTTTACACCGTGAACGTAAACGAACCAGATGAGACTCTGGAATGGGTCTCTGTCTGTATCATTGCACTATCATCCAAAATCTAAAATGACTAATATCTTCAGGAAGCGTCGCTCATATGGGCAACCGGTAGCGACGATAAATAACGTAAAACACACACAAACACAAAAATCTTCTATAGAACACAAAGCATACACAATTAATTAAGGTACGCAACGCAGGAAGATCGGATTTGTCACCAGTCGTGAATATCGTATTATTCTTTCGAAACAAACACATGGTCCCTTAAAACAAACGATTCACATTCACATTATGCATGCTACAGACAGAGAGACCCATTCCAGAATCTCCTCTGGTTCTTTTACGTGCACGGTATACAGCACCGACACGAGACCTCGGTTTAAAGTCCCACCTGAAAGACTGTTAATTTTATTAAGGTCAAACCTGCGATCTCTGGATTACCAGTCCAGCGTGTTTCCACTGGACTACACTTAAAACATTGACATTCAATAGAGATAATATTAAACATCAGAATTATACAAACATAAAAAACAGGATATCGAAAATTAACGACGAGTCGTGAAACATGATTGTTTTTCATTCTTCAGCCCAAGTGTACTATCAACGCATACATGTTTACGCCCCACTGTGGACCACATGCATTAAAGTAAACACAGGGGTGTAACTCGATCGACAATTAAAATGGCGGGAAAAGATAAAACACTTGTTGAATGTCTGAAAAGTGTTAATATGATTATAATATTTATCAAAAAGTGTTAATATGATTATAATATTTATCAAAAAGTGTTAATATGATTATAATATTTATCAAAACGTGTTATAATACGATTATAATATTTATCAAAAAGTGTTAATATGATTATAATATTTATCAAAACGTGTTATAATACGATTATAATATTTATCATTAGTGTTAATATGATAATAATATTTATCAAAAAGTGTTCATATGATTATAATATTTATCAAAAAGTGTTCATATGATTATAATAGTTATCAAAAATTGAAATTTCACGCTTTGAAAGATATATGTGTGCGACTACTGACTTATATATATGATACCATGGTGAAGCATATGTTTTTATTGCAATTTTCCCATTTCTAATGTTTCGATTTTCATAACCCAAAAGTGCACGTGCATGTGCATGATAACATAGAAACAGCTTGTGTAAATGCGACAGTATGGGAATAAGGGGAAATAATCTTTAGTTATTTTAAGTCAATTCATAAACTGTGTTATCTCCCTTACTTCATTAATTCATATGCGTAATTGTTCAATTGAAGTATGACTTGGAATACTTGGGTTTACCGCCAGATTTGACGGCATTTTACTCAGTTCTTTGCAGAGAAGAGGATTTTGTTGTGTTGCAGAAGGATTTACCCATTGTCTACATTTTTGCTACGCATGATGTAACTGTATCGTACCATATAAGCATGGTGTAACTGTATCGTACCATATACGCATGGTGTAACTGTATCGTACCATATACGCATGGTGTAACTGCATTGTACCATATACGCATGGTGTAACTGTATCGTACCATATAGGCATGGTGTAACTGTATCGTACCATATACGCATGGTGTAACTGTATCGTACCATATACGCATGGTGTAACTGTATCGTACCATATACGCATGGTGTAACTGTATCGTACCATATACGCATGGTGTAACTGTATCGTACCATATACGCATGATGTAACTGTATCGTACCATATAAGCATGGTGTAACTGTATCGTACCATATACGCATGGTGTAACTGCATTGTACCATATACGCATGGTGTAACTGTATCGTACCTTATACTCATGGTGTAACTGTATCGTACCTTATACTCATGGTGTAACTGTATCGTACCTTATACGCATGGTGTAACTGCATTGTACCATATACGCATGGTGTAACTGTATCGTACCTTATACTCATGGTGTAACTGTATCGTACCTTATACGCATGGTGTAACTGCATTGTACCATATACGCATGGTGTAACTGTATCGTACCTTATACGCATGGTGTAACTGTATCATACCAAGATACGCATGATGTAACTGTATCGTACCATATACGCATGGTGTAACTGCATTGTACCATATACGCATGGTGTAACTGTATCGTACCTTATACGCATGATGTAACTGTATCGTACCATATACGCATGGTGTAACTGTATCATACTAAGATACGCATGATGTAACTGTATCGTACCATATACGCATGGTGTAACTGTATCATACCAAGATACGCATGATGTAACTGTATCGTACCATATACGCATGATGTAACTGAATCCTACCATATAAGCATGGTGTGACTGTATCGTATCGCGATACGCCTGACATAACTGAATCGTACCATATAAGCATGGTATGACTGTATCGTACCAAGATACGTATGGTGTAACTGTATCGTAACAAGATACGCATGATGTAACTGAATCCTACCATATAAGCATGGTGTGACTGTATCGTATCGCGATACGCCTGACATAACTGAATCGTACCATATAAGCATGGTATGACTGTATCATACAAAGATACGCATGATGTAACTTTATCGTATCGCGATACGCCTGACATAACTGAATCGTACCATATAAGCGTGGTATGACTGTATCGTACCAAGATACGTATGGTGTAACTGTATCGTATCAAGATACGCATGATGTAACTGTATCGTATCAAGATACGCATGATGTAACTGTATCGTATCAAGATACGCATGATGTAACTGTATCGTACCAAGATACGTATGGTTTAACTGTATCGTACCATATACGTATGGTATAACTGTATCGTACCATATACGCATGGCATAACTATATCGTACCTTGATACGCATGTTGTAACTATATCGTACCTTGATACGCATGGTATAACTGCATCATACAACGATACGCATGTTGTGTCTATATCGTACAACAATACGTATGGTGTAACTGTATCGTACAACCACACGCATGGTGTAACTGTATCGTACAACCACACGCATGGTGTAACTGTATCGTACAACCACACGCATGGTGTAACTGTATCGTACAACCACACGCATGGTGTAACTGTATCGTACAACCACACGCATGGTGTAACTGTATCGTACAACCACACGCATGGTGTAACTGTATCATACAACGACACGCATGGTGTAACTGTATCGTACAACGACACGCATGGTGTAACTATATCGTACAACGACACGCATGGTGTAACTGTATCGTACAACGACACGCATGGTGTAACTATATCGTACAACGACACGCATGGTGTAACTATATCGTACAACGATACGCATGGTGTAACTGTATCGTACAACGACACGCATGGTGTAACTGTATCGTACAACGATACGCATGGTGTAACTGTATCGTACAACGACACGCATGTAACTATATCGTACTATTCCTTTACATTCAGCCAGTAGTCAGAATGACAGTGCTATAAACAAGCACTATACGGACAATTTGGTAATTCTATGAGCAACGAACAATGTGTCTGTGTGGATTTCATTATAGATTCAATCACATATAAGTTTTATTAACTCTTTCAGCGCCGAATAAATTCAGAGCATGTGCAAACAACATAGATCCAGATCAGCCGCGGCGTAACGCCGCGTCTGATCAGGATCTATGTTGTTTGCTATTCGGACAGGTGCTTCAGCTCCACTCTCTGAAGAGCAATCAGCATATAGCCTGATCAGACGGCAGGTTCTATTCTGTCCGATCGGGTTCTCTACTTTTTTACAAAGTCGCTTTTATGCGACATTGGCGCTGAAAGAGTTAAAACTTGTGTTCCAATCCAAACTGTTCATAATGTGTGTAGTTTGTAACAAGTTTGTGTCATACAGTCAAAACTGCATTAAGCAGCCAGCCAAGGGAATCAGAGAAAGTGGCTTTTTAGCACAGGTGGCATATTAAATACTAGTCTTCCAACTTCTCTTTATAATTAATACATTTGCCATATCATACTATGCAACGATCTAAACCTTGAAAATAAGAATATATGTTCATACATAGGATAATTGATATCGTTGATAGACTGCCACTGTCATTCTCCTCACGGTGTGCACGTCGTGGTCGGGAGCGTGCACGTCGTGGTGGGGGGTGTGCAAGTCGTGGTCGGGGGGGGGGGCACGTCGTGGCCGGGGCACATCTCGCAGCAGCAGCGTATGATTCTGGGATCTTCTTGTTGTCGACCTTGCAACAAGCGACACACTCTTCACCACCGCTGTTTTACGGTGGTGGTATTTGTATGGTTAAACCGTGGAATGACAGAGACGAACATATGTCTACCTGCCAGCTCCGTTTATATGCTGCTGCGAGATGACCGACAGTGAGGAGGGTGGCCCTAAGAAGAGCCGTTCAGAAAGAATAGACCACCATAACTTGTACCCCTGACGAGTAAGAAGATGCCTCCTCCAGTTGTCGTTTTATCACACCTTCGTCAACTACATCAAGACCATCACACTACAAGTCAACACTCTATAACTCTACAGACACTTCACGAATTATCGCCGAATGTACGAAGCTAATCATCTGAGAATGCTCGCCCACATGGATTGTCGGCGGCGATATTAAATAAACGTAACCATCATCATCTGATTTATCTATTCAATAAATATTTGTGTTTTACTTGTTTTAGCTCCAATTATACTATCGAAACACTGTTACGCCCGACTGTGTAATATCTGGGGACTCGTCACATGACCTAATGTGTTGGTGCGACTTTAAACCCCAACTCAAAGACCTGAACCGGATTTTACAGACGGATCTGTAGTCCAGTGGTAACACGCTGGAATGGTAATCCAGGGATCGCAGGTTCGATCCCCCGTCTGACATTAATAAAAGTAACAGTCTTTCAGATGGGACGTTAAACCAAGGTCTCGTGTCGGTGCTGTACACCTTGCACGTAAAAGAACCAGAGGAGACTCTGGAATGGGTCCCTGTCTGTATCATTGCACTATCCTCCAAAATCTAAAATGACTAATCTCTTCAGGAGGCGTCGCTCATATGGGCAACCGGTAGTGACGATAAATACACGTAAAACACACACTGAACCGCATTCCTTACTGTATAATTATATTGTATTTTGTTATTCATGTACATTACATTGACTATTTTTATAACTATGTTCACTTATTATTGATAGATTTATTTCTCCAATTCCAAAAGTAGGCAACATTTGGTAGTTTGCTAGTCAAGGTTACGCGCATTAAGACCCGGCGTTTGATTGTATTTATAACGTTATGTTTGTATGCTATATCTTGCACGTATGTCTATAAACAATTGTGAAATATGAAACTTGAAATTTGATAAGATTCATAGACCATTGTCAACGGAAATGAATTTCAAAACGAGGCGGGCACGTATGTTCATTAGCAACCAATGCGACATTAGTTTAGTACGCACGCGGACACTATTCTTGAAATTGAAGTAACCATTATTACTGATATATGAAGTGAAATAGAGAGGAACATGGCGTCGGATTTGGAGCTCGGCGACAGCCGTGTGGAGTTTATTGCAGACTATGTGATAAAGACAACAAAGTGTAAACCGGATAAGTTTATGAAAATGTACAATGTTGAAGAAACGAAAATGCTGATAATGGACTGGTTTGACAAATCAGATGTTCCGGCATTAATCATCGTAAATAACGCAGGCGGGTCTCTAACAGCGCAATACGAGTGGCCATCTAATCCAAAACTGAAGGCCTGCTATTTCGTGAAGAAGAGCAAAAATTCAATTCCAAAAGACATTCCTTTCAGACAGGCGGTGCTATATGGAGATCTGGCATATTCGCCCCTAGACCAGCTCTCTGCATTTGTGGATGAGGTAAGTAAGGAGCCGAGTTGATCAATGTCAACAATACCGATATATATCAATACAGATTAGCGCAGTGGTTAGAGCGCTCGCTTCTCACAAATGCAACCCCGGGTTCGATCCTCGGACTGGGAAGTATGTGAGATTGTACGGTGGTCGCTAGATCGGACAGGTGGGTTTTCTCCGGGTACGCCGGTTTCCTCCCACACGAATGACATATACATATACGCTTTCATCCGCGCCAACGAGAGTGATTAATATAAGTTGTTAGAACTTGCTTCGCAATCGTTGTAAAATAAATAAAGTTTAAACTTTGATACAGAATAATATAATTCCGAGAAACCAATATGAACGTAGTAACAGCGAAGTGTCAGCACACTCGCTTCAGGTGTGAGAGGCCCGGAAGTCGTGATAGCGCAGTGGATGCGCACTCGCTTCAGGTGTGAGAGGCCCGGAAGTCGTGATAGCGCAGTGGATGCGCGTTCACTTCAGGTGCGAAAGGCCCGGAGTTCGAGCCCCGCTGGAGCCGTTACGATTGTGCCCTTAGGCAAGGCATTTAAATTCCACGTTGCCTCTTCTCTCTCTCTCTCTCTCTCTCTCTCTCTCTCGCTCATCGCGATGTATTCCATCAGGAATGAGGTCGCGAGAGCGATGCAACTAATGTTGTAAGAACTTGTTTCGCAATCGAGCTAAATTAATTAGTATAAACTAAGTGCCAGGTGGCATTGTGAATCATACAGACGGATATGTAGTCCAGTTATAGCACGCTGGACTGGTAATCCAGGGATCACAGGTTCGATCCCCCGTCTGACCCTAATAAAATTAACAGTCTTTCAGATGGGACTTTAAACCGAGGTCTCCTGTCGGTGCTGTACACCGTGCACGTAAAAGAACCAGAGGAGACTCTGGAATGGGTCTCTGTCTGTATCATTGCACTATTCTCCAAAAATCTAAAATGACTAATCTCTTCAGGAGGCGTCGCTCATATGCATATAGTAGATATATTAACCGAATTATTATAAAAACAACAAAACATAAAACAAGTTTATATTTAGATCGGCTTAATGCTGTCGACACGTTTGCTTTTGGCCTTGTGATTCGTTATAGTTGGCGGACATCTGATGTTGGGATATCTGCTGGGGATATCTAGCTAGCCTAGTCATGTACTATCTGTTGGGGGATATCTAGCTGGCCTTGGCATGTACTATCTGCTTGGGGATATCTGCTGGGGGATATCTGCTTGGGGATATCTGCTTGGGGATATCTACTGGGGGATATCTGCTTGGGGATATCTGCTTGGGGATATCTGCTGGGGGATATCTAGCTGGCCTTGGCATGTACTATCTGCTGGGGGATATCTGCTGGGGGATATCTGCTGGGGGATATCTAGCTGGCCTTGGCATGTACTATCTGCTTGGGGATATCTGCTTGGGGATATCTGTTGGGGGATATCTGCTGGGGGATATCTGCTTGGGGATATCTGCTGGGGGATATCTGCTGGGGGATATCTAGCTGGCCTTGGCATGTACTATCTGCTGGGGGATATCTGCTGGGGGATATCTGCTGGGGGATATTTAGCTAGCCTAGTCATGTACTATCTGTTGTGGGATATCTAGCTGGCCTTGGCATGTACTATCTGTTGGGGGATATCTGCTGGGGGATATCTGCTGGGGATATCTAGCTAGCCTAGTCATGTACTATCTGTTGGGGGATATCTGCTGGGGGATATCTGCTGGGGATATCTAGCTAGCCTAGTCATGTACTATCTGTTGGGGGATATCTGCTGGGGGATATCTGCTGGGGATATCTAGCTAGCCTAGTCATGTACTATCTGTTGGGGGATATCTAGCTGGCCTTGGCATGTACTATCTGCTGGGGGATATCTGCTGGGGGATATCTGTTGAGGGATATCTAGCTGGCCTTGGCACGTACTATCTGTTGGGGATATCTAGCTGGCCTTGGCATGTACTATCTGCTGGGGGATATCTGCTGGGGGATATCTGCTGGGGGATATGTGCTGGGGGATATCTGCTGGGGGATATCTGTTGGGGGATATCTAGCTGGCATAGTCATGTACTATCTGCTGGGGGATATCTAGCTGGCCTTGGCATGCACTATCTGTTGGGGGATATCTGCTGGGGGATATCTGCTGGGGATATCTAGCTAGCCTAGTCATGTACTATCTGTTGGGGGATATCTAGCTAGCCTAGTCATGTACTATCTGTTGGGGGATATCTAGCTGGCCTTGGCATGTACTATCTGTTGGGGGATATCTAGCTGGCCTTGGCATGTACTATCTGCTGGGGGATATCTGCTGGGGGATATCTGCTGGGGAATATGTGCTGGTGGATATCTGCTGGGGGATATCTGTTGGGGATATCTAGCTGGCATAGTCATGTACTATCTGCTGGGGGATATCTAGCTGGCCTTGGCATGCACTATCTGTTGGGGGATATCTGTTGGGGGATATCTGCTGGGGGATATCTGTTGGGGGATATCTAGCTAGCCTAGTCATGTACTATCTGTTGGGGGATATCTAGCTAGCCTAGTCATGTACTATCTGTTGGGGGATATCTAGCTGGCCTTGGCATGTACTATCTGTTGGGGGATATCTAGCTGGCCTAGTCATGTACTATCTGTTGGGGGATATCTAGCTGGCCTAGTCATGTACTATCTGTTGGGGGATATCTAGCTGGCCTTGGCATGTACTATCTGTTGGGGGATATCTAGCTGGCCTTGGCATGTACTATCTGTTGGGGGATATCTGCTGGCGGATATCTGCTGGGGGATATATGTTGGGGATATCTGCTGGGGGATATCTGCTGGGGATATCTAGCTAGCTTAGTCATGTACTATCTGTTGGGGGATATCTAGCTGGCCTTGGCATGTACTATCTGTTGGGGGATATCTGCTGGGGATATCTGTTGGGGATATCTGCTGAGGGATATCTGCTGGGGGATATCTAGCTGGCCTTGGCATGTACTATCTGCTGGGGGATATCTGCGGGGATATCTGCTGGGGGATATCTAGCTAGCCTAGTCATGTACTATCTGTTGGGGGATATCTAGCTAGCCTAGACATGTAATATCTGCTGGGGATATCTCGCTGGCCTTGGCATGTACTATCTGCTGGGGGATATATGGCGGGGATATCTCGCTGGCCTTGGTATGTACTATCTGCTGAGGGATATCTGGCGTAGGATATCTGCTGGGAGATATCTAGCTAGCCTTGGCAGGTGATATTTGTATTACGTGCGAGAACATGTGAATTCATTTTATAAACATATAAGTTATGCGGTTAAGTGAGATATGCGTACACCTTGAACCCAATCAAAGCTCCTTATTACAATAAGATTGTAGATTCAAGATAATTTACTTGGCATGAACATACAATAATTACAATGTGTATAACGTATGTGTATCATAATGTGAAACGTTTCTAGTTCACCCATTCTTCATCGAAGGTTGACATATCGAACCAAGTCAAAACCACGGTGGTGTTCATGGATCCTCCGTAATGTAGCCTCAGTGGTGTAATGCACGATGTTCGTTTCGTAAACGAGTGATTGCGAGTTTGAGCCGCCAGAACAACGATTGTGGTGTCCTTAAAGGCCCTGTCACACCATTGCGTATGAGAGAAACGTATGAGTTGCGTATTAATATTCATAAAATAACTTTCATACGCGCAAAAATCCCTTGAAAATACAGAATTGTGCGTATACTTACCGTATTGAACCTATGAGTAGCGTATGAGTAGCGTATCGCCAGCGTATGGCCAGCGTATGACCAGCGAATGTCAGCCAATGTCAGCGTATGACCAGCGTATGTCAGCGTATGTCCAGCGTATGCCCAGCGTATGGCCAGCGTACTCGACCTATGACTAACGTATGTGTAGCGTATGACCAGCGCTTGTCCAGCGTACCGCTATCACGTGACAAAGTGCCCATATAAAGCGGCGGCTTTTCCCACATTTCAGCATTATTGCAGTAGACGTTGAGCTGTCAACATGCCTCCCAAGAAGAAGACATCGTCTACCCGAGGCCGAGGAAAAGGCAAGAACACCCCATCATCATCCTCATCCAAACCTGCTGATCCACCTGCTGATATTCCTGCTGCTGATCCAGATGTTCCTGAGCGCTCAAGGTCCCCAACGCCTCCTCGCGAACGCTCTCGTGAATCATCGGTGTCATCATCTGCGTCGGTTGCTGTAACCCCCTCCTCCCGCCTGGCTGATGACAAGGGGAAGAAGAAGGAGAAGAAAAGGGCCAAGAAGAACCCCTGCAACCTCAGCATCGCCGATGAGGAGCTGATGCTGGAGTTCATCCGCGACAACCCTGTGCTCTGGAATGTCAAGATGACAGATTACAGGCGGAAGGATAAGAAGGATAAGATGTGGGAAGACCAGGCCCAGCTGATGGAGAAGACAGCCGACACCCTCAAGGGCTGGTTCCGGTCATTGCGTGACACCCACACACGCCTTGACAAGAAAAAGAGCGGCGATGGTACCCCATGCCTGACTGAGAGGGAGAAGTGGATCCTCTCCAATTTCGTCTTCCTGAAGACGGTCACTCGCCACCGTCCTGAGCCCCTCCATAGTGTAAGTATACAACTATTCTACTTTTTCTGGACCTCATTAATTTGATGACAATTCCATTTGCAATCATTTTTGCATTCATTTTTGCATACATTTTGTGGTATATGCGGTCTGCACGGTCTGCACAGACTTGGTTTGTGGTCTGTCTATTATTCTATTGTTTGTATTGAACAGCGCCATCTGGCGTATTGAGTAGATATAAAGTTATCATACCATAACACATGTTGTTGGAGTCAAATGTTTAACATTCAGTTTGAATGTTGTAATATCCATCGTAGCGCGTTCATCAGGAACATTATAATGATCAGCATTATAAAGGAGCTAACAATTTCACTTATGACTTTATTATTTGTCTTTGCAGGTGAAGGCAACCATCCAACAGCACAGAGGAGACCTTGATGCTGCCGAGACTGCCTGCGCTGACCTGGAGATTGGCCTGGATGAGCTCACCCCTACCCCCTCATCCACCCCTTCATCCTCACGCAAGCGGCCTCAGGACCCGGACAGCGCCCTCCTTGAGTCCCTACAGAAGAGAGTTGCTGAGTCCGGCACCATCCTCAAGGACCTCTCCAAAGCCCAGCAGCAGCCCATCACAGCCCGAACAGCCTTTGCCAACTACGTTAAAGACAGCCTTCTGACCATGTCCAAGGCCAATTACAAGAAGGCAAGGTCCACCATCAACAGGTTGCTGTCTGACCAGATGGATGAGGACAGTGATGATGACATACCAAGTGCCATGGGAGCTACCCCCATCCCAGCAACCCAGCAAGTCAGCCACTCTCAACCACCTGACAAACTGCGCCCCAGTTCAGCACCGTGCTTCCGCTCGTTCGGCTCCTCTGCACCATCAACCTCCGAGCAGTATCAGCCACCTCCCCACATGTGGAGAAACGTGCCTCCAGCATCATCAGTGTGGGGTTCACAGTCCATGGAGTACATGGAGCAGTACCGCCAGCAACCCTTCCAGCATCCACATCAGCAGATGCCTCCTCCTCCTG
>CM026390.1:97884185-97906685 GCA_014843695.1 Archivesica marissinica | reverse complement strand
ATCATATCGTAGCATATCCCAGTGTGTGGCACGTTCTAACCATCCGTATCGTAGCATATCCCAGTGTGTGGCACGTTTTAACCATCCGTATAGTAGCATATCCCAGTGTGCGGCACGTTCTAATAATCATATCGTAGCATATCCCAGTGTGCGGCACGTTCTAGCCATCCGTATAGTAGCATATCCCATTGTGCGGCACGTTCTAACCATCATATCGTAGCATATCCCAGTGTGCGGCACGTTCTAACCATCCGTATAGTAGCATATCCCAGTGTGAGGCACGTTCTAACCATCCGTATAGTAGCATATCCCAGTGTGCGGCACGTTCTAACCATCCGTATAGTAGCATATCCCAGTGTGCGGCACGTTCTAACCATCCGTATAGTAGCATATCCCAGTGTGTGGCACGTTATAACCATCCGTATCGTATTATGTCGCAGAGTGTGGCACGTTATAACCATCCTTACCGTAGCATATCCCAGTGTACGCGGCACGTTCTAATTACCCGCTCCTTACCATATATCAGTGTACGGCACGTTCTAGTTAACCTCTCCTTAGCATATATCAGTGTGAGGCACGTTCTAATAATTCGCTCCTTACCATATATCAGTGTGCGACACGTTCTAATCATTCGCTCCTTACCATATATCAGTGTGCGGCACGTTCTAATCATTCACTCCTTACCATATATCAGTGTGCGACACGTTCTAATCATTCGCTCCTTGAAATATATCAGTGTGAAGCACGTTCTAATTACCCGCTCCTTACCATATATCAGTGTGCGGCACGTTCTAATTACCCGCTCCTTACCATATATCTGTGTGCGGCACGTTCTAATCATTCGCTCCTTACCATATATCAGTGTGCGGCATGTTCTAATTATTCGCTCCTTACCATATATCAGTGTGCGGCACGTTCTAATTATTCGATCCTTACCATATATCAGTGTGCGGCACGTTCTAACTACCCGCTCCTTACCATATATCAGTGTGTGACACATTCTAACTACCCGCTCCTTACCATATATCAGTGTGCGGCACGTTCTAATTACCCGCTCCTTACCATATATCAGTGTGCGGCACGTTCTAATCATTCGCTCCTTACCATATATCAGTGTGCGGCACGTTCTAATTATTCGTCCTTACCATATATCAGTGTGCGGCACGTTCTAACTACCCGCTCCTTACCATATATCAGTGTGTGACACATTCTAACTACCCGCTCCTCACCATATATCAGTGTGCGGCACGTTCTAACTACCCGCTCCTTACCATATATCAGTGTGCGGCACGTTCTAATTACCCGCTCCTTACCATATATCAGTGTGCGGCACGTTCTAATTACCCGCTCCTTACCATATATCAGTGTGCGGCACGTTCTAATTACCCGCTCCTTAGCCTATATCAGTGTGTGACACATTCTAACTACCCGCTCCTTACCATATATCAGTGTGCGGCACGTTCTAATTACCCGCTTCTTACCATATATCAGTGTGCGGCACGTTCTAATCATTCGCTCCTTACCATATATCAGTGTGCGGCACGTTCTAATTACCCGCTCCTTACCATATATCAGTGTGTGACACATTCTAACTACCCGCTCCTTACCATATATCAGTGTGTGACACATTCTAACTACCCACTCCTTAGCATATATCAGTGTGCGGCACGTTCTAATTACCCGCTCCTTACCATATATCAGTGTGCGGCACGTTCTAATTACCCGCTCCTTACCATATATCAGTGTGCGGCACGTTCTAATTATTCGCTCCATACCAAATATCAGTGTGCGGCACTTTCTAATCATCTAATCATCATTGGCTATTCGATTAGCACAGTGGTTAGCGCGCTCGCTTCTCGCCAATGCAACACATGTTCGATCCTCGGACCGGGAAGTTTGTGAGATGGTACAATGGTCGACATATTGAACAGTTGGGTTTTCTCCGGGTACTCCGGTTTTCTCCCACACGAATGGCGACATTTACGCTATCATCCACGCCGACGAAAGTGATTAATATAAGTTGTTAACACTCTAATCATCCGCTCCTTAGCATATCTCGTTTCCATCCTCCGTAAGCGACTAACAACTTTCTCACATATAATCATTTTATCACTTGTCTCCGAATGATAGCAAGTTTCAAGGCGTGCTAGGCCACTCGACCACAGCGGCTCTTTGATCTAAATCAGACACACAGAAGAACGAGATTTATAATAACCCGTATTTGTACGCGCACCATTATTGTTCTTTAACAGGAGAATGGGTCAAGATCAGATCTATAGCAATGCCAGTAAGCAATTAATACATTACTTTTTTTACTTTGCCATTAAGCACTGCAACATGGGTATAAAGTTACACGTTTCTAACCACATTCCGTGGAGTCAGATACACTATTGCAGGACTACTACTTCTCATATGGACTAAAAATAGAACATGTTCATGTGTCTAATGCTTGTTTGAGAAATCTGTGATAAATTAAACTCTGGCATTCTTTATTTGTTTTGTTTTAGGTCCTGGTACCACTGCTCTCGAATGACAGGAATCACGAACGCTGGCCCAAGGTTGTATCCAAGGACGTTACAATGCATGTTCACAACTTGAAGGGCAATGTATTTGTTGTATCCGGCCAAGCTAAGGGAAAGACATTACTGCCGTTACCAATTGGAGCAGAACGAGTCCATGACATTCAACTAGATGGGTAATTAATCTTTTTGGCAAGTGCTAAGCACACGTGATTGTTTTTGCCAGATTTCGATGATGATGATGATGATTGAGTTTATTTACCCTCGCCTCCTGCGAACCACGTGGGCTGCCAGATTTCGAAAATGTATTCCTATATAAACTGAGAAGAGCTGTTGTGACGCAATCACGCACCTTGCAAAAATGATAATGTTAAAAGTAAAAGTAATCCGAGTGAGTTACTCTTAAAATGGCTGCGACATTGGTCTTATTATTGCGCAATTCTTGTGGAAGTTTAATCGCTATAGAATCATCTTATACATTTCAAATTTTTTATTTACAGCCTAAACTCGAGATCTTCAAATTAAGCGCATTGTTACACGTGTTGACGTTTTTCGTTAAAGTCGTAATTATGTTAAAAAACCAATATTACACTAACTGTTTGTAATTTGTAATGTCCTTGAATACTAAACAATCTTATGTGGACTAGGGTAGTCTAATTCGGTTCTCTCCGTAACGCCGTCTAATCGTTGTTCGGTTCTCTCCGTAACGCCGTCTAATCGTTGTTCGGTTCTCTCCGTAACGCCGTCTAATCGTTGTTCGGTTCTCTCCGTAACGCCGTTTTTCCGTAGCAAATAAGTCAAATATGCTGGCATAAAAAAAAGTCGTATACCATGCAATTTCGTTTTTCTGAGCATGATTATGACCTTTAAAGGGTCACATGATTCTCTCATTTCATATATCGAGGATATAAAGTGACGAAGAATGTGCATGTATAGATGCTATCAGGGTTCCTGCTGTCGATCGCCAATGGCGCCAATTGCGACAACAAACAAATACCTGCGCTTAATTTTGTGAATTGGCGAAACTATTTGTCGCAACCTATTTTTTTTTTAAACTTTTGTTTTTCCACAAAATGTTTTGTCAAATGCACGGCTTCATATATTTATATGTGAACTCTATATGGCTCTTAGTTGGCTCCAAGTTTTTCAAATTGGCGGCAGAAGTGGCGATTGTTCTAAGAGGAAGTGATTTAATTTTGGGAGAAATGGGTCACGGCTTGTGGGCAGGGAGGTGAGTGGAATAGCCGCTACAAATGACTTATGTAGTAAACTATACATGCTAACATATAATTGCCACTCCCAAAACGAAGCAAGACATACATAAACATCCATGGAACACATATGTGGAGCCTCCTGTGACTCGTCAAATTAACCATACTCCGTGACCTTGGGGTTGAGTTTTCAAGGTCAAGTCAAGGTCATGTGAAACAGAGCATTTGTTCTTGTGTCAAATACCAGTGCGGCGTCAAATTAACCATGCTCAGTGACCTTGGGGTTGAGTTTTCAAGGTCAAGTCAAGGTCATGTGAAACAGAGCATTTGTTCTTTTGTCAAATACCAGTTCGGCGGCTTACATATCCACTAGTTATAAATATATAGTCTCATTTTATATATCTACAGAAATAAAAATCGTCCAATATAACATGTTTATTTCATTTTGTTCAATGTTAATAGAAATGACCCACGTGACAGTATCTTGTTGCACACCATTGAATCGATGGTGATTGAATGGACTCATCAGATTCAAGATGTACTAAAGAGAGACTCGGCCCAACCACTTCTAGAAGGATTGAATCCATCACCATTTGTTGAGCTGGAGTTCTGGAAGAACAAGGCCTCCAACCTGGAATGCATTTATGAGCAGGTAATATAATAAATCTTATATTAACATATATAATGTCCTTCGTTTATAGAGGACACAATGTTTGGCATATGTCTACACATGGATTTATGTGAATTCCTCATTCATAGAAGGCACCATGTTTGGCCATAAACGACTATTTCGCATAGTTTTCTGTGAATGCCTCGTTCATAGAAGTAACCATGTTTGGCCATTGGCTACTATTCCACGTGGATTTCTGTGAATGCCTCGTTCATAGAAGATATCATGCTTGGCCATTGGCTACTGTTCCATATGGATTTCTGTGAATGCCTCGTTCATAGAAGGAACCGTGTTTGGCCATTGGCTACTATTCCACGTGGATTTCTGTGAATGCCTCGTTCATAGAAGTAACCATGTTTGGCCATTGGCTACTATTCCACATGGATTTCGGTGAATGCCTCGTTCATAGAAAGAACACTGTTTGGCATTTGACTACGATTTCACATTATTTTTTGTGAATGCCTCGTTCATAGAAGGCACCATGTTTGGCCATTGGCTACTATTTCACGTAGTTTTCCGCGAATGCCTCGTTCATAGAAGACAACATGTTTGGCCATTGGCTAGTCTACCGCATAATCTTAGTCGCTATCAGTTTCCCACATAAGCACCACCTTCTGAAGATATCACTGTATGTGTTTATCTTTTGGAGGATTGTACAATGATACTCCACTACCACATGAGATATATCTGTTGTTTTAATTGTTCGGTGTTGTACACGGACACGTGACATTCGATATACTATCATATTATTAATTTTAGAAGAGCATAGCGGTGGATCCATGAATTACATATCTAGTTTGTCAACAACTGGGTTACATATCTACCTTGTCAATCACTGGGTCCATGGGTAACATATTTAGGTTGTCGACCACTGGTTCACTGTGTAACATATCTAGCTTGTCGACCACTGGTTTACATATTTGGATTGTCAATAACTGGTTCCCTGGATTTAGTGTGCTACACGCCGGATCAATATAATACATGTCTAATTAGATCTCCGGTCCGCTGCTAGTTTTATTATTCCGTTATAATAAAGCAAGGCAGAGTAAAGTGTCTTTCTCAAAGACATACATCTTGACCTCGAACTACGACCATTTCCAAAACTTGTTTCTTTCACATTGACTTGACTAATGTTTGACATGGTATCTTGTTGCTGAAGTGAGGACATTCCGCAATTATGTCACTATGTCGTATTACCTGTGACATGTAAATACGATGTAACCGTTGCAGTTGCGTGATCGAAAGGTGCGTAAGATGGCCGAACTATTGGAAAAGACGGGCAGCAGTTACTTTATCTCCTTCAAAGAGATCTTCAGGGACTGTGTTGCAGGTAGAAGATACAATTGATTGTTGATTTTATAAAACCTGTAATGCCTTTTTGTGGTGTCAGAAACGTTTGAATGCTTTATTCATACAGCTCTCTCTCTCTCTCTCTCTATATATATATATATCCCTCTCTATATCTCTCAACAACCTCTCTCCTCTCTCTATCTCTCTCAACAATCTCTCTCAACAAGCTCTCTCTCAACAATCTCTCTCCTCTCTCAATCTCTCTCAACAATCTCTCTCAACAAGTTCTCTCTCTCAACAATCTATCTCTCTCAACAATCTCTCACAACAAGCTCTCTATCTGTGAACAATATCTCTCTCAACAATCTCGCTCGCTCGCTCTCTCTCTCTCAACAATCTCGCTCGCTCGCTCGCTCTCTCTCTCTCAACATCTCGCTCGCTCGCTCTCTCTCTCTCTCAACAATCTCGCTCGCTCGCTCTCTCTCTCTCAACAATCTCGCTCGCTCGCTCTCTCTCTCAACAATCTCGCTCGCTCGCTCTCTCTCTCTCTCTCACAATCTCGCTCGCTCGCTCTCTCTCTCAACAATCTCGCTCGCTCGCTCTCTCTCTCTCTCTCACAATCTCGCTCGCTCGCTCTCTCTCTCTCAACAATCTCGCTCGCTCGCTCTCTCTCTCTCAACATCTCGCTCGCTCGCTCTCTCTCTCAACAATCTCGCTCGCTCGCTCTCTCTCTCACAATCTCGCTCGCTCGCTCAACAATCTCGCTCGCTCGCTCGCTCTCTCTCTCTCGCTCTCTCTCACAATCTCGCTCGCTCGCTCTTCTCTCTCTCAACAATCTCGCTCGCTCGCTCTCTCTCTCTCTCTCAACATCTCGCTCGTCTCTCTCTATCTCTCAACAATCTCGCTCGCTCGCTCTCTCCTCTCACAATCTCGCTCGCTCGCTCGCTCGCTCGCTCTCTCTCTCTCTCTCTCACAATCTCGCTCGCTCGCTCTCTCTCTCACAATCTCGCTAGCTCGCTCTCTCTCAACAATCTCGCTCGCTCGCTCTCTCTCTCTCTCTCAACAATCTCGCTCGCTCGCTCTCTCTCTCTCAACAATCTCGCTCGCTCGCTCTCTCCTCTCTCAACAATCTCGCTCGCTCGCTCTCTCTCTCTCTCTCTCTCTCAACAATCTCGCTCGCTCGCTCTCTCTCTCTCAACAATCTCGCTCGCTCGCTCTCTCTCTCTCTCTCTCTCACAATCTCGCTCGCTCTCTCTCTCTCTCAACAATCTCGCTCGCTCGCTCTCTCTCTCTCAACAATCTCGCTCGCTCGCTCTCTCTCTCTCTCAACAATCTCTCTCAACAATAACCATGCGTGGTTAATTCATACTCGTCAGAACTATAAGCCATGCTTTATTCGTCAATATATAACTGAAAGACAAATAGTTTCTTAACTAAATACTTTAACATTCTATCCTCTACACCTATAAGCTATTGTTTCTATTTCAAGTGCCTGTCTTCGTGCAGCATAATTACACTAATTGCTCTAAAACCGCACAGTGAAAACATACTATGTATGAGTAAAGTTTTCCGCCTCACAAATGAAGTGATGTGGGGTTGAGCTCCACTGGAAACAGCTAACAGTTAATGTGTCCTTTATTGTTATCCCGCATGGCGATGGATTCCATCAGATCTAGACGATTTATCTAAAGTTGTAAGAATTTGTTTCCAAATCTAGCTCGCATAAATTAACTTATTTGTACAGAATTGTTAGACTAAACATTTCTAAAAGCAACATAATGCAAACAAACACAAATCAATACTCATTTGAATATTAACTTGTGAATCGTATATTCTCAGCATTGGACGAGTCGCAGGACATCAACATGTACCTGAAACCAATGCGTCACCACTTTGAAGATTACGAGCAAGCCGAGTTTGATGAAAGTAAGAAGATGTTTGGACCAATGATGAACGCCTTGTGTCTTGTCTGGTCCAACTCCGAGTACTACAACACACCTGCTCGCATCATCGTTCTGCTCCAGGAGATGTGCAACATGATCATAGGAACGGTTTGTACATCATCGTGTTCTTGAACATTCCAATTCAGTTCACCACCAATTAGTGCACACATGATGACAACACATGTTACAAATTGCCACACTACTCACAAGTACGCGTGCAAGCACCCAGGACCAATCGGGACTATATAACTTAAGATAATGTCCGTCATGTCCCATGTCTCGCTAACCGCTCTCAATGCTAACAACTGTATATTGTAACATCCTCATGGAATGGAATTTATATAAGTTCTCAGCTTGTTTTCCAATCCATTTCAGATATCCTGTGTATTTGTATACCGTATATATATTGAATGAACTGAATTAAATATGTTTAACTAACTCACATCAAGTGGTTATTATCAACGTCATTGCCAAACCATGTTACTCCTTCATAATAAGATTGAAGGTGAATGCGGCACAGACAATGTACATTATATGAACTGTGCAAACTATAATATTGGGTATTTAAGTATTCTTGAACTTATGTTTCTTGTACGAGCATCAACCAAACTGGATTACTCGATCTTCACCTGCGATGACTGCAACAGAGACTGCCACTCAAGAATAGGCCTACTCAGTCACCGCAGAAGAGCGCAATCCATCGTCTCATAAGACGGACGGAGGCTGATGATTTCCTCTAAATAGTGCAGCTATGTGTCTCATCTGTGGAGCCTCCGTGGTCTAATGGATACTGTGGCCCCTTGTAACCGAGATGTCGTGACACCGAACCCCGTCGGAACCACGGTGGTGATATTCCTAGCCAAGACACATAAATCAACATGGACTCTTCTCTCTCCCTCATGGCCATGTGTTCTATCAGGAATGAGGTCTCCAGTGATTAATCTAATGTTGTAAAAAACCTGTTTCGCAATAGATCTAAACATTTGTATTGACCATGAAGGTTGCTTGAAAATGTAATCGTGGTTTATTTATTATAATATATTCATTTTGAGAAGTTTCAGATTAAAATAGCCCATTAGAATTATACTCGAACATCGAACAAATCTATATGTACTTAATAAAACAGGTTAAATTGCCATACGTATATAAACACGTTCATGGCCATTATGCTTTGGCAATCAACCGGTCTGTTTAATTACAATCACAAAGCGATCAATGGTATCCATTCTATTATTAGTGCCCACACAGTACAGCTATATGTATGCAATTGTTTTAGCTTATCGGGTTGACTAATTATATAAAGTATTATTTTGGCAACGGCATTGTAGATCAACATGACGTGTGAATAATGCCAACACGTATTTGTTTCTGTTTGTTTTTTGTTTTTACAACTATATTTGTCGTAAGCTTATAAGTAGCAATCGTCACGAATACAATACGTGCCTCTCTAAATAGTATTTAAAACACGGGCGGAAATCTTGATAGGACCAGAGACCCTGCATTCGAACCTATTCAGCGTGTGCGTTTTACGTTTATTTATCGTCGCTACCGGTTGGCCATATGAACGGCGCCTCCCTCCTGAAGATATTAGTCATTTTAGATGTTTGGAGGATAGTGCAATGATACAGATATATACCCATTCCAGAGTCTCCTCTGGTTCTTTTGCATGCACGGTGTACAGCACCGACACGAGACCTCGGTTTAAAGTCCCATCTTAAAGACTGTTAATTTTGTTAGGGTCAGACGGGAGATCGAACCTGCGATCCCCGGATTACCAGTTCAGCATTTTAATCACTGGACTACAGATACATCTGTACATATTTAGCGGGGAGGGACATTGTATTTGAAGTCAACAACAGTGCAAGGCCGTAGCCTGAACTGTATACGTGGTCCGGCCAATTAGTGTAGCACCTGGAACATGTTTGATACTGTTCGAGATTTTCTGTTACTTGCAGACACACTATATGGCTATTAACTACACTGCGTTGTCTTACATAGATTGTCTGTGAGTCTTAATATGTAACCTCAAAACTGACACGAATCAAATACTAGTAGTCAAATGTATTTATCTGATAACAGCGTTTTGAATATGTGATCCCATCTCCGGTTTCCTCCCACATGAATGGCCACATTTACGCTTTCATCCGAGCCAACGAGAGTGGTTAATATAAGTTGTTTAAACTTGCTTCGCAATCGTTGTAAAATAAATAAAGTTTTAAAAAAAGCATCTACCTCTGAATATTTAACTTTTCCATTGCACCCATCCCATAACTACCGTTTAAGTAATGAATCGCGAGTTAATAGTTTCCATTGGGGGTATGAACTACATAAGTGCGTGGATGTCTTTCTTTAAACACACTCAATTAGTGTTCATACCCCCAATGGATAATATTAACTCGCGAGTCATGACTTATATTTACATTAATTATTCTTTTCAATGAGACAAAGAAAAAATTACACTTTCCAATTAAAAGGTATTTAGTCCAAATTTGCGACTTATCGTATCGCGGGTATCTGATAATTAGATCATCCTTGGAACAGCTTAAATTGTAAGACACGCCTTTTCTCGCGACGAACGCTGCATAACACAGCGAATGCGCATGCCCGTAACACCGAGTGCACATATCAGTTGCATATCATTAGTTGGAATCCCTCATACGAAACACATACGTTCAACGAAATGCAATAACGATGTAAATATAAGACAGTGTAGTTGTCTAAACATTCTAACCACAGTTGGCTATTAGAGTACAAATAGGCACAACACGCTGAAGCATCGGATGCTAATCTTGCTCAATATTGTTAAGCATAATATCATGTTTGAAGATATCGTGAGTGGTATCTTCGGCGTCCCTTGGTGATAGCTTTGCTTCTCCGTATCGAAAATGCTAAATTGAGTACGTCTCCAGAACAGTATGCGTGTATTGCAAGCGGTTACCTGTCTCCAGAACAGTATGCGTGTATTGCAAGCGGTTACCCGTCTCCAGAACAGTATGCGTGTATTGCAAGCGGTTACCTGTCTCCAGAACAGTATGCGTGTATTGCAAGCGGTTACCTGTCTCCAGAACAGTATGCGTGTATTGCAAGCGGTTACCTGTCTCCAGAACAGTATGCGTGTATTGCAAGCGGTTACCTGTCTCCAGAACAGTATGCGTGTATTGCAAGCGGTTACCTGTCTCCAGAACAGTATGCGTGTATTGCAAGCGGTTACCTGTCTCCAGAACAGTATGCGTGTATTGCAAGCGGTTACCTGTCTCCAGAACAGTATGCGTGTATTGCAAGCGGTTACCTGTCTCCAGAACAGTATGCGTGTATTGCAAGCGGTTACCTGTCTCCAGAACAGTATGCGTGTATTGCAAGCGGTTACCTGTCTCCAGAACAGTATGCGTGTATTGCAAGCGGTTACCTGTCTCCAGAACAGTATGCGTGTATTGCAAGCGGTTACCCGTCTCCAGAACAGTATGCGTGTATTGCAAGCGGTTACCCGTCTCCAGAACAGTATGCGTGTATTGCAAGCGGTTACCTGTCTCCAGAACAGTATGCGTGTATTGCAAGCGGTTACCTGTCTCCAGAACAGTATGCGTGTATTGCAAGCGGTTACCTGTCTCCAGAACAGTATGCGTGTATTGCAAGCGGTTACCTGTCTCCAGAACAGTATGCGTGTATTGCAAGCGGTTACCTGTCTCCAGAACAGTATGCGTGTATTGCAAGCGGTTACCTGTCTCCAGAACAGTATGCGTGTATTGCAAGCGGTTACCTGTCTCCAGAACAGTATGCGTGTATTGCAAGCGGTTACCTGTCTCCAGAACAGTATGCGTGTATTGCAAGCGGTTACCTGTCTCCAGAACAGTATGCGTGTATGGCAAGCGGTTACCTGTCTCCAGAACAGTATGCGTGTATTGCAAGCGGTTACCTGTCTCCAGAACAGTATGCGTGTATTGCAAGCGGTTACCCGTCTCCAGAACAGTATGCGTGTATTGCAAGCGGTTACCCGTCTCCAGAACAGTATGCGTGTATTGCAAGCGGTTACCTGTCTCCAGAACAGTATGCGTGTATTGCAAGCGGTTACCTGTCTCCAGAACAGTATGCGTGTATTGCAAGCGGTTACCCGTCTCCAGAACAGTATGCGTGTATTGCAAGCGGTTACCTGTCTCCAGAACAGTATGCGTGTATTGCAAGCGGTTACCTGTCTCCAGAACAGTATGCGTGTATGGCAAGCGGTTACCTGTCTCCAGAACAGTATGCGTGTATTGCAAGCGGTTACCTGTCTCCAGAACAGTATGCGTGTATTGCAAGCGGTTACCTGTCTCCAGAACAGTATGCGTGTATTGCAAGCGGTTACCTGTTTCCAGAACAGTATGCGTGTATTGCAAGCGGTTACCTGTCTCCAGAACAGTATGCGTGTATTGCAAGCGGTTACCTGTCTCCAGAACATTATGCGTGTATTGCAAGCGGTTACCTGTTTCCAGAACAGTATGCGTATATTGCAAGCGGTTACCTGTCTCCAGAACAGTATGCGTATATTGCAAGCGGTTACCTGTCTCCAGAACAGTATGCGTGTATTGCAAGCGGTTACCTGTCTCCAGAACAGTATGCGTGTATTGTAAGCGGTTACCTGTTTCCAGAACAGTATGCGTGTATTGCAAGCGGTTACCTGTTTCCAGAACAATATGCGTATATTGCAAGCGGTTACCTGTTTTAGATCTATATATCCATGTCACTCTTGGCTCTTGTCATTGTCTTCGTAACGCTGCCCTTGGCAGTTGTTCAGTAAACTATTCATCCTAATTAAACAGGCCCGGCCTCTATCGTCCTAGTAAGTACATCCGAATATATAGGTGACATTTTCGCCAGTCCAATAAATGTTCCTCATGGGTCACCAACGCTTCACTAACGTGCATTATTACAAGAACTACTTGCTCATGATTTGATCCGTCAGCTGTCTTATCAGCTACCGAATTCTAAATACATTCATGCAAGGTTTCTAAGAATTGACAATGCCATTATCTGTAGTATTTCATTCTGAGCATAGACACACGTGTAATTCTCATTCTTGCATTTCAACCATTTATAATGTTTCGAAGCTTCTTCACTTATTATCTGTGACAATTGTGAGTAACTATACCTGACATACGTGATTAGTTTATACAAATTTATTTTAGCTCGATTGCGAAACAAGTTCTTATAACTTATACTAATCACTCTCGAGACCTCATTCCTGATGGAATCCATCGCCACGAGGGAGAGAGAAGAGGCATGTGGAATTTAAATGCCTTGCCTAAGGACACAATCGTAACGGCTCCAGCGGGGCTCTAACTCCGGGCCTTTCGCACGTGAAGCGAACGCGCTAACACTGAGCTATCACGACGTCCACATACGTGATTGTGGCATGGCATGGCATCATATCAAATACACGTGGCCATTGCTTGCAGACTATCTAAGATATAGTCTATATTAAGATTTCCCTATAGCAGAGAGCACAGTAATCTATATATTCTACAGAATCGATAGCACTCACCATTATAGAAAATATGACAAAATAAAATATACTAGAGGACATAGAAAATGCACACCTACATTATATGATTATAATTACATGAACACGAAATACGAAGGATTCCATCAAAGATATATTACATCTTTATTACAAAACACAAATTGAACAACTACAAATATTCCAAAATGTTTAAAACTATGTATTTATATAGCTATTGTTTTTCATGTAAAACACACTTATCCGAAGTGTGCGTTTTCTATGTCTTCTAGTATATATAATTAAGATATACAGTAGTTGAATTGATTGTGAAAACAATTTTATATTTTGAAATTGAAATCTTTTTTTCAGGCCAACCATTTCCTCGAGCCCCATGAGCTGTTCAAGGGAGAGGTGGAAGAGACAATTGACAGAGTACGTACTGCTTCTGATGTTCTGAAGGGATTCAAGGACGAGTACGAGATTCATCGCCAGAAACTCAACACGTACTTCAAGGATGGAAAGGAACCGCGCGAGTGGGAGTTTACTCCGAAGTTGGTGTTTGCACGCTATGACAAGTTCTGTGAACGCGTGGACATTGTCAAAGTGAGTATTATTAAACGTGTTCACGTACGCACGCACGCACGCACGCACGCATGCACAAAGAAGCATAGCACTATATATAAGGTCAATTACATGACTATGAAACGCATACATTTTACAACGCCATCTTAATAGACCATGAGCTAGATCTGATATTGGTACCACATGATGTAGCAAATTCTCACTATGTTTTTTTGAAAGACATAACCATAACCATAACCATAACCATAACTGAACAAATCTCTGAAAGCAATGCGAGACTCGGCTGTTTAGTTATCGCCCCTTAAAGATTGATGCCGAAACTAACTGTAGAAGCCCTCAGATGTAGCCAAGAAGAGGCCGATTCCAGCTTATTCCTTCATGCAAATCACTGTGTCTGGCTTTGCAATAGTAGCTGTTGTAGCTGAATATACTGATGTCTTCATTGTTCGCATAGCGTTGTCATCACAGCGCACACGCATACTATTCATCAACTGTGGAACAAAGACACTGAATATGTTGATGTCATAAAAATAGCTGACACTCTGGGACTGTATTCGCAGTCCAACGTGTTAATCATTGGACCACTGATTCGTCCTATCTGCAAACTACAGTTACATTTGTTCATATTAAAATTGTGTGTATCCAATCAAATGATAAGAATAAGATGCAGCCAATGAAAAGTCAGTATATAGTGTGTAATTATGTGGTTTGATACATTTACAGATGTTGATGGAGACAGTCATCGAGTTTATGAAGCTTGAGAAGATTGAGGTTGGTGGGATCAGGGGGACAGTTCTTAGTCAACAGGTTGTGGACATCTTTGAAGATTTCCAGTTCCAGTATAAGGTCTTCATCGATGCCACATACGACTGTCTGGATCCAAATGATCCTGTAAGTTGACACTACATGAATTCAGCTAATCAACCTCTTCTAGATTTAGAGCTAGAATAATATTTGGAACGTAGATAAAGCATTATTACTGATACTACATGAGATTTAGGTTAATATACTATTATAACTCCATACAAACGACAGCCATTTAGATATCATGCAGTGGATAAGTAGTCGCCATATCTATCCCACCTCCATAGATATTACTGATACTACATGAGATTTAGGTTAATATACTATTATAACTCCATACAAACGACAGCCATTTAGCTATCATGCAGTGGATATGTAGTGGCCATATCTATCCCACCTCCATAGTGATTACTGGGACTACATAGAGATTTAGGTTAATATACTATTATAACTCCATACAAACGACAGCCATTTAGCTATCAAGCAGTGGATAAGTAGTCGCCATATATATCCCACCTCCATATATATTACTGGGACTACATGAGATTCTGGCCTTTATTATGAATATTGGTTTGGCTACTACATTGTCAATGTATGTCGTATTGGTAATATCGTCAAGAGGCGCTTCTATGAGTGAAAGGGTTAATTAATGACAATACTCATGATAATGTTTTGTTTTTTTGTTTTGCAGCGTTTCATCAACCAGTACCACCAGTTTGAGGAGATCGTGGAAGATTATGATCGCCGGTTGGCTACTATTATCTGCCATGGGTTTGACGATGCCACTGGACTCGAGAGTGCTTTCAAGGTGTGTCTTGAACTATTTGTGTAATACATCTACACAGATTCATCATACAACTGCTTGTAATGATACCATTTTGCAACATAAACTACAGTCTACATCCGTTATGTCAAAGTCGGTTATGTCGAATTATCCGGTTATCTCGAAGTCGGATCAATGTCACGTTTCAGACACTATCATTTTAATATAACTGGCTCCGTTTATATAGAATTTCGTTTAAGTCAAACTTCGGTTATGGCGTAATATTTTGTTCGGTCCGACGGAATTCGAAATAACGGATGTAGACTGTATATCAATGGGTTATCTGGTGGTTAAGCCAATATCGTAGACTAGGTCTAGCAAATGGTTTTAGTTTTGACTCATTGCTAACAACTCCAATCAGAGTACCAATTAAGCTATTGTATATGTAACTTATGAGTCTAGATTGCCTGTTGGTTATTCATATATATATATTGCAACTTTTCCCAAACCGTGTATTGGAATGTATGATTCAGTGCATTATGACTATTGTTGCATATCACGTAATCAATTTAAAATTAGAAATTAAAATGTGACTAAACCCTAAAGTAACATTAAATAATCATACATCATTCAAAACCATTGCACGTTCAATGACATTATTGCAAAATTAATGGAATTTATTTCCAGTTGTTGGATATAATGGGCACCCTGTTGGACCGACCTTTGATCAAGAAGGACTTTGAAGAGAAGTACCCTATTGTTGTGGAGATGATGAACGCAGAGATGGACATCGCCAAGGAGATCTACGACAATCAGGTGGAGTTGAAAAAGAGAGGCGACAATGTGCCGATCCACAAGAACATGCCGACGGTGACTGGTGGACTCAAATGGGCGCAGGAACTGAGAGAGAGGATTAGCATCCCCATGTCGAACTTCAAACATCTAGATCACCCGTATGCATACCGCTAATCAATGTTTGCTATTACCTCCCTTGGCAGATAAAGTCCGATTTATTTCAAAATGTATATCGTTCCTCTTATTTGGACTCCTTTGTGTTTACTCTTGTTCCTTAGACGTATGCATGTTCTAGCGTCAACCACGACTGAATACCAGCCACCGGTAACAATCACAGTTACTGTAACTGTAAACGGGTATTCAGCTGTCGATGATAAATATCGGATATGGATGGATGAATAGATGGTGTCATGTCAATTCAAACTTTATTAAGTGGCAGAGCGTTACAAAACAAAATAATATTAGCATTATATACCTATCTACCGATATGTACTAAGCATATTCATTGTGTGCATGTTTGCTATTGTTTACGAGTTCCAATATATCACAGTCAAGTTACAGACGGATCTGTAGTTCAGTGGTAACACGCCGGACTGGTAATCCAGGGATCGCAGGTTTGATCCCCCGTCTGACCTTAATAAAATTAACAGTCTTTCAGATGGGACATTAAACCGAGGTATCGTGTCGGTGCTGTACACCGTGTACCTAAAAGAACCAGAGGAGACTCTGGAATGTGTCTCTGTCTGTATCATTGCACTATCCTCCAACATTCTAAAATGACTAATCTCTTCAGGAGGCGTCGCTCATATGGGCAACCGGTAGCGACGATAAATAAACGTAAAACATATATCCCGTCCAGTTCGTAGACACTAATCCACGTTTTAAGATCGACTTTACTAAGCACTAACATAAACCCACGTAGTGGAATATCAATCAGTAGGGTCAATGTAAAGACTCTGACATTTACACACCTGTCATTTACACACCTGTCATTTACACCTGTCATTTACACACCTGCCATTTACACACCTGTCATTTACACACCTGCCATTTACACACCTGCTATTTACACACCTGTCATTTACACACCTGTCGTTTACACATCTGCCATTTACACACCTGTCATTTACACACCTGCCATTTACACACCTGTCATTTACACACCTGTCATTTACACACCTGCCATTTACCTGTCATTTACACACCTGACATTTACACAACTGCCATTTACACACCTGCCATTTACACACCTGTCATTTACACACCTGCCATTTACACACCTGTCATTTACACACCTGTCATTTACACACCTGTCATTTACACACCTGCTATTTACACACCTGCCATTTACACACATGCCGTTTGCACACCTGTCATTTACACACCTGTCATTTACACACCTGCCATTTACACACCTGTCATTTACACACCTGCCAATTACACACCTGTCATTTACACACCTGTCATTTACACACCTGCCATTTACACACCCGCCATTTACACACCTGACATTTACACACCTGCCATTTACCTGTCATTTACACACCTGACATTTACACAACTGCCATTTACACACCTGCCATTTACACACCTGACATTTACACAACTGCCATTTACACACATGTCATTTACACACAGGCCATTTACCTGCCATTTACCTGCCATTTACACACCTACCATTTATACACCTGTAAATTCCAGTGGATTTAAATATCACCTTACCATTGAACATTAACAATGAAACAACGACAATGTTATTACAGATACGTAAAACTCTTTGTTTGTTGTTTGTGTTTAAGGTCGCACCGACATTTTACACAATTCCGCGACTCCCCGGGGTGTTGACCCGGTTGCCCCTCCGAATAAGAGTTCAGACTATGACGGGCAGCATCCTTCGGCGAGCCAGCTGGGATGGATGACTTCATAACTTGAACTAATTCGAAACCCTAGTCGGATTCGAACCAATAACAAAGTCGAGCAAGTCTTTTAGATTCAAACAAGCGAAACATGTAATACATTCGAGTGTATGGTGTAAGGGAGAGTCCATGTTGTAAATAACAAATGAATATAAATGAAGTTATCTCCCTTGATCAATAACATGCCATTGCATTTACGTAGTCAGATTGCGTATTACATATTGTGTTTAAGGTAGACATGTCTGTTATTCTTAAGGGATGAGATTAAGGCTGTAATAAAGAGATTTCCCAAACTGGAGGATATGAAGCCGTGCACGGTCGCTGCCACTAAGCAGATGTATTACACTACTGCCCCCGATTTTAAAGAGACTTGGACCGGCAGGTAGAACCATGCACGGGAATATTTGTAATCCGCTGCGTTTTAGACGGCATAGCAATAGCACAGCACATTGCTTTACTGCGATACTTCACCAATTATATATTTATGTACATGTATATCTATATAACACTAGTATAGCCTAGTAGAATATTGTTCGCAACACTGTTTGGATTATGTTCTTATCACCTCACTGGTAGGAGGAGTTATTGTTTTGTGCACTTCATTATCGTAATATTCATTTCAAAGGTCGCCCATTGGCACTGCATGTAGTATATCAGATTACCCAAAGGACGCCCATTGACACTGAACGTAGTATATCAGATTACACAAAGGTCGCCCATTGACACTGAACGTAGTATATCAGATTACCCAAAGGTCGCCCATTGACACTGAACGTAGTATATCAGATTACACAAAGGACTCCCATTGACACTGCACGTAGTATATCAGATTACACAAAGGACTCCCATTGACACTGCACGTAGTATATCAGATTACCCAAAGGTCGCCCATTGACACTGAACGTAGTATATCAGATTACCCAAAGGTCGCCCATTGACACTGCACGTAGTATATCAGATTACCCAAAGGTCGCCCATTGACACTGCACGTAGTATATCAGATTACCCAAAGGTCGCCTATTGGCACTGCACGTAGTATATCAGATTACCCAAAGGTCGCCCATTGACACTGCACGTAGTATGACATATTACCCAAAGGCCGCCCATTGACACTGCACGTAGTATGACAGATTACCCAAAGGTCGCCCATTGACACTGCACGTAGTATGACAGATTACCCAAAGGTCGCCCATTGACACTGAACGTAGTATATCAGATTACACAAAGGTCGCCCATTGACACTAAGCTTAGTATATCAGATTACTGAATGGTCGCCCATTGAAACTGAACGTAGTATATCAGATTACCCAAAGGTCGCCCACTGGCACTGAACGTAGTATATCAGATTACACAAAGGTCGCCCATTGACACTGAACGTAGTATATCAGATTACACAAAGGTCGCCCATTGGCACTGCACGTAGTATATCAGATTACCCAAAGGTCGCCCATTGGCACTGCACGTAGTATATCAGATTACACAAAGGTCGCCCATTGGCACTGCACGTAGTATATCAGATTACACAAAGGTCGCCCATTGGCACTGCACGTAGTATATCAGATTACCCAAAGGTCGCCCCCAAACACTGAACTTAGTATATCAGCTGGTCCAAAGGTCGCTGGTAGGAACTGAGCGTTGTATGTCAGATATTTGAAATGTGGCCCGCTTAACATTTGTATGTATGTGCACTACATACATACACCCGTGTTGCTTCTGTTTTTAAATGGCCAAAATAAATGTATTTCAGATTATGTCAATAACCTTGAAAATTGATAATTACTTGCATGAATTGATTGTCCGGGTACTCGGACAACGACACGTGTCTTTATTTTAGATGAGCAGGTATGGAATTAAGTGTAAATTACTAAATACTAAATAGTATGATTTTCTTCATCGATTATCTCATTCCTTCAAAATACAAATTATACTATTTATTTATTTACATGCTATACAAAATCTACTATTTTCATAGACATAATATACATGATGGCTAAAGCGACATATGTGTAGAAAATAACTTTGTATTGAACTTATTTCTTTTACAGAATGATGGAGAGCGAAGAAGCAAACAATGTATTCATCAAGTATGAAGAAATGTTGCAACTACTTAGCAAGTATGTGTGTATATATAATTCATATAACTTCAGAGTGTTTTATACGTATTCATCGATTACTGCGCCAGCAATGCTTCATGTGAGCAAAGAGGTAGATATTGTAAATCACTTTTCACAAAATTCGGGATTTGGTATTCATTCAAGGAATGTACGATATATTGACCAGGCATAGGTAGTTCAGTCTGCACACACAGGGCATATGGGTTCTGTCTGTGAATGTTGTAATGCAAAGACCGGACAGTAGTATTTCAGTCTCTTCTAACATTAGTTCATGTTTAGGAATTAAAGGATATTTTGGTTTCACTAGTCCAAGTTCTGGTTTCATTTTTATACTTCTTATAAATGTCTATGCATAAACTAACGATCCTTCATGTAACCACCAGCACCAACCAGTTATATTATATCCTTCATGTAACCACCAGCACCAGCCAGTTATATTATATCCTTCATGTAACCACCAGCACCAACCAGTTATATTATATCCTTCATGTAACCACCAGCACCAACCAGTTATATTATATCCTTCATGTAACCACCAGCACCAGCCAGTTATATTATATCCTTCATGTAACCACCAGCACCAACCAGTTATATTATATCCTTCATGTAACCACCAGCACCAACCAGTTATATTATATCCTTCATGTAACCACCAGCACCAACCAGTTATATTATATCCTTCATGTAACCACCAGCACCAACCAGTTATATTATATCCTTCATGTAACCACCAGCACCAACCAGTTATATTATATCCTTCATGTAACCACCAGCACCAACCAGTTATATTATATCCTTCATGTAACCACCAGCACCAACCAGTTATATTATATCCTTCATGTAACCACCAGCACCAACCAGTTATATTATATCCTTCATGTAACCACCAGCACCAACCAGTTATATTATATCCTTCATGTAACCACCAGCACCAACCAGTTATATATTCCTTCATGTAACCACCAGCACCACCAGTTATATATATCCTTCATGTAACCACCAGCACCAGCCAGTTATATTATATCCTTCATGTAACCACCAGCACCAACCAGTTATATTATATCCTTCATGTAACCACCAGCACCAACCAGTTATATTATATCCTTCATGTAACCACCAGCACCAACCAGTTATATTATATCCTTCATGTAACCACCAGCACCAACCAGTTATATTATATCCTTCATGTAACAACCAGCACCAGCCAGTTATATTATATCCTTCATGTAACCACCAGCACCAACCAGTTATATTATATCCTTCATGTAACCACCAGCACCAACCAGTTATATTATATCCTTCATGTAACCACCAGCACCAGCCAGTTATATTATATCCTTCATGTAACCACCAGCACCAGCCAGTTATATTATATCCTTCATGTAACCACCAGCACCAGCCAGTTATATTATATCCTTCATGTAACCACCAGCACCAGCCAGTTATATTATATCCTTCATGTAACCACCAGCACCAGCCAGTTATATATATCCTTCATGTAACCACCAGCACCAGCCAGTTATATTATATCCTTCATGTAACCACCAGCACCAGCCAGTTATATTATATCCTTCATGTAACCACCAGCACCAACCAGTTATATTATATCCTTCATGTAAACACCAGCACCAACCAGTTATATTATATCCTTCATGTAACCACCAGCACCAGCCAGTTATATTATATCCTTCATGTAACCACCAGCACCAGCCAGTTATATGACATCCTTCATGTAACCACCAGCACCAACCAGTTATATGACATCCTTCATGTAACCACCAGCACCAACCAGTTATATGACATCCTTCATGTAACCACCAGCACCAGCCAGTTATATACATCCTTCATGTAACCACCAGCACCAGCCAGTTATATGACATCCTTCATGTAACCACCAGCACCAACCAGTTATATTATATCCTTCATGTAACCACCAGCACCAGCCAGTTATATTATATCCTTCATGTAACCACCAGCACCAGCCAGTTATATATATCCTTCATGTAACCACCAGCACCAGCCAGTTATATTATATCCTTCATGTAACCACCAGCACCAACCAGTTATATTATATCCTTCATGTAACCACCAGCACCAACCAGTTATATTATATCCTTCATGTAACCACCAGCACCAGCCAGTTATATTATATCCTTCATGTAACCACCAGCACCAACCAGTTATATTATATCCTTCATGTAACCACCAGCACCAGCCAGTTATATTATATCCTTCATGTAACCACCAGCACCAGCCAGTTATATTATATCCTTCATGTAACCACCAGCACCATCCAGTTATATTATATCCTTCATGTAACCACCAGCACCAACCAGTTATATTATATCCTTCATGTAACCACCAGCACCAACCAGTTATATTATATCCTTCATGTAACCACCAGCACCAACCAGTTA
>CM026390.1:97831107-97883185 GCA_014843695.1 Archivesica marissinica | reverse complement strand
TTCGAAGTGATGGGGGAGGTTCGAAGTGATGGGGGAGGTTCGAAGTGATGGGGGAGGTTCGAAGTGATGGGGGAGGTTCGAAGTGATGGGGGAGGTTCGAAGTGATGGGGGATGTTCGAAGTGATGGGGGAGGTTCGAAGTGATGGGGGAGGTTCGAAGTGATGGGGGAGGGCTATAAATAATGTTATATTAACATGTAGCCCAATCCATTTGCGTTTCCCCCCAGATTAAATCGTATACAGCAATACTAATTAATCCTAATTTAATTTCTAATTGTCTTCCACGTATTGTGTGTATAATTGTAATGTAATGTATACATACACACATGCAATAACATATTACTAAAGTTATGTCATAGTATAGCGCTGAGCGATTAAATTGTTCTAATATCGGAAGTAATCCGTAGACGTAAGTCTCATTGTTCCATTTAAGCGTTTCTCTTCTCAGAATTAAGCCATTTCTCTTCCGGATTTCGAGGCTAATTAGAAGAGGTCACGTGGTAACAAAATTGGTCTCGACAGCGCGATTGGGAAGCGAGAAATGGTAGTTTTGTTATTAGATTGCTAGTCTTATATTAATGAGTGCATCCCTAGCTGGCATATACCACTATATCCAGGTTTCTTTGGTAAAACAGTACAACGCGAACTACGTATACTGGGCCATGTGCGCAACAATTATGGATTTCGGGGGGTGTGGGTGCATACCATCTTAATTTCCTCATTTGTGAAGAGTTATTCACACAGCCAGGTCACATAGCTGCTCGATTAGGAAGTACAGTTGTAATTCTGTCATATGACTTTCTTATGACAAATGCTTATTGGTTATCCAGGCAAGGATATAGTTATATTGCAATCTTCGCTCTAGTACCCGGAAGTACGTACATGTTAAGTATATGGTATGCAATGGATATGTGTACTCGTATTTAGCCTATATATAATAAACTAATCCAAAGCAAAAAGAAAAACACATTCTCATCTCACTGTTCAGTGTTAATTAGACGCGTGTTGAGAATTTTACCATACGTCGTTAAACATTTAATTAGCACGAGTAGTTAGCACGGGTGTCCTTAATGCACGAGATATAAGTTTATTATATTACTCGTGAGAATACAGTAACGTTATATGCATTCAAATGTTCTACATAGATGGAAATATAAGTCGTAGTGTTAATCATATATTCATACACGGCTTTGTCTTGCCAACCATAGCATATGTTCAGAAGAGTATTAAGCACATATTTCTTGGAATCAGCTGATGATAAACAAATATATAAGAAAAGTACAATACGTTTAGCGTATTATTGAGAACAAATCAAATAATCAACTTATGTCAAACTGCTTACCTCCCATCATTGGCATACCTCCGCCCATTGGCATACCTCCGCCCATTGGCATACCTCCGCCCATTGGCATACCTCCGCCCATTGGCATACCTCCGCCCATTGGCATACCTCCTCCCATAGGCATACCTCCACCCATAGGCATACCTCCACCCATCTTACCCATTCCCATGGGCATACCTCCTCCCATCTTACCCATTCCCATGGGCATACCGCCTGAAAATAATAATACATAATGGCATGGCTATAATCTGTCATTCCCCGTACCATTTGTCCTGGAATGTAGATATTATTTCACTCAACATCTCGCAATATGTTGCTATGTCTGCCGGATATGCATCTATTTATTTACACCCATTAATAATTATCGATCTTCAGTTTCTGATAATATTGTCGACTTTGTTAACAAGATTACATATTGTGTGCGTTTCTTTTGTGTTTATTTATCACCGCCTATTTATCATCGTTTATCTACCGGCGTTGTCGTTTGCCCACACGAATGCTGTCTAATTAGCGCAGTGGTTAGAATGCTCGCTTCTCACCATAGCAACTCGGGTTCGATCCTCCGGCCAGGAAGTATGTGAGACGGTATGGTGGTATGATGGTCGCCAGATCGAACAGGTAGGTGTTCGCTAGGGTCTCACATTTCCCCCTGTTTCCTACCACACGAATAACCACACACGCTTTCATCCGCGCCAACGAGAGTGGCTAATATGAGGGAGGGGCGAATCTAATGTTGCTATAACTTGTTGTCCAACCCATGTGTGTATATATGTATATAATGCTTGTGATTGTACTATGTGTATATATATATATATATAGATATACAATAAAACATGATTAAGCTAAATGCTTAATATGAGTAGTTAAGACTTGTTTGGCAATCATTGTTAAATAGATAACGTTTATACATGTATACATGAAGAGCGTAGCCAGTTTTGTTTCGAAAGATAGAACAGTGACGCAGATATATCCCTATTCCAGAAGTTCATCTGCAATGCTTGCCAGCATCGTGCAAACCACCGACACATCTTCGTCCGAAAGACCATGATATTTCTAATTTTAGTATTTTAGAAACGGTAGATCGAACCTGCTTCCTCACGAGGACAGTGTGCTAGCCACTGGACAGCTGATCCGCACAAAGGTGAAAACACGACAGACGCGAGCCCGGGCTATGCATTTTTATATACAAATTTATCTTAGCTCGATTGCGAAACAAGTTCTTACAGCATTAGATTAATCGCTCCCAAGACGTCATTCCAGAATGAATATATCGCAATGAGGGAGAGAGAAGAGGAGAAGCAATGTGGGATTTAAGTGCCTTGCCTAATGGCATAACGTCACGGCTACAACTGGGCACGAACTACGGGCATTTCACACATGAAGCGAACACGACAGACACGAGCCCGGGCTATACATTTATATATACAAATTTATCTTAGCTCGATTGCGAAACAAGTTCTTACAGCATTAGATTAATCGCTCCCAAGACGTCATTCCAGAATGAATATATCGCAATGAGGGAGAGAGAAGAGGATAAGTAATGTGGTATTTAAGTGCCTTGCTTAATGGCATAACGCCACGGCTACAACTGGGCACGAACTACGGGAATTTCACACATGAAGCGAACACGTCACCATCGCAATCACGACTTTCACAAGCCATGTATACGACTCAAACACTCTATCAAGGTGATCACCGGAGTATACATATATATAATTGTAAGCGAAATGTGTACGTGCGAATCGGAAACGACGTCGATACACAACGTCAACGTCAACCGTGTTAGTATTGATATTAAATGCATGCAATTACTTCCCTATTTTACTGCATAAATAATCATGTTTCAAGCAAAGCTGTTACCTCCCATTCCTCCCATCATTGGCATAGGCCTACCCATGCCCATGGGCATACCTCCGCCCATTTTCCCCATACCCATGGGCATACCTCCGCCCATTTTGCCCATACCCATTGGCATACCTCCTGAAAATATGAATCAATAATTGATGATATTTATTTTATTTAATAATGTTTTATTGCAATTTTTTCACAATATTGACAACACAATTTAAAATTAAATTTCACAATATCATTACTGTCAAATTTCTAACATAAATAAATCATGACAATCTACATTTACAAATATATATAACATGTTCAACGTGCAAATTGAGTGTTGACAACATTAGCAACAGCCCTTTCCAAAAGGTCAAGATTGCTATCAATTTGTTTCGATGTATTAGATTTTCATTTTCCAAACAGGAGTTTGTTGGTATTAATTTAGAGAATAATAATTGTGAGTAGCGTATATCTTTGATGGCGGTCTCTATTACCTTGGAAAAATAGCGTTCTGCACAAGGATTTCCACAGGTTTGACTTAAATGGTTGAGAGAGAGAGAGAGAGAGAGAGAGAGAGAGAGAGAGAGAGAGAGAGAGAGAGAGATAGAGAGAGAGATAGAGAGAGAGAGAGAGATCAGCTTTAAACTACTACATTAGACATCTACAAATGAGTCTGTCACATTCCAAAACGATCATAAGAGATTAGCAGAGTGGGAGTTGGAGTGGGACATGGAATGTAACCACTCCAAATGTCAAGTTATCCACGTCACCAGAAGGAAACATCCTATTCCCTGTCAATATAAACTCCATGGAGTCCTACTTGAGTCGGTCACCTCATCCAAATACCTTGGCGTGGATATCTCAAATAACCTGTCGTGGGACACTCACATGAAAAGGTCCACAAAGAAAGCTAACCAAACATTAGGATTTCTACGTTGAAACATCCAGGTCAAATCCGAACCCCTTAAGTCCATGGCTTACCAGACACTAGTGAGACCCCAGCTGAAATATGGCTCCGAAATTTGGTCGCCCCATACACAAACAGTGAAAGACCAAATTGAAGGTGTCCAGCGAAGAGCAGCCCGTTGGATAAAGGTTGACTTCTATCGTACCTCTAGTGTTACAGACATGCTACATTCCCTAAATCTACGCAGACTAGATCAACGGTGTATTGGCAGTAGGTTATCCCTTATGTATAAAATGCATAATGATCTGCTTGCTATCCCCATTGAAAATTACTTAGTTCCCCTCTCCCCTCATGCACACCACTGTCATTCCTTAAGATATAGGTTAGTTACAGCAACTGCAGACTACTACACGTTTTCCTTGTTTCCAAGAACAATCTACCATTGGGACCATCTCCCTCCTGACATTGTCCATCTCCCTACCATAGAGTAATTCAATACTTACCCCTAGTTGGTCTGCGCAGCTGCTTTTAATCTCTTAACCCAACTTATTTTTCATTACTTTCTTATAGTTATGCTTTTAGCTACTCATACTTTTAACTTATTTGCGGTGTTTGACGCGCAACATGTCTACATCCCTGCGAGGGGTTCGACATTAGAGGAAGATAGATTGATAGAGATTTGTTTCTGATTCTAGCATTGCAAACTGACATCAAACACTGTTTTGGAACAACAGTTAATTTGAAATATCGTTTAGTGTTTGATTTGAAGTTTGAGATTAGCAGAATATGGACTTACTGATCTAGAGTATATTTCTAATCTATGCCTGTCTATCTCACTTCATTTGATGCTCAGCTTAGATTCACTATTTTTGTTGTTATCTATATACATGCAATACAATATGTAGTAGACTCACCGCCCATCATCGGCATTCCACCCATACCACCTCCCATCATCGGCATCATAGGCATACCACCGCCGCCACCCCCCGCCGCCGCCGCCGCCACCTGTAATATTACACAATTAATAATTAGGCGTTGTGTTTCGAACCACATCAGAACAACGCTAGTGGTGTCCCCTTAGATTAAGCATATTTTATTTGGATCAAATACATATATACATATATAAACACAATTTATTGTGTTTATATATGTATATATGTATTTGATCCGAATAAAATATGTTTAAACTAAGGGGACTAAGTGGTGTCCCCTTAGGAACGGCACTAGAATCCACATGGCCTCCCCTCTATTCGCTCATGGCGAAGTATTATTTCAGGAATGAGGAATCGACAGTGGCTAGTCTAAAGTTGCAAGAACTTATTTTGTAATGAAGCTAAATTAAATGTGTATACACTAATAATGGGACTACGTGGTTACGGTCGATGACTTCAAATCACTTGCCCCTCACCGCTACTGGGGGTGTCGAACTATTTCAGGTGAGGAAGCTGTCCAGCGTTCTGGATTGTAGCGGCGGGTATGTCTGGGGTGCTACGAACTGGGGTGTAGCGGCGGACACATCTGGGGTGCTGCGGACTGGAGTGTAGCGCGGACACATCTGGAGTGCTGTGGACTGGAGTGTAGCGGCGGACACATCTGGAGTGCTGCGGACTGGATTGTAGCGCGGACACATCTGGGGTGCTCGAACTGGGGTGTAGCGGCGGACACATCTGGGGTGCTGCGAACTGGAGTGTAGCGCGGACACATCTGGGGTGCTGCGAACGGGGGTGTAGTGGCGGACACATATGGGGTGCTGCGAACTGGAATGTAGCGTGGACACATCTGGAGTGCTGGGAACTGGAGTGTAGCGGCGGACACATCTGGGGTGCTGGGAACTGGAGTGTAGCGGCGGACACATCTGGGGTGCTGCGAAGTGGGGTGTAGCGGCGGACACATCTGGGGTGCTGGGAACTGGAGTGTAGCGGCGGACACATCTGTGGTGCTGCGGACTGGATTGTTGCGGCGGACACAGCTGTGGTGCTGCGGACTGGAATGTAGCGGATGATACATCTGGAGTGCATCGGACTGGAATGTTGCGGCGGACACAGTTGTGGTGCTGCGAACTGGAGTGTAGCGGATGATATATCCGGAGTGCTGCGAACTGGAGTGTAGCGGCGGTCACTTATGGAGTGCTGCGAACTGGAGTGTAGCGGCGGACACATATGGAGTGCTGCGAACTGGAGTGTAGCGGCGGACACTTATGGAGTGCTGCGAACTGGAGTGTAGCGGATGACGTATCCGGAGTGCTGCGAACTGGAGTGTAGCGGATGACGTATCCGGAGTGCTGCGAACTGGAGTGTAGCGGATGACGTATCCGGAGTGTTGCGAACTGGAGTGTAGCGGCGGACACATTAGGGGTTGCTGCATGTTGTGACAGGTATATCATGACATAGTACTTCCTGTCACTATCATTTGCAAGCCATTAAACATTCACCGGTGCTCTAGGTGGACACGGGGGGATGCTACTCTAACATATATGACTATTTGGTATGTGTAGATACATATACAAATTACAATAATATAGCATGAATAAAATAGCTATGTTACCTTTGTAGGCAGAGCCTAGCGCCAGAAGGGCAGAGATCATAGTGACGAGAATCGGATTCATGCTGATAATATCTGAAATGGATAAAATGTACATAATGTCATAAATAATTTAAAATGGCATGTGTCATGTTGAAATGTAAGCTATTAGTGCGTGTATGATTTACGTTTATTTATCGTTGCTAGCGGTTGAACATATGAGAGACGCCTTCTGATTTTAGATGTTGACGGTTAGTGCATGTACATATGAGAGACGTCTCCTGAAGATAGTAATCATTTTAGATTTTGGAGGATAGTGCAAGGATACAAACAGAGACCCATTCTAGAGTACCCTCTGGTTCTTTTATATGCACAGTGTAAAGCACCGACATGAGACCTCGACTTTAGTCTCATCCGAAGTACTATTATATGAGTCATGCTAATATGGCATAGCGGGGGATTGAACGTGCGACCCCTTAGCGTGATAACCACTTGACCACTGCTCCGCTATTCTTATTGTGTGCGCCTTACACCTTAGTGTATATTAAGTTTTTTGTTCAGTTGTAAGCGTGTCTTAGTCATTAACATTTTGATTTAACCATATTTGATTGCAAATCAATAGTACATATGTCATACACATACAGATACAATACATAGCATGCACAAATAAATGGTTTGGGCCACAAGAGACGCACTGTCGAGTCGTGCTTAAACCGACACTACATAAGTGAAAAAGCAAATTTCTACAGAATAGAATATCCTATTACGTTGTATACCCTCCCCCAATATTTGTAACAGAATTATTTCAACTAATAAACAAGCGTCGTATACGACGTTTTTTGACATAACAAAATAATAAAAATACGGTCAACATCCATGCGTAATACAATGCATGTATCTTGATTAACAACATCCATGCGTAATACAATGCATGTATCTTGATTAACAACGTCCATGCGTAATACAATGCATGTATCTTGATTAACAACATCCATGCGTAATACAATGCATGTATCTTGATTAACAACATACATGCGTAATACAATGCATGTATCTTGATTAACAACATCCATGCGTAATACAATGCATGTATCTTGATCAACAACATCCATGCGTAATACAATGCATGTATCTTGATTAACAACATCCATGCGTAATACAATGCATGTATCTTGATTAACAACATCCATGCGTAATACAATGCATGTATCCTGATTAACAACATCCATGCGTAATACAATGCATGTATCCTGATTAACAACATCCATGCGTAATACAATGCATGTATCCTGATTAACAACATTTATGGTGCAGATTTACAGCTATATCTCACATTTGTGCCTACGCATATTTATTTTTTAGACTGATCAGATTTAAACCATCTCTAAGCTATAGTATCACGCGTTTAGTATAGACTCCAAATCAATTCAGGTGCGTGGTCGGCTGACCGTTATATGAAAAAATTAGGTGTGTATATACATAATGCTTTTGCAAAACGAAATGAAAAATCTGTATGCAGCAAATAATGGCATGTAATATTCCAGGTACTTTCAGCTAACGCCCTAGAAATGTAAGTTGTATTACTTAACGTGTTAAATAGTTAGCACACCATCCGAATCTTAAACTTTAGGGAGCGTGGATGCTAAATGGCTAACTTACATATTGAATTACACATTAGGAAACCATTTGTTGGTCTTTCTGTTTCGTTTCATTTAAGGTCAACATCATATTGGTTTCATTTAAAAAAGTATATTTATTATTAGTTATAGTGAAAATTTAAATAGCAAATGAACAGCTAAACAATATAAATAACCTGGAACATTATAACATTATAATATTATAGTAAATGCTACAATATAGCAATATTTAAAATGTGAGTAATTACTGTAAATGTATGCATACTATATGTAAAATATGATCATGAATACGTATAACCTTCTCCAAATTTGAACAACTCTATATTTCTTTATGTTTGATATATATGTACATTGTACAAGTATTTATATAATTTATGCTATTATCACTGTTTGCCATAAAGTATGCATGTATATGTCCTCATGGGCTTTTGAGCCTATTGGAATTCAGAAATAAAATATCATCATATGAAATCGTACTTTCACTTTTGAGACTTAGCAGACCGCACACACACTGTTTATTGATTGAGCGTTAGTGTTCGAATTAGTTCGGAAGAATAACAATGCTATCTATATGTACAATGTGTATGTTGTGCTTTTTGTGATGTAATGTCGCTTTAACTTTATTCGAAATAATTTAATTCAGAATTTCATATAAAACATAATGATCTGGAATGTGTCTGTTGATCACACAGAAGTTGGTCACTGTAAAATACATGTATTTTTTATAGTATAAACTATATTCATTTTGTTTTACAACGATTGCGAAACAAGCTTTAACAGCTTATATTAATCGCTCGCATTGGCATATATTAAAGCGTATATGTGGTCATTTGTATAAGAGGAAACCGGGTACCAGGAGAAACACCACATGTCACCGTACCATCTCACATACTTTCCGGTGCGATGGTCGAACCCGGGTTGCATTGGTGAGAAGCGAGAGTGCTTATGCAAATTGTAGTAACACTCTTACCGCATGTGTATCTGCTCATGAATAAGCTGTGCATTAACTAGTCAACAGAATTGCATTTTAGCTAGGAACCCATACGGATCAGGTATATATACTAAGCTAACGCAATACTAACGTTTAAACAGACGGACGGACGGAGACAGACAGCAAATCCAGGGATCACAGGTTCTATCCCCCGTCCCTAATACAATTATATAAATACAGTATTTCAGATGGGACAATAAACCGAGGACATGCTAAACACCGGGCATGTATCGGTGCTATACACCGGGCATGTATCGGTGTATACACCGGGTATGCAAAAGAACAAGAAATGCTTCTGGAATTGGTGGGTCTTCTGTATATTGCACTATCCTCCAAAATATAAAATGACGTATGTACTTCTGGAGGCGATGCCCCGATTAACCAGAGGGCTTCGATTTATATATAAACGTATCCAACACAAGAGTGAGAGAAAAAACAAGCACATCTCCCCCGGCTCACCCAGTTTACCGTTACAAATATCTAACAGTTTTTCTCCAGATTTATTCAAGTGTTTTTTGCACTTAAAATGTTTTTAGTCCATAATTTATTTGCAAATTTCCATGTGCCACAAACAGGTAAATAGATCATTCTTGGAACAGCGTAAACTGTAAGACACGCCTTTCCTCGCGACGAAGCCTAACAGTGTAAATGCGCATGCCCGTAAGTGTGCGAGTGCGCATGCCAGCTGCATATCATTAGTTTTGAACCCTCATACGAATATGTATACCACCAGGGCACATACGTTCATCGAAGGAAATGCAATAGCGATGTAAATGCTACTGAGACACGAGGCTACTACGAGAGCCGAACTAACTAAGACTATCCCTGTTAAAATAAGATTATATACATTTTTCAAGAATGTTCAAGCACATTAAAAATGCTTAAACAAGTTTGAGTTGTTTACTGAAACATTCGGGTAATACCGTTTACTGAAACATTCGGGTAATACCGTTTACTGAAACATTCGGGTAATACTGTTTACTGAAACATTCGGGTAATACCGTTTACTGAAACATTCGGGTAATACTGTTTACTGAAACATTCGGGTAATACTGTTTACTGAAACATTCGGGTAATACTGTTTACTGAAACATTCGGGTAAATACCGTTTACTGAAACATTCGGGTAATACTGTTTACTGAAACATTCGGGTAATACTGTTTACTGAAACATTCGGGTAATACTGTTTACTGAAACATTCGGGTAATACGTTTACTGAAACATTCGGGTAATACTGTTTACTGAAACATTCGGGTAATACTGTTTACTGAAACATTCGGGTAATACCGTTTACTGAAACATTCGGGTAATACTGTTTACTGAAACATTCGGGTAATACTGTTTACTGAAACATTCGGGTAATACTGTTTACTGAAACATTCGGGTAATACTGTTTACTGAAACATTCGGGTAATACTGTTTACTGAAACATTCGGGTAACTGTTTACTGAACAATTGCATGATAACAATCTGTTTAGAAATTGTGGCAGTCGATTTTTACAGGGACATGAGTTTTAGTAAAATGTTCACAACGTGGATTCCAATCCAAATGCTATCGTCATTGCCATACCAACCGGTTTATTCAACTAACTTTTCTTTATATTAATATCTTCTTCTTCTTTTCGTGCTTCGATTTGATATGTTATGTTCTTGAACTTTCTTTGAATATTCATTTAAATGTTAATCATTTTATATTAACATCATAAGCTAAATACTCACTAATACTGTCAATTGTGAGTCACCTAATAATTTGAAATTGTTTAGCATATATCTTGAATATGTTTCGCGTATCTTCAATATTAACTAAATGTATATCATGTTGCTGTCTATTGTATAACAACTAATTTGATAGGTAGGGAGAAGAACTACACACGTTTTCTTTCGTTCTAATCCCTTTCAATCTATTTCTGTTAATATATATGCAAACTGTTTATTTTGTTGAATACATGTTTAAACTAATTAAACTAAGTGCTTGAACCAGAACTGGAACTATTCACTTCCACAGCAACTCAGTGACTACGTTTCCGAGGCAACTCAGTGGCTGCGTTTGCTTCAATAAATAAGAATAATATATACTTACATTGAAAGACGTATGGAAGTGTGATGAGGTCCGTATATCCAGGAAGCCTGCTAACTCTCACAGCTCTCAACTGTTATATAAGCGGACACAGGAAACATTGTCACGTGGGTCGGTAGCCAGCGCATGATCATGGCGACCGGAAACGGTTGTATCATTATGTGGGTTGGTAAAGAAATAGTGCAAACGAGATCATGGTTGTGTGTATGCTTCAAACTCAATTTGAATGCTTTACATGCTTACTTGGCGATATGCAACATTATATCCATGAAATGTTTTATTGTGATATGCAAACTACTGATAAACAATATGGATGGACTATTAGCTTAAGCGTAACAACTAGTACCACACAGCTTGAATAATGCTCAGTATGTTCCGAGAATACACGATGACAAAACAAACTAACGCTGGTACAGCTGTAAAGTGTTCGTTTGTTTATTTATATTGTCACCCATATGGCTAGTTATTTCTGACTTATGAGACACATCTTATGAACATCAGTAGTTCCAGTTTATTATCGCTACATGCCAGGCACCAGGCTGATAAGCAATCAGCAAAGCAACCAGCCACATCAGAATGTACCCATGAATAGGTTAGAACCTTCTACCTCCCGCTCCGTAGGATGAAGCTTTACCATTTCATATGTCTCGTACGTGGAGCAATGCCATTAATCCATAAATGTTGCCCACTTTTGTATAGTTCAGTCTTAAACTGTTGCACATGCTTAGCACTTGCTGTGTATTCTGATAACTCATTCCATTGTTAACTACTCGCCGGTTTGTGAAAGAGTTTAACACGTGTTAGTACGAGGCTTGTGAAGCTTCAGAGAATATACTCACCCTGGGTGTTGGAAATCTCAAATAACTGAGCACAGTCTAACTGGACTCAGTTTATTTTTTAAATAATATTTTATTGCATTTTCATACATTACAATTATACACACAATGAAATACGTAGAAAAACAATATGATATTTGGAATATGGATTTATTATTATAGCTGTATACTAGTTAATCTGGGGGTGGGGGTGGGGGGGAGCAAATGGGTTGGGCTACAAGTTATGACAGCACTATTTACAGCCCTTCCCACTCAATCTATATCATCAACATGATGTATAATCTTGAAGAGGTTTATAGGATTACATTTGAGTGTGCTACTATAAAATACAAGAGTCTGCATAACTTACACACGAGATTTATGATTACTAAATGTATGTATGCATCCCATGCTACTCAGTACAGCAGATAGTCTTCATCGCCAATGTCGATTCAACAAAGCACGAAAACATTAGAAGTCAATTATTAATCTTAATATATTATATATAAAAAAATCAATATATTTAAATTCACCCGCATATTATACTAAAAACTAATTTTTGACCGGCCCTTCACCAGAAATAAAATAGTAATGCATTTAAGAATGGAGTAACATATGAAGAACAGTATCCGCCTGGTATGGTGACACTATATTACCTACATGATCAAAGGAAAGTGGACGTGTGAAGCGTGTCTCGGCCATCTCGTAAAACACTGAAAGACAAGAGGAAAACTTGTCAAAGCTCGTGTAAGTTGTCGCTAAACTAGATGCATAAATGTTGATAAACCTTAGACAGGGTTAAACAAGCGTTTGTTTAAATTTAATTGCCTTGTGATCTTAATGTTTTCGTAAGATGTTTTCTTAATGCAGTGAAGTTTACGTGTTGCCGAATGTTTTGATGGACACTTACAGATGTACAACAACATCGGCGTAAGGATTCTGAAAACTAGTTAGAACTGCATCCTCATTGCATATTAATCGCCCTTCCTATATCACAACTTTCGTAGCCAATTAAGAGTTGGCAGGCATATAGAAATTCATTTATTAATATTACTAATAATTCTGACTGACTGGACCTAATGACGTCATAAGGTATTATAAGGTACCGTCTCCGTGTCCTAGTGATTAAGGCATCCGCCTACGGGACGGGAGGTCGAAGGTTCGAATCTCGTCAGGGGTTCGTTCTAATATGGTCGGTTGGTGAGCCGCCAGCTAGTTAAATAATAGTTACCGATTGCCTACCAGCCTGGCGCCTGGCATACAAGCATAGGATTCGGGAAGCACTGATATTCATAAAAAAGAGGTGTCTCATAAGTCAGAAATGGCTGGCCCTTTAAATAGGGGTGACACTATAATAAACAAACACTTTACTTTACTTTATATAAGCCAGTTCATTTGTAAGTACGAGAGACGTGACGGGAATGACGTCACTGGTATCGAAACCGAAGTCGTTCGGATGGAGTCCGGGTCTACCTATATAGCTATATAATTCTTGAGATCCATGTGCACTCGCCCTCTATGATTGGTCGATGATTTTACTCTTGTAATTCTAGAAAAATGGTCTAACAATCTGCATTTTAATCCATTGAAATATATCGAAACGAGCCATACACTGGCTATGTTCTTCTCTGATACCCACCCGTGTGTGAAAGATTGCTCGGATGTAACCGGGGTCTTCTTCCAACAATAATAGCTGCATAGTCGCCATATTACAGAAGCTGTTTGTGCAGATTGCCACACACACACATACAAGAAAATAAACCAAACACACTATTACGATGATAGCAGATACTATAAATCCGTGGACGTCTACAATGCTACCGAATTGACAAGAACAGACCGGAAATCCATGGCTGACTTGTTTGAAGACGTTTGGTTCCACATGACTGTAGTAAGCCGGGAAGAAGTTATGCTAGCGGAAGTTATTTAATTACATTGGTCTCTAGTCGATTCATGTGAACGCATACATTAACTTATATATTATCTTCATCGTAATCGGGATAAGCTAGACGTTACATGCCAGCGATATTTAAATGTACTCGATCAGTGTACACTAGTCTAATTATATATATAGTTTTAGAAATTAAATATCAACACTTATTTATCGACCGAGACAGTCTGAAAGAACTCGCATGTCTTTTTTGTGATACGATACAATGACCTTTTCTGCGTTGGTGAGCTGCTACAGTTGCGCGGTGTGACTTCCTTCCGGTGTCGATATGGTCATTCGCTTCAAAGGGACACGGTGGTCGAAGGCATTTACAGTTATGAGGGCATATGAGCTCGAGTTTCACCTAAGGCATATTCCACTGCGCTATGTTTAGTACTCAGTACATAAACAGCGTACCAAAAGCACACGGACTTCTGATCTTTGAGCTTATTGGCAGGTTGGCGACAGACAAAGTGAAAGAGTATTACGTGTCGACATAGCTGGCAATATAAAAGCATACGTCTAGTGCTGTGGGTTACAGACGTAACTGTAGTCTAGTGGTTAACACGTTGGACTTGTAATCCAGAGATCGCAGATTCGATCCCCCGTCTGACCCTAATTAACATTCTTTTATATATGTAACCCATGTCATATTTATGTTAAAGGGAACTAATTATTGATATTTAGTACATGTACATTATAATGTTTCTAAACCCTGCTGCAAGCGTACCACCCAATAGTTTCCCTATATGGCCTAATAAAATCACTGGTCTGAATCATATCATAATTATATAGCCTGGTCCCATACTATGTCTGTGTATAATATATACTAGTCTTCACTACTATTGTGTATAAAGTATTATGGGTGAGTGATTGTGAGTGACACTCAGGTCAGATGTGTGAATGAGTGAACTAACTCAACTAATTAGGTGCACTTTCCAACTAACTTGTTCAAGACCCTTATCCCACACTCTATCTCTACTAGTCAAACGGATACGTTGCAAAGCTATCCTGTTTACGTTAATATATACTATACTAGTAACTTTATACATGTATATAATATATGTATCAGCTGATAGCCGGACTCTGGTAATGTAATGTTTTATCTTTGATATTTTACATTGTAAAATATTTATTTGAACTGCTGGAATTGGAATTGTGTATTTACTATTTTGTATTGTGAAATTAAGTATAATGATTTGTACATACTAATATTATGTATATATTGTATTTTACAGGCTCTTTATATCCATATATACGAAAATACGGAAACAACCAGAGTTTGTCATTTCTATAAACTCCCCGGTCTACATATGGGACTTTAAACCGATGTCTCGCGTCGGTGCTTTACACTGTGCACATAAAAGAAAAGGAGACTCTGGAATGTGTCTATATCTGTATCATTGCACTATCCTCCAAAAATGACTAATCTCTTCAGGAGACGTCGCTCATATGGGCAATCGGTAGCGACGATAAATGTACGTTAACACACGGTGGGATTGCATGCCTGTTATGTTCATGAATATGGGGAAACAGTGAAGGACATAGAAAACTCCTCCTTCATGTTAAACACGTGTCAACATCTACGGACGGATGAAGGCAGTTGGGTAGCATTCGATGCCCATATAGTATTCCTTTAACCTCACATTCTTCTGCAGTATGCCGATTAGGGTTGATTGTAGATAGAGTTTCCAAAAGCAATAACAATGTACTCAATGATGAAAACTCTTGTACAGAATTATTTGAATGAACATTGTTTTCAATTAATACCTGGCAATAACGTTACTCCAGATTTGACATTGAGATAATTTGTATGTGTTAAAGTTTGATATCTATATACTAAGGCCTAGATGAGATATGTACAAGAGATTCTTAGAATACACTGGACCAAAGATATGGACTAGTTTACCAATTGAAATCAAGATGCCCAATTTCATGTATGGATATAACATTTTAATGCTGCTATATATACTGACACCAAAACGAAACACAAACACACAAACTGTGCACATACCTGAGCGGTAAAATCCTTTCAAAAAATAATATAGGCAGATTTGGTATCAAGCTGTGTGAACTATTGGGTAAATTAATTTCTTCATTCATGATACTAAAATCCATAATTTTAAAATTATCTATAATATATCTATAAAATAGAGTTTGTGTGTTTTACGTTTATTTAGCGTCGCTACCGGTTGCCCATATGAGCGACGCCTCCTGAAGAGATTAGTCAGTTTAGATGTTTGGAGAATAGTGCAATGATACAGGCAGAGACCCGTTCATTTTAGATTTTGGAGGATAGTGCAATGATACAGACAGAGACCCATTCCAGAGTCTCCTCTGGTTCTTTTGCGTGCACGGTACGGTGTACAGCACCGACACGAGACCTCGGTTTAATGTCCCATCTGAAAGACTGTTAATTTTATTAGGGTCAGACGGGGGATCGAACCTACGATCCCTGGATTACCAGTCCAGCGTGTTACTACAGATCCGTCTGTAAAATTTGTAGAGAAAATTAACGCTCAATATAAAAGTGCACAATTTGCTAGGGTGTCAGTATTATTATAAACATCATTATAATTTAATATGCTTATGTCGGTTTGTATTAGATCTATTACCTGATTGATTGATTGATTGATATATTGATTGATTGATTGGTTGATTGATTGATTGAGTTATGCTGATGTTTAAGGAATATTGGACAACATTTACATGCATATTGAATTTAGTAACTATGTACTTTGGTTATAATTATTGTGTACATTTATACGAGAATGTTAATTTTTAGAGGGCCTTAAGGGGGATTCGTTCAGAATTAATTAGGTCACCCTATAACAATAAAGAAAACGATCCATAGGTCAACCTCTACAAATAAAGAAATCAATCCATACCTATCTATATATTTATTTCAGTATCTCAAGACATGTAAATAAATACAATATTAGAAATCTGATGTCAAGAAAAAATGTGTGTACATTAAAATGTAATTTATATGACTTATAAGCATCACAAAACAGAATGAAAACAGATCAAACTTTTAAAACATTATGGTATATTAAAGGATACGTATATATGTACTATTAATTTCACACAGGGCTATGGACAATCCATTATCTCAATTATATGACGTGCTTTGTTTCCAAATATTGGATTGCAAATTCCAATAAAAACTACAAGACACAACAGGCATATATTTTGAAACGTAAAATTCGATACACGTCTCATGAAAATAAAGTGTCGATGTAGTGGGAAATCAGCACTGCACAGATAGGCTAGGCAACACGTGTGCTTTCATCTTGTTTTACTGATTGTCTGTGATATTCCAATACTTTTCCCCCATTTTATCTAATATACCCGTATGTGCTGCCTTCGTGTCAAAGGATTGTATTAATCATAGGTTAATTTGTACCACTCTGCAAGAGGTCATTATATAAAATGTAATTATTTTAGCAACATTATTAATACAGTACTTTTGTTTTATCATTTATAATATATTCTAGCAATGTTCATTCTCTATACCGTACATTTCATCATCATCATTATTATAATAATACATGTAAATCTATTTACCATTGTAAGTATATATATATATGCATAATGCATGCATGTTAAATCTATTGTATTACGTGACCAATATATAATTATATGTGTGTGTGTGTGTGTGTGTATGTTTATGACGATGCGCCATGTACAAGTCTTTATTGTCTGTTATATAAGTATATATGTTGTCCTCTCTACATCCGGCTTAAAAAGCGTTTTACAAGGACAACAAAAATCATCCGGCCAATTCATTTTCCATAAGACCGCAATATACATAACTAGTTCCCTATTAGGAACAACCAACATATAATTTGTAAGATAAGTGTTATTTATTAAGACCATTTTTTAAGATGTACATATTCTGATTATCTGAATGTTTCAAAGATGATTAAGACTTGACAATTCAGCTAGCAGTATGTAACTGGATATGAGTCTACACTTGTAGCAGGAGTGCCACACCTCCTAGAGTCCACTTGCTTGGCTTCTCCTTAGACTTCAAGTTGAAGGTCCAGACGTAGGTCGGTCCTCTCGTCTTCGTCTTGTACACTGGACATTCGTAGATGTTTCTCGTGTCCTGTCTGTCTACTGGGATGGCCTTTAGGAAAACGATGGGCAATGCCGGTGCGAGTTCCTTCAGTCTCGCTTCATTGATCATACCAGTCTGCATGTCCCACCGAGCTCCTTCCATATACAGACCATGAATATAGGCACCTTCACGTGGCGGTCCCGCCATATCCTCACGCGACTTCTTAGTGACGTCACATTGAAGACACATACGATCAAGGGGCCATTCATTCTTTCGCGCCATTTGCTGCATAATAGCAGTCAGGAAGGACTGAGGGTTGAAGAACCCTCCCAACCATACGGCGGCGGGCAACTGGAAATCCGCGGTCCAGGTTTCCAATTCCTTAATACGTTGAAGAAGGTCCGGATACCATGGACCTAGCTTGTGAAGAGATGGATATGCCTTCTTTGACCACCCGGCTGGCACACTGTCCAAGTAAAGTGAGTTACCAAGGTCCTCCATATCAGCCGTGATGGTCAGTTCACCCTGTGAAATAATAAGTGTAAGTCTTAAACAACGGATGCTGACATACATTTAATGTCATACCGAATTTCCGTCCGTTTTATTTAATTTATATAAATTTAATTTTAGCTCGATTGCGAAACAAGTTCTTACAACTTATATTACTGACTATCGATACCTCATTCCCGATGGAATCCATCGCCACGAGGGAGAGAAAAGAGGACTGTGGAATTTATATGCATTGCCTAAAGACACAATCGTAATAGCTCCAGCGGGGCTCGAACTCCGGGCATTTCGCACCTGAGGCGAACGAGCTACCACTGCGCTATCACGAATTCCACATGACTTCCGTATTATATGTATAAACGATAACGGTACTGAGGTCGCGGTGGTGCAATTGATACGGTGTCAGCCTTGCAACTGCAATGTTAGGGCACGTATGTAGTGTCATTGAGCAAGGCACCTCACAGACATTTCTTAGTACTGGTTAACCGTTTATGTCGGTAAGCCTGCCTAAGAAAATATGTCTAGGTCCACGCAAGGGGTTTGAAATTAATAGAACATACATACACACGCCCCAAGGGAATGTAAAATAGATCTCCATATGTTTCTGAAACAAATGAGTACCTTCAATCCTAGGTCGAGTTCCTTCAGGGAACGCCTGATTTCGGCAGTCAAACCATTCATTCTCTCGCATTCTTGGAAGGCCACAACAACATAAGGAGTTCGATCTTCAGGCAAAACTTTACCCATCACCTCGAACATATTGAACTCCTCTGGAAGTTTCTCCATAATTTCGTCCAAGATTACCTTAATCTGCATGAGAAAAGTACGAGCATGTTATAGTTCGATAGGTCGATAAGTTGATATTACGATTAAAAAATGGCAGAGAGAGATAATTTCAAGATTAAAAAAAGATGACAAATAAGATATAGATGATAGGTATTATTAGAACTACTTTCTTTAGAACTACATTCTGTATGCAATACGTTTGTGTTTTTTTAAAGTATGTAGGTGACGAAGGCCTCCACACAACATTTAAGCAGAACATCTGTGTTATATACCCCCAACACACAGCATATGTTGATTTTATTCCTTTTATTAACGTTGCATATCCTGAACATTTCAAGACAGTAAACGACCATACATGGTATAACAGTTGTGTTGAACCTGTATTTACGTCGTTTCGTTGAAATTAAATGGAAAGGCGACGTTACTAATGCGGAATTATTGACAACGGTATGGAAACGGTTGCGATTTGTGACTTTAGCCGATCAGCAACGCCTCATGGTTTACTGGACTATACCGGGATGGAAAATCACATTTCCCACACATGTTTAGAGCTTGGCAGTTTAGAAACTACGCTAACATCATCATGTTCAGTTCCTGTACAACAACACGTGACATTAATTTTACCAAGAGGTTTTAGCAAATATATACGTATACCTTCTCTTCGCGACTGATTCCACCACCAGCGCCACCACCGGAGTCACGTGGTTGCATTTCAAATACGATACGGAACAGGCTCTCCGAGATGTTTGTCAGGAACTCGATCTCAGCATTGGGATGTAGACCGTACAGATAGGGTGTCTCTTGAGGCAAGCACTCCTCCACATAGTTGTGATATCCCTTATAGTCCATATTTGGTGGAACAGGGAAGCCCGGAGCAAGGTAGAGTTCACTTTCCAACTGATTGCAATGAATGCAAAACGTTAGCCACATGATAGATAGAAAGTTTATTTCAACATTCAGTATTCCAGAGGCCCATGTGTAAATGCAACAAACATAGATATAATACAATGACGCAACAAGATGATGATGAAATGAACAAAAGGCATATAATAAGCATTCAATCCAAAAATAAGGTCATTAATATTTGTAATCATTATCATTTAGAGAATCCTGTCGAAAAGCGTACATTTGAAGATCCATACAACACCCAACATATGCATGCTTCTGACAATACAAATACACGTTTTGTAAGGAAAAACTCTCTCTCCTCTCTCGCCTCTCTCCCCCCTCTCTCCCTCCCCCTATCTCTGTCTCTCTCTGTCTCTCTGTCTCTCTGTCTCTCTGTCTCTCTGTCTCTCTGTCTCTTTGTCTGTCTCTTTGTCTGTCTCTCTGTCTGTCTCTCTCTGTCTCTCTGCCTGTCTCTCTCTCTGTCTCTGTCTCTCTCTCTCTCTCTCTTTCTCTCGCCCCCCTCTCTCCCTCTTTGTGATTTGTTTCTTTATTTATTTAGAGTCTAGCGTAGGAAATGAATTGTTTCAGAAAACGGACAAATATCCGGTGTATTACACATAACATAGTCCGTTTAGTTTTGCCGTTTGGTTTTGCTCGTACACGAGAAAGAACGTCGTAAGCGGCCGTGCAGACTTGTGTTACGAGGTCCAACATACTTGGTATCAACTAACATTGTATCACTGTTCCATTTTATATGTTAGTCGTCATCATATTTAGCTTATGATTTACCTACAGAACAACACAAACAATTTACTTATATTAATCAATCTTCATCCGTCTGTCAGTATGGGGAATTCATTGGCTCAGCGACTAAGCATACATATTAGAATGACAACGTTAAGTTTAAATCTCAATCGAAGGTCGAAACAACACAAACAATATACTTATATTAATCATTCTTCATCCATGTACTTGTATGCTATTAAATGTACATGTACTTATATATATTCGAGAGCTGTTCTTGTAACCAATAATTGACAATCCCCAAAAGGGGCAGTGCCCATTAATACACACATAAACACGCATTTGTCCTGTATAGCACTGTCCGATTTAGAAACAAATATGTATTATATCATAGCCCACATTTTTACATAGTAAAATGACAATACACGGGGGATCTGTTCTCCCATTTATTTTTATTATATAGAGTACGATTACAAGTCACGTGATAATTGCTATTCAAAAATGACATATTTATTGATAATATACGTGTCTACCATTTGCAGTTAATTATTAACTTTTTATTAGTTTTCGTGGAAATAATAATATAACATAACGCACAGTTCTGATGTGATGTTACATTTAAAAGATCAACTTTCAGAGTTCGTAACATGGACTAGATGTACTCAGACACAACCTGTGGGACACTCTTCAATCATATATAAATAATAAATTATCCAATTCGCCAAACGTAAAGCAATCAGTCTAAATCAATAATCGCTTAGGATATACAAATTTATTTTAAGGGGATTGGTTTAAACATATTAATTTGACATTATATATCATAATTTACTACAAATAAGTATGTACACAGTAAATACAACTGGATTGAAATGAAAGCTTAAAGCTTATTTAATTTCTCTCCACTTTTACAATATTAGCTAAATCGCTCTCGATACCTCATTCGCTTTGGAATGCATCGACATTACAGAGACAAGAGGCAATGTGGAACTTAAATGCATTGCCTGATGGCACAAGCGGAATGGGTACAACTGGGAGCGAACATGGGTCCTCTCATACATGAAGCGAGAGCACTATAACGATTTATAAATATACATGTATGTTATTGCAGAAATCAGTACCGTAGTCATAGGCAAATTTCAACCGAGGAAATCTAGGGGGTCGGGGGGCATGTTCCCCCTTAAAATGGTTGGGGTTTCCTGCGTTTTCTGATTTAATGAGTTTAGACGTATAATTATGTACTCTCTAGCAGTCAACATTTTATACAGCAAAAGTGATATATTTTGCATTTTATTTATTTAATTTGTCTTTTCATTGGAATGTTAACCTAGACAGCTGCCTTGGTGTGCCTTTGTGTGGCTACGGGCCTGGAAATGTATCACTATCTTATAACACACATCCCATTCCACTGGACAACTTATTATCAATCTCGATTGAAATAATCAGATTATATTAACGCATGCCGGTAAGAAGCAGGTGACCGTCAGCAAATCTTACAGGGATGATCCAGCAGCTATTCTATCAGTAAACTATTTACTAAGATACCTGTAATGTAAACGACCACAGCGTTTCATTCTAATTCTAAATATGATAATAATCTGTCACAGAAAACATAATGGAGAGTATGAAACATGTTTATTTAAGTGAACAACAATAAAGAGAACGTACCATGTCAGCGTGCATGTACACTTGTAAATATGTCTTACAAAGGTGCCTATCCCAATCATCGGTGATGTGTCCGCCGTACATAATCTCTCCAAACAAGTAACGCAAGTCCTCCCATGGAACCTGTAAATCATTAGCCAAATACGTGTACATAATCTCGCCAAACAAGTAGCGCAAATCCTCCCATGGAACCTGTAAATCATTAGCCAAATACGTGTACATAATCTTGCCAAACAAGTAACGCAAATACGTGTACATAATCTCTCCAAACAAGTAACGCAAATACGTGTACATAATCTCTCCAAACAAGTAACACAAATCCTCCCTTGGAACCTGTAAATCATTACGCAAATACGTGTACATAATCTCTCCAAACAAGTAACGCAAATCCTCCCATGGAACCTGTAAATCATTACGCAAATACGTGTACATAATCTCTCCAAACAAGTAACGCAAATCCTCCCATGGTACCTGTAAATCATTACGCAAATACGTGTACATAATCTCCCCAACCAAGTAACGCAAATCCTCCCATGGTACCTGTAAATCATTACGCAAATACGTGTACATAATCTCTCCAACCAAGTAACGCAAATCCTCCCATGGTACCTGTAAATCATTACGCAAATACGTGTACATAATCACTCCAAACAAGTAACGCAAATCCTCCCATGGTACCTGTAAATCATTACGCAAATACGTGTACATAATCTCTCCAAACATGTAACGCAAATCCTCCCTTGGAAACTGTAAATCATTACGCAAATACGTGTACTTTGATATATACTGACACCAAAGAGGTAACATTTATTTCATTTTAGAAATAAAAATATAGGCACATGTTGTGCCTATGCGCTTAACTATTGGGTAAATTAGTGAAATGTGTGAAAGATTATTTTCGTCTCTCATGATAGTAAAATCCATAATTCTAAGATTTGCAACGAAAAGCAACGGTCAATATATAAGCGCACAGTTTTATTTATGGTGTCAACAAATATCTAACGCAAAGAAAAGGAAAACTGGACAGAATAGAAGCACTGGTGATGTTGGTAGGTGGATTCTGCTATAAGCATGTACATGTAGTAGATCAGAGCGATATTACGAAATTATAAGAACATCATGCAAACGTGTTTTAATAGAGTTTTAAACATGTTAAATGCAGCATTTAGAACACACTGTTTGAAAAGATATTAGCTTATTAATAAATTCTATATCAATTGGAAATTGAGAAAATGTTAACCATGTGATTGACAACAGAAATGTTGGATAATATGAATTTGCCAGAAATTGTACCACACGACATTTTATACAAAGAGGATATTGTAGTGAACATATGAACACTACACGCTTCCAGCTGAATTTAATACTGTAGATTACGAGCTGAATATTAGGGAATGCATAGAGCTATAGTGACGCATGATGTTTTAGACAAGACGTTAATAGTCCACAAACGGGAATGATACAATTAATGATATCGCACCTTAGGGTTAGCCTTCAGGTAGATGTAGAGTACATAGACAGAGATGGAGAGATCACCAGTATTGATAGATACACCAATAAGATACAATTAATGATATCGCACATTAGGGTTAGCCTTCAGGTAGATGTAGAGTACATAGACAGAGATGGAGAGATCACCAGTATTGATAGAAACACCATTAAGATACAAATAATGATATCGCACATTAGGGTTAGCCTTCAGGTAGTTGTAGAGTACATAGACAGAGATAGAGAGATCACCAGCATTGATAGAAACACCAATAAGATACAATTAATGATATCGCACCTTAGGGTTAGCCTTCAGGTAGATGTAGAGTACATAGACAGAGATGGAGAGATCACCAGTATTGATAGATACACCAATAAGATACAATTAATGATATCGCACATTAGGGTTAGCCTTCAGGTAGATGTAGAGTACATAGACAGAGATGGAGAGATCACCAGTATTGATAGATACACCAATAAGATACAATTAATGATATCACACATTAGGGTTAGCCTTCAGGTAGATGTAGAGTACATAGACAGAGATAGAGAGATCACCAGTATTGATAGAAACACCAATAAGATACAATTAATGATATCGCACATTAGGGTTAGCCTTCAGGTAGTTGTAGAGTACATATACAGAGATAGAGAGATCACCAGTATTGATAGAAACACCAATAAGATACAAATAATGATATCGCACATTAGGGTTAGCCTTCAGGTAGTTGTAGAGTACATAGACAGAGATGGTGAGATCACCAGTATTGATAGAAACACCAATAAGATACAATTAATGATATCGCACATTAGGGTTAGCCTTCAGGTAGTTGTAGAGTACATAGACAGAGATGGAGAGATCACCAGTATTGAAAGATACACCAATAAGATACAATTAATGATATCACACCTTAGGGTTAGCCTTCAGGTAGATGTAGAGTACATAGACAGAAATATAGAGATCACCAGTATTGATCGATACACCAATAAGATACAAATAATGATATCGCACAGTAGGGTTAGCCTTCAGGTAGTTGTAGAGTACATAGACAGAGATAGAGAGATCACCAGTATTGATAGAAACACCAGTAAGATACAATTAATGATATCGCACATTAGGGTTAGCCTTCAGGTAGTTGTAGAGTACATAGACAGAGATGGTGAGATCACCAGTATTGATAGAAACACCAATAAGATACAATTAATGATATCGCACATTAGGGTTAGCCTTCAGGTAGTTGTAGAGTACATAGACAGAGAGATCACCAGTATTGATAGAAACACCAATAAGATACAATTAATGATATCGCACATTAGGATTAGCCTTCAGGTAGTTGTAGAGTACATAGACAGAGATAGAGAGATCACCAGTATTGATAGAAACACCAATAAGATACAATTAATGATATCGCACATTAGGGTTAGCCTTCATGTAGTTGTAGAGTACATAGACAGAGATAGAGAGATCACCAGTATTGATAGAAACACCAATAAGATACAATTAATGATATCGCACATTAGGGTTAGCCTTCAGGTAGTTGTAGAGTACATAGACAGAGATGGTGAGATCACCAGTATTGATAGAAACACCAATAAGATACAATTAATGATATCGCACAGTAGGGTTAGCCTTCAGGTAGTTGTAGAGTACATAGACAGAGAGATCACAAGTATTGATAGATACACCAATAAGATGCAATTAATGATATCGCACATTAGGGTTAGCCTTCAGGTAGTTGTAGAGTACATAGACAGAGATGGAGAGATCACCAGTATTGAAAGATACACCAATAAGATACAATTAATGATATCGCACCTTAGGGTTAGCCTTCAGGTAGATGTAGAGTACATAGACAGAGATATAGAGATCACCAGTATTGATCGATACACCAATAAGATACAATTAATGATATCGCACCTTAGGGTTAGCCTTCAGGTAGATGTAGAGTACATAGACAGAGATAGAGAGATCACCAGTATTGATCGATACACCAATAAGATACAATTAATGATATCGCACCTTAGGGTTAGCCTTCAGGTAGATGTAGAGTACATAGACAGAGATAGATAGATCACCAGTATTGATCGATACACCAATACGATACAATTAATGATATCGCACCTTAGGGTTAGCCTTCAGGTAGATGTAGAGTACATAGACAGAGATAGAGAGATCACCAGTATTGATCGATACCCCAATAAGATACAATTAATGATATCGCACCTTAGGGTTAGCCTTCAGGTAGATGTAGAGTACATAGACAGAGATAGAGAGATCACCAGTATTGATAGATACACCAATAAGATACAATTAATGATATCGCACCTTAGGGTTAGCCTTCAGGTAGATGTAGAGTACATAGAAAGAGATAGAGAGATCACCAGTATTGATATTGATCGATACACCAATAAGATACAATTAATGATATCGCACATTAGGGTTAGCCTTCAGGTAGTTGTAGAGTACATAGACAGAGATGGTGAGATCACCAGTATTGATAGAAACACCAATAAGATACAATTAATGATATCGCATATTAGGGTTAGCCTTCAGGTAGTTGTAGAGTACATAGACAGAGAGATCACCAGTATTGATAGAAACACCAATAAGATACAATTAATGATATCGCACATTAGGGTTAGCCTTCAGGTAGTTGTAGAGTACATAGACAGAGATGGAGAGATCACCAGTATTGAAAGATACACCAATAAGATACAATTAATGATATCGCACATTAGGATTAGCCTTCAGGTAGTTGTAGAGTACTTAGACAGAGATAGAGAGATCACCAGTATTGATAGAAACACCAATAAGATACAATTAATGATATCGCACATTAGGGTTAGCCTTAAGGTAGTTGTAGAGTACATAGACAGAGATAGAGAGATCACCAGTATTGATAGAAACACCAATAAGATACAATTAATGATATCGCACAGTAGGGTTAGCCTTCAGGTAGTTGTAGAGTACATAGACAGAGATATCACAAGTATTGATAGATACACCAATAAGATACAATTAATGATATCGCACATTAGGGTTAGCCTTCAGGTAGTTGTAGAGTACATAGACAGAGATGGAGAGATCACCAGTATTGAAAGATACACCAATAAGATACAATTAATGATATCGCACCTTAGGGTTAGCCTTCAGGTAGATGTAGAGTACATAGACAGAGATATAGAGATCACCAGTATTGATCGATACACCAATAAGATACAATTAATGATATCGCACCTTAGGGTTAGCCTTCAGGTATATGTAGAGTACATAGACAGAGATAGAGAGATCACCAGTATTGATAGATACACCAATAAGATACAATTAATGATATCGCACCTTAGGGTTAGCCTTCAGGTAGATGTAGAGTACATAGACAGAGATAGAGAGATCACCAGTATTGATATTGATCGATACACCAATAAGATACAATTAATGATATATTACCTTAGGGTTAGCCTTCAGGTAGTTGTAGAGTACATAGACAGAGAGATCACCAGTATTGATAGATACACCAATAAGATACAATTAATGATATATTACCTTAGGAATAGCCTTCAGGTAGTTGTAGAGTACAAAGACAGAGATGGAGAGATCACCAGTATTGATAGATACACCAATAAAATACAAATAATGATATCGCACATTAGGGTTAGCCTTCAGGTAGATGTAGAGTACATAGACAGATATTGTTTGATCACAAGTCTTGATACACATACCAATAATGAACAATTAATAATAGATCACCTTCGGGTTAACTTCCAGGTAGTTGTAGAGTACATTGACAGATATTGTTAGATCACAATAGTGTTGATACACATACCAATAATGAACAATTAATGATAGATCACCTTCGGGTTAGCTTCCAGGTAGTTGTAGAGCACATTGACAGAGATGGTGAGATCACCAGTGTTGAACGGATACACTCTGTTCCAGCCCTGGGCTCCAAACTTTCTCCTCTCACAGACCACGGCATGGAAATAACACAGCGAAAACAGAATAGACTTGAACTCTGTTTCTCTAGAACACATCTCCAGCGTTTCCTGTATAATGTTATAAAATATATATCGTATTCTGTTAGACATAACACATTACCTAAGAGTCCATTTACAGAGAGATCAGAGTCAAATAAAAGCAGTCGTGATAGCGCAGTGATAGCTCGTCAGATGCGTAAGTTACGGAGTTCGAGCCCCGATAGAGCCGTTACGAGTGTGTCCTTAGGCAAGGCATTTTATTCCACGTTGCCTCTTCTTCTTCGTGGCGATGGAATCCATCAGGAATGAGGTCTCGAGATTGATTAATGTAAGTTGTAAGAATTTGTTTCACAATCGAACTAAAATAAATTTGTGTAAACTAAATAAAAGCATACTTTTGAAACCGTGATTTGAAATTATTACTCGGACCGATTTAACATTCTACGCACGCCGCTAAAAGTGGACAGTGATCATTCCTACACATACAGTTTGGCTGAAATGAAGTAAATATACACTTACAGTTGGTAATATTTACATTGCATTTGCATTTCCTTCGATGAACGTATGTGCCCTGATTGCATGCAATTTCGTATGAGGGTTTCCAACTAATGATATGCAGCTCTGACATGCGCAGTCAATGTTACGGACATGCGCATTCGTCGCGTGAAAAGGCGTGTTTACAGTTTACTCTGTTCCAAGGATGATCTAATTACAAGGTCCCCGCCACACGGTAAATACCTTATAATTGGAAAGTGTGATATATTTTTTCTTTGTCACATTGAAAAGAATAAGTAATGTAAATATAAGTAATGAATCGCGGTTTAATAGTTTCCATCGGATGCCTTCGGCCTCCACACACTTTAAGAACGCCCAATGTAGTTCATACCCCGATGGAAACTATTAACCCGCTATTCATTCCTTAACACAACGTGTGTGGAATAATAGAATAATGTGACTCTGAACGTTGTGCAAATGGACTCTACATATGCATATATATAATATATAATTTGAATTTTTATTTATTTTGTATCCAACTATTTGTGTGAGCTAGTTGTGGTTGGTAGGAATAACACCATAATTATATAGAACTAATTTATATATACATATTACATGGTTTATCATGAGCATTATATGTAAAGTATTACTTATATTCCGTAGTTTCGCAGTAGAAAAAAAATAGTTTCACTATGTTATGTCGGCGGACTACTTCTTTACTATTTGATGCCGGATTTGTCCTGAAGCGAAGTCAACAGTGAATAATACTGACCTGTGTGAAGTTATCGAACGCCTTGCGTAGGTTAGCCATCATGCCAGATGGTGGTTCGTTAGTTATCTTGATCGAGGTCTGAAGGACACCTTGTGGTATAATGTGTGATTCTACCGTGCCTGCTGGTTCAGCACTGATAAACAGACGATACGCCTCGTGACTGCCAGTGGAATATTGGTCCACATTTTTCTCTAGTTTTGCCAACCATTTGGCCACAAGATGAACATTCTAAAATAAACGAATGAATTTGGTCAACTATTATTTATGAAATACTCTTCATTGCCGGTATTCTGAAGTCATTAGCCCCGCAAGTAGCTCTATCGAAATGTGGCGACAATAGCACACTATAAAGGTAAAATGATAGTGATATGATTCAAGAAAAGTGTTTTCGGTAAAATCTTCCAGTGTCGGAATTCCGAAGTTAGCAATCGTTTGTTCAAACATTAAATAGCTAAAATAACCGCAATTACAAGCTAAATATCAAATTAATAAGCAAATGATAAACTTCTTTGGATGAGTATCGGTTTTTTAAAGAATATTAACTATTACGCTTCCATACTGACATGCATATTTCCTTATACTAAACAGTCCTGCTTATTTTAAGTCATTCGCTAATCATATAAAAATGTTGTTTTACCTGCAGCACTACCCAGTGACCTTCCTTTGACCCCACCTCCATTTTCTTCTCAGCAACGACCTCTTGGCCTTGACCTAGGGAAACATTGTGGAAATTTCCATTGTCTGATGTGAATCCTAATTTTTGACCCAATTTCTCTACGTCGGTTAGAGGATCTACACCAGGGGACAAGATAAAGAAGATTGGAGTTGCAATTCCAGCCTCTTCGAAAGATTTTGCAAATTCAATAGGACGACCTTCGATGAACTTGGTACCCATCTTTTCTTCAATAAACAGTTTCAGAGCATATGTCATTCTATCAGGTCTGAGAGCTCGCATCATGCAGAGTTTCTGCAAGGTAGTCTTGTTCTTCCATTCCTGTGGAAATTTTTCCTTCTCTGGGCATTCACTTTCAACGAATTTCTTCCATCGCTTTGCTGACCCCTCAATATCACGATCAAGATTTCGGAAATCGTCCATGTTGGCTAAGGCCTTGATACCACCCCATCCCCAATTGTTAAGGAAGTCAACTGGTGATGTGACATTCATAACAATAGGGAAGCGCAAAAGGAAATCCAATTCTACAGAATTAATATCATTTGCCATAAGTAGAATCTGGAAGCACATCTGTGTGGTGAAGATGAGCTTGTCCTTCTCAAACAGGCCTCTGGCTGTGTACGTATACACCGAATACGTAATACAGTCAATTAAATTGAGGACACGCTGCTTTACATCTTCTGCAGGTTCTGACTTGTCGATGGCGTTCTCAAAGACAACACTGAATGCTTTCAATGAGAACTGGTACATTGGGTTGATCTTAAACAAGTCATTCAAAATGAAGTACAACAATGATGCACGGGCAGCTGCAGGCCTGTAATGTTCACGTGCTGTGTTAATTTCTACTTCAGTTTTCTTGGCTTCTTCAGCCTTCACCTCAATCTCAGCGGCTGTTCTCTTCGTGGTTTCTAGATTCTCAACAAGGGCATAATCTCCCAGGAAGTTTCCTTCAGCAGCTGACAGGCGTGCAAGTAAATTATCTTCCAGTTGTTTCAATGTGATAGTGAACTGGTTCTGCTGTTGAGTCAAGTCAGACTTGAGTTTTTCAAGATCAGGTCTTTCTTTGCTGACGACATCAGCCAGCAGCTGGTCTTCAAGACCATCTCTGGTTACAGTGAAGTTAATGAGTGTAGTCTGGGCCTGCATCTCCGGTTTGTAGTGTGGGTTAGCCAGTTTGGTATGGAGAATGAGACGGAAGTCTTTATGGTACTCGACCTCTTTATCACCCATCTTAATCGCACGTCCTTTTTTGATTGTGTTTCTTCCAACAAGATGGTCAAGTACCGGATCAATAGACTCACCCATGTTTTCGATCAACACAACATCACCATTGGCAACGGCTCTTTCGATAGCGTCAAGGTAGCCTTTCTGCCCAAGATGGATGATTTTCAAATCTGTACCATAGCGTGTCTTAATCCATTTAGCACCCTGTAGCTGCGGATCAATCATCAACGGCCAACGTTCACAGTTTGTCAATATGGTGGCATTCTCAGTGGACATTCTGTCACTTGGCAAACCTTCGTTATTCCAGGATGCAATCTGTGCATCATCTGTTAGCAATGTAAGTGGATCGAGGCCCTCAGACACAGGGATGGGGTTCTTCAGGGTCTGCAGGAATGGCATCCAACATCCCTCTTGTAGATCCGTTCTGTACTGCTTAGTGAAACAGCCAACATAGGACACAAAGGCAGTGATCATTAAGACATCACCAGGGAGTGTTTTATCCTGTATTCTAAAGATCTTCACAGACTCCGCCCATCTGATATTTTCTGAAGCCAATCCCCCTACAAGGCGATTGGCCAATTCTATTGTCTTTGCAGTAGTCTCTGCCTCCTGCTGACAGCGAAGTTTTTCATTGGTTGCTTTCTCAAACTCTGCGGTTAGTGTTCCAAGATCTGATTCCAGTTGCTGAATCTTATTTGTGATGACGCGCAACCTTTCTCGAGCAGAGCTCAATTCTGCATTTGCCTGATTGAGAGCTATTCTCTTCGGTTCAACGTCACAGAATACAGTGTAGTACATCATAATGTTGATAACCCACGAACAGAGTCCGGCAGCAGCTAATGACTTGGAGCGAATGAAATCAGGATCAAAGTCTGGATCGTTCAAATACGGTTGCACGGCCTTCTGACAGTTCTCATGAATGTTGTCCTTGTCGTAGTTGACTAAGTTATCGAGGAAGAGATCAATCTGACAAATAGAAATTAAGAATACATGTCATAATGTATGACGGAAAACAGCAACATGTACATCTTCCAAGATGTTACACATGGAAGTAAATGCAACAATATAATATATACAATCTACATCCGTCATGTCGAGTTCCGTCGGACCGAACAAAATACTTCGACATAACCGAAGTTTGACTTAACGAAATTAGATATAAACGGGCCAGTTATATGTAAAATGATAGTATCTGAAACTTTGATCCGACTTCGAGATAAACGGATAATTCGAAATAACCGACTTTGACATAGCGGGTGTAGACTGTAGTTAAATAATTCAACATTAAGCGCAGCTGGGTCTTCATTTGTCAGTAATAGCTGAATAGTCGCCATATAGCTTGAGCTTTTGGTGCGACTTTAAATCCCAAAAACAAAAACAAAAAAATAACCACGATATGTAATCTATCACAATCATACAATGGAAAACAATCGATAACCTGCATACTCTAAAACTAGAATATGTTCATGAGCACATTAGCAAATCAAATGTGATGTTTTGATATATCTTTAAAACTTATAAGTAATTAACCTTTCCCATAATGGAACTTTTTGCTGATTTCCAACTCTTGTCTTTAGGGACTTTACCGCCGGGAGCCAGTAGACACATGACCGCAGCTGCAACATTCATTACAGCCGGCGGTGGAGCACCAAAGGATTTCAACTCTGTCAAATTACCCTGAAATTGAAAATATTAGTATATCTATAGTGGTCCATAAACAAGGGAAATGTCTAAACGAATATAGTTATAAATAATACGTGGGCCCATCTCATATTTAAAATATTATTTCTAAGACGAAATGAATAAGTAGATACGTAGTAGGGTGTTGTAAAATGAGCCGTTTATATATAATAACACATATTTAGATGAATGTCTTAATGTTCGAATATATACTGGTCTGACCACTTTAAGAAAACCTTTTCAGCATTCCTGTATATTTTCATCGTACACATTAAATATACATATAGTTTTCAATGTTCATACAGAGTGATTAATATCAGTTGTTAAAACTTGCTTCACACTCGTTGTAAAAGAAATAAAGTTTAAAAACACTTAAACATACAAATTAAAACTGCGGGATAGAAACGGATGCAACACTACGATAGGAAATGCGATATTAATCACGTAATTTCCGTTATTGAAAACAATAAACGTAAGGTAGATATATATGTATGTATGTATTATAATAGATCTCCTAAAATTTGAGAAAACAAAGGTATATATCCAATTATCCTATCCCATCCATACCATCCCTCCCAAATGGTAGGTAATAATACTGTTTAGTGATGGACACTATCTGCATTAATGTTAACTGCACCGCAAAATAACCTTGTTCAGAGTGTTCAGGGCTTCTTTAGCTGCAGCAAGAGCAGGTTCGGCTTTAGCCAGGTCAGCAGTACAGTCCTTCGCCTTTTTACTGACTTCCTCGTTTATTTTGGAGACTTTCTTTTCTTCCTCGTCAGCGATGGCCTTCTCCTTTGACACTTTTTCTGTTTCTGCACCAACCACCGTAATCAGTTTGTTAGCGTCTTCATTCTTCTGAGCTAGCTCAACTTCTTGAGAGGCGAGTTTAGCTTTCAAATCATCCACCTAATTGAGTGTATGAAATAGTCGGTGTTAGATAATCAAATAAGACAATTCAAACCAGAACATACATTCCACTGTGTTAAATGAAATACCGCCCATAGATAACATGTACGAGCAATGAACATGAAAAAACAACTTTAATTTACAATACGTGGAACTTATTTTGTTCGGATCGATCATTTCTAACAGTTGATATCAATTACACGATGCCACCGCTTGGACTTGTTCGAATACAACTTATGAAATAAAACCCTTTGCTTCATAGACATTTAGGTTAATATACTATTATATATGTATACAAACGACAGCCATTTAACCCTTTGCTTCATAGAGATTTAGGTTAATATACTATTATATATGTATACAAACGACAGCCATTTAACCCTTTCCTTCATAGAGATTTAGGTTAATATACTATTATATATGTATACAAACGACAGCCATTTAACCCTTTGCTTCATAGAGATTTAGGTTAATATACTATTATATATGTATACAAACGACAGCCATTTAACCCTTTCCTTCATAGAGATTTAGGTTAATATACTATTATATATGTATACAAACGACAGCCATTTAACCCTTTCCTTCATAGAGATTTAGGTTAATATACTATTATATCTCCATACAAACGACAGCCATTTAACCCTTTCCTTCATAGAGATTTAGGTTAATATACTATTATATCTCCATACAAACGACAGCCATTTAACCCTTTCCTTCATAGAGATTTAGGTTAATATACTATTATATATGTATACAAACGACAGCCATTTAACCCTTTGCTTCATAGAGATTTAGGTTAATATACTATTATATATGTATACAAACGACAGCCATTTAACCCTTTCCTTCATAGAGATTTAGGTTAATATACTATTATATATGTATACAAACGACAGCCATTTAACCCTTTCCTTCATAGAGATTTAGGTTAATATACTATTATATCTCCATACAAACGACAGCCATTTAACCCTTTCCTTCATAGAGATTTAGGTTAATATACTATTATATATCCATACAAACGACAGCCATTTAACCCTTTCCTTCATAGAGATTTAGGTTAATATACTATTATATATGTATACAAACGACAGCCATTTAACCCTTTCCTTCATAGAGATTTAGGTTAATATACTATTATATATCCATACAAACGACAGCCATTTAACCCTTTGCTTCATAGAGATTTAGGTTATATTATATAGTTAAACGACAGCCATTTAACCCTTTCATAGAGATTTAGGTTAATATACTATCTATACAAACGACAGCCATTTAACCCTTGCTTCATAAGATTTAGGTTAAAAAAAACCACCAACCCCAATATTACTAATGATACAAACGACAGCCATTTAACCTGTTCTAGGTTAATATACTATTATATCTCCATACAAACGACAGCCATTTAACCCTTTGCTTCATAGAGATTTAGGTTAATATACTATTATATATGTATACAAACGACAGCCATTTAACCCTTTGCTTCATAGAGATTTAGGTTAATATACTATTATATCTCCATACAAACGACAGCCATTTAACCCTTTGCTTCATAGAGATTTAGGTTAATATACTATTATATCTCCATACAAACGACAGCCATTTAACCCTTTGCTTCATAGAGATTTAGGTTAATATACTATTATATCTCCATACAAACGACAGCCATTTAACCCTTTGCTTCATAGAGATTTAGGTTAATATACTATTATATCTCCATACAAACGACAGCCATTTAACCCTTTGCTTCATAGAGATTTAGGTTAATATACTATTATATATGTATACAAACGACAGCCATTTAACCCTTTGCTTCATAGAGATTTAGGTTAATATACTATTATATATGTATACAAACGACAGCCATTTAACCCTTTGCTTCATAGAGATTTAGGTTAATATACTATTATATCTCCATACAAACGACAGCCATTTAACCCTTTGCTTCATAGAGATTTAGGTTAATATACTATTATATATGTATACAAACGACAGCCATTTAACCCTTTGCTTCATAGAGATTTAGGTTAATATACTATTATATATGTATACAAACGACAGCCATTTAACCCTTTCCTTCATAGAGATTTAGGTTAATATACTATTATATATGTATACAAACGACAGCCATTTAACCCTTTCCTTCATAGAGATTTAGGTTAATATACTATTATATATGTATACAAACGACAGCCATTTAACCCTTTCCTTCATAGAGATTTAGGTTAATATACTATTATATCTCCATACAAACGACAGCCATTTAACCCTTTCCTTCATAGAGATTTAGGTTAATATACTATTATATATGTATACAAACGACAGCCATTTAGCTATCATGCAGTGGATAAGTGGTCGCCATATCTATCCCACCTCCATAGATATTACTGGGACTACACGAGATTTAGGTTAATATACTATTATATCTCCATACAAACGACAGCCATTTAGCTATCATGCAGTGGATAAGTGGTCGCCATATCTATCCCACCTCCATAGATATTACTGGGACTACATAGAGATTTAGGTTAATATACTATTATATCTCCATACAAACGACAGCCATTTAGCTATCATGCAGTGGATAAGTGGTCGCCATATCTATCCCACCTCCATATATATTACTGGGACTGCATGAGATTCTGGCCTTTATTATGAATATTGGTTTGCTACTACATTGTCAATGTATGTCGTATTGAAATGGCATTAAGAGATACTTCTATGAGGGAAAGGGTTAAATGGCGATTATAAAATTCTGATTTCGGAAGTAATAATTTTATTTTCAGAATTAATTCTTTCTCTTCCAGATTTCGAGCAGAAGAAGTATGTATTATTTTGATATTGTCACGTATTAGTGAGCGTATACACTAGGTGTGTGTACATTGTGCAGACATTCTTATAGCACTAGATATGGGTTTCTTTGATAAATATGTAACAGAACGAACTATAGTTGCGGTGCTATGGGAGCAGTCAGTTTGATTTTCGTGGTTGTGGATGTATCAATTTTGATATCATCCCTCTGTGAAGAGCTTTTCACAAAGTGCGGTCACAACGCCTCAGTGGATGCGCGTTCGCTTCAGGTGCGAAAGGTCCGGTGTTCGAGCCCCACTGGAGCCGTTACGATTGTGCCATTAGTCAAGGCATTTAAATTCCACGTTGCCTCTTCTCTCGCCCTCGTGGCGATGGATTCCATCAGGAATTAGGTATCGAGAGTGATTAATATAAGTTGTAAGAACTTGTTTCGCAATCGAGCTAAAATAAAGTTGTATAAACTAAACGCCTCTTGATTTAGAAGTCATTCATGCAAATTACTTGCTAAGTCTTTTAAAGCTTAATTGCACCGGGCTCATGTATCCGTGATTTCTGCAAATAAGGTTACAGTCTAATAGAAAAACAAACAATCGAAGCATCATGCTATCTAGCTCTCACCCCAACCCCATCGCGGGGTCATATTCATAATTCGTCATATACGAAATGCATAGTGAAACATACCTGTTGAGCAGTACTCTTCAGTTTCTCCAGACCATTTTCTAGACGAACAATCTGCGCCTGTAAATCTGTGTTCTTCTTGCTTAGAAGGTTCTGGTACAGCGCAATCTGTTCCAGGAAACTCTTGGGTGTCGTGTAGTTGTAACGTTTCTCATTTGTGAAGTACTGCTGGCTCTTCTCGTTCACGGACTTGTGGACGTAGGACATGAATTGCGAGATAGATTCACAGAGCTCAGGCTGAAATATTATGAGATGACTTTCTCAATAAGCACTATAGATTTAAGTACAGCAGCACGTGTAGAAAGCGTAGATCAGTCGTTTAGGTTGAACTGTTTAAAGCGACATTACATCGCAGAAAGCCAAAGAAATGAAGCAGTGTTCACGTATATATGCATTGCACTACAAATGCTTCCGAATACATGTGAACACAAATATTGAATCAATAAGCAGTGTGTTTCTGGTCTACAAACTTTCAAAAGTGAATGTATGATTTCATATTCCGGTCATCCACGCTCCTGAATTGACATTTCTCTGTCACTGTAGGCAATACTAATCGTTTGATACTGTCGCTTAGAGATACTACATTTAACTAAGATTAGTCTACAAATAAGATGCATACGCACACATATGAGATATAACGGTAAATCTAACCATAAATCTCGTTTTTCGGGTTACACAGGTTGTATTACGCATGTATGTCGACCATGTTTACATTATTTTGTTATGTCAACAAACCGCGTATACGACGCTTGTTTATTAGGCAAATATAACAATTATACGATATAATAGGAAATTACATTCTGTATATATTTGCGTTTTCACTGATGTAGTGTCGCTTTAAATTAGTGCATCTGTTATAAATATTTTCAAATGAATGGTTGTAAATATACAATATTCTGCGTTACTAGTGGGTGATCACTTTACTTATTAGTATAGGCCACTGGTTCGAATACATTCCACAATCTACTGACACCACATACACATCAATGAATCGGATATAGGACTAACACCCTTCATTACTATTTATAGAATAGTTTAATATTGATACAACATATTTCTATACACATTACAATTTAGCTCGATTGCGAAACAAGTTTTCACAACATGCAATTATTCGCCATTGATAGTACAACGTATGGTAGGTAAATTTAAATAGTACATTATACATGAAGCCAATTCATATGTAGATAGTACATATCCATAATTCTTGGGGTATTCCATATACAGTAAAACATGTCTTAAGCAGCCAAGGGAATCTGGCAACTTGCTGCTTAATAGATGTGATCACTAACACAGGTTTGACTGTAGTATCGGAATGAACCTATATCGAAACTAATGGGAACTAAATAAATCAATACATTAATGAGGTGACGGTTTTATTATTATACCAGACCGACCAGTTTGTGATTGTGCAGCTGATAGTTGACCAATGCCATACGACTGGTTAATTATTTTTTTTGTGTTACGTTTATTTATCGTCGCTACCGGTTGCCCATATGAGCGACGCCTCCTGAAGAGATTAGTCATTTTAGATTTTGGAGGATAGTGCAATGATACAGAGAGAGACCCATTCCAGAGTCTCCTCTGGTTCTTTTACGTGTACAGTGTAAAGCACCGACACGATACCTCGATTTAACGTCCCATCTGAAAGACTGTTAATTTTATTAGGGTCAGACGGGGGATCGAACCTGCGATCCCTGGATTACCAGTCCAGCGTGTTACCACTGGACAAAAGATCCGTCTGTGACTGGTTAATGCATACATAAATTGTATTTATTTGGCAAAATGATCTGGCCACAGTCTGAAATACCGATCTTTGAAACTGAGCAATAACAAAGCTAGTATGAGCCAGATCCCATCTCCATATTTATTTCAAGATCATGTCATTAATTAACATTTTGGTTTCTTACTAGACATATCCTGTTACAGAAGTCATACTGTGAGACAGGTCATGAATAATGTGCCAACAAGTTCGGAAGAGAAGTCGCTTAACCCATTTCATTCTGGATACATTTAAAGGCTTTTGCAAACAACATAGATCCAGATCAGACACCACGTTCCATAGCGACTGAACTGGCTCTCTGATCTTTGCAAATACTGTTTGAACGGTATCAAATGGGTTACAGCAATCACAGTATGGACACAAGGCAATGCCTGATTATTGATGCAACATAACATACACTATTAGAATCGACACAATTACTTACTGTAGCGGCTAGACTGGCTCTCTGATCTTTGCAAATACTGTTTGAACGGTATCAAATGGGTTACAGCAATCACAGTATAGACACAAGGCAATGCCTGATTATTGATGCAACATAACATACACTATTAGAATCGACACAATTACTTACTGTAGCGGCTGGACTGGCTCTCTGATCTTTGCAAATACGGTTTGAACGGTATTAAATGGGTTACAGCAATCACAGTATGGACACAAGGCAATGCCTGATTATTGATGAAACATAACATACACTATTAGAATCCACACAATTACTTACTGGAAGATCTGTTCCTTCTGCCAAAAACCTAGCAGAGACAGATAGCAAAGCATCCTCTGGCCACTCATGGAACCAGTCAATGCTGGTGCAGTTTGTCAAAGCAGGGAACTTGCGACTACGTACACGCAGTGTTGCACCAACTGGCGAGAAACACAGCACAACCTGCAAATATAATGTTAATGTAAAACATAGAATACTATAATTTATATGAATGAAAGCTAAACTTTGCATAGACACTACAAATGCCATTATAACTAAATATTTTCCCGCAATGACCTGTTTTTGATCAAATATGAGCCTAGTTCACATAACAGGCTAATTCTTGTTATTGCCTAGTTCAACTTAAGGGGACTCTGTGGCCGAGTGGCTAACGTAGTTGACTTAGTTTGCTCCCTCACCGCTGTATGTTCGAATCTCACTGGGGTGTTGAATCCTTTCATGTGAGGAAGCTATTAAGTACACAAGATACAAAGGTCGGTGGTTCTACCCAGGTCCCCATATGTGTCTGAAATACGTCTAATAAGGGCCTCCATGGGTTTCCGCCACTAATAACAGCTGGAGAGTCGACATATGACCTAAGATGTTAGTGCGAATTTAAACCCACAAGACAACCAAAGACAATGGTCAACATAAAGAATGACTTTACATTATAGTTAGTACATGCTGTGAGTATTATATCGAACGTCTCCATAATTCCTTCAATATGTATAGGATATAAGCCGAAAACGATCCAATATGTAAAATAGAGTAGCGCCCGAAGACAGTGCCAATACTTTACATATTGGATCAGTCTGAGGCTTATATCTTACTTAAAACACACACTTTTATAACAAGATGTTACTGATTAAAATTGTTAATGTCGTACATATACGCATAGGATTTAATAAAATACACTGGCCGTTTGAAAGAAGTTCAATATTAATAATAATGGACTGCAAGTACACAGTGTTTTAAAGACAGTGAATAAACCTATACGACGTCTCAATAACTTATGTCGAATGTCGACATGTCAACTAAAGAGAACTGTGTCGAAGCTGTATTGACGTTTAAAAGAGTAGCGTACCCGCTTCATTCAGGGAGGTATTTAAGGTAAGTATTATGTTAATGGTATTCCTAAAATTAGACTAGGAACCTCATTAACATGATCAACTGTTTGCATTATTATTCAACAATAATTGCAAACATAAAGATGTAATGGGAACAATACTAGCATACATCTCTAGCGTCTTCAATACTGAGATATACATTTTATGAATTTTAGATACGTGAAATTACAGACCTTTAGAGTTCTGCGGACTTTATCGATGAAAAAGCTCCAGCAGTTATCACGACTGTCTTCCATTCCCAATCCCTTTACTTCGTTTCTCACTCCATTGATCACAGCTTCATATTCATCATCAACGAACAGATCTGGGATTTCACCAGACGCCAACAAGTCATTGATCAGCACCAGGAACTTCTCGTCAGCCACCTGGGCATCAGTCATCAGGAAGACAATACCCATGTTCTTCAGACCAGCTTTCATGTACAGTGCAGCAAGTTCTAATCTCAGGTCGGCGGCAGTGTACCCTTTCCTCAATGTGATCTGGTAGACATCCAAGCTGCTAATGAAAGCAGACAGGCGTGACAAACTCTGCTTTCCACTACCACCAACACCGATAAGCAAGGCATTGCCACGTGGGGACTCCAAAATACGGTTGATTCGGCAAATATGGGACATGGCATCCTCAAATAACACGAGGTTCATTACAGCATTCAGTTCATTGTAATTCTCAAGTGCTTCAACAAGAATCTTATTGAGTTCAATCCATCCTTCAGCTGGGAGGTATTTTGGCTCCCCTATTCCGTGTGAAAAATGACAGTAGATGAGAGGTGTTCTGTACAATGTATTCTCGTCAATATCCTGAAATAAACGACGTAAAAGCACAGTCCATAATGTGAGGTTACTTGGCAGAAGATAGTTAAGAAATAGCGCTGTACCGATGGTCCGGTTTTGAAATGATGTGGTTTCTCTAACGTGACGAAATTATAATATTTGAATGGTTTTTGTATGGAACTGTTGATAGTGCGTACAGATCAAGAGGGGTGATAGAAGAGTTTGGCAAAAGTCTTATACAACTAAATATAGCAACATGGCTCTATGTTTGTATGACATGTTCAATTACTGTAAAACACTATGCATTCGCGAGATATTATATTTCGCTAATTTTCGCGATATAAGTTGATCGCGAATTCATGATTTTCGTGCATAATAATGTGTCCGAATGTAGAGTTATATCTGTAAATATGTACATTTTATCAACATTTTGAAAGTCATTACAATTATAAGCGATCTACATGAACACCCACCTTCCGTTTTCGAGCGATCTGCATAAACAGTCACCTTCCTCTTTCGCGATACATCACAGATGGGCGAATTCAAAAAAAATTAATTGAACATTTTCAAAATCGTGAAAATCGCGAAATAAAGTGTTCGCGAAATTATAGTATTTTACAGTACTAGTCTACATAACATTAAGCATACGCATACTATCAGTAAATACATGGCGGTTAATGGCAGTAAATACATGGCGGTTAATGGCAGTAAATACATGGCGGTTAATGGCAGTAAATACATGGTGGTTAATGGCAGTAAATACATGGCGGTTAATGGCAGTAAATACATGGCGGTTAATGGCAGTAAATACATGGCGGTTAATGGCAGTAAATACATGGCGGTTAATGGCTGTGAAATACACCCCAAATTTAAATACTACTAAATCAAAACGAAATAAATCTATTCTATCACATATCACTGACAGCAGCATAGTGACAATTTAAAATGCCATTACATCTATTTAATTGTTACAGCTTTTAACACAGTGTCAAAAGATATACACTCTCAAATCACGGTTCATGAATTAGTGCGAATATTAATTAATCAATAACGTGTCTTAGGTCAAGTCAATACCAATACTACTGTAGAAACGTACAGTAAAACAAACGTAAGCCAAACAGCTACTGCTTTGGTACAAGGTAAAAGGTAAAAACATTAAAAACAATTAATTTTACAATTCAATAAAAATTGTGTATATTTCTAGAAAATATATAATACGCTGTTCATGTCATACCTCAAAGCATTTCTTGATGACGTCCTGTTCAAGTTTGTCGAATATTTCCATATCAGTTACATCTACGAGTTTGTCTCTGTAGACACGGTCTGCCTCGTGCATCCACAGTCTCACAAGGTCTACCGGGGTTTTGGCACAATCAGGCATTGCAAACATCACACCCTGTTTAAACACAGAAATTAACAATGGTGGTATTTTAAATAAATCTGAGGACGTGCATGGTTCCAATCATGTTGCCCACGTCGATGAACTGTGCAGTCATGAATCATGTTGCCCACGTAGATGAACTGTGCAGTCATGAATCATGTTGCCCACGTAGATGAACAGTGCAGTCATGAATCATGTTGCCCACGTAGATGAACTGTGCAGTCATGAATCATGTTGCCCACGTAGATGAACTGTGCAGTCATGAATCATGTTGCCCACGTAGATGAACTGTGCAGTCATGAATCATGTTGCCCACGTAGATGAATTGTGCAGTCATGAATCATGTTGCCCACGTAGATGAACTGTACAGTCATGAATCATGTTGCCCACGTAGATGAACTGTGCAGTCATGAATCATGTTGCCCACGTAGATGAACTGTGCAGTCATGAATCATGTTGCCCACGTAGATGAACTGTGCAGTCATGAATCATGTTGCCCACGTAGATGAACTGTGCAGTCGGTCTGTAGTCCCTTCACCTAACTCGTCCGAATTTCATATTAGAAAATCAGAAATGCAGCTGTAATCATGTCCCAAGTCTGACCGAAGGAAATACATATATAAATAGTCATTGACATACTAAGGAAACTGAAGGATGATGGAGTCAATTTCTGCGTATGTCACATATCTCATACAATCCGGTGTTTACACCCTATGCAATATATGTGTATTTCGGTAACAGGAGAGCTGAATAAGAACGTCTTTCAATAATATTAGAACACTGACCATGACTGCTGGATTTATGACTGTTTAAATGCTTGACAAAGTTGGCCCAATTTCAATTGAATATTAGGTTACTGTCATATATAAATTTTAAATTATTAGGCTCGTCTCCGAAAATAAAAACAAGGCTCGGAATAACAACGCCTTGTATATGTTCTCCAACTCGCCTAATACAGTAACCTAATATTCTCTATTTATTATAGTTCACCTGGAAGATGTTGGACAGATCTCTCAAGTTGAAAATGTAGTGGAACTTGATAGCTGTGGGGAGGAAGGTAGTTGTGACTTTGCTGTGTAGTGCCAATGCACCTTGGATGAGAGTAGTAGCGTATTTTTGCACATTGCCAGCAAAGCTGTTGAGGGCCAGATGTTGTGCCAAGATACTTGTGTAGATCGTCTGCAGGGCCTCCTGGTTCGGAAAGTTCACGGAGAACACACAGAAATGCCTCTGTAATATAACATGTTTAGTGATAAACAAGAATGTGGCTGGATGTATCATGGAGTATATTTATAAATAGTTATCAATTAATATATTTTCTAACCAAGTTATTTTATTTGTTTGTTTGTTTGGGGGGGGGGTAGAGTCGCATCAACAAATTAGGTCACATGGCGGCTAGCCAGCTGTTATTGGTGGAGGTAAACCCCGGGTGCCCCTCCGAGCTGTACGGTCACCCGGGTCGAACCACCGACCTTCCACAAGCCAGATGGATAGCTTCCTCACATGAAATAACTCGGCACACTCATTGGGATTGGAACATACATCGGTGAGTGGCAAGTGATTTGAAGCCAATCCCTTAACCACTCAGTCACGAAGGCCCCTTGAACTAAGCACATAATAGGTGCATATATGCGATAGAACGGATTCCGTTTATCCAAGTGTATGGATTCGTATACTAAATGTTGGTAAAGCAAACATAGTACATTCAAGCATGACAGAGTACATTCCCGGAAATGGTAACATTTTCAGCATTTGCCCCATCAAGGAGGTGGAAGTCGTGATAGCGCAGTGGATAGGCGTTCGCTCCAGGTGCGAAAGGTCCGGAGTTCGAGCCCCACTGGAGCCATTACGATTGTGCCCTTAGGCAAGGCATTTAAATTGCACATTGCCTCTTCTCTCTCCCTCGTGGCGATGGATTCCATCAGGAATGAGGTCTCGAGAGTGATTTCTATAAGTTGAAATAACTTGTTTCGCAATCGAGCTAAAATAAATTTGTATAAACTAAGGAGGACTGGGTGATATGTCTTACAACCACCAGCACGCATGATGACCACTAGATCTTCATTATTACAATATTACTTTAATATGCAAACCTTGATAATAATGATCACTGAATGGATGATTTGACCAATTCAAAACGAAGTTTCTGGGACAGACGGAACTTCAAAGAAATGTATGCATATACAGAGAATAGAACCGAACTACATTACGACAAGAAAAGTATGCATATACAGAAATCGGACCGACAGTACGACAAGAAACATAGGTATATACAGAGAGACGACCAACAGTACGACAAGAAACATAGGTATATACAGAGAGCCGACCGACAGTACGACAAGAAACATAGGTATATACAGAGAGCCGACCGACAGTACGACAAGAAACATATGTATATACAGAGAGCCGACCGACAGTACGACAAGAAACATAGGTATATACAGAGAGCCGACTGACAGTACGACAAGAAACATAGGTATATACAGAGAGCCGACCGACAGTACGACAAGAAACATAGGTATATACAGAGAGCCGACCGACAGTACGACAAGAAACATAGGTATATACAGAGATCCGACCGACAGTACGACAAGAAACATAGGTATATACAGAGAGCCGACCGACAGTACGACAAGAAACATAGGTATATGCAGAGAGTCGACCGACAGTACGACAAGTACCATAGGTATATACAGAGAGTCGACCGACAGTACGACAAGTAACATAGGTATATACAGAGAGTCGACCGACAGTACCACAATAACATAGGTATATACAGAGAGTCGACCGACAGTACCACAAGTAACATAGGTATATACAGAGAGTCGACCGACAGTACGACAAGCAACATAGGTATATACAGAGAGCCGACCGACATTACGACAAGAAAACATAGGTATATACAGAGAGCCAATCGACAGTACGACAAGAAACATAGGTATATACAGAGAGTCGACCGACAGTACGACAAGTAACATAGGTATATACAGAGAGCCGACCGACAGTACGACCATAACATTATGCATATACAGAAGGCCGACCGACAGTGCGACAAGAAACATAGGTATATACAGAGAGCCGACCGACAGTACGACAAGAAACATAGGTATATACAGAGAGCCGACCGACAGTACGACAAGAAACATAGGTATATACAGAGAGCCGACCGACAGTACGACAATAACATTATGCATATACAGAAAGCCGACCAACAGTACGACAAGAAACATAGGTATATGCAGAGAGCCGACCGACAGTACGACAAGAAACATAGGTATATACAGAGAGCCGACCGACAGTACGACAATAACATTATGCATATACAGAAAGCCGACCGACAGTGCGACAAGAAACATAGGTATACACAGAGAGCCGACCGACAGTACGACAAGAAACATAGGTATATACAGAGAGCCGACTGACAGTACGACAAGAAACATAGGTATATACAGAGAGCCGACGACAGTACGACAAGAAACATAGGTATATACAGAGAGCCGACCGACAGTACGACAAGAAACATAGGTATATACAGAGAGCCGACCGACAGTACGACAAGAAACATAGGTATATACAGAGATCCGACCGACAGTACGATCATAACATTATGCATATACAGAAAGCCGACCGACAGTGCGACAAGAAACATAGGTATATACAGAGAGTCGACCAACAGTACGACAAGCAACATAGGTATATACAGAGAGCCGACCGACAGTACGACAAGAAACATAGGTATATACAGAGAGCCGACCGACAGTACGACAAGAAACATAGGTATATACAGAGAGCCGACCGACAGTACGACAAGAAACATAGGTATATACAGAGAGCCGACCGACAGTACGACAAGAAACATAGGTATATACAGAGAGCCGACCGACAGTACGACAATAACATTATGCATATACAGAAAGCCGACCAACAGTACGACAAGAAACATAGGTATATACAGAGAGCCGACCGACAGTACGACAAGAAACATAGGTATATACAGAGAGCCGACCGACAGTACGACAATAACATTATGCATATACAGAAAGCCGACCGACAGTGCGACAAGAAACATAGGTATATACAGAGAGTCGACCGACAGTACGACAAGTAACATAGGTATATACAGAGAGCCGACCGACAGTACGACAAGAACATAGGTATATACAGAGAGCCGACCGACAGTACGACAAGAAACATAGGTATATACAGAGAGCCGACCGACAGTACGACAAGAAACATAGGTATATACAGAGAGCCGACCGACAGTACGACCATAACATTATGCATATACAGAAAGCCGACCGACAGTGCGACAAGAAACATAGGTATATACAGAGAGTCGACCGACAGTACGACAAGTAACATAGGTATATACAGAGAGCCGACCGACAGTACGACAAGAAACATAGGTATATACAGAGAGCCGACCGACAGTACGACAAGAAACATAGTATATACAGAGACCGACCGACAGTACGACAAACACATAGGTATATATAGAGAGCCGACCGACAGTACGACAAGAAACATAGGTATATACAGAGAGCCGACCGACAGTACGACAAGAAACTAGGTATATACAGGACCGACCGACAGTACGACCATAACATTATGCATATACAGAAGCCGACCGACAGTGCGACAAGAAACATAGGTATATACAGAGCCGACCACAGTACGACAAGAACAAGGTATATACAGAGAGCCGACCGACAGTACGACAAGAAACATAGGTATATACAGAGATCCGACCGACAGTACGATCATAACATTATGCATATACAGAAAGCCGACCGACAGTGCGACAAGAAACATAGGTATATACAGAGAGTCGACCGACAGTACGACAAGCAACATAGGTATATACAGAGAGCCGACCGACAGTACGACAAGAAACATAGGTATATACAGAGAGCCGATCGACAGTACGACAAGAAACATAGGTATATACAGAGAGTCGACCGACAGTACGACAAGAAACATAGGTATATACAGAGAGCCGACCGACAGTACGACAAGAAACATAGGTATATACAGAGAGCCGACCGACAGTACGACAAAACATAGCATATACAAGCCGACCGACAGTACGACAAGAAACATAGGTATATACAGAGAGCCGACCGACAGTACGACAAGAAACATAGGTATATACAGAGAGCCGACCGACAGTACGACCATAACATTATGCATATACAGAAAGCCGACCGACAGTGCGACAAGAAACATAGGTATATACAGAGAGTCGACCGACAGTACGACAAGTAACATAGGTATATACAGAGAGCCGACCGACAGTACGACAAGAAACATAGGTATATACAGAGAGCCGACCGACAGTACGACAAGAAACATAGGTATATACAGAGAGCCGACCGACAGTACGACAAGAAACATAGGTATATACAGAGAGCCGACCGACAGTACGACAAAACATAGATATACAGAAGCCGACGACAGTACGACAAGAAACATAGGTATATACAGAGAGTCGACCGACAGTACGACAAGTAACATAAGTATATACAGAGAGCCGACCGACAGTACGACAAGAAACATAGGTATATACAGAGAGCCCACCGACAGTTCGACAAAAAACATAGGTATATACAGAGAGCCGACCGACAGTACGACACGAAACATAGGTATATACAGAGAGCCGACCGACAGTACGACAAGAAACATAGGTATATACAGAGAGCCGACTGACAGTACGACAAGACACATAGGTATATATAGAGAGCCGACCGACAGTACGACAAGAAACATAGGTATATACAGAGAGGCGACCGACAGTACGACAAGAAACGTAGGTATATACAGTGAGCCGACCGACAGTACGACCATAACATTATGCATATACACAAAGCCGACCGACAGTGCGACAAGAAACATAGGTATATACAGAGAGCCGACCGACAGTACGACAAGAAACATAGGTATATACAGAGAGCCGACCGACAGTACGACAAGAAACGTAGGTATATACAGTGAGCCGAACGACAGTACGACAAGAAATATAGGTATATACAGAGAGCCGACCGTCAGTACGACAAGAAACATAGGTATATACAGAGAGACGACCGACAGTACGACAAGAAACATAGGTATATACAGAGAGCCGACCGACAGTACGACAAGAAACATAGGTATATACAGTGAGCCGACCGACAGTACGACAAGAAACATAGGTATATACAGAGCCGACTGACAGAACGACAAGAAACATAGGTATATACAGAGAGCCGACTGACAGTACGACAAGAAACATAGGTATATACAGAGAGCCGACCGACAGTACGACAATAACATTATGCATATACAGAAAGCCGACCAACAGTACGACAAGAAACATAGGTATATGCAGAGAGCCGACCGACAGTACGACAAGAAACATAGGTATATACAGTGAGCCGACCGACAGTACGACAAGACACATAGGTATATACAGAGCCGACTGACAGTACGACAAGAAACATAGGTATATACAGAGAGCCGACTGACAGTACGACAAGAAACATAGGTATATACAGAGAGCCGACCGACAGTACGACAATAACAGTATGCATATACAGAAAGCCGACCAACAGTACGACAAGAAACATAGGTATATGCAGAGAGCCGACCGACAGTACGACAAGAAACAAAGGTATATACAGAGAGCCGACCGACAGTACGACCATAACATTATGCATATACAGAAAGCCGACCGACAGTGCGACAAGAAACATAGGTATATACAGAGAGTCGACAGACAGTACGACAGGTACCATAGGTATATTCAGAGAGCCGACCGACAGTACGACAAGAAACATAGGTATATACAGAGAGCCGACCGACAGTACGACAAGAAACATAGGTATATACAGAGAGCCGACCGACAGTACGACAAGAAACATAGGTATATACAGAGAGCCGACCGACAGTACGACAAAAAACATAGGTATATACAGAGAGCCGACCGACATTACGACAAGAAACATAGGTATATACAGAGAGCCGACGGACAGTACGACAAGAAACATAGGTATATACAGAGAGCCGACCGACAGTACGACAAGAAACATAGGTATATACAGAGAGCCGACCGACAGTACGACAAGAAACATAGGTATATACAGAGAGACGACCGACAGTACGACAAGAAACATAGGTATATACAGAGAGCCGACCGACATTACGACAAGAAACATAGGTATATACAGAGAGCCGACCGACAGTACGACAAGAAACATAGGTATATACAGTGAGCCGACCGACAGTACGACAAGAAACATAGGTATATACAGAGAGCCGACCGACAGTACGACAAGAAACATAGGTATATACAGAGCCGACCGACAGTACGACAAGAAACATAGGTATATACAGAGAGCCGACTGACAGTACGACAAGAAACATAGGTATATACAGAGAGCCGACCGACAGTACGACAATAACATTATGCATATACAGAAAGCCGACCAACAGTACGACAAGAAACATAGGTATATGCAGAGAGCCGACCGACAGTACGACAAGAAACATAGGTATATACAGAGAGCCGACCGACAGTACGACAATAACATTATGCATATACAGAAAGCCGACCGACAGTGCGACAAGAAACATAGGTATATACAGATACAGAGAGTCGACCAACAGTACGACAAGTAACATAGGTATATACAGAGAGCCGACCGACAGTACGACAAGAAACATAGGTATATACAGAGAGTCGACCGACAGTACGACAAGTAACATAAGTATATACAGAGAGCCGACCGACAGTACGACAAGAAACATAGGTATATACAGAGAGCCCACCGACAGTTCGACAAAAAACATAGGTATATACAGAGAGCCGACCGACAGTACGACACGAAACATAGGTATATACAGAGAGCCGACCGACAGTACGACAAGAAACATAGGTATATACAGAGAGCCGACTGACAGTACGACAAGACACATAGGTATATATAGAGAGCCGACCGACAGTACGACAAGAAACATAGGTATATACAGAGAGGCGACCGACAGTACGACAAGAAACGTAGGTATATACAGTGAGCCGACCGACAGTACGACCATAACATTATGCATATACACAAAGCCGACCGACAGTGCGACAAGAAACATAGGTATATACAGAGAGCCGACCGACAGTACGACAAGAAACATAGGTATATACAGAGAGCCGACCGACAGTACGACAAGAAACGTAGGTATATACAGTGAGCCGAACGACAGTACGACAAGAAATATAGGTATATACAGAGAGCCGACCGTCAGTACGACAAGAAACATAGGTATATACAGAGAGACGACCGACAGTACGACAAGAAACATAGGTATATACAGAGAGCCGACCGACAGTACGACAAGAAACATAGGTATATACAGTGAGCCGACCGACAGTACGACAAGAAACATAGGTATATACAGAGCCGACTGACAGAACGACAAGAAACATAGGTATATACAGAGAGCCGACTGACAGTACGACAAGAAACATAGGTATATACAGAGAGCCGACCGACAGTACGACAATAACATTATGCATATACAGAAAGCCGACCAACAGTACGACAAGAAACATAGGTATATACAGAGAGCCGACCGACAGTACGACAAGAAACAGGTAATATACAGTGAGACGACCGACAGTACGAAAAGAAACATAGGTATATACAGAGCCGAACGACAGTACGACAAGAAACATAGGTATATACAGAGAGCCGACTGACAGTACAACAAGAAACATAGGTATATACAGAGAGCCGACCGACAGTACGACAATAACAGTATGCATATACAGAAAGCCGACCAACAGTACGATAAGAAACATAGGTATATGCAGAGAGCCGACCGACAGTACGACAAGAAACAAAGGTATATACAGAGAGCCGACCGACAGTACGACCATAAC
>CM026390.1:97798257-97830107 GCA_014843695.1 Archivesica marissinica | reverse complement strand
ATATACAGAGAGTCGACCGACAGTACGACAAGTAACATAAGTATATACAGAGAGCCGACCGACAGTACGACAAGAAACATAGGTATATACAGAGAGCCCACCGACAGTTCGACAAAAAACATAGGTATATACAGAGAGCCGACCGACAGTACGACACGAAACATAGGTATATACAGAGAGCCGACCGACAGTACGACAAGAAACATAGGTATATACAGAGAGCCGACTGACAGTACGACAAGACACATAGGTATATATAGAGAGCCGACCGACAGTACGACAAGAAACATAGGTATATACAGAGAGGCGACCGACAGTACGACAAGAAACGTAGGTATATACAGTGAGCCGACCGACAGTACGACCATAACATTATGCATATACACAAAGCCGACCGACAGTGCGACAAGAAACATAGGTATATACAGAGAGCCGACCGACAGTACGACAAGAAACATAGGTATATACAGAGAGCCGACCGACAGTACGACAAGAAACGTAGGTATATACAGTGAGCCGAACGACAGTACGACAAGAAATATAGGTATATACAGAGAGCCGACCGTCAGTACGACAAGAAACATAGGTATATACAGAGAGACGACCGACAGTACGACAAGAAACATAGGTATATACAGAGAGCCGACCGACAGTACGACAAGAAACATAGGTATATACAGTGAGCCGACCGACAGTACGACAAGAAACATAGGTATATACAGAGCCGACTGACAGAACGACAAGAAACATAGGTATATACAGAGAGCCGACTGACAGTACGACAAGAAACATAGGTATATACAGAGAGCCGACCGACAGTACGACAATAACATTATGCATATACAGAAAGCCGACCAACAGTACGACAAGAAACATAGGTATATACAGAGAGCCGACCGACAGTACGACAAGAAACATAGGTATATACAGAGAGCCGACCGACAGTACGACAAGAAACATAGGTATATACAGAGAGCCGACCGACAGTACGAAAAGAAACATAGGTATATACAGAGAGCCGACCGACAGTACGACAAGAAACATAGGTATATACAGAGAGCCGACCGACAGTACGACAAGAAACATAGGTATACAGAGAGCCGACCGACAGTACGACAAGAACATAGGTATATACAGAGAGCGACCGACAGTACGACAAGAACATAGGTATATACAGAGAGCCGACCGACAGTACGACAAGAAACATAGGTATATACAGAGAGCCGACCGACAGTACGACAAGAAACATAGGTATATACAGAGAGCCGACCGACAGCACGACAAGAAACATAGGTATATACAGAGAGCCGACCGACAGTACGACAAGAAACATAGATATATACAGAGAGCCGACCGACAGTACGACAAGAAACATAGGTATATACAGAGAGCTGACCGACAGTACGACAAGAAACATAGGTATATACAGAGAGCCGACCGACATACGACAAGTAACATAGTATATACAGAGAGCCGACCGACAGTACGACAAGAAACATAGGTATATACAGAGAGCCGACCGACAGTACGACACAAAACATAGGTATATACAGAGAGCCGACCGACAGTACGACAAGTAACATAGGTATATACAGAGAGCCGACCGACAGTACGACAAGAAACATAGGTATATACAGAGAGCCGACCGACAGTACGACAAGTAACATAGGTATATACAGAGAGCCGACCGACAGTACGACAAGAAACATAGGTATATACAGAGAGCCGACCGACAGTACGACAAGAAACATAGGTATATATAGAGAGCCGACCGACAGTACGACATGAAACATAGGTATATACAGAGAGTCGACCGACAGTACGACAAGTAACATAGGTATATACAGAGAGCCGACCGACAGTACGACAAGAAACATAGGTATATACAGAGAGCCGACCGACAGTACGACAAGAAACATAGGTATATATAGAGAGCCGACCGACAGTACGACAAGAAACATAGGTATATATAGAGAGCCGACCGACAGTATGACAAGAAACATAGGTATATACAGAGAGCCGACCGACAGTACGACAAGACACATAGATATATACAAAGAGCCGCCCGACAGTACGACAAGAAACATAGGTATATACAGAGAGCCGCCCGACAGTACGACAATAAACATAGGTATATACAGAGAGCCGACCGACAGTACGACAAGAAACATAGGTATATACAGAGAGCCGACTGACAGTACGACAAGAAACATAGGTATATACAGAGAGCCGACCGACAGTACGACAAGAAACATAGGTATATACAGAGAGCCGACCGACAGTACGACAAGAAACATAGGTATATACAGAGAGCCGACCGACAGTACGACAAGAAACATAGGTATATACAGAGAGCCGAGCGACAGTACGACAAGAAACATAGGTATATACAGAGAGACGACCGACAGTACGACAAGAAAAATGATTAAGTTCAATATCCACGGAGAACAAAAACAATGAATCATTCTGTGTATAACACTTGTGGCCCAAACCTTTTGCTGTATATATTTGGCAATAAATTATGTTTAAACAAAAAAAACGAATCATTCAATATTAATGCTCACTTGTAGGCGAGAGTCAACTGTGAAACTTCCAGCTGTAGGATTCATGCACGCAACATACTGTGTATTGTGGATGTCTTTGAGTGTCAGCTTTGTACGGTCATACCAATGACTGTGGTCGATGTGTTGCCGCATCAGCGTATGGGGCTGCACGGTGAAATATTCGTCTACCTCGGGCATGTTCAGGTCATCAGCAAAGTATATGAGATGACGAGTACCAGGTGGCCCATAGTTGCGCCCAGCTTTCTTTTCCAGTGGTTTTTCGAGAACGCTTTGCAACATAAATGAGGTAGTGTAGAAATTGAATGGTACATTGGCGATCATGTAGTCCTCACTCAGACTTCGAAGCTTGTCGTTCATCAGTACTGTCTTCCCTGTTCCGGCATTGCCAACCAACATTACCGGCCGTCGTTTCTCGATCAAGATGTCCAAGAACCATTTCACTCGTGTTGTTTCATTTGTGTGTACCAACGCAGCCTGAACGAAATGTTGTTGTTACAGTATAGGATTATAAAATAACAGTATAGTGGGATTGTAAAATAACAGTATAGTGGGATTGTAAACTAACAGTATAGTGGGATTGTAAACTAACAGTATAGTGGGATTGTAAACTAACAGTATAGTGGGATTGTAAACTAACAGTATAGTGGGATTGTAAAATAACTGTATAGTGGGATTGTAAAATAACAGTATAGTGGATTGTAAAATAACAGTATAGTGGATTGTAAAATAACAGTATAGTGGATTGTAAAATAACAGTATAGTGGATTGTAAAATAACAGTATAGTGGATTGTAAAATAACAGTATAGTGGGATTGTAAAATAACAGTATAGTGGATTGTAAAATAACAGTATAGTGGATTGTAAAATAACAGTATAGTGGATTGTAAAATAACAGTATAGTGGGATTGTAAAATAACAGTATAGTGGGATTGTAAAATAACAGTATAGTGGGATTGTAAAATAACAGTATAGTGGGGTTGTAAACTAACAGTATAGTGGGATTGTAAAATAACAGTATAGTGGGATTGTAAAATAACAGTATAGTAGGGTTATAAAATAACAGTATAGTGGGATTGTAAAATAACAGTATAGTGGATTGTAAAATAACAGTATAGTGGATTGTAAAATAACAGTATAGTGGATTGTAAAATAACAGTATAGTGGGATTGTAAAATAACAGTATAGTGGGATTGTAAAATAACAGTATAGTGGGATTGTAAAATAACAGTATAGTGGGGTTGTAAACTAACAGTATAGTGGGATTGTAAAATAACAGTATAGTGGGATTGTAAAATAACAGTATAGTAGGGTTATAAAATAACAGTATAGTGGGATTGTAAAATAACAGTATAGTGGATTGTAAAATAACAGTATAGTGGATTGTAAAATAACAGTATAGTGGATTGTAAAATAACAGTATAGTGGGATTGTAAAATAACAGTATAGTGGGATTATAAAATAACAGTATAGTGGGATTGTAAAATAACAGTATAGTGGGATTGTAAAATAACAGTATAGTGGGATTATAAAATAACAGTATAGTGGGATTGTAAAATAACTGTATAGTGGGATTGTAAAATAACTGTATAGTGGGATTGTAAAATAACAGTATAGTGGATTGTAAAATAACAGTATAGTGGATTGTAAAATAACAGTATAGTGGATTGTAAAATAACAGTATAGTGGGATTGTAAAATAACAGTATAGTGGATTGTAAAATAACAGTATAGTGGATTGTAAAATAACAGTATAGTGGGATTGTAAAATAACAGTATAGTGGGATTGTAAAATAACAGTATAGTGGGATTGTAAAATAACAGTATAGTGGATTTTAAAATAACAGTATAGTGGGATTGTAAAATAACAGTATAGTGGGATTGTAAAATAACAGTACAGTGGGATTATAAAATAACAGTATAGTATGATTGTAAAATAACAGTATAGTGGATTGTAAAATAACAGTATAGTGGGATTGTAAAATAACAGTATAACGGGATTGTAAAATAACAGTATAACGGGATTGTAAAATAACAGTATAGTGGGATGGTAAAATAACAGTATAGTGGGATTGTAAAATAACAGTATAGTGGGATTGTAAAATAACAGTATAACGGGATTGTAAAATAACAGTATAGAGGGATTGTAAAATAACAGTATAGTGGGATTGTAAAATAACAGTATAGTAGGGTTATAAAATAACAGTATAGTGGGATTGTAAAATAACAGTATAGTGGGATTGTAAAATAACAGTATAACGGGATTGTAAAATAACAGTATAGTGGGATTTTAAAATAACAGTATAGTGGGATTGTAAAATAACAGTATAGTGGGATTGTAAAATAACAGTATAGTGGGATTATAAAATAACAGTATTTTATGGTTGTAAAATAACAGTATAGTGGATTGTAAAATAACAGTATAGTGGAATTATAAAATAACAGTATAGTGGGATTGTAAAATAACAGTATAACGGGATTGTAAAATAACAGTATAGTGGGATTGTAAAATAACAGTATAGTGGGATTGTAAAATAACAGTATAGTGGGATTGTAAAATAACAGTATAACGGGATTGTAAAATAACAGTATAACGGGATTGTAAAATAACAGTATTAACGATGAATTAATTTTTATTGTCGTACTAGATTGCAGAATGGACACACGAAGCATACGTGGTAGATAGGAGGGTCTGGTGATATATATCAGCATTTAATATTAGATTAGATCTCTTTCAGTGTTATTGCATCGAAGATTGCATCCTTAACGAAATGAAGTTTATTAACAGTACGTGATTGCAGAATAGAGAAATTAACGTGCCGTGGACTTATGCAACTAAAATACCCAAGAAACGTTATTGCATATGCTTAGTAACGTAATTTAATGTACAGTCAAACCTGTGTTAGTGGTCACCTCTATTAAGCAACCAACCTGTATTAAGCAGCCAACCTGTATTAAGCAGCCAATTTCCAGATTCCCAATATGTTGCTTTATTATACATTTGACCTATATTAAGCAGCCACCTGTGCTAAGCAGCCACTTTCTGTGATTCACATGGCTGGCTGCTTAAGACAGGTTGGACTGTATATTATATTATTACATCGGCATAGTGTCTGATGGATAAATTTTGGCATGCATTGAATACAACGTTTAATTATATACCAGGGACCTTCACATAGAAATATATATTATGGGCACGACGTCTTGAATGCTGTATCATTACAATCATTTAGATAACTCTAGGAACAGCATATACACAACATCTGTAACACATGCATGCTATAAACACACATGACGTCATGACACTACATGTATACTATACGCACACTACACGTACCTGCAGTGGTAGATCAGGGTCCAGTTCAAACTTGGGCACCTTCTTCGTCCACGGTTCAAACTTGTGACTCTCATTGTCGATGTAGTAGTCAAACACAGTACCCTGAGCTGGGAACTTGATGGTCTTGAACTCTGCAGTCCACCACTTTGTGAACTCGACGCGGTAATCTATCAACTACAACAACAATAACATCCAGATGCACAACTAGTTTTATTATTCGTGGAAGTCGTGATAGCGCTGTGGATGCGCGTTCGCTTCAGGTGCGAAAGGTCCGGAGTTCGAGCCCCACTGGAGCCGTTACGATTGTGCCCTTAGGCAATGCATTTCAATTCCACGTTGCCTCTTCTCTCTCCCTCGTGGCGATGGATTCCATCAGGAATGAGGTCTCGAGAGTGATTTATATAAGTTTAAATAACTTGTTTCGCAATCGAGCTAAAATACATTTGCATAAAAGTTTTATTATTTTGTATATTGTACATTTGTGATCACGGAACATTTCGTTATTTTTGTCTTTCTTTAATGACAAGATCATTCATACATTCATACATATATACATTCATATCCAAACATGCAATACTGTTGCTCTATTGTACTGCGTATACTAGTAATGAGAGGCAATACTATGCATGTAATACATTAATATAAAAGTGTCTGATAGCATATAGAATTACAGACGAATCTGTAGTCCAGTGGTAACACGCTAGACTGGTAATCCACGGATCGCAGGTTCCATCCCCCGTCTGACCCTAATACGATTATCAGTCTTTCAGATGGGACTTTAAACCGAGGTCTCGTGTCGGTGCTTTACACCGTGCACGTAAAAGTATCAGAGCAGGCTCTGGAATGGGTCTCTGTCTGTATCATTGCGCTATCCTCCAACAATCTAAAATGACTAATCTCTTCAGGAGGCGTCGCTTATATGGGCAACCGGTAGCGACGATAAATAAACGTTAAACACACACGCATAGAAAATTACACAATATATTGATATTGAATCGCAAGTGGCCCTTTAGTCCAACATGGCTAATATAAAAATAAGGAATTCGCAGATTTACATTTACTAAATAAGATTGTTGTTACCTTATATCTGTTCCGATATATATTACAGCACTATGGTCATGATGAAACATATATCTGTTCCGATATGTATTACAGCACCATGGTCATGATGAAACATATATCTTTCCGATATATATTACAGCACTATGGTCATGATGAAACATATATCCTTTCCGATATATATTACAGCACTATGGTCATGATGAAACATATATCTTTCCGATATATATTACAGCACTATGGTCATGATGAAACATATATCTTTCCGATATATATTACAGCACTATGGTCATGATGAAACATATATCTTGTCCGATGTATATTACAGCACTATGGTCATGATGAAACATATATCTTTTCCGATATATATTACAGCGCTATGGTCATGATGAAACATATATCTTTTCCGATATATATTACAGCACTATGGTCATGATGAAACATATCTTATAATGTTGGTAAGAGATTTGAAAGTGTAACTGTACGAATAAGAAAACGGCAAAGACACATTGAATTTCCAATACCTGATCTTGGAACGTACTGCCTCCAAAAGCCCAGACAGAAGCAAATACGAAGTAGAGCTCGTACAGCTCCTTGGGGCAGTCTGGTGGAGTGTTGTCAGGGACGAGGAGACACTCTAGTAGATGGCACAGCATCTGTACGTGGCTGATCTCGGCTATTGGAGTGATCTTCTTGAAGCGGTGCTTCATTGTTTCGAGCAGTATCGGGACATACTTCTCAAACAAGATGAGAAGGTTGGCTCTCTCCGACTGCACCTCGCGCGTGTCAATCCAGCTCTGCACGAAGCTAGAAAATTGCAATTAAAACTTACGATTATATCAATTTCAAAGTTCCCCTAAATACTGTCCATTGTCTGGGTACTCATATTATTCTATCATCACGCTGTCATTTACTGGTCTTGCCAAATGTTCTTATCGAAATACAACTAACAGTTTTATCCAAATCTGAAAGTACTACATCTATGTATTGAATGTTGTCAACTGATGGTGCCAGAAGAAACTCGAAATGCTAAGTGAGGTTCACTCGTAGATGATTTTAATAATTTCACCAGAAACAAAACGATGATCGAGTACTGTATTCATTTATACATGCAACATGATCAACAAGGCAAAGTGATTGATTGGCTGACAAAATGAAATTAGTATATGTATCTATTCTTGCAAAGAAGTTGACCATTTGCAAAATCTATTTCAGAAAGATCAGTCATTATTTTTGCTAAAATTCCAAGTAGGTGTACCATCTAGTCGAGTACATTAAGCAATTCATTTCACCAAAAGTAGGACACTTATTTTAACAGGATGTAATAGTATTTCCTCTGTTGAATAGATCAGAGTCATTAGTGTAGAAAGGTAAAACGGTTAGATGCGATAGAGAGAGAGAATAAACTTCAAATCACGTTTTCTCTCAAATATTCTTTTATTTGACTCTGATCGTTTTGCTATTGGTACTCGACACCAAGACTATATTCATGGGGTCATGCGATTGCAACAATGAATCACACATGATATACTCTAGTCTGGGTGCCAGTCTGTCGATTTTTCACTTTTTAACTTCTGGCAAAATGTTGACATGATCAGAAACTCAATACGGCCCAATTAATAGTCTCCGTGTTAAAATATATTTATTTGACTGACCAGGCAACATATATCGACGCCTGTTCCCAGGCTATATATACTCATACTTTCAAATGAACATTTATAATCAGCCGACTTACGGATTCCAACCAAGATCGGTAGTGTTGATGAAGAGAATGCCTGCTCTTGATACTGTCGATGGGTTGGCTGTCCTCAAATGGCTGATCTCAAATAGCAATCTCATGGAGGGAGTCAGCGGGATTCTCTCATTACTGGCCAGGGTGAGCACCTTGTTGTCGTCCATCACTGTGTTTAGGGATTCAATCCACATTGGATCAATGTCACCATCCAGTACAATCCATTTCGGGCTATCAGTTGTCAGGTTGGCTAAATCTCTCATGATCACTGAGTAGAGACCTGTGAATAAAGACAATACCTTCAGCATATATTGTTTTTGGGGGGTTAACGTCGCACACATATCTTAAGTCATATGACGACTGGCGGAGGACCCCGGATGCCTCTCCGAGCAGTATTTCTGACACGCACGGGCACACGGGTTGAACGACGGTCCTACCGCATGCCAGCTGGATAGTTTCCTCACATGAAAAAGTTCAATTTGAAGTGAACGACCGTGACCAATCGGCCATGTAGGGGGCCTACAATGTGAACAATAACAAAATCAATATCTCCTTATGGATCAACTTCAACTACAACTTGATGGATCAAGACATAGAAACCGAGCTACATTGAACATACCATCCTTCCATTCACGTGTGGCTGGGTTGATAATACCAAACAGTTCATTGTTTGTGACAGCCTTGGGGTCAAGGTCAATGGCTTGGGGTTTGCGTCCTTGGTTCCTGTAAGTGCGTACGAGCGTGTTCCACACCTTACTCTTGCCTGCCCCAGCACCTCCCAGTAAGAATACAGAGTGACGTACGTCAAACAACTCCTGTAGCTGCACAACCTGAAATGTTTATATGTACATACATCTACTACACATACGGACAGAAGAAGAAGAAGTAGAATATTTTATCTAAGGAATACAATCAACCTGTGTTGCTTTGCCGACTGCCTTATTGATACACTTTGAACAGCACACATATATGTTTTCCACATAAAAACAATGTCCTGACGTCATACCTTGATACTTATTGTACTCTGTTTTAATATCGGACTGCTCTCAATAGACCAGACTGTTAAATATATAAATTATCATATACATAAATTAAAGTAATTATACATTTTGTACTGTAAGATTGTGTGTGTGATAAGATATAAGCTTCAAACAGACCCACTATGTAAAATATTGGCGCCTCACACATTCCAACGGTTTGCATAATGGTTAGTTTTCGGCTTATATCCTATGCATAGGCGAAACACACGTTGATTGCATTGCTTATATTTACATTGTATTCAATTTACGTCGTTTCGTTTCAATTAATGGAACAGCGACATTCCAAATGCACAGCACGTTATTATTAAACTACGTGCGACCAATGAACACATATGAGTAATCAGCAATGTTTCAGGTGCAACTGCGTTTACCGGAATGTACGCGCAGTAGACTGGACGGTGCTCAACATTGCGGGAGTAAGAACAATGTCTTAATATGTTCCGAAGTTCTCTGTATTTATAGCATACGAAACATAGGTTAACTTTATTTAACTTTACGTTTGACATATGATAATATATCATTTATAGCACAATCACGATGTTTAATCATGATGATTGAGCTACTTTATTATTATTATTATACCACATTTATATAGCACCCTTTTCATATCAGATACGTTCAAAGGTGCTTTACAATAAGAGTCTGCAAGTAAAAACAGTAAAACATGTAATAAAACAATAGTATAACTTAAAGTAATGTAAAAATGTATCCTAACTAATTTAGTCAATGAGGTTTAAAAAAAAATATGTAAGGGTCGCATACCAGGCCCACCCTCGCCTGCCAGAGGCCCCTGTCCCCATGGCAGAAGAAGGAAAGCGTGGGTGGACTTCAAAGCAAGAACTAAAAGGCATACGCCATAAGACTAAGATATGCAGTTAAAGAATATGTATACCAGATATATATGTTAAAAGATTTAAGGATTGTTAGTCGTCACTACTTTCATGTTCCTACTATGCTGACATCAACAGGAAACGGTGCACTTGCCTTAGAGGTAATATCAAATGTATATCATTATAAAATACAGGCACATGTGGTATCAACATGTGCGAACTATTGGCTACATTGGGTGCAATGTGTGAGCAATGTGTGAATGGTTATTTATTTGATTAGTTCATACATGATAGTAATATCCATAATATACATTCTAAAATGTGTAACGAAAGAGTTCAATATAAAAGTGCGCAGTGTTTTTTTTATGATGTCAGTATATCTTAAAACCAAAGACCTACTTTTGATTTGGTTTATACACATTTATTTTAGGTCGATTGCGAAACAAGTTCTTACAACTTATATTAATCACTCTCGATACCTCATTCCTGATGGAATCCATCGCCACGAGGGAGAAAGAAGGTGCAACGTGGGAATTAAATGCCTTGCCTAATGGCACAATCGTAACGGCTCCAGCGGGTTTCGAACTCCGGACCGTTCGCACTTGAAGCGAACGCACATCCACTGCGCTAACACGACTTCCACTTACTTTTGATTTAACAAGAGAGTTGCCTGTGTGGGATACACCAGACGTCGATACCTACAACATATCCGAGTAAAGGGTAACACCAGGTTCACTAATACTCGAGTTAACCCAGACAACACTAACATGACTAAAATGACTGTACGTGTACATCATGTGACACAATGCATGACCTACTGACCTACTTAATAATATGTAAGAAAGTATGATAATAATTGTTACTTTGAGAATGAAGTTATCCTCTGGTTGTAGTTTCTGATCAAGCGTGGCCTGTCTAATAAGCTTCTCAAAGTCCAGGTCACGTTTCCGGGGTACATCGAGCGAGGGGAACAAGTCACCAATCAGACCCATGATGATCGGTATATCGTCTGTGACAATCTTCGGAAGGTTGAAATCTCTCAGGGCTCTCATTAATACCTGGAGTAGCATAAAGGATCATACTTGTTATACACATGTTTAAAGTGTAACGCAAATGTGACCGGGTATGTAGAGATTTTGATGCTGCAAGTCTTCGATTTACAACACTGTCCTTAGCCAAAGACAAGTATGTCAAATACTGATCGAGATATTATTATATTTAATTCTTATAATATAATGAACATAATGAAACATGAAATAGTAGTTAGATATGAATATTTCAAAATTAGGAACAAGTACTCGTCATTTTAAAGATTTAATAACATATTTAATTCTAGTCTATAAAAGTGCATATGAGCAAATTTACTGTATTAACTATATCCGAGTAATATTTCCTATCATGTCTGTAGTTATCAGTGATAATCATGTATTATTCATGGGAAAATCGAAAACAAGAGCTTTGAAATTGATGAATTCAACAGTCGTCAATTTCCCTATCGACCCGCCCCTAAGATCACGTAAAGTAGTAACGCGAAACCTCCGACAAACAAACACAATATGGTTATGTAATATATAGAACTGTATAGAATGAACAAGTACGATAGAAATGTAAAACAGGAAATGATTGAACATATTAAATTTAATATTTGCCGGAAATAGTTGCCTGCTGGCTCGGGGTTATAACACTTTTCTCCAATCTGAAGCTCAAGTCTCAAGCTTCTGATTGATTCAGCTGACAGTAAAATTCGGAATCAACCAATCAAATCACCTGAACACGAGTTTGAGATCTGAGAATCTATTTATAACCTTGGGCACTGGTGTCGGAAAAAACGGTGAAATCATAAATGTATACGATTACGATTACTACACTAAAGTAATAACATGGATGTCTGTGGCAGGTATACCAGTAAATAACTTTGATGAATGGTTCTGGGTACAGTACGTAGATAGTTAGTTTGTGGTAGAAAAAGTGGGTAGGAGAGAATACCTATCATGTATTCGTATAACATAAGTACCTGGTCTTCTGGTCTGTTTGGGTCATTTCTCCTCAGAGAGCCAGCCACCACCAACACTGACTTAATGGCTCGCAAACCCCAATCGTAGTGATCCTGCTTGGACAGCAGTTCCCTACACAAACTGTACAGTGTCAAGAACTTCCTGGCCAACAATCGACCGTCAAGGAACCCCTCAGCCACCAACATGATCTCAGCAATTAACTCGAAATCAGGCACCACCATCGCACATGGTCTGTTGGAGAGAAGGAATATCTTCTGATACGACTATAAACATACCATAACATAACACAAACCAGCTTTAGAAGAAAGAAGACAGTGCAACGTGATTATATCAAAAGCTGTAAAACATGTTGTACTATTACTTATAGAGAGTTGTTTGAAATAATGATATTGCATCAATTGCTAACATACTTGAATACATTAAAACTTTATTATTAGGTGAGCTCAATGTCAGTTGAAAAAGCAATACATTAATATCGCACTTCCTTCGAGTGTATTGGAAGCTGTCAATTCAAGTCTAGTTTATACACAATGCGAATTAGCTCGATTGCGAGAACAGTATTTACAACCTTAGATTAATTCTAACCTCGGTGGAATCCATCGCCATGAGAGAGAGAGAGAGAGAGAGGAGAGAGAGAGAGAGAGAAGAGAGAGAGAGAGAGAGAGAGAAGCGAGAGAGAGAGAGAGAGAGAGCGAGAGAGAGAGAGAGAAGAGAGAGAGAGAGAGAAGAGAGAGAGGAGAGAGAGAGAGAGAGAGAGAGAAAGAGAGAGAGAGAGAGAGAGAGAGAGAGAGAGAGAGAGAGAGAGAGAGAGAGAGAGAGCGAGAGGAGAGAGAGAGAGAGAGAGAAGGAGAGAGAAGAGAGAGAAGGAGAGAGAGAGAGAGAGAGAGAAGAGATAGAGAGAGAGAGAGAGAGAGGAGAGAAGAGAGAGAGAGAGAGAGAGAGAGAGAGAGAGATAGAGAGAGAGAGAGAGAGAGAGAGAGAGAGAGAGAGAGAGAGACTTTAAATGGAATTTAAGTGCCTAGCCAGACGCGTTAATACTGCGCTATCACGACTTCCACAATTCAAGTTGTGTCAACAAACATGTGTAAGGGTAAGAGTACAGAAACAATTCCAGAAACCACTGGTAAAACAGATGAAGAAAATAGAAACGAAAAAACTTGATTTTCCAATTTGAACTAAATATTTCATCATTGAACAACACATATACATAAAGCATTCACATGAAAAAAAGACAATAACAATGTGTTTCGCTAAAGTGAAAATATTAAAATGATACTTTAGTATGCAGCAACTATCTAGCTGACTTGCGGAAGGTCGGTGGTTCTACATGGAATACTGCTCGGAGTGTCACCTCCAGATCACCCTCCACCAATAGCTGGAGAGTCACCGTATGAGCTGTTGGTGCGACTTAGTTTATACAAATGTATTTTAGCTCGATTGCGAAACAAGTTATTTCAACTTATATAAATCACTCTCGAGACCTCATTCCTGATGGAATCCATAGCCACGAGGGAGAGAGAGAAGAGGCAACGGGGAATTTAAATGCCTTGCCTAAGGGCACAATCGTGTGGGGCTCGAACTCCGGACCTTTCGCACCTGAAGCGAACGCGCATCCACTGCACTATCACGACTTCCATGGGTGCGACTTTAAACCACAAAACAAATACAGTATGCTGCTAAGAACTTCTAACCAGTCCATCTCTTCTAATGGGAAGCTTAATTACTGCAGTGTTCACATTATTAAACAGTATCGAAACAATGGAATTATATTTTATTAAATTATTAAATCGCGACAGATATTCTACAGTATATCCAATTGATACTCTACTTTATATATTGGGTATTAATTAACTATTAACTAACATGATTTTGATAAAATCACCATTAGCATACAGAAACATCTGGTTAGGGAACAACATTGAAAACAAAGGATTCCAACTAGAAAGATCAATATCCAAATTTATACCACTTTATCTGCCAAGGGAGGTAATGGAAACACCAATGTCGCTCATTGCGCATGACTGGTTATCCACTCTGGCACGTCACGCACGCTCCAAACCTTATTTGGTTGTGATTCAGTAATACTCTGTAAACGTTTAAACCGTTCAATCTTACAGTAATGGACTATTCTAAACGAGTAGAATAATTTGTTTATTAATTGTACCTGAAGAGAGCCTTGAGATTTTCTGGAAGTTCTGTTCTTCCGGCGTAACCCGGGTTCATTGTGATGAAGAGACCGACACTATGTTTCAACACAATGTTCTCGCCCAAGAATTCAAAGCGAGACTTCTTTGCCTTGATGGCGTCCTGTATGCACTTCACCTGTACAGCCACCACCGACAACACCTCTACGGCAATACGATTGAATTCGTCAAAACATCCCCAAGCACCAGATTGCGCCAAGCCTTTGTAAATGTTGCCAATGGACTGGAATCAAAATAGTAAGATATTTAAAATGTATGTAAGCTTGCACAAACGTTGAACATGTGTGCTGAAACTGAGGACAAGCATATTTACGTCACGAATCCCCCAAAATACGCAGAACTATATTGTATCTAAAGTGTGATAGAACGCTTCCATTTTGTGTATACGCTGTGTGTCTGTGTAAGACATTTCCCGTGATTTAACAACTTTTTTATACTTTAATAATATTAGATTATCTTCTGTCACAGGAATTCGTGTATTAGATGCAAGCATACTCATGGTCTTGACTGCAAAACACATCTGATTGACATGTTTAGAATTTAAATTAGTACTATATTATCAATGTACTGGAACAATCATATGCTACATAATTTGAACTAGAAATGAACTAGGAAATTTCAAAATGCAACAATCATACTGCAATGAACACAAATAAATACATAAGTGAACAAACCATTAATGCTGCCAAGAGTATCCAAAAATCATGTTCGTTTTTGATATGCTAATAACATGCCTTCACTAGCTTGACAATGGCATACACATCCTACTAATTCGTACATTACAATGAATACGTACTTTGTAGTCCATCTGTTCAGAGCAGTTGAACACATAGACCATGATACCAAGAGCTCGACCAAGGTCCTTCGTTGTCTCCGTTTTGCCGGTGCCAGCCGGACCGGCTGGGGCGCCACTCATGATCAGGTGGAGTGACTGGGTCAGAGTAATGTAGCACCTACAACACAAATAATCATGCAATAGTATATGTCTGTTATATTATTACAGCTGACAACAGGACTGGAAGTGATATTATAATAAGAACCACGTTGACGGTAGGGCTTCTATGACCGAACTGTTGACTTCAAATCACTTGCTCCTAACCATGTGCTAGTTCGTACCTGAAATACGGCTCGGATGGACACCCTGGATCTTCATCTGCCAATAGAGGCTGGAGGGTGACCAGGACCCGCGGATATAAAACGTATATAAAAACGTGATTTGATTGGTTGATTCCGAGTTATACTGTCAACTGAACTAATCAGAAAGCGTGAGACTGCGTTTGAGATTAGAGAACAGTTTTATAACCTCCAGGCCATATGATCTGCCTATATGCTATTTGAAAAAGCAACCTTAGCCGTGATTGGCATGCTAAATGTCAAGACTTGGGTAACAATTAATGTTGACGAACCTATCGGTTAGGGGAGTGATGACGAGGCGTGCTGTGTTTCCCAGATACTCGTGGGAGTATCTAAACTGGGCATCGCAAATGTTTGCGAAGCAGTCCCGCTCATTGTCGTCCCAGCGGTGTCTAAGCTGCGAGAGCCAGGCGAATGCTTGTGAGCTGTCTACTTTGGTGGCAATCAGTTTGGATACGACATCACGAGCATGTACGTCTATGGTGCAGATGGTCATGATCTTTTGACGGTCTCCTCCGGCCAGCTTACCAATCAACATCGTAATCAAGGAATTCAGTTGGTTTACCTGCAATGAGCATAAAACATACATAGCAGAGTTGACAATAATAAAAGTGTTTTTGTTTATTATAGTGTTATAAGCTCGCCCATATGGTTCGCCGGCGGCGAGGGTAAATAAGCTCAATCATCATCATCATCATAGTGTTACCGCTATTGAAAGGGACCAGTACTTCCCGGATCATATGCTTGTAGGACAAGCGACAGACCCATTCCATAATCTACTCTGGTTCTTTTACGTGAACGTTGCATAACACCGACACGAGACATCAGTTTAAAGTCCCATCTGAAAGACTGTTAATTTTATTAGGGTCAGACGGGGGATCGAATCTGCGATCCTTGGTCTACCAGTCCAGCATGTTACCACTGGACTACAGATCCGTCTGTAATATGAACATTGATTGTACTACTAGTATCAATTATTTTGTGTATTATGTATATAATTTGTGATTATTTTGAAAATATAATTATACTATTGTTGTATTGGATACTTGGCCTTTTCTGCAAGATGTATCAGCACTAATTGCTATGTTTGTGTCACATCAAAGGTGCCCCGTGACCTACTGAATTTGACAGTTTCTCTCTTCTCTGTAATACCAATATTGTGGAAGTCGTGATAGCGCCGTGGTAGCGAGTTCACTTCAGATGTGATAGGACCGGGGATCGATCCCAGATGTAGCCGTTACGATTGTGCCCTTAGGCAAGACACTTATATTCCACATTGCCTCTTCTCTCTCCCTCATGGCGATGGATTCCATCAGGAATGAGGTCTCGGGAGCGATTAATCTAAACTGTAGGATCTTGTTTCACAATCGAGCTAAAATGAATGTGTTTAAACTAATACCAAAATGAGACCACACTTGATTTATTATATATGTACGGTGCATTTAACATCTATTATTTCACACGAATGAATATAAAAAGCTAAAAGTGATCCGCATATTCAAGACCGAAGTGGTCTGGACTTATTTTTGTGGTAATTCAGTATAGATAAGTTAATTAGGTAATGTTAATCATATATAAGAAAATTGCAACACTTTTCCGTAAATTTGAGAAATTCTCGTAACACAAAGCTGCACATAATACATTATGGTCTCACCTGTTTCTTGTAATAGTCCTTGAGAGCGTTTTCGTATCCTTCCTCAAGACGACTGAAAGCGATGTTCACTTCTGTAGTCCACCAGATCTGCGTACCACATAGCGCAACCTGCGCCGGGAAATCGAATAACCACTGATCACGTGGCTTTTCCTCGTACGACGCTACAGCTTCAGTCATTTGGTAGCGCACTGTTGCACAGTGACGTTCCAAAAGTCTCATCAACCAAACCTCTACCTGGAATATGCAAATCGTGAATAACATGTATGGAACATACACCGATATTAGTCCAAACTCAATGCAATTAAGAACTGCATAGTATTATGAGGAAGAGCATTTTTGTCATTGCACGCAATTATATATGTATTTTTATGATTATTAGCTATGTAATGCTTAAGTCTAATAAACTACATGTTCTGTTCTATGAAGTACCGTGTTTTACCGGTTGCCCATATGAGCGACGCCTCCTGAAGAGATTAGTCATTTTAGATTTTTGGAGGATAGTGTATGATACAGAGAGAGATCCATTCCAGAGTCTCCTCCTGTTCATTTACGTGCACGGTGTAAAGCACCGACACGAGACCTCGGTGTAACGTTCCATCTGAAAGACTGTTAATTTTATTAGGGTCAGACGTGGGATCGAACCTGCGATCCCTGGATTACCAGTCCAGCGTGTTACCACTGGACTACAGATCCGTCTGTTCTCTGAAGTATGTCAGGCACGGCAGACCCACCGACCATCCGCACACTAACTGAACAGCCTCATCACGTGGAATAATTCGATACTTCAGTGGAATTCGAACATACAGCGATGAGGCGGCGAGTGATATGAAGTGAACGACCGTAACACTCAGCCACGGAGGTCTCTAATAAAGAGCATGGAATTATACAACACTATTCATTAACAATATGATATACATCGCTCGAACTAGAGATGATTGCATTTAATTGAATTAAATTGGAAGTCGTGATAGCGCAGTAGTAGAGTTCGCTTCAAATGTGAATGGCACAGAGCTGGAGCCGTTACGATTGTGCCAAAAGTATTTAAAATCATCCACATTGCCTCTTCTATCTCCCTAGTGGCGAGTGATTCCATCAGTAATGATGTCTCTATAGTGATTAATATAAGTTGTAATTGTAATTCGCAATCGAGCTAAATTAAATTTGCATCAACTAAACTAAATCCATCTCCAATTTACAGACAACGTTTGTTTGGATTGCGAGACATGTTGTTTGTTATTTTAATATTATAATATACCAAACAACAGTCACATGTTGATGAGACCTGCGTAATTGAAGTCCTGCAACATTTAGACATTGATGAGCACATATACTAACCTGTCCATTAAGGTCACACTCGGAATCAAGATCCACATATTCACCATCCTTACTGTGCATACCTAGCGCCACCTTTGTTTCCTCACCATTGTCGTTCTGCTTGAAATTCAGCTTCGCCAGGCTGTCAAACAACTTGGTTAAGTGTCGTGCAACCTAATATAAATGTTACCATAGTTATACAAATGCTCTGTTTCACAGGTGTGCCGACGTGTCGGTGGAATAAACTCCATCTTTCTCAAAGTTGCATCAAGTTGTTTATCGCAACGTGAAACACGGAGGTATTTAAGAATCCAAGCAATATACATTTGATCAACCTTTGATACAATTATTACATTTAACATGCACTAATAGCAAGTGATGGACATTGTGATGAATCATCAAGATGATAATGCTCCTTGATTTAAATTAATTAAAATCAGCATGTGCCTACATTGTACGTGCTTCCTCAAATCTAACCATACATGAAAGTGGAAGTCGTGATAGCGTTGTGGATGTCCGTTCGCTTCAGATGCGAAAGGTCCGGAGCTCGAGCCAGGCTGGACCCGTTACGAGTGTGCCCTTAGGTATGGCATTTAAATACCACGTTGCCTCTTCTCTCTCCCTCCTGGCGATGGATTCCATCAGGAATGAAGTCTCGAGAGTGATTAATATAGGTTGTAAGAACTTGTTTCGTAATCGAGCTAAAATAAATTTGTATAGACTAAACCATAAATGATCTTGTCATGACAATCAATATGAAATCCTTTATTCTGAGTTAGTTAAACTACAATATAGTACTGAGCTATATGCACAACTTATCACAATATCACGTGATATGGAAACTCACAATACTGGGATTATTGCCGTTGGACAGGATATCAAGCAGATCGGCAGACGATACGAAGTAGAAGCGCGGGAAAGCCAATCGTTTGGTCTCCAGGTACTCTGCCAATGCCTTCTCGCAGAGGGTTAGCTGACCTTGGAGATGATCCAGTCTGTCGTACAGCTTAGGAATGTTAGTGGCATCAACTACGTTCTTCGTCTTCTCGACTTCCTTTATCAATTCCTGCAACAACGGGCAATCAGCTATATTATTATTAAATAACGCTATGTTGGACTAAAATTACTTTTAAAGTCATGTATGGTGCCTTTTGACATTAGCTTATAACTGTGTATATAAACGCGATTAAAGAAACAATGTGAATTGACATATTTGTGTTACAATATAAATTTATTTCACAAAATAAATGAATACATATCAACATGAAAACAATGACATAAAGAAAGTAACCAATTTCCAACATTATCGCTTCATTTCAACATAATTGAAATTGGACAGACCACTAATGAATTATTCGAGTGGAAACATTACTAAGTGAATTTCACGATTAAAGGGGGGGGTATCTGATTCCTAGCACAAAAAAGAAACAAACCTTGAAGTCAGTGTCAATGCCGTCAAATCGATTGGAGTCCTCTGGTAGCTGGTTTCTGATATCCTCGGAGCCAATGAATATACTCTCAAGATGAGACCATGTCCTCTGTACTTCCATCCAGATGACGATTACCTGATCAGCAGTTGACAACTTCTTCTGCCACGTGGATACCTCTTGCAGGAAATGGGCTATGTATTTGGACGTCAACATGTTTTGTAGTTGCACCTAATGGGAATGAGATGTATAATGAATACAAACTATCGTATGTAGATTTACCAAATATTAATTTATTTTCTAAAGATGGTCTCTCACATATACAGTTGGCAATGCTGCTTGTAGTCAGAACGTTCCTGTTACATTAGATATCAATCTGGTTTACCATATGATAATTTTAAGATCATGGTTGCCTTCATACCATGTCAATGATGCTATATTGTCTATATAAGGACATGTAGAGACCCATACATTTGTTTCATAGTCGTCTGGCAAAACCTATTCTAGCCGCAAAGCTCCATCACTTAAAAATATATTGTCACAGAATTCCATGAAATGAGAAATGAAAACATAATACCTGGTTGTCTTCTAGAGTTTCAATCAACTCTTCACTGGTCTTCAACATTGTGATTTGTGTACGCGGGTGCGGGTCGTGTTCAAACTCCATTGTTGCCCATGTTACATCTAGTTCCTTCAGTACTTTCTCCATGGTCATTTCCTTGACGGCCTTGTCCACTATGTTTCTAACATCATCTTCAAAGTTGTGCAGGTTCAGAGACAGCAAGTCTGCCAATGTTGTGCTTTCATCCATGACAAAGCGCACCTGAATACATATTAAAGCATCAATACAATTAATATGTCAGAAAACATCCGTTCATTTAAATTGCGAAACCTATATTTCATAAACTGTAATCTCAATAATATATACATGTATTAATAATAGTGCATAGATACAACCTTACCTTGGTGGCTGCCATGAGCTGTTGCCAATGTCTCTCTCTGATGGCAGGGTTCTGAAGCTCACTGACTGCACGAAGCGATGTTAACATGTTCTTGACAACGTTTTCCACTCCGAGATACGTGTCCCAGGCTCGCATTTCCTTGTCCAGGGTACGAATGTCTTTTGCAAACTTCTTGCAGTCCATGTCCATCTGTTCCACATTTATTTCCTTCCATGGCGTCGTCTTCCAGTCATCCATGCTGCTACGCACCATGATCACATAGTCCCACAGCGTCTTGAGCATCATGATCTCCTTACGGCATTGTTTCAGTTGCTTGAAGTCAGGAACGTTCACCTCAAAGAGACTAGCTGATTCCAACATGGATCTCATCTCTTTCTCCAAAGTTGAAATCTCTTCATGGTACTGCAATTTAAATCAAATGTGTTTGTATTTTGTAAACATACAACGTTGTCTATAAAAATATGTTATGGTACATAATAAATATATTAAAAATAAAATATTATTAATCAACACTATCAAGTGTGTTGTAAACAAGTTCAGTTTAAATATCAACGTAAATTTAGTAGAAACCATAATATTTTATTTGTGGAATCATTACCAGCACAATCCCCATCATATACATAATGCTTTGCAAAAGTCCTGTGAGAAAATGTTCCACTAGATAAGATGTATAGATGTGACCCATCATAAAGAGAAGCAATGCTGACGATCATACAAATTGGAGATATCTATTATATACAACTCACTGCATCAAGAGATTCATACGGTTGTTCACAATTGTATCTGAAGGGCGGGATCGCGCGAAACTTTTCTCTGAATTTGTGTTGTTGTACGTCAAATGTAGCGCTCTTCCTGCGGATGTTTGCTACTTCCGTTGCCTGTAGTGGCGCTACCAGCTGCTTACTGGTGATGCTGATCTTCTTCGTGTTGTTCCACAGCTCTGGCAATTCCTAATCGGAATTTAAACAAATATTTACTAAACATAAGCCTATATCGTGGCCACTAATTGCCGAGTTAGGATCAAATCAATTACTGACACAATACATGTCAAATTAAGTTAATGCAATTAAGTGAATGAAATAATGCGCATAACGTATACAATGAAGTTACCTGGAGCTGAAGGTGAACTTCCTCGGGCATTTCCTGCTCGTACGTTTTCAGGAGTTCAATAGTTTGTTTCAGAGGATCAAACATATCGTCTGTCATGGATTGGCGGTCTTTCACGGCAATCAGGTGACTCATGCATTCCACGAGACCTTCGTAGTTACCCTCGTCTACGTGCTTCGTCAAACCCCTGTCTGTAGTCTTGATGAACTCACCAAGTTCTTTCAAACTAAAGAAAGAATACAATCATGAAATAGGGGCCTCCGTGGCCGAGTGGGTAAGGCCGTTGTTGACTTCAAACCAATTTCCCATCGCCGCTGTAGGTTCGAATCACACTGGGGGTGTCGAAAGCTGGCTGCGGTAAGTCAGTTCTACCTGGAGTCTTCCCCCACCAATACTAGCTGGAGAGTCGCCTTCTAGTTGAAATCCCATCCGTCATCTCGATATCGCCTCTTTCTACTGCACGTTCTCGTTTTTAAGCCTGTTGAACACTGATGGTCACGGGTTCGAGTCCCGCTCAGGCCGTGTCTCATTTATATGAAAAAGTTGGCAGTTTCTTACGGAGGTTGGTGCACCAAAGTACTGGTTAACCGCTGGAGCCTGCCCATGAAAGGTGTTGTTAGGTAAACTGCCCGCCGGCGATATAGCCCAAAATGGTGCTGATGCAGGCGTAAAACCCGAAATATAACATAAGCCTGTTGAAACATATCAACGACTATTCCAATATAATATGTATCTTTTTGAACAACGTAGTCACGCTTAGTTTTCAAGGAATATTTATCTTAAATGTGTACGATAATTCAACTAACTAAAGCGTGAAAATATATAAATAAATATAGATCCCGCTGTGTGGTTTTCGTGATAATTGTAAATTGTTCATCTGTGAACAATCTCATTCCATATGCATATAACTGTGGGAAACTGTTATATAGTATTTCGAAACAACGACTGGTTTGTATTCTGCAACTCTTTTAGAAAGAATACAAGACATAGGCCTATGTACATCATAAAACAACACTGTGTGTACCTGTTTGTGACATGGTCAATGAGATGCTGCTTGAACATGAGGCTCCATCTCTTGATGATGTTGAGCAGGGCCTGTTTGAACGGTTTACTATCTACCCTGAACCAGCGGTCAAACACCTTTACCGGATTGATGAGTTCACACTCCTCGTATATCTTCTCGTACGTGTCAATCTAAATATAATCGCAACACATAAAAACGTGTTCGAATGAGAAGTACGCACGCACGCACGCACGCACGCACGCACGCACGCACGCACGCACGCACGCACGCACGCACGCACGCACGTACATCTGTTTTCGAGTGGTTAACACACTAGACTAGTAATTCAGGCATCATATGTTCGTTCCGCCGTTTGACCCTAATAACATTAACAGTCTTTCAGATGGGGCATTAAACTGAGATCTCGTGTCAGTGCTTTACACCATGCACGTAAAAGAACCAGATGAGCCTCTGGAATTGGTGTCTGTCTGTATCACTGCACTCTCCTCCACAAATCTAAAATGACTAATCCATCCGGAGGCGTCGCTCATATGGGCAACCGGTAGGGACGATAACTAACCGTAATACACACACGTACACACGTAAATATTCGAATGTTTATTAATCTAAAGAAAAAAACCAACACAAATTGTCAGTAGGGTAGACATGTCCAACTACCAGGAGTTTATTTATTTTACAACGATTGCGAGCAAGTTTTAACAACTTATATTAATCACTCTCGTTGACGCGGATGAAAGCGTATATGTGGTCATACGTGTGGGAGGAAACCGAAGTAACCGGAGAAAACCCACCTGTCCGATCTGGCGACCATCGTACCACCTCACATACTTCTCGGTCCGAGGATCGAACCCGTACCCGGAGTTGTTTAGGAATATAATTTTATAGTAATTCTGAAGGGTCAATTTCTCTGTTTAACAGTATCAATACTAATACAGAAGTATTCTATAAACATTAATTTCTACAAATCTTATTTTAGCTCGATTGCGAAGCAAGTTATTTCAACTTATATTAATCACTCTCGAGACCTCATTCCCGATGGAATCCATCGCCATGAAGGAGAGAGAAGAGGCAATGAGGAATTTAAATGCCTTGCCTAAGGGCACAATCTTCGCTAATCCAACATTTGTCAGAAATGGGCCAGAGAAGTCATTCGAAATATTAATTGAGGTTATTTCCAATTTCAGTCAGTTCTCAGGAGTAATACTGTTAATGTGTTAATGTCATGCGTTAATGGCATGCGTCAATGTCATGCGTTAATGGCATGCGTTGATGCAATGCGTTAATGACATGTGTTAATGTCATGCGTTAATGACATGCGTTAATGACATGTGTTAATGTCATGCGTTAATGGCATGCGTTAATGACATATGTTAAGGTCATGCGTTAATGGCATGCGTTAATGACATGTGTTAATGTCATGCGTTAATGTCGTGCGTTAATGTCGTGCGTTAATGTCATGTGTTAATGGCATGTGTTAATGCCATGCGTTAATGTCATGCGTTAATGTCATGTGTTAATGACATGTGTTAATGCCATGTGTTAATGACATGCGTTAATGCCATGCGTTAATGCCATGCGTTAATGGCATGTGTTAATGACATGCGTTAATGGCATGTGTTAATGGCATGCGTTAATGTCATGTGTTAATGGCATGTGTTAATGACATGTGTTAATGGCATGCGTTAATGACATGCGTTAATGCCATGCGTTAATGTCATGTGTTAATGTCATGTGTTAATGCCATGCGTTAATGTCATGCGTTAATGACATGTGTTAATGTCATGTGTTAATGGCATGTGTTAATGCCATGTGTTAATGTCATGTGTTAATGACATGTGTTAATGCCATGTGTTAATGACATGCGTTAATGCCATGCGTTAATGCCATGCGTTAATGGCATGTGTTAATGACATGCGTTAATGGCATGTGTTAATGGCATGCGTTAATGCCGTACGTTAATGCCATGCGTTAATGCCATATGTTAATGACATGCGTTAATGGCATGCGTTAATGGCATGCGTTAATGACATGCGTTAATGACATGCGTTAATGGCATGTGTTAATGGCATGCGTTAATGTCATGTGTTAATGGCATGTGTTAATGGCATGCGTTAATGTCGTGCGTTAATGGCATGTGTTAATGACATGTGTTAATGTCATGCGTTAATGACATGCGTTAATATCATGCGTTAATGTCGTGCGTTAATGGTATGTGTTAATGACATGCGTTAATGTCGTGCGTTAATGGCATGCGTTAATGTCATGTGTTAATGTCATGCGTTAATGACATGCGTTAATGGCATGCGTTAATGACATGCGTTAATGGCATGCGTTAATGACATGCGTTAATGACATGCGTTGATGACATGCGTTAATGGCATGCGTTAGTGTGTCATATCATTAAAAAATCAAATATTAAATTTGGCACAATATTAATTGGACATCCTAGACGCTCATAGATACACTTATAAAACATTGTAATTGGATATGTAGTATGCAACTTGCCTGCTCCCTGAACTGCTTAAGAGTAGGTGGATTCTCTGGCACGCCCTCCTCGGCGTGTGACTCTATCTCCTCTGAGGTGAGCACGTGACCGTACAGCAGGAACTGGCGCATGAACTCGTTCCTGCAGTCAATACAATGGTGAAATGTTATCTTACTTATATACCAGTGGATTGTTCCCGGTGATAGTTGATGAATGTGTACACGTAAGTCCCGTCATAATTAAGTGTAAAATACAACTAGAAAGCAAAGTCAATTGCTGTCCCATCAGAACATTTACTAATTACCATTTTTTAGTTTACACGACAAGTGCACTTCCGATATGCCACTAAAACCAGTGTAGCTCACTAATAATTCAAAGTATACCTATCATCGACCCAGAGGTAGGAGTAGTTGTCAAAGGAGTTCCTGTACTCCATGCATTTGTTCATGATGTTCTGCACACGATCCATCAGTTCCTGTCTCATGTCTGACAAATCGCCCGTTTCCTCCAAATCCGGCTGATAGTGTTCCTACAAATACACATAGCGGGTGAGACATCGTGGATAGCCTACATGATAGTTACCAATGCTCAATGAGAAATACACAATGCATGTGGATCGATCGGATACAATGATCGGATACAATGATCGGATGGATACAATGATCGGATACAATGATCGGATGGATACAATGATCGGATACAATTATCGGATGGATACAATGATCGGATACAATGATCGGATGGATACAATGATCGGATACAATGATCGGATACAATGATCGGATGGATACAATGATCGGATACAATGATCGGATGGATACAATGATCGGATACAATGATCGGATGGATACAATGATCGGATACAATGATCGGATACTATAAATTGCACTGTACCTGCCCACTGTGTACGGCAAGACGTTTTATCAGTGAAGCCTGCTTGTAGATGTCGCCTACAAGTCCGTCAACAAGGTCGTAGAATCCATCTGATACACCGAACTCCAAGGAAGGCACGAACACCATTTCAGGCGCGTGTAACTCCAGGATTGCCTGTCAAATTATATCATTATACGATAAATCTACAGATATATTCGTGGTTAAAACATATTTATGTGTCCAATAAGCAAATGATAATTTAAAATGTACAATGGTATGATTGCCCAGAAAGCAACGCTCGCCCACATGGTTCGCCGGAGGCGAGGGTAAATAAGCTCAATCATCATCAGACAGAACACTATTTAGCTCATGATTGTCCTCTTATAAAAATTCATATTCTTGAAAAGACAACAAAGAAAATACCATTAGAAACAGCTTGATATTAAAATATATAAAGCTATATAGAGATAGTTAGAGATAGATTTCTTTATTTATAGAGGGTGACCTAATTAGTTTTGAACTAATCCTCCTTAGGGCCCTCTTCAATTTGTTAACACTATAGAATAAATGTACATACACAATAATTATAACATAGTTACGCCGTACAATATACATGCATAATGTTGTACAAAGTAACTTAAACAACAGCCTAAATATAATTACAAAATGAATGTACGAACACCTCTAATAGCAGGAATCATCTTAACGATAACATTCTGGCATAGCTTGTTCACAACACTGCGAACACCAATTACCTTGAAGAGATCATCGGGGTTGTTCTTGACATCGGTGTTGTCTAGGAGGAACTGCAAGCTGCAGTGAATCGTGTTGAAGAACCCATCCACCACCATCTCATCAAGGTAGTCCACGTACGCCTTCCAAATTTCTGATGTACTGTCCGCTTTGAACAGGTCCAAATTTTTCTGAAACCATTGATTTGGACATAAATACGAAATGAATCTTAGTTTATTACAATACTAATTTACACTATTAGTAATTTATCAACAGAAAGGTGTGAAAAAGTTGCCAATACACAAAGAAATACTACAACAGTAGTTACATTAATGTACTTCGAGTAGTACTCATAGCATCATATACAGTATTGCAAAGTCCACATGATAAATGCAAAGATTATCGACCACCAATATCGCCGTAATTTTATTAATACGATACTGACCCCAAGAAGCGCATGGATCTGATCACCAATATTCTTGATCTCGTCATATCGTTTCTTCAATCTCTCTTCACGAACCATCAGGTTGAGTAGGCTGTCGTTCTTCTCCTCCTTCCTTACAAACAGTGATAGCTTGCTCCATGTCGACATGAGTTTCTGTACGTCTTCCACGTTATTCTTGGTTGTCTGGACACGAGACTCCAGGTCCATTACCAGGTCGCGTGTGCTCTGGATATACTCCCAGATACCTAAATGAACATAACAGATAAGACATTCTGCATTGTGTACTGAATACAACCAAGGGCGTAGATCTTAATTGTTGTCTCTTAATAATCTAGCAAGCGTAAATAAATCAGTGGTTCTGTAAATTGGATTATGATTATTGTTTGTTTTTAATTTACGTGTGCAAAATGGATAAGATAGTACATTAATTGCTTTAAATTAACTGAGTATAAACCTAGTAATCCAAATCAGTATGTGTATTCATAAATATATACTGTCACAACAAAGAAATCGTGCACGTGCCTTAGAGGTAAAATGTATATCCTTTTAGAAAACATATAGGCAAATTTAATATCAAAATGTGCGAAATATTTGGTAAATTAGTGAAATGTATGAAGGATTATTTTCTAAAATTGTAATGAACAAGTAAAGCTCAATATAAAAGTGCACAGTTGTTTTATGATGTCAGCAGAGATATGCAGCATACCATCAGTGTTCCAGTTCAGTGTCTTCTCCGCCTGTTGAAGCTTCTGGTCAATATCGGCCACCTGCGATTCAATCAGCGGTAACTCCACCTCGAGAACCGTTGTTCGAACCTTGTTATACAAACTCACAGTAAGGTCTAGGTTTGTCACGTACTTCCACAGTGTGTCATAGCGTGAATAAATGGCCTTTGCACTCTCCGGTACCTGCTCCTCAGCACGGACGTCCAGATACTTCACTTCACGTAGCACAGCAACAAGCTTGGGGTCAAAGTTGACAGTGATGAGATTGGTTTCCTCATTGCGAGTGATCAACGGCTGGTTCAAGTTGAACGAACAAGCCTCATCAACACCAACGATCCATTCCTTGTATATATCCTTGTCCCAGCTACGGATAGAGACACAACATTAACTAAGAATGCATTGATTCATGCATCAAGTGTACTTCATAATAAACGAATACATAATAGCGTAAACGAATACTTTTCGAATTTCAAGTGGTCTTATTCTGAAACTTGAAACGATATAATATAACTGGCTGGTGCTGGTGGTTACATGAAGGATATAATATAACTGGCTGGTGCTGGTGGTTACATGAAGGATATAATATAACTGGCTGGTGCTGGTGGTTACATGAAGGATATAATATAACTGGCTGGTGCTGGTGGTTACATGAAGGATATAATATAACTGGTTGGTGCTGGTGGTTACATGAAGGATATAATATAACTGGCTGGTGCTGGTGGTTACATGAAGGATATAATATAACTGGCTGGTGCTGGTGGTTACATGAAGGATATAATATAACTGGCTGGTGCTGGTGGTTACATGAAGGATATAATATAACTGGTTGGTGCTGGTGGTTACATGAAGGATATAATATAACTGGCTGGTGCTGGTGGTTACATGAAGGATATAATATAACTGGCTGGTGCTGGTGGTTACATGAAGGATATAATATAACTGGCTGGTGCTGGTGGTTACATGAAGGATATAATATAACTGGTTGGTGCTGGTGGTTACATGAAGGATATAATATAACTGGTTGGTGCTGGTGGTTACATGAAGGATATAATATAACTGGTTGGTGCTGGTGGTTACATGAAGGATATAATATAACTGGCTGGTGCTGGTGGTTACATGAAGGATATAATATAACTGGTTGGTGCTGGTGGTTACATGAAGGATATAATATAACTGGCTGGTGCTGGTGGTTACATGAAGGATATAATATAACTGGTTGGTGCTGGTGGTTACATGAAGGATATAATATAACTGGTGGTGCTGGTGGTTACATGAAGGATATAATATAACTGGTTGGTGCTGGTGGTTACATGAAGGATATAATATAACTGGCTGGTGCTGGTGGTTACATGAAGGATATAATATAACTGGCTGGTGCTGGTGGTTACATGAAGGATATAATATAACTGGTTGGTGCTGGTGGTTACATGAAGGATATAATATAACTGGCTGGTGCTGGTGGTTACATGAAGGATATAATATAACTGGTTGGTGCTGGTGGTTACATGAAGGATGTCATATAACTGGTTGGTGCTGGTGGTTACATGAAGGATATAATATAACTGGCTGGTGCTGGTGGTTACATGAAGGATATAATATAACTGGCTGGTGCTGGTGGTTACATGAAGGATATAATATAACTGGCTGGTGCTGGTGGTTACATGAAGGATATAATATAACTGGCTGGTGCTGGTGGTTACATGAAGGATATAATATAACTGGTTGGTGCTGGTGGTTACATGAAGGATATAATATAACTGGCTGGTGCTGGTGGTTACATGAAGGATATAATATAACTGGCTGGTGCTGGTGGTTACATGAAGGATATAATATAACTGGTTGGTGCTGGTGGTTACATGAAGGATATAATATAACTGGTTGGTGCTGGTGGTTACATGAAGGATATAATATAACTGGCTGGTGCTGGTGGTTACATGAAGGATATAATATAACTGGTTGGTGCTGGTGGTTACATGAAGGATATAATATAACTGGCTGGTGCTGGTGGTTACATGAAGGATATAATATAACTGGCTGGTGCTGGTGGTTACATGAAGGATATAATATAACTGGCTGGTGCTGGTGGTTACATGAAGGATATAATATAACTGGTTGGTGCTGGTGGTTACATGAAGGATATAATATAACTGGCTGGTGCTGGTGGTTACATGAAGGATATAATATAACTGGCTGGTGCTGGTGGTTACATGAAGGATATAATATAACTGGCTGGTGCTGGTGGTTACATGAAGGATATAATATAACTGGCTGGTGCTGGTGGTTACATGAAGGATATAATATAACTGGTTGGTGCTGGTGGTTACATGAAGGATATAATATAACTGGCTGGTGCTGGTGGTTACATGAAGGATATAATATAACTGGCTGGTGCTGGTGGTTACATGAAGGATATAATATAACTGGTTGGTGCTGGTGGTTACATGAAGGATATAATATAACTGGTTGGTGCTGGTGGTTACATGAAGGATATAATATAACTGGTTGGTGCTGGTGGTTACATGAAGGATATAATATAACTGGTTGGTGCTGGTGGTTACATGAAGGATATAATATAACTGGTTGGTGCTGGTGGTTACATGAAGGATATAATATAACTGGCTGGTGCTGGTGGTTACATGAAGGATATAATATAACTGGTTGGTGCTGGTGGTTACATGAAGGATATAATATAACTGGTTGGTGCTGGTGGTTACATGAAGGATATAATATAACTGGTTGGTGCTGGTGGTTACATGAAGGATATAATATAACTGGCTGGTGCTGGTGGTTACATGAAGGATAAAATAACTGGCTGGTGCTGGTGGTTACATGAAGGATATAATATAACTGGCTGGTGCTGGTGGTTACATGAAGGATATAATATAACTGGTTGGTGCTGGTGGTTACATGAAGGATATAATATAACTGGTTGGTGCTGGTGGTTACATGAAGGATGTAATATAACTGGTTGGTGCTGGTGGTTACATGAAGGATATAATATAACTGGCTGGTGCTGGTGGTTACATGAAGGATATAATATAACTGGCTGGTGCTGGTGGTTACATGAAGGATATAATATAACTGGCTGGTGCTGGTGGTTACATGAAGGATATAATATAACTGGCTGGTGCTGGTGGTTACATGAAGGATATAATATAACTGGTTGGTGCTGGTGGTTACATGAAGGATAT
>CM026390.1:97771422-97797257 GCA_014843695.1 Archivesica marissinica | reverse complement strand
TCCGAATGACCGAGTGATTAAAGTCGTTGACTTCAAATCACGGTTCCCTCACCACTGTATGTTCGCATCCCGATGGGGGGCCTCCGAATGACCGAGTGATTAAAGTCGTTGGCTTCAAATCACGGTTCCCTCACCACTGTATGTTCGCATCCCGATGGGGGTCTCCGAATGACCGAGTGATTAAGTCGTTGACTTCAAATCACGGTTCCCTCACCACTGTATGTTCGCATCCCGATGGGGGTCTCCGAATGACCGAGAATTAAAGTCGTTGACTTCAAATCACGGTTCCCTCACCCTGTATGTTCGCATCCCGATGGGGCCTCCGAATGACCGAGTGATAAAGTCGTTGACTTCAAAATCACGGTTCCCTCACCACTGTATGTTCGCATCCCGATGGGGCCTCCGAATGGCCGAGTGATTAAAGTCGTTGACTTCAAATCACGGTTCCCTCACCACTGTATGTTCGCATCCCGATGGGGTCTCCGAATGACCGAGTGATTAAAGTCGTTGACTTCAAATCACGGTTCCTTCACCACTGTAGTTTCGCATCCCGATGGGGGTCTCCGAATGACCGAGTGATTAAAGTCGTTGACTTCAAATCACGGTTCCCTCACCACTGTATGTTCGCATCCCGATGGGGCCCCTCCGAATGACCGAGTGATTAAAGTCGTTGACTTCAAATCACGGTACCCTCACCAATGTATGTTCGCATCCCGATAGGGGGTCTCAGAATGATCGAGTGATTAAAGTCGTTGATTTCAAATCACTGTTCCCCCACCACTGTATGTTCGCATCCCGATGGGGGCCTCCGAATGACCGAGTGATTAAAGTTGTTGACTTCAAATCACGGTTCCCTCACCACTGTATGTTCGCATCCCGATGGGGGCCTCCGAGTGGCCGAGTGATTAAAGTCGTTGACTTCAAATCACGGTTCCCTCACCACTGTATGTTCGCATCCCGATGGGGGTCTCCGAATGACCGAGTGATTAAAGTCGTTGACTTCAAATCACGGTTCCTTCACCACTGTATGTTCGCATCCCGATGGGGGGTCTCCGAATGACCGAGTGATTAAAGTCGTTGACTTCAAATCACGGTTCCCTCACCACTGTATGTTCGCATCCCGATGGGGGCCTCCGAATGACCGAGTGATTAAAGTCGTTGACTTCAAATCACGGTTCCCTCACCACTGTATGTTCGCATCCCGATGGGGGGTCTCAGAATGACCGAGTGATTAAAGGCGTTGACTTCAAATCACGGTTCCCTCACCACTGTATGTTCGCATCCCGATGGGGGGTCTCAGAATGACCGAGTGATTAAAGTCGTTGACTTCAAATCACGGTTCCCTCACCACTGTATGTTCGCATCCCGATGGGGGGTCTCCGAATGACCGAGTGATTAAAGTCGTTGACTTCAAATCACGGTTCCCTCACCACTGTATGTTCGCATCCCGATGGGGGGTCTCCGAATGACCGAGTGATTAAAGTCGTTGACTTCAAATCACGGTTCCCTCACCACTGTATGTTCGCATCCCGATGTGGGGTCTCCGAATGACCGAGTGATTAAAGTCGTTGACTTCAAATCACTGTTCCATCACCACTGTATGTTCGCATCCCGATGGGGGCCTCCGAATGACCGAGTGATTAAAGTCGTTGACTTCAAATCACGGTTCCCTCACCACTGTATGTTCGCATCCCGATGGGGGGCCTCCGAATGACCGAGTGATTAAAGTCGTTGACTTCAAATCACGGTTCCCTCACCACTGTATGTTCGCATCCCGATGGGGGGTCTCCGATGACCGAGTGATTAAAGTCGTTGACTTCAAATCACGGTTCCCTCACCACTGTATGTTCGCATCCCGATGGGGGTCTCCGAATGACCGAGTGATTAAAGTCGTTGACTTCAAATCACGGTTCCCTCACCACTGTATGTTCGCATCCCGATGGGGGGTCTCCGAATGACCGAGTGATTAAAGTCGTTGACTTCAAATCACGGTTCCTCACCACTGTATGTTCGCATCCCGCTGTGGGCCTCCGAATGAGCGAGTGATTAAAGTCGTTGACTTCAAATCACGGTTCCCTCACCACTGTATGTTCGCATCCCGATGGGGGTCTCCGAATGACCGAGTGATTAAAGTCGTTGGCTTAAATCACGGTTCCCTCACCACTGTATGTTCGCATCCCGATGGGGTCCTCCGAATGACCGAGTGATTAAAGTCTTTGACTTCAAATCACGGTTCCCTCACCACTGTATGTTCGCATCCCGATGTGGGGTCTCCGAATGACCGAGTGATTAAAGTCGTTGACTTCAAATCACGGTTCCCTCACCAATGTATGTTCGCATCCCGATGGGGGGTCTCCGAAGGACCGAGTGATTAAAGTCGTTGACTTCAAATCACGGTTCCCTCACCACTGTATGTTCGCATCCCGATGGGGGCCTCCGAATGACCGAGTGATTAAAGTCGTTGACTTCAAATCACGGTTCCCTCACCACTGTATGTTCGCATCCCGATGGGGGGTCTCCGAATGACCGAGTGATTAAAGTCGTTGACTTCAAATCACGGTTTCCATCACCACTGTATGTTCGCATCCCGATGGGGGCCTCCGAGTGACCGAGTGATTAAAGTCGTTGACTTCAAATCACGGTTCCCTCACCACTGTATGTTCGCATCCCGATGGGGGTCCGAATGACCTAGTGATTAAAGTCGTTGACTTCAAATCACGGTTCCCTCACCAATGTATTTTCGCATCCCGATGGGGGGTCTCCGAATGACCGAGTGATTAAAGTCGTTGACTTCAAATCACGGTTCCCTCACCACTGTATGTTCGCATCCCGATGGAGGGTCTCCGAATGACCGAGTGATTAAAGTCGTTGACTTCAAATCACGGTTCCCTCACCACTGTATGTTCGCATCCCGATGGAGGGTCTCCGAATGACCGAGTGATTAAAGTCGTTGACCTCAAATCACGGTTCCCCTCACCACTGTATGTTCGCATCCCGATGGAGGGTCTCCGAATGACCGAGTGATTAAAGTCGTTGACCTCAAATCACGGTTCCCTCACCACTGTATGTTCGCATCCCGATGGGGGTCTCCGAGTGGCCGAGTGATTAAAGTCGTTGACTTCAAATCACGGTTCCCTCACCACTGTATGTTTCGCATCCCGATGGGGGTCTCCGATGACCGAGTGATTAAGTCGTTGACTTCAAATCACGGTTCCCTCACCACTGTATGTTCGCATCCCGATGGGGGTCTCAGAATGGGCGAGTGATTAAAGTCGTTGACATCAAATCACGGTTCCCTCACCACTGTATGTTCGCATCCCGATGGGGGCCTCCGAATGACCGAGTGATTAAAGTCGTTGACTTCAAATCACGGTTCCCTCACCAATGTATGTTCGCATCCCGATGGGGGTCTCAGAATGATCGAGTGATTAAAAGTCGTTGATTTCAAATCACTGTTCCCTCACCACTGTATGTTCGCATCCCGATGGGGGTCTCCGAATGACCGAGTGATTAAAGTCGTTGACTTCAAATCACGGTTCCCTCACCACTGTATGTTCGCATCCCGATGGGGGTCTCCGAATGGGCGAGTGATTAAAGTCGTTGACTTCAAATCACTGTTCCCTCACCACTGTATGTTCGCATCCCGATGGGGGTTCTCCGAATGGGCGAGTGATTAAAGTCGTTGACTTCAAATCACTGTTCCCTCACCACTGTATGTTCGCATCCCGATGGGGGTTCTCCGAATGGGCGAGTGATTAAAGTCGTTGACTTCAAATCACGGTTCCCTCACCACTGTATGTTCGCATCCCGATGGGGGGCTCCGAATGACCGAGTGATTAAAGTCGTTGACTTCAAATCACGGTTCCCTCACCACTGTAAGGTTCGCATCCCGATGGGGGGTCTCCGAATGGCCGAGTGATTAAAGTCGGTGACTTCAAATCACGGTTCCCTCACCACTGTATGTTCGCATCCCGATGGGGGGTCTCCAAATGATTTCATGTGAGGAAGCTATTCAGCTGGCTTGCGGAAGGTCGGTGGTTATATCAGGGTGCCTGTCTGTGTTTGAAATACTGCTCGGTTGGGCACCAGAGGTCTTCCTCCACCATTAATAGCTGGAGAGTCACTATATGTCGGTGGGAATTTAACACCCCACACCCCTCCCACTAAGCGTTTTCATCATCGCAGATTTGTTACAGGGCGGATCAAATAGTTTATGTTATGACTATTTCAGGAGAATTGTGAGAACATGTTCGGGCATCTAGCAGATATAAACTCAATAGACGAGCAATCTTACTTATATACAAATGTGCGTACGTCCTTGGTAGCAAGAGGTAAGGTGGGCCATGACTATCATTAATTTATTTTTATTTAAACATTTCCGTAAAGTGCAACAGCGCTACATAATATTGCACAGGGGTGTAACGTATTCACGACTACTCCGACATGCAAAACGTTTTACTGTGTGTTTTACGTTTATTTATCGTCGCTACCGGTTACCCATATGAGCGATGTCATTTTAGATTGTTGGGGGATAGTGTAATGATACAGAGAGAGACCCATTCCAGAGTCTCCTCTGGTTCGTTTAGTGGAGTATCAACATTAGTGCTGTTCCCCAGTTTTCTAGTAATTGCACCAATCTTCCTCCATCACCTTGGATCTTCATCTTCCATCGTGGGCCTTCGTTCACCCCCTGGGGTCTTTCTCCACCACAAAGGGTCTTCCTCCAACACACTGGGTCTTCCTCCAACACCGGTGTCTTCCTTCCCCATCCGGGGTCTTCCCTCACTACCCAGAGTCTTCCTCCAACTCTCGGGGTCTTCCTCCATCACCCGGGGTCTTCCTTCCCCATCCGGGATCTTCCTCCATCACCCGGAGTCTTTCTCCAACTCTCGGGGGTCTTCCTCCAACACCGGGGTCTTCCTTCCCCATCCGGGATCTTCCTCCCAACAACCGGGTTCTTCCTTCCATCGTAGGCCTTCGTTAACCGCCTGTGTCTTTCTCCACCACAAAGGGCTTCTCCAACACCCGGGGTCTACTTCCATTACCCGGGGTCTTCCTTTCCCATCCTGGATCTTTCACCAACAACGCGGGCCTTCCTCCAACAACAGGCGTTTTCCTCAAACAACTGGCGTCTTCGTTCATCGCCTGGGTCTTCCTCCAAACACCCGGGGTCTTCCTCCATTACCCGAGATCTTCCTCCATTACCCGGTTCTTCCTCCATTACCCGGGTTCTTCCTCCATTACCCGGGTTCTTCCACCATTACCCGGGATCTTCCTCCAACACCCGGGATCTTCCTCCAAAACCCAGGATCTTCCTGCAACACCCAGGATGTTCCTCCAAATACCCGGGGTCTTCCTCCAACACCCAGGATCTTCCTCCAAACACCCGGGTTCTTCCTCCAAACACCCGGGGTCTTCCTCCATAACCCGTGCTCTTCCTCCAAACACCAGGGGTCTTCCTCCAACGCCCAGGATCTTCCTCCAAACACCAGGGATATTCCTCCTTTACCCGGGTTCTTCCTCCAAACACCCGGGGTCTTCCTCCATTACTCGGGCACTTCCTCCAAACACCCGGGGTCTTCCTCCATTACCCGGGATCTTCCTCCAAACACCCGGGTTCTTCCTCCATTACCAGGGATCTTCCTCCAAGCACCCGGGGTCTTCCTCCATTACCCGGGATCTTCCTCCAACACCCTGGGTCATCCTCCAACAACTGGGGTCTTCCTCCAACAACTGGGTTCTTAACTAAATATGATCTTTCTCCAACACCCTGACTCTTCCTCCAACACCCAGGGCCATCCCCCAACACACAGGTTCTTGCTCCAATACCAAGGGTCTTCCTCCAACACCTGGGGCTTTCATCCACCATCCGGGACCTTCCTCCAAAACCCAGGGTATTCCTCCAACATCCGGGATCTTCCTCCATCACCCGGTTTCTTCCTCCATTACCAGGGATCTTCCTCATCCATCCTGGGCCTTCGTTCACAGCCTGGGGTATTCCTCCACCACCCGGGATCTTCCTCTTCAACCCTTGGCCTTCCTCTTCCATCCTGGATTCCACCGCCACCGATGTCTCATTTCAGCACCACCTAGGGTCTTCCTCCACCAACATGGCTCTTCATCCAGCACCGGGCTTTGTCTACTACCGGGACCTTCCTCCACCATCCGTGACCTTCCTCCACTATCACCCTGTGGATTCCTCCACCAACATTGGCATCCATTAATCCGCCACCCGGAGTCTTCCTCCACAACTCGACATAAACCTATGATAATAACGCATATTGAATATTACTTAGTTCAGCCAAAATAGACCCTGCTTCATACTCAACAAATCATGTTTTATAACCTCGAACAAATTGCTTATTCTTACATATGTTTTTGTTAGGCATATCGTTGAACCATAAACCATGGATATATATTGGCCTGACTGACAAGGACAACGAAACAACATTCCTGTGGTCTGATGGCACAGCTGCTACGTACAAGAACTGGGCAAATAATGAGCCTAATAATTATAAAGATGGTGAAGATTGTACAGTCCTTAACATAAATATGATGGGCGGGTGGAACGACGTTAATTGTGAAAAAGAGTGGTATAGTGTGTGCGAATATCAGTCACAATGTTGCCCTTAATACTAAGCAGTTTTGTGTACTACATACAGTGTGCTAAACATTAACCCCAAAGATCCCAGTGTTTGGTGTACTACACAGAGTCTGTGAGAATATAAGTTAAACATTGACCCCAAAGATCCCAGTGTGTGGTGTCCTACACATAGTCTGTAAGAATATAAGTTAAACACTGACCCCAAAAATCCCAATGTTTGATGTACTACACATAGTCTGTGAGAATATAAGTTAAACACTGACAACAAAAGATTGCATTGTTGCCATATACGATTTATTTTTAGATTTTTAAAATACATGTTCTATACATTACTGTATCCTTAGCATATACTAAGTCTTAGGTGTACCTCCCAGCAATAACATGAACTTAGTATACTGTTAGGTATATCTCCCAGCAGTAACATGGAGTTAGTATACTGTTAGGTATATCTCCCAGCAATAACATGGAATTAGTATACAGTTAGGTATATCTCCCAGCAATAACATGGAATTAGTATACTGTTAGGTATATCTCCCAGCAATAACATGGAATTAGTATACTGTTAGCTATATTTCCCAGCAATAACATGGAATTAGTATACAGTTAGGTATATCTCCAAGCAATAACATGGAATTAGTATACTGTTAGGTATATCTCCCAGCAGTAACATGGAATTAGTATACTGTTAGGTATATCTCACAGCAATACCATGGAATTAGTATACTGTTAGGTATATCTCCCAGCAGTAACATGGAATTAGTATACAGTTAGGTATATCGCCAAGCAATAACATGGAATTAGTATACTGTTAGGTATATCTCCCAGCAATAACATGGAATTAGTATACTGTTAGGTATATCTCCCAGCAACAATATGGAATTAGTATACTGTTAGGTATATCTCCCAGCAATAACATGGAATTAGTATACTGTTAGGTATATCTCCCAGCAATAACATGGGATTAGTATACTGTTAGGTATATCTCCCAGCAATAACATGGAATTAGTATACTGTTTGGTATATCTCCCAGCAATAACATGGAATTAGTATACTGTTAGGCATATCTCCCAGCAATAACATGGAATTAGTATACTGTTAGGTATATCTCCCAGCAGTAACATGGAATTAGTATAATGTTAGGTATATATCCCAGCAGTAACATGGAATTAGTATACTGTTAGGCATATCTCCCAGCAATAACATGGCATTAGTATACTGTTAGGCATATCTCCCAGCAATAACATGGAGTTAGTAAACTGCTAGGTATATCTCCCAGCAGTAACATGGAATTAGTATATTGTTAGGCATATCTCCCAGCAATAACATGGCATTAGTATACTGTTAGGCATATCTCCCAGCAATAACATGGAGTTAGTATACTGCTAGGTATATCTCCCAGCAGTAACATGGAATTAGTATAATGTTAGGTATATATCCCAGCAGTAACATGGAGTTAGTATACTGTTAGGTATATCTCCCAGCAACAACATGGAATTAGTATACTGTTAGGTATATCTCCCAGCAGTAACATGGAATTAGTATACTGTTAGGTATATCTCCAAGCAATAACATGGAATTAGTATACTGTTTAGTATCTCTCCCAGCAATAACATGGAATTAGTATACTGTTTGGTATATCTCCCAGCAATAACATGGAATTAGTATACTGTTATGTATATCTCCCAGCAGTAACATGGAATCAGTATACTGTTAGGCATATCTCCCAGCAATAACATGGAATTAGTATACTGTTTGGTATATCTCCCAGCAATAACATGGAATTAGTATACTGTTTGGTATATCTCCCAGCAATAACATGGAATTAGTATACTGTTTGGTATATCTCCCAGCAATAACATGGAATTAGTATACTGTTTGGTATATCTCTCAGCAATAACATGGAATTAGTATACTGTTACGTATATCTCCCAGCAGTAACATGGAATTAGTATACTGTTAGGCATATCTCCCAGCAGTAACATGGAATTAGTATGCTGTTAGGCATATCTCCCAGCAACAACATGGAATTAGCATACTGTTAGGCATATCTCCCAGCAGTAACATGGAATTATTATACTGCTAGGCATATCTCCCAGCAATAACATGGAATTAGTATACTGTTTGGTATATCTCCCAGCAATAACATGGAATTAGTATACTGTTTGGTATATCTCCCAGCAGTAACATGGAATTAGTATACTGTTAGGTATATCTCCCAGCAGTAACATGGAATTAGTATACTGTTAGGTATATCTCCCAGCAATAACATGGAATTAGTATACTGTTAGGTATATCTCCCAGCAATAACATGGAATTAGTATACTGTTAGGCATATCTCCCAGCAGTAACATGGAATTATTATACTGTTAGGCATATCTCCCAGCAATAACATGGAGTTAGTATACTGTTAGGCATATCTCCCAGCAATAACATGGAGTTAGTATACTGTTAGGTATATCTCCCAGCAGTAACATGGAATTAGTATACTGTTAGGCATATCTCCCAGCAATAACATGGAGTTAGTATACTGTTAGGTATATATCCCAGCAGTAACATGGAGTTAGTATACTGTTAGGTGTATCTCCCAGCAATAACATGGAATTAGTATACTGTTAGGTATATCTCCCAGCAGTAACATGGAATTAGTATACTGTTAGGTATATCTCCCAGCAATAACATGGAATTAGTATACTGTTAGGTATATCTCCCAGCAGTAACATGGAATTAGTATACTGTTAGGTATATCTCCCAGCAATAACATGGAATTAGTATACTGTTTGGTATATCTCCCAGCAATAACATGGAATTAGCATACTGCTACGTATATCTCCCAGCAGTAACATGGAATTAGTATACTGTTTGGTATATCTCCCAGCAATAACATGGAGTTAGTATACTGTTTGGTATATCTCCCAGCAATAACATGGAGTTAGTATACTGTTAGGCATATCTCCCAGCAATAACATGGAGTTAGTATACTGTTAGGCATATCTCCCAGCAACAACATGGAATTAGTATACTGTTAGGCAAATCTCCCAGCAATAACATGGAATTAATATACTGTTAGGTATATCTCCCAGCAACAACATGGAGTTAGCATACTGTTATGTATATCTCCCAGCAACAACATGGAATTAGTATACTGTTAGGCATATCTCCCAGCAATAACATGGAGTTAGTATACTGTTAGGTATATCTCCCAGCAGCAACATGGAATTAGTATGCTGTTAGGTATATCTCCCAGCAACAACATGGAATTAGTATACTGTTAGGTATATCTCCCAGCAGTAACATGGATTAGTATACTGTTGGATATCTCCAGCATAACATGGATTAGTATATGTTGATTTCCCAGCATAACATGGATTAGTAACTGTGGTATATCTCCCAGCATAACATGGATTAGTATATGTTAGTTTGTTGGTGTTGTGGTTTGTTGGTTGTTTGTGGTTTGTTGGTTGTTGTTGGTTGTTTGTTTGGTTTTGTTGGTTGTTTGTTTGGTTTTGTTGGTTGTTTGTTTGGTTTTTGTTGGTTGTTTGTTGTTTTGTTGGTTGTTTGTTGGTTTGGTTGGTGTTGTGTTGGTTTGTGGTTGTTGTTGGTTTGGTTGGTTTTTTGTGGTTTTTGGGTTGTACTGTTAGGCATATCTCCCAGCAATAACATGGAGTTAGTATACTGTTAGGTATATCTCCCAGCAGTAACATGGAATTAGTATACTGTTAGGTATATCTCCCAGCAGTAACATGGAGTTAGTATACTGTTAGGTATATCTCCCAGCAATAACATGGAATTAGTATACTGTTAGGTATATCTCCCAGCAGTAACATGGAATTAGTATACTGTTAGGTATATCTCCAAGCAATAACATGGAATTAGTATACTGTTTAGTATATCTCCCAGCAATAACATGGAATTAGTATACTGTTTGGTATATCTCCCAGCTGTAACATGGAATTAGTATACTGTTAGGTATATCTCCAGCAGTACATGGAATTAGTATACTGTTAGGTATATCTCCCAGCATAACATGGAATTAGTATACTGTTTGGTATATCTCCAGCAATAACATTGAATTAGTATACTGTTAGGTATATCTCCCAGCAGTAACATGGATTATTATACTGTGGATATCTCCCAGCAATAACATGGAGTTAGTATACTGTTAGGTATATCTCCCAGCAGTAACATGGAATTAGTATACTGTTAGGCATATCTCCCAGCAATACATGGATTAGTATACTGTTGGTATATATCCCGCAGTAACATGGAGTTAGTATCTGTTAGGTGTTCTCCCAGCAATAACTGGAATTAGTGTACTGTTAGGTATATCTCCAACAGTAACTGGAATTAGTATACTGTTAGGTATATCTCCCAGCAATAACATGGATTAGTAACTGTTACGTATATTGGTTGGTTGTTTGTTGGTTTGTTGGTTGTTTGTTGGTTTGTTGGTTGTTGTGTTATCTCCCAGCAGTAACATGGAATTAGTATACTGTTTGGTATATCTCCCAGCAATAACATGGAGTTAGTATACTGTTTGGTATATCTCCCAGCAATAACATGGAGTTAGTATACTGTTAGGCATATCTCCCAGCAATAACATGGATTGTTTGTTGGTTTTGTTGGTTGTTTGTTTGGTTTGTTGGTTAGTATACTGTTGGATATCTCCCAGCAATAACATGAGTTGTATACTGTTAGGCATATCTCCCAGCAACAACATGGAATTAGTATACTGTTAGGCAAATCTCCCAGCAATAACATGGAATTAATATACTGTTAGGTATATCTCCCAGCAACAACATGGAGTTAGCATACTGTTATGTATATCTCCCAGCAACAACATGGAATTAGTATACTGTTAGGCATATCTCCCAGCAATAACATGGAGTTAGTATACTGTTAGGTATATCTCCCAGCAGCAACATGGAATTAGTATGCTGTTAGGTATATCTCCCAGCAACAACATGGAATTAGTATACTGTTAGGTATATCTCCCAGCAGTAACATGGAGTTAGTATACTGTTAGGTATATCTCCCAGCAGTAACATGGAATTAGTATACTGTTAGGTATATCTCCCAGCAGTAACATGGAGTTAGTATACTGATAGGTATATCTCCCAGCAGTAACATGGAATTAGTATACTGTTAACTAGAACGACTTCATTACAAAATTGTCAATTTGGAACTGACATAAAGCCACCCTGACACTTGCACGATTTTTGTCCCCGCAATGCCGCGCAATTGGTCGTGGCAAGGCATGCCATTTCGGTGCTTCCCAGCGGAGAGTTTGCGGCCTGTTTGCGCACTGTACACGCATAAGTAACGCACTGTATACGCAATGCACGCCCAAAAGTGGCCGCATTGGCACGCATTGACACGCCGTGGCACTACTTGTTTACGCACACGTTAAGTATTGTTCACGTCTACCGTACCGCATTGTTCCGCAGTGTCACGCACGACACACATAGTTCCCGCTGTTTTCCCGCATCGCCAGGCATTGCTCCGACGACTTTGCGCATGCCTGAAGTCATCGGGGCAATTTATGGTCACGCTTTGTCCCGCTTGGCGGCACGCTATATATATGTGTAGGTTTCACACCTAGCTTCAACAGACGGCTCTGTAGTCCAGTGGTAACACGCTGTACTGGTAATCCAGGGATAGCAGGTTCGATCCCCCGTCTGACCCTAATAAAATTAACAGTCTTTAGATGGGACATTAAACCAAGTCTCGTGTCGGTGCTTTACAACGTGCGAGTAAAAGAACCAGAGGAGACTCTGGAATGTGTCTCTCTCTGTATCATTGCACTATCCTCCAAAAATCTAAAATGACTAATATCTTCAGGAGGCGTCGCTCATATGGGCAACCGGTAGCGACGATAAATAAACGTAAAACACACACATGCACACCTAGCTTCATTCCTCGACTCGCTGTGGGCGATACATGATGCAGAATACCAGATACATTGCTATTGCAGAACAGAGAAGATGCCTATATTTGGGAGCTGCAGGACTATTGCATTGGCACGCTTTGACACGCACCGTCGGCAGTGTTTGTGCGAGGTTGCGCAGTGTTCACGTGAGTGAAATGTTTTGAAAATGTTCAATTTCTCTCTACGACATGACACGCACACCGCACTATTCACACACTCCTCAGGCTAGTTCACGAATACTTTAATCACTGGCACGCCGAAATGCGTGTCATTGCGCGGACAGAAATCGTGGAAGTGTCAGGGTGGCTTTAACCATTGAAAAACTGCCTCGTAGTCAATTCAATATACCGGCTATGAGTTGGTAGGATTATTTTTAAAGAGCTGGTTTTACACAGAAATGTAACTGTGTGTATCCAGAGCAATTGGCAGGTGTGTATACTCACATCGTCGTGACGTAAGCAAGCCAACGAGTCAACGTTTGTTATCCGCCATAGCAAGTCCAGTAGGCTATCTATACGCTTCAACTCCAGGTCTTCAAATTGCTGAAAAGAGAAATATATTGATATACCGTACTAAACCTTAACCGACTAAAGCTTTTGCAAACAGCAGAGAGCCAGATCGAAAGTGTAGTCAGATCTGGCTCTATGATGTTTGCTATTCAGATAAAGGACCTTAAACACTTGTCTGAATAGCAAACAACATAGATCCTGATCGGACGTGGCGCTACGCCGCGGCTGATCTGGATCTATGTTGTTTGCACATTCAGTCCAATTTATTCGACAAGTTAATGGCTAACATACATGCACTTCTATTTGTTTAATTATTCGACTAATTATACATACCCTAAATACCTTGGTATCGTATTATTTTGTAGATGGCTTTGTGATTGGATAGTGTATGAATAATAAACGTATACATTTGCATCTAGCAGTGGAGATATGTTTTAATTTCTTGGAAAACAACACTCTTCCCAACTAATTACAACTGGTTGGAAATCAACCAAGACACAACTTAAACATCATACATACTAGTATTTAATTTGTTTCTAACAAGACCCGACTAACACAATCTTTTATCTTTGTCAATTCACAAAAATAGAACCCCAAATGTAGTGATTTTTTGTTGCTGTTTGTTTGCAGCTTAGATAGCATGGTGACTCTCCAGTTAGTATTGCTGGAGGTTGACCCATTATGTCCTTCTGTGCAGTATTTCGGGCACGATGGTGCACTGTCGTAGAAATTACCGCAAGTCAGCTGGATAGCATGGTGGCTCTCCAGTTATTATTGATGGAGGTGGACCCATTATGTCTTTCTGTGCAGTATTTCGGGCACGATGGTGCACTGTCGTAGAAATGACCGCGAGCCAGCTTATATCGCATGGTGGCTCTCCAGTTATTATTGATGGAGGTGGACCCATTATGTCTTTCTGTGCAGTATTTCGGGCACGATGGTGCACTGTCGTAGAAATTACCGCAAGTCAGCTGGATAGCATGGTGGCTCTCCAGTTATTATTGATGGAGGTGGACCCATTATGTCTTTCTGTGCAGTATTTCGGGCACGATGGTGCACTGTCGTAGAAATGACCGCAAGTCAGCTGGATAGCATGGTGGCTCTCCAGTTATTATTGATGGAGGTGGACCCATTATGTCTTTCTGTGCAGTATTTCGGGCACGATGGTGCACTGTCGTAGAAATTACCGCAAGTCAGCTGGATAGCATGGTGGCTCTCCAGTTATTATTGATGGAGGTGGACCCATTATGTCTTTCTGTGCAGTATTTCGGGCACGATGGTGCACTGTCGTAGAAATTACCGCAAGTCAGCTGGATAGCATGGTGGCTCTCCAGTTATTATTGATGGAGGTGGACCCATTATGTCTTTCTGTGCAGTATTTCGGGCACGATGGTGCACTGTCGTAGAAATTACCGCAAGTCAGCTGGATAGCATGGTGGCTCTCCAGTTATTATTGATGGAGGTGGACCCATTATGTCTTTCTGTGCAGTATTTCGGGCACGATGGTGCACTGTCGTAGAAATTACCGCAAGTCAGCTGGATAGCATGGTGGCTCTCCAGTTATTATTGCAAGTCAGCTGGATAGCTTCTTCACTTGAACGAATTCAACACCCCAGTGGGAATCGAACCAAGAGCTGCGAGGGACAAGTTATTTGAAGTCAGCGAACTTAACCACTAGGTCACTGAGGTCACATATCTCGTTTGTAATTGGAATCTATTTTCGTTGCATTGTTGTAACCATGTATGTGTTATTTGTGATATAGGTGGTTATTAGTCTGTGATCTAAAATTAATAAGAGGCCTAAAATGACATTTTCGTTCCCCGCTAGTGGAGGCCAATGTTTTATTGTATTGTTGGAAGGTTCCTATGTCTGCTACTATTTACATAATGTTAGCAATATCAACAAATGTCCGTTGCCACGGAAACGGAACAGAACGACTATACACAAAGGATTTCTATAATGCTACAAAATACAATACATGCTTGTCATTTTTCAGTTATAGTTGTTCATTATTTACCATAGGTGTACTCATGTGATATAGCAACATTTCTGTGACATGGTGCATAGGTCTAGATGGTATAGTTTATGTCAATGTTTGGTCATGTGATATAGCAACATTTCTGTGACATGGTGCATAGGTCTAGATGGTATAGTTTATGTCAATGTTTGGTCATGTGATATAGCAACATTTCTGTGACATGGTGCATAGGTCTAGATGGTTTAGTTTATGTCAATGTTTGGTTATGGCCCGTTTTATGGTTATTTTAGTATCAAGAACTATTAACATTTGAGATGCTAATAGTTCACTAAAATATATTGTTATGCCATACTTCTAGAGTAGCAATCGAACAAATATAGCTCATAGATTATTTTAATAATGTTGGCTTATGTACATTTATTTTAGCTCGATTGCGACACAAGTTCTTGCAATTTATATCAGTCACTCTCGAGACCTATTTCCTGATGGAATCCATCGCCGATGGGAGGGGCACAATCCGCGTAACGGCTACAGCTGGGCGCATATATATAATGAAAAGAGATGCCAGCATTTGTCTAGGATGCCTCGAGATACTAGCATTAGACCTATCCTCACCATCTTTTTCGTGGGGGCAGTATTTTTCCTATCTGCAATCTTCTGGATTTCTGAGTATACATAGTATCATTAATTATTATTTCCAGTTTTACCCGTCTCGCCCCAACCTCCCTCCTGTTTTGACACACAGTGCGAACTACTTACTTTTGTGTTTATAACCCACTTCATGTGTATACAATATTGTTAAGGTGAATTCAATTACACTTATTGTGGTGGATTTTATGTCCAACTTTATGTATTTTGAACATTGCATTCATTTGCACCTTTCGTGTATCAGTTTATCTTGTTTCAAAATAAACCGTCTGTCTCCACTATGGAGTCAGACATATTCATTCCTATTCAATTGTTTGTGTTCCTTTACAATGATTGTGGATGTTTGGAATGACGAGTCATTCTAGAAACAAGTATTTGGAGGTAGACCTTAGCCTTGAATATTACATAAATGGGCTTCGAGACATATGTGGTGTTGGAAGTATAAATCTTTTTACGTAAAGCGATCGTAAGCTGGAATAAAATGGACACACCTATATAAAAGTCATATTCGGACTCAACAACTCGCATATTACATTAATACATAATCGCTGGCTTCTTTTAATATTTCTAAACCTTCCTTCTTCTATGATTAATCTATGAGCAGAACATCGACATCTAGATAATGGTGGTTTGCTTAACATCCACAATAGCTCTTAAATAATTTTCCATGATCAGTTCATTTTTAAATTTATTATAACTACCACGCTTGGGAGCTGTGCTGATATCAGCAAACCACTGTTGGAAATATTGATCTCTGATGCGTTGTATGCCATTATTAATTTGAGAATTACTAATGTTAACATTTTCTCAAAGGTATTGAAATCACAATCAATCAACAATGAGAAACATTAGTCAGTTACTGCCCCTGAATACTCCTATAGTAGTATAGTAGATTGGTCCTCTTAGTTCGTTTTCTCTGTTTTATCGCTGTTTCCTTTGCACCACATGTGTTCCATTCGTATCCGTATTCGCGTCTTATAATTATGGAATTATTAAATCTCGACAGATATCCTTTAGCATGTCCAACTGTAAAAATTGGTTTAATTAATAAACTTACATTTATCCTAACACAACATCTGTTTAGACGACAACAGTAAAAACAAAGGATTCCAACTAAAAGGACAATATACATTTAGGGATAAATCTGACTTTATCCATCAAGGGAGGTAATAGTACAAACCAGTTATGTCTCTCATTGTTTGCGAAACCATTTACGAAGGTAGATGATTCGCAAGCACTATGGAGATTGAAGACGCTGAACATTACTGTTTAGATGTACTTATTTCATTGTCTTTTTAATCAATACGCGAGTTTGCCATCCCATGTGTACATACCAATTACTGTTTGACTACGAAAATCTAACCGATGATAAAAATGAATCCATTTTCAATCAGGTCCAAATAGTTATAAATAAATATCATGCACATATTATACATTATGCTTCGCGAGTCACCATATGCTTTAGTTTGATAACAAGGTTCTAGAAATGAGGCAATGATGGTAAAGGCTGCAGCGGGACTCGAACTCCGGACATTTCGCACCTGAAGCGAACGTGCTACCACTGCGCTATCACGACTTCCAGTGGAATATTAGAATGATAACAATATTTCTGCTGCAATGGGAACACATTAACAATAATATACTAAAACCACCAGATTGAAGCAATTATGATCAACAATGTAATTATGTTTTTAATTAATACAAGATGTGGAACAAAACATAGATAATGATAGCTATGTTACATGTATGACATATATCTTAGCAATATTTTTTAATTCAGCAAGTTAAAGAACACAATGGCCACACACATCCAAAATGGCCCCCAAAAGTCTATACTTTTGAATACTGATGTTTTGTAAGATAGATATCTAGGTCAGAAAGTTGGTAATAATTATATCATAATATAAATACATTATTTACAGTCACATATTGCAATAATTATATAATAGTAGAATTTGGGATTTATACAGAACGTACCAGTATGCATGCGTGTATTAGCGCATCTGAAACAAAACATTGGGTCAAGGGCTGGCCAATATTTGTCCACGTGAGTCAATATTCGTATATGACCCACCGTGGCCTTTTAACGAATTTTTATATTGCATACCTGAAAACCATATCTATGGGGGAAATAATTTTTATAAATATGAATGTAATACTAGTATAGTGTCTTCTTGTCCAAATCCAGCAATCTACTAGTTTTGGATAAAGTATACAGTCACTTCCTACGTGGGCAATCTTGAGCGTTACTAATGTATAATTTGCTTGACACATACCTAGCAACTGTTGCTACGTGTTTGAGAGTAGTATGCATATCTTACCTCATAGAAGATGCCTCCAGAGAAGTAATGTCGACACGTCTAATATGGCCAACACTACACCGGCCTAATAACCCATCTTGCCCCACCCACGCGACTATACTAATGACTTATCGGGCATGCACAAATGCATGTACATATTTTCTTTACTTTAATGTGTTTCTATAAATAGTAAGCAATAAATCAATAACATTAATATGCATTCTTGAAACAGCTGCATCGAACTCCCTAACAGCATCGCTACAAGGAGGAAGACGATTGCTGTGTAGGTTCTTTATGCATACTGTATGGTCATTCAGCTTATCAATGTCAGCACCATCTCCACAACACAGGGTACATGTATCAATTTGACATATGAAGATACACCAGCTGTCCCGGTGTGTATTATTGATCTCATGACACTTCGCCAGAGTATTTCTAATATAACAAATACATTCGCACACCTAATTGCAATCCTTCTACGGAACTTTCAGCACACTATCAACGTTGTAAGAGTCGGAATTGTAGCCGACCATTATGCCACGATATCCCCCAACAATACTGAAGGAGTCGTTAAACACGTTGTGGAATTTGGCAATGGAAGAAATTCTTATCAAATGGTTCAAACAAATGGTTGCATGAATAATAGTCTAAACCACAGGCACAATACACATAGAATGACTACAACACTATAATATAGTATAAACAATGTTTGTGTCTTGTGACTGTCTAAACCACAGGCACAATATACATAGAATGACTACTACAATATCATATAGTATAAACAAAGTTTGTGTCTTGTGACTGTCTAAACCACAGGCACAATACACATAGAATGACTACAACACTATCATATAGTACACACAATGTTTTGTGTCTTGCGACTGTCTAGTCCTCAGTGTGTTGCCGTTATTGGTAGGTCGGTGTACTTTGCTCACAGCAAGCACGTCACATGTATGTCATCAACAACGACTCAGTTGTTTGTCAAGCCGTTCTCAGAACAGGAGGACGCTGATTACCGTCTGGTATTCCATACTAATTATGCTTCACAGGATGGGTACACGGTTGTCATTATACAAAAGTGATGAAGCTATCAGATGCTGCCAGAAGGTTGGCGATTCTATCCGAATACCAGTCCATACCTGAAATACGTCTCGGAAGGGCCACCAATAAAAGCTGGAGAGTTGCTTACATTGTATGTGCGACTTTAAAACCCCAAAACAAACTTCAGTGCCATACTACTTTCAACCACAACTATATAGATGTTGGTTCTTCTTGTTTATTGTGATAAAGAAATGTTTTGAATTAGTTCAAACAAGTCTAGAGGTGTACAGAATGTTGAGGCATTCACAAGGTCATGCATGATGGAGATGCTGCTGACACCCGGCAATATTCGTCTTCCTCTTTTTAGCGATTGCCTAATGTAACATGCTTCCGGTGCAAATTACCAGGCACATACATGGATGTCTGCTCTGAATGACACAGCCAATATTCCCAGTCCACGTGGTAATTGTTGGATACTAGCTGATGATGCGTTGTCTGTGAACATGATGGGCACACCTCCAGCCCCAATGCAATGTTTCAACTGACAAAATGTGCATTCACTGGCAATGTGCGGGAGGTTGATGCAGCCATTTCCCACTACACGTGGTAATGGTGGGATACTAGCTGATGATGCGTTGTCTGTGAACATGATGGGCAAACCTTCAGCCCCAATGCAATTCTTCAACTGACCAAATGTGCATTCACTGGCGACTGTTCGGGAGGTTGATGCAGCCATTTCCCAGTCCACGTGGTAATGGTGGGATACTAGCTGATGATGCGTGTGAACATGATGGGCAAACCTCAGCCCCAATGCCGTTCATTAACTGACAAAATGCTCATTCACTGTCGAATGTGCGGGAGGTCGATGCAGCCATTTCCCAGTCCACGTGGTAATGGTGGGAAACTAGCTGATGATGCGTTGTCTGTGAACATGATGGGCAAACCTCCAGCCCCAATGCCATTCATTAACTGACAAAATGCTCATTCACTGTCGAATGTGCGGGAGGTTGAGAATAGGATTGTTTATGCAATGTGTTGCTATTTAGCGCAAAATGGTGTCACTTATTTTAATGTTAGCCATGTTAGGATTGTTTATACAGTGTGTTGTTCCTGTTCGCAAAGGTGTGTCAATTGTATGCGCTACATCAGTAGTGATTCAGAATCTGAATATTAAGTTTTCTGAACAATAATACAGACATACATTCGAACAATAATTTTTAATCAATAAGCAGTGTGTTTGCGTCTACACACTCTCAACAGTGAAAGTAGGATTTCAAATAAAGGTCCGCCACGCCCCTGTAGTGCAGTTTGTTTAATATTGGAGTTTATTCTAAACGCGTGATACTAAATACTCATAATCTTTTACTAATATTTGGAAACAATTATACCATAATATTATGATAATATTTATTATATGAAAATAATATGTTGTGGGAGAGTTGCCATTATTTCTGCACTATTATAAATCCCTTTTAGATATACCATTACCATATGTATACCTGAGGTAAACACATTACACTATGAAGGGTTACCTGTTAACACCTGTGCTTGGATCAAATCCGGTGAACAAGAATCGTGCGGAAAGAGCTGCTAGGGGTGCTATTGTAAGATTCACCTCGCAAAGTCAGAAACGGAAGCCGGATTCCAGTGTCCTGCAGGTCTTGTGGTAAGGGCGTTAGAGTGAGATACAGGTATGTCGAGTCTGCGGGCGGGATAAAATCCTGCACACACATATAGGAATTAGAGAATAATGCTAAAAACAGTTTAGTTTTGTTTTAACTCAACTTCTCGTAGTCCGAACACGCATTTAGAGAAAGACATGTAAGGTGCTTACTCATCTGATAACATGGGCACTATGGGTGCATATATACGACTGCTAGCAGAAAGGCCTGAGTAGCTTTCGACTCTCCATGATGTGGTGAAAAACATTATGGATGAGCCCATTCCGTCGACAGTAACAAGACGACTGCTTAGACCATTACTACCGGGTAAATATCGACCTATCCCCCTCAACGAAAGGTGCGAGAGAGAAAGAGGAAGGCCATTGCTGAGGAGATTGACCCAATCCCTCCATCCAAATCGATTCAAACGATCCAGTACTACCAGAAAGCGATCATAGACATGTTCGTTCCTATAGTTCAGGAACAGTCTGGTGTTCACACCTTGGGTAATTGGAAACATGTAGTGAGGTGTACGCATATCCTGTGCTACGCCACAAGCAGTGGGCGGTTTTGCATGCCATTGAGATAAACGATGCACTATATAGGGCTTTCCCTGTCATACGGGAGACACGTGAAAGTGTGCCACTTAAACATTGCCAGATATCAACCGCTGAGAGGAGGCACTGACACCCACTTACCTGCATCAGTCGGAAACAAGAAAACAGTAATCAATGTGAAAAACAAAGTGCTTAAGATGGGCACTCCGTTCTTCTCTGTTTCCAGCCGATTGCAATTCAGATAGACCCACCAAGTAGCGCATGCTCCCAGGGTGGACTCAACTTTTGAAGGAATCGACGCCCCAACATCTATATCCGAATCGCGAAAGTCAAAAAACAAAATAAGCTAGCCATCAACATATTTGGTTGGGATAAGGGAGTCATTATCCACAAGCTCAGCAAGCAGCCTGATTACATGCCCAGAAAAACCTGCTCCTGATCGAGAAGGCAGGGTAGTTACAACTACACCTAGATTAAGAATCTCAACCGCCTCCTATATATGACCAGAGCAAACACAACGGTCGCAACTATTTCTGCGGGCGCTATCTCCACAGCTACACTAGCGAATACCTTCTAGATGCTCACAACATAGATTGCTGTGGGATCGGACAGACCTCGATGAAAGTGGAGATGCCGGAAGCGGTTAAAAACAAGCATATCTTCCGGAACCATCACAAACAACTCCAAATCCATTTATTGAAACTGAAATAAACTTGAAAAACTCCAATTCTTTGTAGACTGCCAATGACATAGATGTCTAAACAATTATTTATAAATCGTCCCATACGGTATGTTAATGACGATAGACAAAGTACAAGGTTTTATCCCTGATATAATATGTAGATTGTTAACAAAGTATGATTTAATAGACCACTTTCATAATTTCGTATCGAATGGCCCTTTCCCAAGTAAAACCGTCTGGTCATGTTTAGTTAACCAACATGTTGTTTTAGAAAGTCAAACTGAGAGACTATGGTATTATTATACATTCCCGTACAATACAATGTTTTGCTTAGATGGACCATGCAATATTTGGAAAATCTCGAAACATATTCCGCATATGTTACGGAGGTGTTATAATACAATTCAAATATTAGGTAAATGCTTGTCTAAGTATAAACAATCGCAGATATGCAAAATCTGCAAACATCTAACGTATGATTCAACTACTGTAAACATCTAACGTATGATTCAACTACTGTAAACATCTAACGTATGATTCAACTACTGTAAACATCTAACGTATGATTCAACTACTGTAAACATCTAACGTATGATTCAACTACTGTAAACATCTAACGTATGATTCAACTACTGTAAACATCTAACGTATGATTCAACTACTGTAAACATCTAACGTATGATTCAACTACTGTAAACATCTAACGTATGATTCAACTACTGTAAACATATAACGTATGATTCAACTACTGTAAACATCTAACGTATGATTCAACTACTGTAAACATCTAACGTATGATTCAACTACTGTCAACATCTAACGTATGATTCAACTACTGTAAACATCTAACGTATGATTCAACTACTGTAAACATCTAACGTATGATTCAACTACTGTAAACATCTAATGTATGATTCAACTACTGCAAACATCTAACGTATGATTCAACTACTGCAAACATCTAACGTATGATTCAACTACTGCAAACATCTAACGTATGATTCAACTACTGCAAACATCTAACGTATGATTCAACTACTGTAAACATCTAACGTATGATTCAACTACTGTAAACATCTAACGTATGATTCAACTACTGTAAACTCATCTAACGTATGATTCAACTACTGTAAACATCTAACGTATGATTCAACTACTGCAAACATCTAACGTATGATTCAACTACTGCAAACATCTAACGTATGATTCAACTACTGCAAACATCTAACGTATGATTCAACTACTGTAAACATCTAACGTATGATTCAACTACTGTAAACATCTAACGTATGATTCAACTACTGTAAACATCTAACGTATGATTCAACTACTGTAAACATCTAACGTATGATTCAACTACTGTAAACATCTAACGTATGATTCAACTACTGTAAACATCTAACGTATGATTCAACTACTGTAAACATCTAACGTATGATTCAACTACTGTAAACATCTAACGTATGATTCAACTACTGTAAACATCTAACGTATGATTCAACTACTGTAAACATCTAACGTATGATTCAACTACTGTAAACATCTAACGTATGATTCAACTACTGCAAACATCTAACGTATGATTCAACTACTGCAAACATCTAACGTATGATTCAACTACTGCAAACATCTAACGTATGATTCAACTACTGCAAACATCTAACGTATGATTCAACTACTGTAAACATCTAACGTATGATTCAACTACTGCAAACATCTAACGTATGATTCAACTACTGTAAACATCTAACGTATGATTCAACTACTGTAAACATCTAACGTATGATTCAACTACTGCAAACATCTAACGTATGATTCAACTACTGCAAACATCTAACGTATGATTCAACTGTTCACGTTATTCATTACTGTCATCATACATGATACTTATGACACGTTCTGTGGTCAAACGTTATTAACATGTGTGGTATTATTGTATTTTGTAATTTCACATTAACTAGTCTACACAGTGAAATATTGCATCTTTTGTCTGGTATGCGTTACTATACCTTGAATCATAGTGAAGCATTATTGTACAATATTCTTGATATATTGTATAAAATGTTCATATGACTGCTGGTTTTACTGTTTAAAATGTTCATATGACTGCTGGTTTTACTGTATAAAATGCTCATATGACTGCTTGATATATTGTATGAACTTTTTTTGTGACTGCTAGATATACTGTATGAACTGTTCATATGAGACTGCTTGATATATCTTATGAACTGTTCATATAGCCGCAGGAAATAAAGTGCAAAATAATAATATGTATAAATATGTATGTAATTGTGTGCCTTGTCACTCATTGTATGATACATGTATATAGTCAATGTACATTGCTGTATGTTTATAATGTTTTGCTCTCCGAATTTAGAGGAAATAAAAGTATCTATCTATCTACCATTAATTCTTAATCTGTTTAATACGCTGCGCGTTTGTCTAGACTGATCTAGAGCTAAAACTAGTTTGTGTTCTTTTCACCTTTTACAGATTTTATCCAAATTTCCTAATGTTTCATTATAGTCACCCCCGATTACATTGCGCCATGTTTTATTATAGTCACCCCCGATTACATTGCGCCTGGTTTTATTATAGTCACACACGATTACATTGCGCAATGTTTTATTATAGTAACCTCCGAATACATTGAGCCATGTTTCATTATAGTCACCTCCGATTACATTGAGCCCTGTTTCATTATAGTCACCCCCGATTACATTGAGCCCTGTTTCATTATAGTCACCTCCGATTACATTGAGCCCTGTTTCATTATAGTCACCCCCGATTACATTGCGCCCTGTTTCATTATTGTCACATCCGATTACATTGAGCCCTGTTTCATTATAGTCACCCCCGATTACATTGAGCCCTGTTTCATTATAGTCGCCCCCGATTACATTGAGCCGTTTCATTATAGTCGCCCCCGATCACATTGAGCCCTGTTTCATTATAGTCACCCGATTACACTGAGCCCTGTTTCATTATAGTCACCCCCGATTACATTGAGCCCTGTTCATTATAGTCACCCCCGATTACATTGAGCCCTGTTTTATTATAGTCACCCCCGATTACATTGCGTCCTGCTTCATTATAGTCACCCCCGATTACATTGAGCCCTGTTTTATTATAGTCACCCCCGATTACATTGCGCCCTGTTTCATTATAGTCACCCCCGATCACATTGAGCCCTGTTTAATTATAGTCACATCCGATTACATTGCGCCCTGTTTTATTATAGTCACATCCGATTATATTGAGCCATGTTTCATTATAGTCACACCCGATTACATTGAGCCCTGTTTCATTATAGTCACCCCCGATTACATTGAGCCCTGTTTTATTATAGTCACATCCGATTATATTGAGCCATGTTTCATTATAGTCACCCCCGATTACATTGAGCCCTGTTTCATTATAGTCACATTCGATTACATTGAGCCCTGTTTCATTATAGTCACATCCAATTACATTGCGCCCTGTTTTATTATAGTCACATCCGATTATATTGAGCCATGTTTCATTATAGTCACACCCGATTACATTGAGCCCTGTTTCATTATAGTCACCCCCGATTACATTGAGCCCTGTTTTATTATAGTCACCCCCGATTACATTGCGCCCTGTTTCATTATAGTCACCCCCGATTACATTGAGCCCTGTTTCATTATAGTCACATCCGATTACATTGCGCCCTGTTTTATTATAGTCACATCCGATTATATTGAGCCATGTTTCATTATAGTCACACCCGATTACATTGAGCCCTGTTTCATTATAGTCACCCCCGATTACATTGAGCCCTGTTTTATTATAGTCACCCCCGATTACATTGAGCCCTGTTTTATTATAGTCACATCCGATTATATTGAGCCATGTTTCATTATAGTCACCCCCGATTACATTGCGCCCTGTTTTATTATAGTCA
>CM026390.1:97733795-97770422 GCA_014843695.1 Archivesica marissinica | reverse complement strand
ATTACATTGAGCCCTGTTTCATTATAGTCACCCCCGATTACATTGAGCCCTGTTTCATTATAGTCACCCCCGATTACATTGAGCCCTGTTTCATTATAGTCACCCCCGATTACATTGAGCCATGTTTCATTATAGTCACCCCCGATTACATTGAGCCCTGTTTCATTATAGTCACCCCCGATTACATTGAGCCCTGTTTCATTATAGTCACCCCCGATTACATTGAGCCCTGTTTCATTATAGTCACCCCCGATTACATTGAGCCCTGTTTCATTATAGTCACCCCCGATTACATTGAGCCCTGTTTCATTATAGTCACCCCCGATTACATTGAGCCCTGTTTTATTATAGTCACCCCGATTACATTGCGCCCTGTTTCATTATAGTCACCCCCGATTACATTGAGCCCTGTTTCATTATAGTCACATCCGATTACATTGAGCCCTGTTTATTATAGTCACATCCGATTATATTGAGCCCTGTTTCATTATAGTCACCCCCGATTACATTGAGCCCTGTTTCATTATAGTCACCCCCGATTACATTGAGCCCTGTTTTATTATAGTCACACCCGATTACATTGCGCCATGTTTTATTATAGTCACCTCCGATTACATTGAGCCATGTTTCATTATAGTCACCTCCGATTACATTGAGCCCTGTTTCATTATAGTCACCCCCGATTACATTGAGCCCTGTTTCATTATAGTCACCCCCGATTACATTGAGCCCTGTTTCATTATAGTCACCCCCGATTACATTGAGCCCTGTTTCATTATAGTCACATCCGATTACATTGAGCCCTGTTTCATTATAGTCACCCCCGATTACATTGAGCCCTGTTTCATTATAGTCACCCCGATTACATTGAGCCCTGTTTCATTATAGTCACATCCGATTACATTGAGCCTGTTTCATTATAGTCACCCCCGATTACATTGAGCCCTGTTTCATTATAGTCACCCCCGATTACATTGAGCCCTGTTTTATTATAGTCACCCCCGATTACATTGCGCCCTGTTTCATTATAGTCACCCCCGATTACATTGAGCCCTGTTTCATTATAGTCACATCCGATTACATTGCGCCCTGTTTTATTATAGTCACATCCGATTATATTGAGCCATGTTTCATTATAGTCACCCCCGATTACATTGAGCCCTGTTTCATTATAGTCACATCCGATTATATTGAGCCATGTTTCATTATAGTCACCCCCGATTACATTGAGCCCTGTTTCATTATAGTCACATCCGATTACATTGAGCCCTGTTTCATTATAGTCACCCCCGATTACATTGAGCCCTGTTTCATTATAGTCACCCCCGATTACATTGAGCCCTGTTTCATTATAGTCACCCCCGATTACATTGAGCCCTGTTTCATTATAGTCACCCCCGATTACATTGAGCCCTGTTTCATTATAGTCACCCCGATTACATTGAGCCATGTTTCATTATAGTCACCCCCGATTACATTGAGCCCTGTTTCATTATAGTCACCCCCGATTACATTGAGCCCTGTTTCATTATAGTCACCCCCGATTACATTGAGCCCTGTTTCATTATAGTCACACCCGATTACATTGAGCCCTGTTTCATTATAGTCACATCCGATTACATTGAGCCATGTTTCATTATAGTCACCCCGATTACATTGAGCCCTGTTTCATTATAGTCACCCCCGATTACATTGAGCCCTGTTTCATTATAGTCACCCCCGATTACATTGAGCCCTGTTTTATTATAGTCACCTCCGATTACATTGAGCCATGTTTCATTATAGTCACCCCCGATTACATTGAGCCCTGTTTCATTATAGTCACCCCCGATTACATTGAGCCCTGTTTCATTATAGTCACCCCGATTACATTGAGCCTGTTTCATTATAGTCAACCGATTACATTGAGCCCGTTTCATTATAGTCACCCCCGATTACATTGAGCCCTGTTTCATTATAGTCACCCCCGATTACATTGAGCCAGTTTCATTATAGTCACCCCCGATTACATTGAGCCCTGTTTCATTATAGTCACATCCGATTACATTGAGCCCTGTTTTATTATAGTCACCCCGATTACATTGAGCCCTGTTTCATTATAGTCACCCCCGATTACATTGAGCCCTGTTTCATTATAGTCACATCCGATTACATTGAGCCCTGTTTATTATAGTCACCCCGATTACATTGAGCCATGTTTCATTATAGTCACCCCCGATTACATTGAGCCCTGTTTCATTATAGTCACCCCCGATTACATTGAGCCCTGTTTTATTATAGTCACCCCCGATTACATTGAGCCCTGTTTCATTATAGTCACCCCCGATTACATTGAGCCCTGTTTCATTATAGTCACATCCGATTACATTGCGCCCTGTTTTATTATAGTCACATCCGATTATATTGAGCCATGTTTCATTATAGTCACACCCGATTACATTGAGCCCTGTTTCATTATAGTCACCCCCGATTACATTGAGCCCTGTTTCATTATAGTCACATCCGATTACATTGCGCCCTGTTTTATTATAGTCACATCCGATTATATTGAGCCATGTTTCATTATAGTCACACCCGATTACATTGAGCCCTGTTTCATTATAGTCACCCCCGATTACATTGAGCCCTGTTTCATTATAGTCACCCCCGATTACATTGAGCCCTGTTTCATTATAGTCACATCCGATTACATTGCGCCCTGTTTTATTATAGTCACATCCGATTATATTGAGCCATGTTTCATTATAGTCACATCCGATTACATTGCGCCCTGTTTTATTATAGTCACATCCGATTATATTGAGCCATGTTTCATTATAGTCACACCCGATTACATTGAGCCCTGTTTCATTATAGTCACCCCGATTACATTGAGCCCTGTTTTATTATAGTCACCCCCGATTACATTGCGCCCTGTTTCATTATAGTCACCCCCGATTACATTGAGCCCTGTTTCATTATAGTCACATCCGATTACATTGCGCCCTGTTTTATTATAGTCACATCCGATTATATTGAGCCATATTTCATTATAGTCACCCCCGATTACATTGAGCCCTGTTTCATTATAGTCACATCCGATTATATTGAGCCCTGTTTCATTATAGTCACCCCCGATTACATTGAGACCTGTTTCATTATAGTCACCCCCGATTACATTGAGCCCTGTTTCATTATAGTCACCACCGATTACATTGAGCCATGTTTCATTATAGTCACCCCCGATTACATTGAGCCATGTTTCATTATAGTCACCCCCGATTACATTGAGCCCTGTTTAATTATAGTCACATCCGATTACATTGAGCCCTGTTTCATTATAGTCACACCCGATTACATTGAGCCCTGTTTCATTATAGTCACCCCCGATTACATTGCGCCCTGTTTCATTATAGTCACCCCCGATTACATTGAGCCCTGTTTCATTATAGTCACATCCGATTACATTGCGCCCTGTTTTATTATAGTCACATCCGATTACATTGAGCCATGTTTCATTATAGTCACATCCGATTACATTGCGCCCTGTTTTATTGTAGTCACATCCGATTATATTGAGCCATGTTTCATTATAGTCACACCCGATTACATTGAGCCCTGTTTCATTATAGTCACCCCCGATTACATTGAGCCCTGTTTTATTATAGTCACCCCCGATTACATTGCGCCCTGTTTCATTATAGTCACCCCCGATTACATTGAGCCCTGTTTCATTATAGTCACATCCGATTACATTGCGCCCTGTTTTATTATAGTCACATCCGATTATATTGAGCCATGTTTCATTATAGTCACCCCCGATTACATTGAGCCCTGTTTCATTATAGTCACATCCGATTATATTGAGCCCTGTTTCATTATAGTCACCCCCGATTACATTGAGCCCTGTTTCATTATAGTCACCCCCGATTACATTGAGCCTGTTTCATTATAGTCACCCGATTACATTGAGCCATGTTTCATTATAGTCACCCCGATTACATTGAGCCCTGTTTCATTATAGTCACCCGATTACATTGAGCCCTGTTTCATTATAGTCAACACCGATTACATTGAGCCCTGTTTCATTATAGTCACCCCCGATTACATTGAGCCCTGTTTCATTATAGTCACCCCCGATTACATTGAGCCCTGTTTCATTATAGTCACCCCCGATTACATTGAGCCCTGTTTCATTATAGTCACCCCCGATTACATTGAGCCCTGTTTCATTATAGTCACCCCCGATTACATTGAGCCCTGTTTCATTATAGTCACCCCCGATTACATTGAGACATGTTTCATTATAGTCACCCCCGATTACATTGAGCCCTGTTTTATTATAGTCACATCCGCTTACATTGAGCCCTGTTTTATTATAGTCACCCCCGATTACATTGAGCCCTGTTTCATTATAGTCACCCCCGATTACATTGAGCCCTGTTTCATTATAATCACATCCGATTACATTGCGCCCTGTTTTATTATAGTCACATCCGATTATATTGAGCCATGTTTCATTATAGTCACCCCCGATTACATTGAGCCCTGTTTCATTATAGTCACCCCCGATTACATTGAGCCCTGTTTCATTATAGTCACATCCGATTACATTGAGCCCTTTTCATTATAGTCACCCCCGATTACATTGAGCCCTGTTTCATTATAGTCACATCCGATTATATTGAGCCCTGTTTCATTATAGTCACCCCCGATTACATTGAGACCTGTTTTATTATAGTCACCCCCGATTACATTGAGCCCTGTTTCATTATAGTCACCACCGATTACATTGAGCCATGTTTCATTATAGTCACCCCCGATTACATTGAGCCATGTTTCATTATAGTCACCCCCGATTACATTGAGCCCTGTTTAATTATAGTCACATCCGATTACATTGAGCCCTGTTTCATTATAGTCACACCCGATTACATTGAGCCCTGTTTCATTATAGTCACCCCTGATTACATTGCGCCATGTTTCATTATAGTCACCCCCGATTACATTGAGCCCTGTTTCATTATAGTCACATCCGATTACATTGCGCCCTGTTTTATTATAGTCACATCCGATTATATTGAGCCATGTTTCATTATAGTCACATCCGATTACATTGCGCCCTGTTTTATTGTAGTCACATCCGATTATATTGAGCCATGTTTCATTATAGTCACACCCGATTACATTGAGCCCTGTTTCATTATAGTCACCCCCGATTACATTGAGCCCTGTTTTATTATAGTCACCCCCGATTACATTGCGCCCTGTTTCATTATAGTCACCCCCGATTACATTGAGCCCTGTTTCATTATAGTCACATCCGATTACATTGCGCCCTGTTTTATTATAGTCACATCCGATTATATTGAGCAATGTTTCATTATAGTCACCCCCGATTACATTGAGCCCTGTTTCATTATAGTCACATCCGATTATATTGAGCCCTGTTTCATTATAGTCACCCCCGATTACATTGAGACCTGTTTCATTATAGTCACCCCCGATTACATTGAGCCCTGTTTCATTATAGTCACCACCGATTACATTGAGCCATGTTTCATTATAGTCACTCCCGGTTACATTGAGCCATGTTTCATTATAGTCACCCCCGATTACATTGAGCCCTGTTTAATTATAGTCACATCCCATTACATTGAGCCCTGTTTCATTATAGTCAACCCCGATTACATTGAGCCCTGTTTCATTATAGTCACCCCCGATTACATTGAACCCTGTTTCATTATAGTCACCCCCGCTTACATTGAGCCCTGTTTCATTATAGTCACCCCCGATTACATTGAGCCCTGTTTCATTATAGTCACCCCCGATTACATTGAGCCCTGTTTCATTATAGTCACCCCCGATTACATTGAGCCCTGTTTCATTATAGTCACCCCCGATTACATTGAGACATGTTTCATTATAGTCACCCCCGATTACATTGAGCCCTGTTTCATTATAGTCACATCCGCTTACATTGAGCCCTGTTTTATTATAGTCACCTCCGATTACATTGAGCCATGTTTCATTATAGTCACATCCGCTTACATTGAGCCCTGTTTTATTATAGTCACCTCCGATTACATTGAGCCATGTTTCATTATAGTCACATCCGCTTACATTGAGCCATATTTCATTATAGTCACCCCCGATTACATTGAGCCCTGTTTATTATAGTCACATCCGATTATATTGAGCCATGTTTCATTATAGTCACCCCCGATTACATTGAGCCCTGTTTCATTATAGTCACATCCGATTATATTGAGCCATGTTTTATTATAGTCACCTCCGATTACATTGAGCCATGTTTCATTATAGTCACATCCGCTTACATTGAGCCCTGTTTTATTATAGTCACCTCCGATTACATTGAGCCATGTTTCATTATAGTCACATCCGCTTACATTGAACCATGTTTCATTATAGTCACCCCCGATTACATTGAGCCCTGTTTTATTATAGTCACATCCGATTATATTGAGCCATGTTTCATTATAATCACCTCCGAATACATTGAGCCTTGTTTCATTATAGTCACCTCCGATTGCATTGAGCCCTGTTTCATTATAGTCACCTCCGATTGCATTGAGCCCTGTTTCGTTATTGTCACCACCGATTACCTTGAACCCTGTGACATGTTCATCTGTGATTGCATTTATATTACTAAAAACGATATGTCTATTGTTGAAGTCGTTGTTTGCATATCTATTCATGAGACTATACGATACTTCTTCAATATCAACATTTAATCAAATATACCGACCATTTTAATCCGCAATAATTGTGTTGATATCACAAATATTATCGAATGATTTTAGAATAAAATAGAATAATCTATACTTATATTATTTCCGTAAGAATTATATAGGGACCATTTGTCGAAGTCATATATTAAATGTTGGAAATATCCTCTGTGAAATGAGATGCTTGTGCAAACAATATATCGAAGTTCTGTTGTAGTAAATATTCATTAAGGCGCATGCGCTTGCCTCTGTCGCGAAGGCCCTGACCATTCAGGGATGAAACATGGAAATGCTTGGTCAGTTGATATAAACCGTTAACAAAGTACAATATGTTTAAAATACGGACGTGTATTAGTATGTTTAACAACACTTGTCGTATGTGGTCAACGCAACAATAAGATACTCTGCTACAAAAACAGAATCCTCTTTCGAGGATATACGATCATACCATACACCGTTATTTTGCCCAAATATTTCATATCGCTTACATAGATATTATATCAGCAATTACTCGCCAATTAGTAAATCTGCTGATCAATACATGTAGGTCAATGATGAGTCCCCAATTAACATACATGATTATTTCGATAAGTATAGATTTTCAAAAATAATTATATAACAATTACACATATGTACATATACATATTTTATACATCTATAATACCTTTCGCAAAATGTACTACAATGTATATACAAGTTGCATACATGCTGTACATCGTACCATATAATTATATTTATGAATATTAAATACATTAGCGTCTCGGACGTAGATATCGTATCACAAAAAATAGTAAATATGTTGGTCAATAAATGTTAGTCGATGAGTATACATATCATATTTATCTTATGCGATCTATACCTGTATAAATAGTTCAGAAATACCATACAAAGTGTATTGTATTCCATAAGCCTTACATACATTGTGTCATTGTCATTTTTGTATTATTAGTTATGTCAAGTAGTGAAGCTATCAACCAATAAATATAGGTCAGGGCTACGTCTAATTGTAATATATTATGCAACCTTCTCGTGGTATAATAATGTGCAATATTATACAATAGTGTTGTACTAAATGAACAAGCGTATTAATTGACATTTAGTGTGCCGCATTTAGCAATATATTACCAAATACAATAGCCTCAGATTCAACTAACTAAATTTAACTAAATCTATAAGCAGATTATATACTTTCATGTACTATCTTTAGTACTTGTTAATTATTTTCCTTTCCATTCGGTGGGGATTTAGAACAAATCGCAAATTCGTGTTCAAAGTCCAATCAGTCCAATGTTGTATGCCAACTGATTGTGAGATTGCATCACTTTGCTGCGTCAGTATTGCATAACTTCTTAATTGTACTTTTAGACAAAACAGTCTCGATTTAGTTCTAAAATGGAGGCCATAGAGGAGATATCACAACATTCCGGGGATGATTTTTATTGGACCCAGCTGCTGAAGGTTATATAGCTATTCAGCCAAGCATAAGGCGTAGTCGACCCAAGGATCCCGAAGGAATACCATTTCATAACAAGGTTTCTCCAACTACTACCAGTCCAGGATATTCAAGAACCCGTTTTATGTCTTGTTTCCTTGTCGGAATCACTCCCCATTGTCCATACAGACACCATCTTATCATCATTCTATTATCAAATACCACAATGTTGTCCCATCTGATTAATGCTCTTTATGGTTAAAATAAAGAGAATTTCCAAACGTTAATCACTTGCTTCTACAAGTCAATAGTAGCACACAATCAACCTGGCTCCTAAAGGCCAGCCCCTAAATATGGACACGTCTGGCTCACTAGAAAGATCAGACCTGACATATCAGCTTAGAAGTTTCAATGGCAAATTGGAACTAATAGTCAACACCCATGTCGAGTCTACCACCTCGCTAAACCGGTTAATAACACAAAGACAAATGTTGTCTACAAAGGCTCGAAATGAGTTGAATATGCTACTAGTGTGGAATGAAATGTCGCTATGGACCAGATTGTCCGAAACTCGGTCCAAGGTTGTCTGCGGCCTCTGTCGAGCAAACATATCTAGACGAGTCTCTCAGCTACTCGAGAGTCCTAGCTCTACCCTTGAAACGTGGGATGTCCAACTGAAGGTCACAGCATGATATCCCATCTTCCTGGCACCAGGGTTCTGAATGGCCTCGGCGGGTAATAATTCGTTTGGGATTATTGGGTCATTATGATACAAATTATAGAGACATGTATATCTACATACTATGTAAACTGCACAAATCTCAACCGACATGCTAAAATTGCTTTGAATACGTAGCATGCTGGGTTCTCCATGTAATTAGTGCATTTACATGTAGACTTCTGAGGTCACGTGTCTATATTGTATATATGAGACTAAACTTCCACCAACGCACCTAATTGGTCTAATGCATCCCATTATCCGGTTCGAACACTGAAGCGATGGCACAATCTTCATTTGGGCGAGTTCTTCTATTCATATATATATAGGGTTGGTTGTCCTTTCAAGGTATGTACTGACCTATGGGGAACCTCCTCAATTCTTTTTCGTACGTTGAGCTCTTGGGGATCCCCATAGCGCATACAACACCAACATGTCGCCCGTGCCAATTGGATACTACCAACTTAGCATATCGATGTCCTAATTATGAAACTGAATCATGAAATACAATTGCCCTGCTTGTAAATGACAATAAAATATCTAGACTTTATTTGGTATATTTTCAGACAATGGCTGACAAACTCCAATGCCATATCTTATGATCACGGAAGTTAACAATTGTAATTCTCGGGGATAATTGGTCCCCATTCCCGTCTGTTTATGCAGATCAAAAAAGCCCATGGGATTCCTGAATCGAGTCCGAGAGACTTGTCGAGCAAGTTTGGCCATTACCATGGGGATCAGGAAAGGTTGGACGTATCGAGGGGTTAGTCTAAACTATTCTTCATTGAAACCTTCCAAGAACGGGTCTTCCGTGGCGTGCCCAAGGCTTCGTCCACCATGTTCTCCTAATTTGTCGGTTGTCACCATTCAGGCTCCAAGTGTCCCCAAAACGTAGTGGAAGCTATCGCGCCTAAATCTTGTGCTAAGCTTAGCAACACCCCCATATAAAAGAGGACTGGAGTATTGCAAAACAGCACATGACCCCTATGGTCAAGCATGCTGGATCCTCTGGCATGAAACGCAAGATATCCAGCCGGCCAGACAGATGAAATCCCCCCGAGTCAACTCTCTTCCATGTAAAATGACGGTTTTGGTGTCCTCAATGGTAATGCAGGTAACTGTACTTGCCATTCCTTCCCTTTTGGTCATTCCTTTTCCCCTTTGGTCATTCCTTCCCTATTGGCCATTCCTTCCCTTTTGGATATCCAAGTAGTAGCTCTCACCAAATGCTTAGATTCCAAGGTTACTGCTACACACCTCATGTTCCCCCCCCCGATCAGTGTATCCAAACTTGTCTCATTTGTGCCTTATGGATAGCACAGCATATGCTATATGATCATGGCCGGCTATATTTCATGAAGGAGCAACTCAGGTTCAATTAATGGACCAAGAGTTCCATGACCGTAGGGTTGCCTGTTTGACAGAATTGGCCCAACTTGGTAAAACTGTCTTGTTGAATGTACTATGTGGGTATGTGAACAGACGGAGGTTCTACACCACTGGCACATCGGTTTCCAAGAAGGGTTCAATGATTATACAAGCCATGTGTCATTCTCAAGATTGGCCTATTCCTAGTGAGATCCGGTTGTCCCCCTGGAACCCATTGGCCGGCCTTATCCACTATAAGGTGTTGACGATGCTCATATTAGAGTTACCTGAAAAGGAATCTTACTATGAGTATTGCAACACTGTCCAGCTAGTGGAGAACCAGATAGTTGCACACAAGATGTCCTCTGTGGCGGTGTCAAGCAGAAAATCCAAACCCAGAGGACAAGCGTTTTGGAATGCTTTGATTCATCTTTGCCATTTAGCTTTTTAGAATGCTTCGATTCATCTTTGTCATTTAGCTTTTTAGAATGCTTTGATTCATCTTTGCCAATTAGCTTTTTAGAATGCTTAGATTCATCTCTGCCATTTGGCTTTTTAGAGTGCTTCGATTCATCTTTGTCATTTAGCTTTTTAGAATGCTTTGATTCATCTTTGCCAATTAGCTTTTTAGAATGCTTAGATTCATCTCTTCCATTTAGCTGTTTAGACCATTTAGCTTTTTAGAATGCTTCGATTCATCTTTGCCATTTAGCTTTTTAGAATGCTTAGATTCATCTTTGTCATATAACTTTTATAATGCTTAGATTCATCTTTGCCATTTAGCTTTTTAGAATGCTTATATTCATCTTTGTCATATAGCTTTAGGAATGCTTTGATTCATCTTTGCCATTTAGCTTTTTAGAATGCTTAGATTCATCTTTGCCATTTAGCTTTAAGGAATGCTTAGATTTATCTTTTCTGTGTAGCTTTTTAGAATGGTATGATTAAATCTTTGCAATTTAGCTTTTTGGAATGGTTTGATTCATCTTTACCATTCAGCTTTTTGGAATGCTTTGATTCATGTTTACGATTTACATTTTTGTAAACCTGTATAAGTTTGCCTATTCAACCTTCAAAATCATTCACAAAAACCGTTTTGATTCACCGACTCGGAGATTAAAGTACAGATTCTAGCAATGTATTCTCCTGTTGGTACTGTGGCTATTAACAGTTTCCAATATCGAGTGATAGTGTCAAGATTATTCGTGCTATAGAAATAGCTACATTGTTAATATGGAATGTTATTCGTGGTTACTTATCATTATCTATACCCATGGTTATTCCTGTGTAGTCTTTCCAAAGTTTTATTTCAATAAGGCAATAGATACAGGTACTCATAGTAATTTTGAGATCTACAATATAGACGTCGTGACAAAAATCGCGGTTTATAAATGCATAGAGCAGTGCCAACTACGTCGGCAATGCAAATATATTAACTATGCAAGACATTCTACGGCCTGTTTCTTGCTCGGGGTGAAGCCTACTAATGCTGATGTCATCGTGGACTTGGATCAGGCTGTACAATTGAGTCGCGGATTTGTATTTGGAAAGAAAGAGGACTGGGACATGGTATGTTATTTAACGATATATTTCTGTTCAAAAGAACAAATTGCGCTGTACTCGAGTGCCCAGTTTTTTATACCACCAGTATTAATAAATCATTCTAAAAGTGTTGATGGTTTGCTACGGAGAATTGGAGCTAGGAAGATACACTAATGAAAAAGATTAACCTAGTCAAAATAACATTATATATTTTCCAACAGTGTTCAAGTACATTAAAATATTTAAAATGATGGATTTTTCTTTACTGCAAATCTTATTTTGAAACTGATTTTAAAACGAATATAATTATATGATAGAAACCTTTATTAGAAATTGTGGCCAGTCAGTTTGAACAGATATATATATTTAATAATATAAATACAGACAGTTTGAACAGAAATATATATTTAATAATATAAATACAGTCAGTTTGAACAGAAATATATATTTAATAATATATAGTCAGTTTGAACAGAAATATATATTTAATAATATAAATACAGACAGTTTGAGTTATGTATGTTAATTGTTTTTCTTGTTGTTAATCGACGCACAATCTACAATAACTATTATATTGCATACATTATATAAAAGTGCTTGCTTATTATATTATTACAACATATATTGAAAGGGCCAACCATATCTGAATCATGAAACACTTCTTATGAAGACAGTATTTCACGAACAATATCCTTACCGACACGGCGTCAGGCTGCTAGGCAATTAGTAGATATTATTTAACTAGCTGGCTGTTCACATACCTGTCATATCAGAATGAACCCCTGACAATGTGTGAACCTGCCACCACTCCTTAGACAGGTGGCTTAACAACTAGGCCACGGAGACACTATATATACGTGACGTATGTAAGCATCGTCTTGAACCTACATCGCCAAATACAGAGACATTGCCTAGTATCAACAAATCCGACGACTGCCAATTACGTAATGTTGTTGTCCAAACGTTCATATTAGGAGGAAATATTACATACATATTATTATCAGCATCTAATTTAAACACGTGCTCTATTTGTGGACGGACTGGGACGTGTACTGGAAGATGGAAAACCAGCAGACTGTGAAACCTTTGGGGACTTGCTGATCTCATAATGAGCTGTATATACGGCCATGTTAGCACAACCTGAACACGGATATATATGGTACCCAGTACCACCATCCCTACAGCACAGCGTGGAACACGAGAGTATCGGCTTGGTATCTGGGTATATGTGTACGGTAATCGGTAACAAGAACCGGAAACTCTCCTAGATTACTGGAACAACTGCATTTCCCTAGAAGAAGCAACGACAATCTGATCAGCTTTCTATGTGACAAACTGGTTAACAGTTTGCCTGTTGGTGATCCTGAGATAGTTGTCAATGATGGATTTGCAGATGGTGGCAGAACTGTGTCTTCTCTGAAGCGTGTCCGCATGCATGCACTCGTGCTAAATATTACGAGACAGACACACGTATAGACATACATGTCAAATATGTAGTTATGACTGGCTTCACAAGGATCAGCATAGTCTGCCAACTTACTGGTGTGATAGTTTTGATATTGACATGACGCATGCATCTAAGTGAGGAGTTCTGTGTGACAACTAGTACTCCACAGAAGCCAAGCTATTACGCCATTCATAAGATGGAATGTTGCGATATAATTTATGTAAATATCATTGCTATAACTGGCTATGACACAACACGCCAAGTTGGTGGACTTGGCAAAAATACTTCTTGAAAAGTCTTCTACAACGGTCCAAACTACTGTCAACTCATAGCAGTGACTGACAGCCTTGTTGTGAAGCAATTGTCAGTACATAAGTGTATGTGTGCCGACTGTATAGTCCATCACCAACTGCCACATCGACCTACACTGTCAAAACAAATTACAGCTATTGAGAAACTGTGTTGGTGTTCAGTAAACGTTCAACTCAACTAAACATATGTCATTTATTTACATCAAACTGTTATTATGTGCATACACACCAGATGGTTCCTAATTGTGTTGTCTCGGTACTCCCGGTTCCTCCAATTCAATAGTTGTAAAATAATTTGAAATAAATAAAGTGTATGCTTATTATGTGTATGTCCCATTTATGCCACACCACTAGCGGGGGGAGGGACTTAGACATATTTTCCTGGGCAGGCTTAGCCACCGATCTAAGTGGTTAACCAGTGCTAAGCAATGTGTGCGAGGTGCCTTGCTCAAGGACACTATATACGTGTCACTAACGAGTATCGAACGTGGTACCCTTCGAATCCAAATCGGAAGCTCTACCACTGGACCACATTATATACTTTGAATAAATCGGCTATCGAATGCGTCATTAGATGAAGCTAATGTTATTAGCTCATTTGAGAAACAAGTTTTTACAACATACATTAATAGCTCTCGAGACCATTTTTCCTGATGGAATCATTGTGATGGTGTCCGAATTAATATCCCAGTATCGTATGAACCACGGAACATACAATCCTTGGAGGCCAGGAGTAAGTTAAATTTTAGCACATACCCATCAAGCTTAGCCGGTTCGTCATTGGAAGTGCACTGTGTGTTTCTTCATATTGTTATTGTGGAGCATTGTGTCCTTGCTTTGACACTGAAAAGATCAAATTAGTTCTGGAAATGTGATTCTCAGAGAGTAAATTAGCTACAAGTATACATAATTATACGTGGAAGTCGTGATAGCGCTGTGATATCGCAGTCATAGCGCATTGCGCTTCAGATGCGAAATACCTGGTGTTCGAACCCCGCTGGAGCTGTTTCGATTGTGCAACAAACATTTTCTGCGCTTTTTAGATATTTTGGTCATGTTAGAATCGAAATAATATTTGTATTTGCGATAAATATAGTCGAATAAACTGTATCGTTCTGAGTGCCGGAATTAACAACTTAGGCATACGGCTTACGTTTTTAATTCCTACGCGTCAGAATTCAAAACCATGTTTTATTCGCCAATAAATTACTGAGAGACAAATATTTATAGCTTAAATTGAGAACTTTTGCTTAATCTTCAGAATGAAAACGACGCGTGTGAAGCCTGTCCAGAGAAAGGAGATTGCGATATACAACGTGCTGACAGCAAGAAATGTCTTTCATCTGGTAATCAGAGTATTGTGTCTAATAATGTTTGATAAGTTTAGTGACTTGTTTAAAGTCACGAACTGCCGTCTCCTTGGGGCAGTTGTAGCACGCCGCATTAATAAATGTCCGGCTATCAAAATGTATTCTGGTTTATATTGATCAAGAGCCTATACGCCCGGTGCGATTAATAAGATATTCTAACTTCGGAAGTATTTCTTATCAACAATTATGTTTGCTTGAGTTGAGCGCTTCTCTTCTCAGAATTAATTCTTACTCTTCCAGATTTCCAGCAGAATAGGTAAATCCGAAGAGAAGTAATCGTGGTAACAAAATTGTGTTTCATGAGCTCCGAAACAGAGTATGTTCAGCAGTTCGGAGCTCACTCGATGAGATAAATTCCAATCTTAAACTGAAGAACACAACTTCCTCTTGTTATTTGATTATTTGTTATCAATCGTATGAAATGTATCGTAAAACGCAGCATAAAATTACTTAAGGCTTCCTCTAAACCATGTATAATGTCAGTGTAGTTAGCTTTTATCATGACATTCATATATGTGGCCCTCTCGCTGAACACGTTCTCCGTGAACGTTGAACTAATGTATCTGAAACGTTAAAGCGCCAAAATGCCTTTAGTTAGACTGTGCTGCACACCAACATATTGCAAGGAGCAATTATATATTGTGATTATTATATATTTATCAAGTGAGTTAAATTGATGTTCTAGTTTTCGCTAAATATCCTCTACTGACAAAAGCATTTGTCGCCAATCGCCATGATTTCGTACGCCACCTGTTTTCGAATTTGTTTGCAAGACACGTCTTCGTTGGCAATAACAGGTGCTTCGTTAATATGGTGCACGCAAGAAATGCAAAACAGGATAACAGGTGCTTCGTTAATATGGTGCACGCAATAAATGCCAAACAGGAAATGAGCATTCGCGTGTAACCTAAACATCCAGTAAATATGTGTTTATCTTTGTAACTGGTAAACTCTGTTGGCTTTACAAGATCACTTGTCAATTATGTGAAACACATTTATGTTACATGGAATTGTGTTGTGGTCCGAGGCAAGGTACTTTTTTTGACACAGTGTTGATTTCACATGTGAGAAAAAATATAGTTTTATTTTAATAGATGTTACGAACTCTGAGTCTAGTCAAGCCTAATACGCAATTGTTCTATGGTACACTTCGATGTATGATAAACTTCGTTGTATCGTGCACTTCGTTGTATCGTGCACTTCGTTGTATGGACTAGATGTTACGAACTCTGAGTCTAGTCAAGCGCGTTAGCCGCAAGAATTATCACTTTACAGGGAAATATTATTGCATCTGCTATAAAAGCCGGACAAACCGTAGAGGTCTGAAAACCGATACGCCATAATAGTATTCAAAATAATGATCACATGAATGCATGGGGTATGTTTGAAACTTTCGCTGGTATTGGTCAGAATGCTGCCACTTTGGAGACTATAGTTTCGCATAGAAACACAGAATATTATTTCATCTGCTATAAAAGAGACTGACTATTAGTTATTCACCGACAAATACAGAAAGTAATTAAAACACAGAACGTAGTTATACTACAAAGAAATTAATTATTAAACCGTTTTTTGTTTCCAATAAAGAGCAATCAGGGGAAGTAAACCATATCAGTTTTCGGATGACTACTTTTGAGATAAAATAAATTATTTATTAGAATAATATGAACATACGTTTCTGGTCGTTTCATATTGATTCTTGGTAATATTGATCTATTCACGAGTAAAATAGGAAAATAATGAGTACCAAAGCAATTCCTTTCAACTTCTGGTTTCATATACTTAGTTATTCAATGAAGCTTAGATGAAAGTGTTTATTCATTCAAACAATGCAGTGTGCTTGGGTAAGCACAGGTGGCGTTATTTCAAGCAGCTTGGAAGCAGTGGAGTGATTGCTCGCATTAACTTCGTTGTATTATATACATCATTGTATGGAAGCATTGTTTGTGTAGAACACTTAGTTGCATTGTACACTTCGGTGCATTGTACACTTCGTTGTATTGTACACTTAGTTGTATGGTGCGCTTCGTTGTATAGTACACTTCGTTGTCTTGTACACTTCGTTGTATAGTAGTACACTTCGTTAGCTTGTACACTTCGTTGTATGGTACACTTCGTTATCTTGTACACTTCGTTGTATTGTATACTTCGTTGTCTTGTACACTTCGTTGTCTGGTACATTTCGTTGTCTTGTACAATTCGTTGTATTGTACACTTCGTTGTATTGTATACTTCGTTGTATGGTACACTTCGTTGTCTTGTACACTTAGTTGTATGGTATTGTTTGCGTGGTGCACTTCGTTGTATGGTACACTTCGTTGAATGGTACACTTCCTTGTCTTGTACACTTTGTTGTATGGTACACTTCGTTGTATTGTATTCTTCGTTGAATGGTACACTTCCTTGTCGTGTACACTTCGTTGTCTTGTACACTTCGTTGTATTGTATACTTCGTTGTATGGTACACTTCGTTGTATTGTACACTTCGTTGTATTGTATACTTCGTTGTATAGTACACTTCGTTGTATTGTACACTTCGTTGTAGTGTATACTTCGTTGTATGGTACACTTCGTTGTATGGTACACTTCGTTGTATGGTACACTTCGTTGTATGGTACAATTCGTTGTATGGTACACTTCGTTGAATGGTACACTTCCTTGTCTTGTACACTTCGTTGTATGGTACACTTCGTTGTATGGTACACTTCGTTGTCTTGTACAATTCGTTGTATGGTAAACTTCGTTGTATGGTACACATCGTTGTATGGTACACTTCGTTGTATGGTACACTTCGTTGTATGGTACACTTCGTTTTCTTGTACACTTCGTTGTATTGTACACTTCGTTGTATTGTATACTTCGTTGTATGGTACACTTCGTTGTATTGTACACTTCGCTGTATGGTACACTTCGTTGTATGGTACACTTCGTTGTATTGTACACTTCGTTGTATGGTACACTTCGTTGTATGGTACACTTCGTTGTATTGTACACTTCGTTGTATTGTATACTTCGTTGTATGGTACACTTCGTTGTATGGTACACTTCGTTGTATGGTACACTTCGTTGTATGGTACACTTCGTTGTATGGTACACTTCGTTGTCTTGTACAATTCGTTGTATGGTAAACTTCGTTGTATGGTACACTTCGTTGTATGGTACACTTCGTTGTATGGTACACTTCGTTGTATTGTACACTTCGTTGTATGGTACACTTCGTTGTATGGTACAATTCGTTGAATGGTACACTTCGTTTTCTTGTACAATTCGTGGTATGGTACAATTCGTTGTCTTGTACACTTAGTTGCATTGTACACTTCGTTGTATGGTACACTTCGTTGTATTGTACACTTCGTTGTATGGTAGTACACTTCGTTAGCTTGTACACCATCGTTGTATGGTACACTTCGTTGTATGGTACACTTCGTTGTATGGTACACTTCGTTATATTGTACACTTCGTTGTATTGTATACTTCGTTGTACGATACATGGTACACTTCGTTGTCTTGTACACTTCGTTGTCTTATACACTTCGTTGTCTGGTACATTTCATTGTCTTGTACAATTCGTTGTATTGTATACTTCGTTGTATGGTACATTTCGTTGTATTTTACACTTCGTTGTATTGTATACTTCGTTGTATGGTACACTTCGTTGTATGGTACACTTCGTTGTATGTTACAATTCGTTGAATGGTACACTTCGTTGTCTTGTACACTTCGTTGTATGGTACAATTCGTTGAATGGTACACGTCGTTGTCTTGTACACTTCGTTGTATGGTACACTTCGTTGTATTGTACACTTCGTTGTATGGTACACTTCGTTGTATGGTACACTTCGTTGTATGGTACACTTCGTTGAATGGTACACTTCCTTGTCTTGTACACTTCGTTGTATGGTACACTTCGTTGTATGGTACAATTAGTTGTATGGTACACTTCGTTGAATGGTACACTTCCTTGTCTTGTACACTTCGTTGTCTTGTACACTTCGTTGTATTGTACACTTCGTTGTATTGTACACTTCGTTGTATTGTATACTTCGTTGTATGGTACACTTCGTTGTATTGTACACTTCGTTGTATTGTACACTTCGTTGTATTGTATACTTCGTTGTATGGTACACTTCGTTGTCTTGTACACTTAGTTGTATGGTATTGTTTGCGTGGTGCACCTCGTTGTATGGTACACTTCGTTGAATGGTACACTTCCTTGTCTTGTACACTTCGTTGTATGGTACACTTTGTTGTATTGTATTCTTCGTTGAATGGTACACTTCCTTGTCGTGTACACTTCGTTGTCTTGTACACTTCGTTGTATTGTATACTTCGTTGTATGGTACACTTCGTTGTATTGTACACTTCGTTGTATTGTATACTTCGTTGTATGGTACACTTCGTTGTATTGTACACTTCGATGTGGTGTATACTTCGTTGTATGGTACACTTCGCTGTATGGTACACTTCGTTGTATGGTACACTTCGTTGTATGGTACACTTCGTTATCTTGTACACTTAGTTTAAACATATTTTATTTCCCAATATAATACATATTGAACAATGCATACACCACGCATAATCAGAATACAGAAACAGGATTAGAATGGAAGACAGAGTCTTATATAATTATTCTCCTCTGCAAAGATTGTATGTATTTCGGTTGGCTTTTGCAATTGTGTTATAGAGTTAGGAAAGGTTTAACATGAAAACATGCGAAAATACCTACATGTTAAACATTAATAAAGATCATAATATAGTGGATTGTGAGTGAGAGAGCGAGAGAAAAAAGAATGTAGTGAGAAGAAGGTGATAAGAAGATAAGAGAGGAGAGAATGTATGCCTCATGTCACAATAATCGTTATTAATACTATTATTCAAATCGCTTATTATCAGATATGTAGGTATGAACATGTGTGAATATGAGTGTTTTCCTGGTCGGATAGGGCCGGATTTCCTGATAGGAGGGTTTCGAGATCTATGTTGAAATTGTGAAGATTGTTATTTAGAGTTGTACGGCAAACATTGTACATTCTACACTCAAAGAAGTAGTGGAAGTTTGTCTCCATTTGACCACAATTACATAAAGCTGTAGGAGTAATATTTTTTAGGAAAAGGTGATAGTTAAGACCATTACATTTCGTACGAAGGCGTGTATGGAGGACTTGAAGTTTTCGTGTACCCACATAAAAGTATGGAGGGACTTTACTCTTGTTTCTATTGAGATTGGCCTTGAATGTCTGTACTGAGGGAGAGTTACGAACCGTAGAAGGCAGAGAGTTCCAATTTCGAATTGTTGAAGGCAAGAAAGAATGATAGTATAGTGACGTTCTGGAATGCACTCCGTGGATATGTTCTGAATTTCTTAAATTGTACCGGGTTTCTGCTTGTCGGTGAATCAATGAGGAGAGATAGTCAGGTGTTTGGTTGGTGTTCATTTTATAGAACATAATAAGCTTGTGTTTGTTTCTTCTGTCCGTTAAACTTTCCCATCTGGTTTCCAGGTGTAGGTTTAGCAAAGAAACGAGCTTAGTTGCTCCAGTGGCAATTCTGCCACATTCGTTTTGGATTTTATCCAGCTGTTCTATCTCATATTTGGTACAGTTGCTCCATACAACATCAGCATATTCAAGGAGAGGCCTTATAAAGGAAAGGTATATAATTTCAAGTGATCTACGATCAAGCGAGAATTTTAGTTTCCGCATAATATTGACTCGTTTCCATGCTTTCTCCATAATATAGTCCATATGCGAATGCCAACTACAGTCGTTAGATAGAAATATCCCAAGATGTTTATGGTCTGGAACTTCAGGGATGCGTTGGTCAAACATAAAGAGAGGAGGATGTAGTTGCTGATTTCGCTTCCTTGAGATGAGAACAGATTCGGACTTTGCTGGGTTGAAAGTTACAAGCCATTTGTTAGCCCATGTAGAAATTCTGACTATATCGTTTTGGAGACGGTCTGCAGCTGTACGAGGTTGCTCAACGATCACATAGAGACTTGTATCGTCTGCAAATAAGTTGATGGAGGAAGAGATGTCGTCGACAATGTCGTTGATGAAAATGATGAAAAGCATAGGACCTAGGATTGACCCCTGTGGAACTCCGGCTCTTATATTTGCCCATGTCGATTTGCTTCCAGGAAGAACAACTCTTTGTCTTCGGTTGGACAGATAATCTGAAAACCATTGAAAAAGAGGACCGGATATACCTGCGTGTAACAGTTTTGCCAGTAGACCTTTATGCCAGACTTTATCAAAGGCTTTACTTATATCGAAGAAGACCGTTCTCACTTCGAGACCATCATCGAGAGCTTTACATAGTGTATCGTATATGTACGTTAGCTGGTTTACAATTGAGTCACCCGGTATGAACCCTGATTGAGCAGAAGATAGAAACTGGGTTTCCCGAAGATGGTTGAAAAGATGTTTGAATATGAGACGCTCAAATACTTTTTCAATTGTATTTAACAAAGAGATTGGACGATAATTGCTAGGGAGTGATGCATCCCCCTTTTTGTATACAGCATTAATGTGGGCTTCTTTCCAACTGGTTGGAACTCGTCTGCATTGCAATGAGAAATTAAAAAGATCACATAGTGGTTTGGATAGCTCCTGAGAAGATTCGTAGAGGATTATGTTGCTTATTCCGTCTGGTCCTGCCGCTTTGTCGACTTGTAAAGACTTTAAAACATCAGTAACTTCATCTACTTCGATATTTATTTCATGCAGTCGAATCATGGAACGCGGTGGGCCCAGATCTGGTACTTGTCTGTTGTCATCGTCGATGTTTGTCTGTTCCTGAAAGTAGTTGTTAAGAAGAGTTGCCTTTTCAGAGTCAGAGAAGGTCGGTAGTTGTGTGTCTGGGTGCTGTAATGGAGGAATTGTGTTGCTAGAATGATTAGACATGAATGATTGGAGAGTTTTCCACCAGTCTTTAGAAGAAAATGATCCATTCTTAAGTTTATCAGAGAGCTTTGAGAAATGTGCAGATTTGGCGTGGCGAATACGAAGAAGCGTTTCGTTGTGAATTTGTCTGAATGTCTGCCATTGATAGATTGATTGAGTCGCCTTGGCTTTCCTGTATGCTCGTTTTCGCTTGCGTATTTGTTTTTTGATGTCGGTAGTTATCCAGGGTGGTTCTAATGGTCTTACTATTATGGTTTGACTTGGTATGTTTTGTTTAGCAATATCTGTAATTTTAGAGGAGATGTTATATGCATATGTATCAATATCGTCATGAAGACAGCCATTCCATTCATAGTTACTGAAGTCAGAACGAAGTTGGTCGTAATTACCTCGATCGTATTTCCAGATGAGTCTGTCAAAACATTTATGCTTGGGTTTCCGAAATTTTAAGATCCCAAAGACAGGGCAATGGTACCTTTGGTCTTGTTGTAGAAAGTGTTCACCAACTCCAAAATGAAGAATATGTTCACTATTTGAAACAAGAACAAGATCAATCAAGGATTCTGAATGTTCGGTGAAATGTGTTGGTTCGTCGATTAGTTGTAGAAGATTATACTGTTGAGATATGGAGGTAATTTTTCGATTAGTAGTTGGGTTGAGAGCATTGTAGTTAAAATCTCCAGTGATGATTATATCAGTGATATTTGTTTCAACTGCTAGTCCAATTGAATCTTCAACAAGGCTGTTGTGGATTGAATCAGAATTTGGCGGGCGGTAGAAAACACCAAATAGGATATGCTTATTATTGCAGAGTGTTAGTTCCAACCATATACATTCAAGACGATTTAGCTCAAGGTCTGGTCTGCGCTTATAGTGTAGACTATTTCTAACGTATATTATGACACCACCATGGGCATCACCAACACGATCTTTTCGTTCAGGTTTATGGAAATTTGGAAACATGAGGTCCTCTGTTGGGATCGAGTTGTTCAGCCATGTCTCGAAAAAGACGAGCACATCAAATTCGCTAAGTTCTGCATATAGCAAGTCCAGTTTGTGTTGCAGACTTTGGATATTTAAATGAACAAAGGAGAGATGGTTGGAGATTTCGAGAGCATCTGACATCGTGCTGGAAATTGATGAAACTACAGATGATATGTGTGAATTTGGTCCCGGATTCTGGTGAACATCGCCGGCTATAATTAACAGTTGGTGGGAACTTTCTTAGAGGAAATTTGATTTCTCTTTCAACGCATGCAGATGATAAAACTGAAGCATATAGTGAGTATAGAAAAAGCGGTGTGCAGTGTAAAACAATGAGGATAGTGGTAAATGCAGGATACGACCCCCTGAATCTGCATGAAGGCATGACGGCTATGGTACATTTGTGATGCTTAGTCATGTTACCGAGTGTAGACATATCAAGTAATTCTGAATAGCCGTCATCAGCAGCCTATCTGTGACAGGAAAACAATGTCGTACATGTACGTTCGTAAGGGCACAATAATATCTGAAATGCGAGACACTCGATAAGTAGAGCATGTATGCAATAGTATACTGAAAAGGAGAGACAAAGAATGAAAGAGAGTCATGTTGCTAAGCAAGTTGAATGGGGTATGGATGGATTGGATAGAGGAAGTTAGGATTTGTAACACGTGAATACACAGATCAGAAAGATACATAAAGAGAACTGATTTCAGAAATGTTTTAGTGTGGAAAATTTAGTATTTGCAATTGATGATGAACGATGCTACTATGTATTGTAGAGGTAATACCGACGTGAAATTATATACTCATATATTGTCTATGTGTTTGATTATCTTGTAATATTTATATAATTTTGTGTTATTTATTGACTTAGTTATTTTGTTTGAAATTAGTTGACATTACGAACTTTTAAATGGCCATATTTATTGTACTATCATTTAAACCTTTTCACTGGCCAGATGTATTTAGAAAATGCTACAAAAACAATGCCGTCCTGAAATACATACAGACATACAACAGAAAAAAAAACTTCTATTCCTCCCAAGTACATGTATGTCTAACTACAGATAAAATCTTACTAGTACGACGTATGTCTATAATCTTGTATTGGCAGCGTAGCCAGTATTTAGTTATCTGTTAGTAGGCAGCACTCGATCGTAAGCTTTTCTTATAGTAGTCTGCGATCGGTCCTAGGATATTTTGTCCGATCATATGTGCAGTAATTATTAGAAACAAAAATAAAAATAAAGTTGGTGAACATGAACAGCAGTTAACCAATTAAATATATGTCAAGATGTAATAGGGATTTTAAACGACATGAACATATTCTAGAATGTTACTTGGAGTTGTGTATTCAATATAGCAATATCAAATGGTATTGCGGGCTTGAATATGGAGATATACATCATCGTTGGAATTGCCACTCCGTCAATCTATACAGAGCTGTGTAGTCAAGTTATTTTACGAGAGGTCAAATATATTGACAGCAGTTTAGCCATGAATTATACCACCATGCTAGATATGTGATCATTTGACATGTCGATGATTGCGCCTGCATTAATAATTTTAATAACTACAGTTTACGGACATGTACATACATGGCTTATTATCACACAGCAGTTCCTAGTACATATAGTAATATGTAGTTAAAACAAACAACTTATCAAATACAGTTTCATATAAAGCACATGGAATCACACACCACACTGTATGCATCATAATGAGATTCCCCCAATTTTCTGAAGGAATTTCTAATAATAATATTTACTGAAGTATATATCAAACAACTATCACCTACAGTATACATCCGTTATGTCGAATTCCGTCGGATCGAACACAATATTTCGACATAACCGAAATTTGACATCATGGATATTGATCATATTTCCCAAGATGATATGTTTCTCAACGATCACTAGCCTTACATTGATTTCATAATAAATTATCTTCCAAGGTGTCATTTACTTAAACGAAATTTGGCATAAACAGAGTCAGGCATATGTAAAATGATGGTATCAGAAACGGGACTTTAACCTGACTTCGAGATAACCGGAGATTTTGACATAACCGACTGTGATATAACGGGTGTAGACTGTAATACCTAAAACCACGATGCTTATCTGAGACGGGACGTTGACCTGACTTCGAGATAACCGGATATTTTGACATAACCGACTTTGATATAACGGATGTAGAATATAATACATAAAACCACGATATGTACCATGTACGTGATTGCGGAATAGCTTGTTTCACTAACTACGCTTTATTAAATGCGTTGCAGTTTTATTTACTCATGACATTATATTGTATCTTGTAAGTGAACTGAACGTCGGCTGTAACATTGATTTAGAATAAAGATATATCGTTCGTTATAAATCAAATGCAACTCATGACTTAATGATTATTAATATACAAACAGTTGTGCTGGAATATAATAATAAATTTACAACTACAAACATCAGATTAACCGACTGATAATGTTATTAATGCTGACAAGTCAATGATGACTGCACTGCAAGTGTATATTGCACGACAATGTGTGCTGACATTACTAGTTGGGTATATCTGACTGTCATTCTATAGTATACGATACGAATGGTTGAAGATCACGTTTGCATGTCACAGTATGCACAGTTGTTTTTTTATCCTTCATTACTTTTATGAAAAGTTTACAGTTTGTGGACCAAGCTCCAACGATTTTCTTTTGCCTGACCATCTGTCTGGCCTCATATAGCACCCCGGATCTATATTGAGTGAGGTCTTCGTTCACATACCATACTTCGTAACCGTTTGTCATTAGCAGTACACGATTCTTGTAGAACATGTCACGATCACGGCGTGAATTAAGCTTGACAATGATATCCCTTGATTGTCCACTTACCCTCTTCTTACCCACTCGGTGTGATACGGCAATATCTCATAGTGATAACGTTGATCCTATCGCTTTGGCCATATTCAAAACGTGAATGTCGGTATTGTCGTCCTCCTTCTCTACAATCCCTGAAATACGCAGGTTGTCACGCCTGCTGTATTGTTCTGACTCATCTGCCTTAAACTCTAGAAAATCCACTCTATGAGCCAGATCAGCATTGGCAGTTTTTAGTTGCTCGTTATCCGTTTGTAGTGAGTTTATCTGTGACTGGAGACCTGTCACTACTCCTTGGACAATACTATCAATTGTAGTTTTGAACATATCACATACTTCAGATTGAATGGAGGTCTTAAGTGCTGATGCTATTGAGCTGATAGTTGTCTGATCAAGGCTTAATGATGTTGGGTGTTGTGCTGTCGGCGAATACATGGCTGTTGTTCTATTAAGTAGAAAGTCACTGTTTTCAGATGAATTGCTGTCGAACCTGTTTTTCTTAAGTTCGATTTGATCTTCAGGTGAAGACAAGTCTCTTTTCTTTGTACTAGATATAATTGAAGTACACGGTTCTTCACACATAATAAGCACCGCTAAGTATAGTTGTAACTGTTTTGTGCGGGTTGATTGCTGTGAGAGTATTGGATAACGGACACTCTATATCACAAGTTACGAGAGTCACGGGTTTGCACATTCCACACATACCTCAGTTCAGATATACTTTTTGTAGGCACAATATGATCGTATCATTTCAGAAACAAACAAAGCATCAATCATATAAACAATTCCATACGTGCTCTTAGATGATCATTGTCTTCCACTAATGCTCTACAGCATCAAAACTACATTCCTCTACAATCCCTAGAACGTCTTAAATCATGAGAAAAGCCATGAGCGAAATGTAAACAAATGTTATCGCCATTTTACCGGAAGCGCATCTCTTGTACACTTCGTTGTATTGTATACTTCGTTGTACGATACACTTCTTTCTATGGTACACTTCGTTGTCTTGTACACTTCGTTGTCTGGTACATTTCGTGTCTTGTACAATTCGTTGTATTGTACACTTCATTGTATTGTATTCTTCGTTGTATGGTACACTTCGTTGTCTTGTACACTTAGGTGTATGGTATTGTTTGCGTGGTGCACCTCGTTGTATGGTACACTTCGTTGAATGGTACACTTCCTTGTCTTGTACACTTTGTTGTATGGTACACTTCGTTGGTAATTGTATGGTGCACTTCGTTGGTTATTGTATGGTAAACTTCGTTGGTTATTGTATGGTGCAGTTCGTTGGTTATTGTATGGTACACTTCGTTGGTTATTGTATGGTGCACTTCGTTGGTTATTGTATTGTGCATTTCGTTGGTTATTGTATGGTACACTTCGTTGGTTATTGTATGGTGCACTTCGTTGGTTATTTTATGGTACATTTCGTTTGTTATTGTATGGTACACTTCGTGGGTTATTGTATGGTACACTTCCTTGGTTATTGTATGGTATATTTCGTTTGTTATTGTATGGTACACTTCGTTTGTTATTGTATGGTACACTTCGTTGGTTATTGTATAGTGCACTTAGTTGGTTAGGTTATGGTATATTTAGTTGGTTATTGTATGGTACACTTCGTTGGTTATTGTATGGTACACTTCGTTGGTTATTATATGATACACTTCGTTGGTTATTTTATGGTGCACTTAGTTGGTTATTGTATTGTACACTTCGTTGGTTATTGCAGTGTGCACTTCGTTGGGTATTGTATGGTACACTTCGATGGTTATTGTATGGTACACCTCATTGGTTATTGTATGATGCACTTCGTTGGTTATTGTATGGTACACTTCGTTGGTTATTGTATGGTACAATTGGTTTGTTATTTTATGGTACACCTCGTTGGTCATTGTATGGTACACCTCGTCGGTTATTCTATGATGTACTTCGTTGGTTATTGTAGTGTGCATTTCGTTGGGTATTGTATGGTGCACTTCGTTGGTTATTGTATGGTACACCATGTTGGTTATTGTATAGTACACCTCGTTGGTTAATGTATGGTACACCTCGTTTGTTATTGCATAGTGCACTTCGTTGGTCATTGTATAGTACACTTCGTTGATTATTGTATTGTGCATTTCATTGGGTATTGTATGGTGCACTTCGTTGGTTATTGTATGGTACACCTCGTTGGTTATTGTATAGTACACCTCGTTGGTTAATGTATGGTACACCTCGTTTGTTATTGTATGGTACACTTCGTTTATTATTGTATGGTGCACTTCGTTGGTTATTATATGGTACAACTCGTTGGTTATTGCATGGTACACTTCGTTTATTATTGTATGGTGCACTTCGTGGGTTATTGTATGGTACACCTCGTTGGTTAATGTATGGTACACCTCGTTTGTTATTGCATAGTGCACTTCGTTGGTCATTGTATGGTACACTTCGTTTATTATTGTATGGTGCACTTCGTTGGTTATTATATGGTACACCTCGTTGGTTATTGTATGGTACACTTCGTTGGTTATTGCATGGTACACTTCGTTTATTATTGTATGGTGCACTTCGTGGGTTATTGTATGGTACACCTCGTTGCTTATTTGATGGTACACTTCGTTGGTTATTGTATGGTGCACTTCGTTGGTTATTGTATGGTACACCTCGTTGGTTATTGTATGGTACACCTTGTCGGTTATTCTATGATGTACTTCGTTGGTTATTGTATGGTACACTTCGTTGGTTATTGTATGGTACACCTCGTTGGTTATTGTATGGTGCACTTCGTTGGTTATTGTATGATGCACTTCGTTGGTTATTGCATGGTACACTTCGTTGGTTATTGTATTGTGCACTTCGTGGGTTATTGTATTGTGCACTTCGTGGGTTATTGTATGGTACACTTCGTTGTATGGTACACCTCGTTGGTTATTGCATTGTGCACTTCGTTGGTTATTGTCTTGTGCACTTCGTGGGTTATTGCATTGTGCACTTCATGGGTTATTGTATGGTACACTTCGTTGATACGCTGTAGGAAGTGTCATATTGTATGAGCTAATATCAAAACAAAATGTGATTAAATTTTGTCATACATAATGAAACATCAAATTAAATATGTTGTGTCTGATAATAACAATGCTGTCAAACATGTGTTAGTAGTCACCTCCATTAATCAGCCAACCTGTATTAAGCAGCCAGATTCCCAATATATTGTTTTATTATACATTTGACCTCTATTAAACAGTCACCTGTGCTAAGCAGCCACTTTCTGTGATTCCCTTGGTTGGCTGCTTACGACAGGCTTGACTGTATACATATCACGTGACTATGGTAGCTATTTATTAAACTTCATGTGTAAGCGAACCGGTTAGCTCACTCGATAGAGCGTGTGTGCTCTGTAAACGATAGGTCCCGGTTTGGTTACACAGTTTTCGCACCCTGTGATATTTACTTGTTTTATTTATTAGTTTCATATTTTCATAAACATTCTCTCCGGCGATATGATGCTCTGCATTAAGCTTTTTAATTGTTATTACATGATACACGTCATTACATTATGTATGTTCCATTAATGGCAAACCCCTTGCGGGGACGTAGACATGTTTTCCTGGGCAGGTTTAGCCGACCTAAATGGTTAACAAGTACTAAGCAATGTGTATGCTCAATGTCACTACATACATGGCCTGACCGAGTATCGAACCCGGGACAATTCGATACCAAATCCGACGCTGTACCACTGGATCACGGATGTCACAGTACATTACTGACTGATATGTATCTATGTTACACACAGGCTGTCCAATAAACGAAGGCGGTCCCCTTTCTGTATCCTACGGCAACTTGCACTCAGCTGGAAGGAAATTGGTACATGTGTGCAGTGTCAATGATGTTACCATAGCAACGAGCTCTACTCAGTGTCAGTCGAACGGTACGTGGGACGAAGAAAGCATCTGTTTTAACATAGGTTTGTATAATATAGTCTACAATTTTATTTGTTTGCTTGTTTTCTGTAATAAAACAACTGTTTGAATAAGTTTGAATATTCATTTTAACATATATACATGTTGGTATCTACACACCTGTGCTACATAGACAGTGTTGGTATCTACACACCTGTGCTACATAGACAGTGTTGGTATCTACACACCTGTGCTACATAGACAGTGTTGGTATCTACACACCTGTGCTACATAGACAGTGTTGGTATCTACACACGTGTGCTACATAGACAGTGTTGGTATCTACACACGTGTGCTACATAGACAGTGTTGGTATCTACACACGTGTGCTACATAGACAGTGTTGGTATCTACACACGTGTGCTACATAGACAGTGTTGGTATCTACACACCTGTGCTACATAGACAGTGTTGGTATCTACACACGTGTGCTACATAGACAGTGTTGGTATCTACACACGTGTGCTACATAGACAGTGTTGGTATCTACACACGTGTGCTACATAGACAGTGTTGGTATCTACACACCTGTGCTACATAGACAGTGTTGGTATCTACACATGTGTGCTACATAGACAGTGTTGGTATCACACTTGGTCATATTTCTTTCTAGAGTGTTCCCATTACGACAGTAACATGCAGTACATGAATTCGTGCTATACACCAGTTACAAGAAAACTAACTTTTCAAATGGCTAAGGTATGTGCAAACTATTGTTTTACGGCCTCTGCTGTCGAATGGACTGATAACCACATGGTCCTTATCAGCGCGAGTTTGAGTCCTATACTGTAGTGTAATTGTGTCTAGTAATAAACTATCCAGCTGGTATGCCGAAGGTCGGTGGGTCTATTCGAACACTTACATATATTTTTCTTACCTATAGACAGGCTGTTCGTGGTGTTTGTGGGGTGTGAGATAAATCTGTCTAACTGGGTAGACAAGGGAACTACTGTATGCTAATTATATATCACGAACAAGTCCGGTAGTTTCCGTTTATTTCCGCGTGCAAAGTAATATCATTTCATTGGATAACGGTAACATCCGAATACTACCGTGGGATTACGTCATTATAATAACAGCGATGACGCTATCAATGACGTATAGCTACCATTCATATGATGTTCGCGTGCCTACTATTACCATTTTGCGAGTTTTGATATCCCTTTTAAACTTGTTATTTATTTAGTTCCATTTAGTATGATGGTTAAAGTCATAGAGTATGTGAAGTTTTATACCCGCGTTAGATGTACAGGTTTAGCATTAACTAAATTAAACCATTAAACTCAACATGTACACGTGGTGTTTACTTTTAAATGACAATCAACATCAATGCGAGTAAATTGTCACATTCCAATGACCTCATCACGTTATAGTAATTCATACGTTATTCATGCGTGTATATAGGCTGGCCATAATTCGTAAAGTGCATCAAAAGCATAAGAAAGATGGAATAAATATACCATCTCCATAGCGTTACGGTTAAGGACATCCCACCTTCAACCCTCTGGTGGGATTTCCTTATCTGCAAGTCTTGGAGGTGCTAGATTCACTTTTATCTACGTTTGGTCTTATAGTCGCACCAACATCTAACGCTAACGGTGAAATGTTCATCTTCAGGTTTAAGTGCATGTAGTTGATGAAGACTCCAGTTGTCCTACGAGCATTATTTTATAAAGCAACGTAAGTGCATTCGGGTAGAATCACCAGTTTCAACAAACCAGCTTGATAATGTCATGTTGTTATTGAAATCGAACAGATAGTGGTTAGATGCAAATGATATGAGACCAAAGATCTTAACCACGGAGGTCAACCTACCCAGCATCACGCCCGTGCATTTCTGAATCAATACATTTCTTGTATGCTTTCCAATGAATTATAGAGTTCTCTCAGTTAAACAAAACTCCATCTTCCACTGTCTTGAAACAGTGAAAGGTGGCATTTTCTCTGTCACTGTTTGAGTTTCGTATGTTGGATGTTGGCTACTTTTGTATTTTAGCTATTTTCTGACAAGCACGAACAGTTAATTATCAAGTAATCTTTTCTAATGAATTTGATTTGTCTGCAGTTTTTAATTTTGACAGCAAACAGAAACTAACTTGAAACTTATGACGGAATTATTTCTTATTGCGGACGTTCAACTAACTCAAGTGGATGTGCGGTTGTGTATTGTAATGCAGTGAGGCTATCGACAAGGTAGTTTAAATGAATAAAATTGGAAAAAACATAATTTATTATATTAGCCAAAATCATTGGACATCATAAAAGAAAAAAGAAACTGTGTGTTTATTAGTGTAAGATATGATTATATTTCATCGAGTGATCATCGAAATGTGTATGTCCACGGGTGGCGTTAAATTATCCTCTATTTCCTCTGCAACCATAGTATGTAAGCGGCATTATGCGGACTAGATGACATATAAATACCTTACCCATATCTCTCCAACACAAAGTTACATTAGGTTACATATAAATACCTTACCCATATCTCTCCAACACAATGTTCCATTAGGTTACATATAAATACCTTACCCATATCTCTCCAATACAATGTTACATTAGGTTACATATAAATACCTTACCCATATCTCTCCAACACAATGTTCCATTAGGTTACATATAAATACCTTACCCATATCTCTCCAACACAATGTTCCATTAGGTTACATATAAATACCTTACCCATATCTCTCCAACACAATGTTACATTAGGTTACATATAAATACCTTACCCATATCTCTCCAACACAATGTTACATTAGGTTACATATAAATACCTTACCCATATCTCTCCAACACAATGTTACATTAGGTTACATATAAATACCTTACCCATATCTCTCCAACACAATGTTCCATTAGGTTACATATAAACTACCTTACCCATATCTCTCCAACACAATGTTACATTAGGTTACATATAAATACCTTACCCATATCTCTCCAACACAATGTTACATTAGGTTACATATAAATACCTTACCCATATCTCTCCAACACAATGTTACATTAGGTTACATATAACTACCTTACCCATATCTCTCCAACAAAATGTTACTTACCTTACCCATATCTCTCCGACACAATGTTCCATTAGGTTGCATATAAACTACCTTACCCATATCTCTCCAACACAATGTTACATTAGGTTACATATAAATACCTTACCCATATCTCTCCAACACAATGTTACATTATGTTACATATAAATACCTTACCCATATCTCTCCAACACAATGTTACATTAGGTTACATATAAATACCTTACCCATATCTCTCCAACACAATGTTCCATTAGGTTACATATAAACTACCTTACCCATATCTCTCCAACACAATGTTACATTAGGTTACATATAACTACCTTACCCATATCTCTCCAACAAAATGTTACTTACCTTACCCATATCTCTCCGACACAATGTTCCATTAGGTTGCATATAAACTACCTTACCCATATCTCTCCAACACAATGTTCCATTAGGCTACATATAAATACCTTACCCATATCTCTCCAACACAATGTTACATTAGGTTACATATAACTACCTTACCCATATCTCTCCAACACATTGTTACATTAGGTTACATATAAATACCTTACCCATATCTCTCCAACACAATGTTACATTAGGTTACATATAACTACCTTACCCATATCTCTCCAACACTATGTTACATTAGGTTACATATAAATACCTTACCCATATCTATCCAACACATTGTTAATTAAGCTAAATATATATATCTTACCCATATCTCTCCAACACAATGTTCCATTATGTTACATATAAATACCTTACCCATATCTCTCCAACACAATGTTACATTAGGTTACATATAAATACCTTACCCATATCTCTCCAACACAATGTTACATTAGGTTACATATAAATACCTTACCCATATCTCTCCAACACAATGTTACATTAGGTTACATATAAATACCTTACCCATATCTCTCCAACACAATGTTCCATTAGGTTACATATAAATACCTTACCCATATCTCTCCAACACAATGTTACATTAGGTTACATATAAATACCTTACCCATATCTCTCCAACACAATGTTACATTAGGTTACATATAAATACCTTACCCATATCTCTCCAACACAATGTTACATTAGGTTACATATAAATACCTTACCCATATCTCTCCAACACAATGTTACATTAGGTTACATATAAATACCTTACCCATATCTCTCCAACACAATGTTACATTAGGTTACATATAAATACCTTACCCATATCTCTCCAACACAATGTTACATTAGGTTACATATAAATACCTTACCCATATCTCTCCAACACAATGTTCCATTAGGTTACATATAACTACCTTACCCATATCTCTCCAACACAATGTTACAGTAGGTTACATATAACAACCTTACCCATATCTCTCCAACAAAATGTTACTGACCTTACCCATATCTCTCCGACACAATGTTCCATTAGGTTGCATATAAACTACCTTACCCATATCTCTCCAACACAATGTTACATTAGGTTACATATAAATACCTTACCCATATCTCTCCAACACAATGTTACATTAGGTTACATATAAATACCTTACCCATATCTCTCCAACACAATGTTACATTAGGTTACATATAAATACCTTACCCATATCTCTCCAACACAATGTTCCATTAGGCTACATATAAATACCTTACCCATATCTCTCCAACACAATGTTACATTAGGTTACATATAACTACCTTACCCATATCTCTCCAACACTATGTTACATTAGGTTACATATAAATACCTTACCCATATCTCTCCAACACAGTTGTTACATTAGGTTACATATAAATACCTTACCCATATCTCTCCAACACAATGTTACATTAGGCTACATATAACTACCTTACCCATATCTCTCCAACACTATGTTACATTAGGTTACATATAAATACCTTACCCATATCTATCCAACACAGTTGTTATTTAAGCTAAATATATATATATCTTACCAATATCTCTCCAACACAATGTTCCATTATGTTACATATAAATACCTTACCCATATCTCTCCAACACAATGTTCCATTATGTTACATATAAATACCTTACCCATATCTCTCCAATACAATGTTCCATTATGTTACATATAACTACCTTACCCATATCTCTCCAACACAATGTTACATTAGGTTACATATAAATACCTTACCCATATATCTCCAACACAATGTTCCATTAGGCTACATATAAATACCTTACCCATATCTCTCCAACACAATGTTACATTAGGTTACATATAACTACCTTACCCATATCTCTCCAACACAATGTTACATTAGGTTACATATAACTACCTTACCCATATCTCTCCAACACAATGTTACATTAGGTTACATATAAATACCTTACCCATATCTCTCCAACACAATGTTACATTAGGTTACATATAAATACCTTACCCATATCTCTCCAACACAATGTTCCATTAGGTTACATATAAATACCTTACCCATATCTCTCCAACACAATGTTACATTAGGTTACATATAAATACCTTACCCATATCTCTCCAACACAATGTTCCATTAGGTTACATATAAATACCTTACCCATATCTCTCCAACACAATGTTACATTAGGTTACATATAAATACCTTACCCATATCTCTCCAACACAATGTTACATTAGGTTACATATAAATACCTTACCCATATCTCTCCAACACAATGTTCCATTAGGTTACATATAAATACCTTACCCATATCTCTCCAACACAATGTTACATTAGGTTACATATAAATACCTTACCCATATCTCTCCAACACAATGTTACATTAGGTTACATATAAATACCTTACCCATATCTCTCCAACACAATGTTACATTAGGTTACATATAAATACCTTACCCATATCTCTCCAACACAATGTTACATTATGTTACATATAAATACCTTACCCATATCTCTCCAACACAATGTTCCATTAGGTTACATATAAACTACCTTACCCATATCTCTCCAACACAATGTTACATTAGGTTACATATATACCTTACCCATATCTCTCCAACAAAATGTTACTTACCTTACCCATATCTCTCCAACACAATGTTACATTAGGTTACATATAAATACCTTACCCATATCTCTCCAACACAATGTTACATTAGGTTACATATAAATACCTTACCCATATCTCTCCAACACAATGTTACATTAGGTTACATATAAATACCTTACCCATATCTCTCCAACACAATGTTACAGTAGGTTACATATAACTACCTTACCCATATCTCTCCAACACAATGTTACATTAGGTTACATATAAATACCGTACCCATATCTCTCCGACACAATGTTACATTAGGTTACATATAAATACCGTACCCATATCTCTCCAACACAATGTTACATTAGGTTACATATAAATACCTTACCCATATCTCTCCAACACAATGTTACATTAGGTTACATATAAATACCTTACCCATATCTCTCCAACACAATGTTACATTAGGTTACATATAACTACCTTACCCATATCTCTCCAACACAATGTTACATTAGGTTACATATAACTACCTTACCCATATCTCTCCAACACAATGTTACATTAGGTTACATATAAATACCTTACCCATATCTCTCCAACACAATGTTACATTAGGTTACATATAAATACCTTACCCATATCTCTCCAACACAATGTTACATTAGGTTACATATAAATACCTTACCCATATCTCTCCAACACAATGTTACATTAGGTTACATATAAATACCTTACCCATATCTCTCCAACACAATGTTACATTAGGTTACATATAAATACCTTACCCATATCTCTCCAACACAATGTTACATTAGGTTACATATAAATACCTTACCCATATCTCTCCAACACAATGTTCCATTAGGTTACATATAAATACCTTACCCATATCTCTCCAACACAATGTTCCATTAGGTTACATATAACTACCTTACCCATATCTCTCCAACACAATGTT
>CM026390.1:97650655-97732795 GCA_014843695.1 Archivesica marissinica | reverse complement strand
GGTGTAACTGGACCTTAGATTCGGCCGTAATTGCCGGGGGGGGGCGGGGACACATCAACACCAGGGGTTATGCATTTACTGCGAACTATAGCTATTCTTTATTATTTAGACTAAACGTGTTATTATATACATGAAATATAATTAGGCCAATTGAGTTTAGCATTTTTTTGTTTAATTTCACTGGGGAGGGATTACTAATGTTGATAGAACTTGTGGACCAACCCATTTGCTTTCAATTGTTTGTCAATCGTTGTATTGTTGAATATGTGTATATAATGCAATAAAATATTATTAACTAAAATTAATACGGTTTTTCTATTTTACCATATTTCTATTTTACCATATTTCTATTTTATGTAAAAGTATTCTGTAACACAGGTGTACATGCGTTTATGTGCAATAAACCACACCTTTCTCAATGTTTAATCTTGAGAATGGCGGAGTTATCCCACCGATACACCTGTACATGTGCTGTAGATCATGTTATATAATATATCTCAGATGAGATTAATATAAATATTTTATTATCGAATACATTTTTATACCTTAACAGATAATTGCCGAAGCCTCCTAAAATCAAAAAAATAGTACACTATCACGAATGGTGGATGGTAGATTAGGGAGATATCAGGTTAGATAAGATTAATGCACTATATCAACTTTCGCTGTTCCGGAATAACACCACTAATACATCTTGTTGACACAATCAATACACATTGAGTTTGGTCTTGCCATCATTTGATAATTCAACACGTGCATACGCATTTTTATACCGTTACGTTATGCTTGTCATATTTATCCATTAATCATACAGTTATACCTGACATATTTATCCATTAATCATACAGCAGTGATACCTGACATATTTATCCATTAATCATACAGTTATACCTGACATATTTATCCATTAATCATACATGTATACCTGACATATTTATCCATTAATCATACAGTTATACCTGACATATTTATCCATTAATCATACATGTATACCTGACATATTTATCCATTAATCATACAGTTATACCTATACAAGATACAAGAAGCTTTATTTAACGTCGGATTACATTTACAAATAACATTAGCTAATAAGCTATTTTTCCGACAAACATATATTATAATCAAAACATAAGAAAAAACAGCTAAGAAATAAAAGTTGGTTTAAACATGAATACAACACAGGACATAGCATAATTAAAACATGTTAAAGCGAGCACCTAAAAGACAAAAATAAAATTAATACATTGTGTTAATAGTTTTAACAATTTAAGGATAACATACAGCTTAAGATACAAGCAACTATATAATATAGATAAATCTTAAGAGTTCAAATAGAAATACACTATTGATTGATACACTGTGTTGTAGTTGCTGATCTTGGCCTGTGGCCTAAAAACTGCAAAGAACAAAAATGTTAAGACACTGACAGGCAAAAAGGTACACTACTGTGAAATTAAGATATGTTTTAAAAAAAAAACAGTTATCCCCCAAATCAGATTTGGAAAGGAACTGATCAGCAATTACCTCACAGGTATCTTAAAACAAAATACATAAAAAGCAGTTAAAGCAACTATTTGTGGCATGCAAATTTATAGAACACTAAAACTAAGTTACAACAATCAAATTAGAACATCAAGCTAGCACAAATCATAAATTATAAACATAAAAACACAAATAAAACACATAGCACACATTTATAAGCACATTAAGCACATTAAGCATGAGGAAATAAGCGGACACGACTAGGTAGAGCACATTGAGCACTTACAGGACGAGCCCGTCCAGGCACGGACCAGCCTCACAAACTCCTTGTGGTTTTCAATTTTTCTAATGTCATTTGGCAGGCTGTTGTTATTATGAGCGGCCTCGTATCTGAAAGATCTCTTACCGTTCAAGGTGGTGCGTACAGTTGGTACTTCAACAGTGTTTGAATGTCTGAAAGAATATTTTATATTTCGAAATTTAACCAGGTCATGTAAATATGGAGGTGATTCATGGTACAGGCATTTGAATGTTTCTATTGCAATAGTTCTTATTCTACTAAGATGTAATGTAGGCATGATTACTTGTTTCAAAAGGTCTTCGTAGCTAGAGGTGAATTCATTTAAAGTAAATTTTAGAGCTCTATGTTGTAGTTTCTCCAATTTTTCTGTATTAGTTTTGTTACAAAAGTGCCATATGAGCGGACAGTAGTTGAAAGTTGATCTTATAATGGATTTATAAATTAACAATTTGAGGTCAGGTGTTAAAAACTTGCTTAGTCTGAGAAGTACATTCAGTTGTCTAGCAGTCTTCTTACACATTTTTGTAACCTGTTCATCAAAATTTAACATAAAATCTATATCTACACCTAGGAGTTTCACAGAGTCTTCACATTTAATATCAGCATTTGACATATTTATCCATTAATCATACATGCATACTAGACATATTTATCCATTAATCATACAGTCATACCTGACATATTTATCCATTAATCATACAGTCATACCTGACATATTTATCCATTAATCATACATGTATACCTGACATATTTATCCATTAATCATACATGTATACCTGACATATTTATCCATTAATCATACAGTTATACCTGACATATTTATCCATTAATCATACAGTTATACCTGACATATTTATCCATTAATCATACAGTCATACCTGACATATTTATCCATTAATCATACAGTCATACCTGACATATTTATCCATTAATCATACAGTCATACCTGACATATTTATCCATTAATCATACAGTCATACCTGACATATTTATCCATTAATCATACAGTCATACCTGACATATTTATCCATTAATCATACAGTATACCTGACATATTTATCCATTAATCATACAGTTATACCTGACATATTTATCCATTAATCATACAGTTATACCTGACATATTTATCCATTAATCATACAGTTATACCTGACATATTTATCCATTAATCATACAGTTATACCTGACATATTTATCCATTAATCATACAGTCATACCTGACATATTTATCCATTAATCATACATGTATACCTGACATATTTATCCATTAATCATACAGTCATACCTGACATATTTATCCATTAATCATACAGTCATACCTGACATATTTATCCATTAATCATACAGTCATACCTGACATATTTATCCATTAATCATACAGTCATACCTGACATATTTATCCATTAATCATACAGTCATACCTGACATATTTATCCATTAATCATACAGTCATACCTGACATATTTATCCATTAATCATACAGTCATACCTGACATATTTATCCATTAATCATACAGTCATACCTGACATATTTATCCATTAATCATACAGTCATACCTGACATATTTATCCATTAATCATACAGTCATACCTGACATATTTATCCATTAATCATACAGTTATACCTGACATATTTATCCATTAATCATACATGTATACCTGACATATTTATCCATTAATCATACAGTTATACCTGACATATTTATCCATTAATCATACAGTTATACCTGACATATTTATCCATTAATCATACATGTATACCTGACATATTTATCCATTAATCATACAGTTATACCTGACATATTTATCCATTAATCATACATGTATACCTGACATATTTATCCATTAATCATACAGTCATACCTGACATATTTATCCATTAATCATACAGTCATACCTGACATATTTATCCATTAATCATACAGTTATACCTGACATATTTATCCATTAATCATACATGTATACCTGACATATTTATCCATTAATCATACAGTCATACCTGACATATTTATCCATTAATCATACAGTCATACCTGACATATTTATCCATTAATCATACAGTATACCTGACATATTTATCCAGTAATCATACATGTATACCTGACATATTTATCCATTAATCATACAGTCATACCTGACATATTTATCCATTAATCATACAGTCATACCTGACATATTTATCCATTAATCATACAGTCATACCTGACATATTTATCCATTAATCATATAGTTATACCTGACATATTTATCCATTAATCATACAGTTATACCTGACATATTTATCCATTAATCATACAGTTATACCTGACATATGTATCCATTAATCATACAGTCATACCTGACATATTTATCCATTAATCATACAGTTATACCTGACATATGTATCCATTAATCATACAGTCATACCGGGCATAATTTATTATTTAGCTCCATTGCAAAATAAACTCTTACAATATGATATTAATAGCTCTGGAGATATAAAAACAATCTTGCGGAATATGTCGCCACGAGAGAGAAAAAGAACCATTTTAAGTACCTCCTCTACTTGGTTACACCACTACTTGAGGCCACTTCTACTTGAGGATACCACTACTTGAGGACACCACTACATGAGGGCACATTTACTCGACACCTCTACATGAGGACACACCTAATTGAGGACACCTACTGGAGCTCTACTTGAGGACTTGAGGACACCTCTACTTGGTTACACCACTACTTGAGGTCACTTCTACTTGAGGATACCACTACTTGAGGACACCACTACCTGAGGACACCCCTAATTGAGAACACCTACTGGAGCTCCACTGAGGACACCTTTACTTGGTTACACCACTACTTGAGGCCACTTCTACTTGAGGACACCACTACTTGAGGACACCTCTATATGAGGGTACATTTACTCAACACCTCTACTTGACGACAACACTACATGACGACACCTCTACTTGACGACAACACTACATGACGACACCTCTACTTGACGACAACACTACATGACGACACCTCTACTTGACGACAACACTACATGACGACACCTCTACTTGACGACAACACTACATGACGACACCTCTACTTGACGACAACACTACATGACGACACCTCTACTTGAAGACAACACTACATGACGACACCTCTACTTGACAACACTACCCGAGGACACCTCTACTTGACAACACTACCCGAGGACACCTCTATATGAGGGCACATTTACTCGACACCTCTACTTGAGGATACCACTACTTGACGACAACACTACCTGAGGACACTTCTACTTGACAACACTACCTGAGGACACCTCTATATGAGGGCACATTTACTCGACACATCTACTTGAGGATACCACTACATGACGATACCACTACATGACGACACCACTACATGACGACAACACTACATGACGACAACACTACATGACGACAACACTACATGACGACAACACTACATGACGACACCACTACATGACGACAACACTACATGACGACACCTCTACTTGACAACACTACCTGAGGACACCTCTATATGAGGGCACATTTCCTCGACACATCTACTTGAGGATACCACTACATGACGACACCACTACATGACGACAACACTACATGACGACAACACTACATGACGACACCACTACATGACACCACTACATGACGACAACACTACATGACGACACCTCTACTTGACAACACTACATGACGACACCTCTACTTGACAACACTACCTGAGGACACCTCTATATGAGGGCACATTTACTCGACACATCTACTTGAGGATACCACTACTTGACGACAATAGTACATGACGACACCTCTACTTGACGAAAGCACTACCTGAGGACACATCTTCTGGAGGACACCACTACTTGACGACAACACTACCCGAGGACGTCTCTACTCGAGGACACCTTTACTTGACGACAACTCTACTTGACGACAACACTACCTGAGGGTACCTCTACTTGAGGACACCTCTACTTGACGACAACACTACCCGAGGACACCTCTATATGAGAACACATTTACTCGACACCTCTACTTGAGGTTACCACTACTTGATGACAACACTACCTGAGGACACTTCTACTTGACGACACCTCTACTTGACGATAACACTACATGAGGACACCTCTACTTGACGACACCTCAACTTGACGACAACACTACACGAGGATACCTATACTTGATAACACTACATGAGGACACCTCTACCCGAGGACATCTGTGCTTGTGGACAACACTGCATGAGGACACCTCTACTTGAGGACACCTCTACTTGGCGACAACACTACCTGTGGACACCTCTATATGAGGACACATTTACTCGACACCTCTACTTGAGGCTACCATTACTTGATGACATTGCATGAGGACACCTCTACTTAAGGACATCATTACCTGACGCCAACACTACACGAAGACATCTCTACTAGAGGACACCTCTATTTGATGACACATTTACTTGCGGACAACACTGCATGATGACACCTCTACTTGAGGACACCTCTACTTGACGACAACACTACCAGATGTCACCTCTACATGAAGACACCTCTATTTGAGGACATTACTACCTGACGACAACACTACATCAGCACACCTCTACTAGAGGTCACCTCTACGTGAGGACACTACTTGACGACAACACTACCTGAGGACACCTCTACACGAAGACACCTCTACTTGAGGACATCACTACCTGACGACAACACTACATGAGCACACCTCTACTAGAGGTCACCTCTACGTGAGGACACCACTACCTGACGACAACACTACATGAGCACACCTCTACTAGAGGTCACCTCTACGTGAGGACACTACTACTTGACGATAACACTACCTGATGAAACATCTACCGTGGTTCTAGCTGGAATCGAACTTTCAATTTATCAATTGTACGGGGGCACTGTATAAATGCATAACATACTGCTGTTTAGTTTAAACTTGATTTATTTTATGCGCAGCAAGCTTTAACAACTTATATTAATCACTCTCGTTGGCGCGGATGAAAGCGTATATGTGGTCATTCGTGTGGGAGGGAACCGGAGTACACGGGAAAACCCACCTGTCCGATCTGGCGATCATCATACCATCTCACATGCTTCCCTGTCCGAGGATCGAACTCGGGTTGCATTGGTGAGAAGCGAGCGCGCTAACCACTGCGCTAATCGGACAGCCAACATACTGCTGTAGGGGGCGGGGGCTCCGTGGCCGAGTGATTTCGGTCGTTCACCTCAAAGCACTTGTCCCTCACCGCTGAAGGTTCGAATTCCACTTTGGGCGTCGAATTATTTCGAGTGAGAAGGCTATCCAGATGGCTTGTTGTAGGTTGGTGGTTCTACCCGTGTTTCCGTCCGTGCTCGAGGGGCACCCTGGGTCTTCCTCCACCAATAATTGCTGGAGATTTGCTATATGGCTGGTGATGTGACAATGGACTCCTAAAACAAACTTAAAATACTGATGATATCAACGGAACCTAGCGAGAATGAATAAGTTTCGGGAAGTACTGATGTTCATAAAAAGGTGTCTCATAAGTCAATAATGGCTGGCCCTTTCAATTGGGATGGTGACACTATAATAAACAAGCACACTACGGTGTATAGATGTACACATATTCATAAACCAACAGTCGTGGTTAACTATGTGTGCCTATATATACACCAGTGCCACCATCAGAGATTTAATAAGAAGTCCATTTTGCTCAATATTGGTTTTTTATTCAGCAACTCGGAATATTGCCCAGCTAACTAAACTGTTGTCGTATGAAATAGTCTCGCCAAGTTAGGAAACAACTTAGTTCGGATAAATAGTTTTAACAGAGTGTGTGGATTGGCTTTTGTAGTTTTGGATTGTTTTCATGTAATTTGCGGTAAGTTTTAAATGTGATTTCTTTGTTAATGTAAATGTAACAACTTCTTGTTCTACATTACGTACATGGAGAATTTGTCGTACACCCGCTATACGTCGCATTGCTATATACTTGTTCAATGTGTTACATACGATGATACAGATACTGTAATTTTATAACATGCAAATACGCAAGCTGCGAATGGTTCTATAAAGTTTCAAAACTTAAAGATATTTTGTGTAGTTATGAAGTTATTTCAATTTTTATTGTTTCATTCAAAGATTGTTTGCATGGAGATAAATTGCATACGTACATGTACGTTTTGGTCTGCACGATTAATAATGTCTGCACGATTAATAATGTCTGCATGTTCATTACAAATACACACGGGTAGATATGTACACAATGGAATCCAACAGATGGAATATTATTGTTAATGTTGCAATACACGACGCATTGAAGACGAATATAATTTTATTCAGTGTATGTATATGCCATGCAGATTTCAGAACAACGTTTAAACTTTATAATTTTACAATGATCGCGAAACAAGCTTCAATAGCTTAATGAATCACCTTCGTTGGCACGGATGAAAGCGCATATGTGGTAATTCGTGTGTGTGTGGGGGGGGGAGAGGGGACACCGGAGTACCCGTAGTACCCGGAGAAAAAAATCACCTATCCGACCTGGCGACCACCGTACCATCTCACATACTTCCAGGTCCGAGGATCGAACCCGGGTTGCATTGATGATAAGCGAGCTTGCTAATCACTGCGCTAATCGGACCGCCACAGTAACGTATCTGGTTTTGTTGGACCAAATATGCGGACGTTTATTAACATGTTGCAGTGTAATAGAAGACAAACACGACTCTTGAGCTAATATGACATGATATTATAACCAGTACACATCATTGCTTATCCCCATAAGTACAACCATTTGGTTTATATTTAAAGGAACACCATCATTCATATATCTTGAAAAATAAAGCTCATTAATCGTATTCCATAACATATTATTCTCTACTGTTCAGCCTTAGCATTACTATATAATTCCAATATCCAGTTTTCACTTATAGTCCTATATTTTGATTGCAGTTGATTTGTATATAATTCAGTTGAGGGCCTCATGGTAGATTGACTTTTATTCAATGAGTTCTCTCGTAAAATAAAGTCTTTATTATTATTATTATTATTTTAGTAGTAGTATTAAAACATAAATGCCGTGAACGAAGTTTGAAAATATAGATAGATAGATAGATAGTTTATTCTGAACAAAAAGCAAATGCTCATGAGTTCATTATAACATTGGCATTACAATACTTGGTCAATGGTGTATAGTTCAATCACAAATTCAACATTCAGTACATGCACATTTTGAAAGCATAATATCGAATTAAACTACATATTGGTTACACATGATCAAATTGAATTCAAATAATTGTATAATATAGTGCAACGATCTGCAACCTGAAAGAGAAAATACATATTTATACATACACGCACATGTACATACCTACATACACATACATTTAATATAAACACTGAAAATATACGAAGATATTTAACAACAAATTGTATGGGATAACGCATATGTGAAAGATTTTGAGTTTCTTTGCGGAGAAAAGTGACTAGTAAAAGAAGATGTTTCTTTGCTCGAATGCTTTGAATGTAAACATTCCAAGATTTTTCAAAATAACTGTGTTTTCAGTAGATACCAACTCTACAAATTTTAAAATGTTCGGTCTTGACCAGAAATATTTCTTGATGTATTTTGTCCTTAGTTCATGATACAGGGAGCATGATACAGGGAGCATGACTACAACTAGTGCATGGAGGCGGCCATCCTGGATTAATCAAGTAGCTTAAAAATAATAAAATTATGCTCATTTTGCAACATAGATATTTAGTTTTAACATTTGCATTAAAAGCAACATATATTTGTTTACTAGTTTACTTATTCTAGTGTCAGTTGTATATGTGTTCATTGTGTTGGTAGGAATTCAATATCAATTACGGCATGACTACCCACACAATTCACAATGGCGGCCATTTTGAACATTATTTTAGTAGTGGCTCAGTAGTCCAGTAGATATGGACACATGTGTCGCAGGTTCGATACCCTGTTATACCATACTAAAACACGCACTTAACGCACGCACTTACGCACTTACGCACTTACGCACTTACGCACTTACGCACTTACGCACACACACTATTTCAAGTGTTTATAGTCATATAACTGCTCCATTTGAAGTGATTTAGTATTATGCTCATATGTGCCACTAGATACTGGTTAAATGGACGTATATGATGTACCTCTACAAGTACATTGCATGTGCCTAACGATGCACTATATGATGTACCTCTACAAGTACATTGCATGTGCCTAACGATGCACTATGTGATGTACCTCTACAAGTACATTGCATGTGCCTAACGATGCACTATGTACACGTCACAATAAACTGAATGTTCTATTCTGTTCTGTACTGTATTCAATCATTTATTGATCGACCTTTCTTTCTATTGATATTACAGATGACAGAGTGATAGTTGCATGTATGTTTTACAAAAACGAGCTTTTTATGCATCATCTGAAATTGTATTCGTGTTAGCGTAAAGCTTGCCATGTTAGCGGATTAAGTTCGCAAGACAAAATTTCAAATATAAATATTAACTTTCTGCATTTTGTGACAGACAGACAGACAGACAGACAGACAGACAGACAGACAGACAGACAGACAGACAGACAGACAGACAGACAGACAGACAGACAGACAGACAGACAGACAGACAGACAGACAGACAGACAGACAAATGCACAACAAATCATCTAAAACATAGAATTCTATCATAATTGATTAAAACCAATAAAAGTATTTAATATGTACACTATATTAATACAATACAAGCTAACTATACAGCTTTTTTCTGCGTAGTATCAAAATTGTATAGGTTTTGGCACTGTATTTTACTATATTTGCATTAGACATGGTATAATGAAATGTCTCTGTATCACAAGTTGAAAAGTCTAAAGTTTCATGATTAATATTGCTGTAAAGTTCTGCTCTGAGAGTGTCATATAACGGACATTATAATAATACGTGTTCTTCGTCCTCAACCTCGTTAGTACATAAAGCACGCCCTTTCATTGGCCGGATGTGCACTGTGTAGTGATCAATTTCTTGATTTAAATGTGCTTGCCAAACGAGCTTATTATTAACATATCAAATGAAAAGATAGGGTTTGACTACTCACACACGGCATTGTCTGGTTTATACAAATTTATTTGAGCTCGATCGCGAAACAAGTTCTTATAACTTATACTAATCACTCTCGAGACCTCATTCCTGATGGAATCCATCGCCACGAGGGAGAGAGAAGAGGCATGTGGAATTTAAATGCCTTGCCTAAGGACACAATCGTAACGGCTCCAGCGGGGCTCGAACTCCGGGCCTTTCGCACGTGAAGCGAACGCGCTACCACTGAGCTATCACGACTTCCACGTCTGGTGTATACGCATTTAGTCTAGCTCGATTTCGAAATGGATTTTTAAAACATTAGATTAATTAACGGATCTCACTGAAGACTTCATTCCTGATGGAATCCATCGCCATGAGGGAGAAAGAAGAGGAATGTTGATTTAAATTTCTTACCAGAGGACACCACCAGCAACTAATAAGGAAAAGAAACTGTCCATATAATGAATGTATATTGCACATAAGCGATGGATATCGATTTGGCGTCGTCCGTCTGTCCGCCCGAAGCCAGTTCTCAGTAACCAATGAGTTGAATTTCATGGAAAATGTATAACCATAGTATGGTGGTGCACGTGTAGATTTAGTAGCGATTGGCTCAATAACAAGTTGCCCATTAAAATACTACTAATACATGTAACCCATGTCATATTTATCTAAAAGAGTAATAATTATTGATATTTAGTACATGTACATCATAATATGTCCAAACCCTGCTGCAAGCATACCACCCAATAGTTTCCCCTATATGGCCTAATAAAATCACTGGTCTGAATCATATCATAATTATATAGCCTGGTCCCATACTATGTCTTTGTATAATATATACTAGTCTTCACTACTATTGTGTATAAAGTATTATGGGTGAGTGATTGTGAGTGACAATCAAGTCAGATGTGTGAATGAGTGAACTAACTCAACTAATTAGGTGCACTTTCCAACTAACTTGTTCAAGACCCTTATCCCACACTCTTACTCTACTAGTCAAACGAATAAGTTGAAAAGCTATCCTGTTTACCTTAATATATACTATACTAGTAAATATATACATATATACATTATATGTATCAGCTGATAGCCGGACTCTGGCTCTTTATATCCATATATACGAAAATACGAAAACAACCAGAGTTTGTTATATCTATAAACTCCCCGGTCTACAAATGGCTCCCCGTCAAAGAATGATAGAAGAGAGCCAGAGTCGGCAAAATGCTTACAGGCCATAAAACTGCGCACGAGGAAGTTGGGGTCTACGGCATATCATCACGAATGGGAACAGTAGTGATATCACCACTGTGGATTCGAATGGCGCCAGGAGGATGTTTCATGTGGAAGTGTTTTTTTTAAACGGGAAAGTGTGTTTTACAAGTGTGTTTTTTTAAGTGTAAGGTGTAAATATTTAGATGTACAGTGATTAATTAATCTGAAGTGTTAAAACTGTGTATACAGGAATAGTGTTTAAGGATATTGTCACGTAAGTGTTTTGTATTATGTATTGTCTATATTGTTGTGCTTTTGAAAGGTATCGGTTCGTACCAGTCATTTTGTAAATTTCATTTTAAAAGCATTTGTATTTCATTAGTCTACTTCATTTACTAGGCTTTTCATACTAGGTGTGTAGTTATTGTTAAAACTGTACATGATATATTAATTGATAGTCATGGTAAATTCATTTGACGGTTATTTTTGATTCCAGGTATTGTATTCTCGTGTGATTGTGAACCGATATATTTCAAAATTGTATACATGTAATTAGTGGGCTACATTTGTAAATTCATTTACTATACATTATTTAATTATCATCATTCTGTGAATGTATCACTAGAGTTTGGTAGTGACCTACTTCTGAAAAATACGGTACCATATTTATTCAATTAAGTGTATGTTATTTATACAAATCGGTGTCGACATAGAAGTTCGATTACCTGGTTGTATAAATAGGGTTTCTTTATTCTGTATTACTAACACACATCCCTGCATGTCATTATTCACAAGTTGCACATATTAATTAAACTTATTGTTCCGGCAACATTGAATCGTGAGTAGCAGAAAGAAAGGTATGTAAGTGCGTAGATGTTGTTGTAGTATCGGATAGATCTATATTGTATATTATATTTATGTGATCTGTGTTACCCCATATATTCCTACGCCCCAGTATAATATTACCCATATAACTAGGTTATATATACGCCATTGCTAAGGCCTGTGGTTGTCATTCTTTTCAGAGGGTAATGCTGTTCCAAATTTCGTGTTTCAGGTATATATATAGATGCCAGTAGGAGCACCAATTTCTATTTGCCATACAACATATTGCATAATCACTGTTAAATCAATTAAATTTATTTTCAGGATTATATGTATATTGTGTTACAGTCCAGTAATTGTGTATTCTTTTACAGTCCATTACATTTTGTGTTGTGTGTATTGTGTTAAAATATAGTCTGTGTTTATTTACAGGTATACAGTATTGATTGTGGATAGGTTAAATTCCTGATCTGTTTACATACAATCAGTTTACACCTTTTCATTGTGACCTACTTATTTATTGGTCAGTTCAGCCTTTATATTGAAGGTGTTGCATTGTATAGACAGTTATAATTAGCTACTGTTGATTCTCAACAGAGTATTAAAGGCCAACCATACATTTGTTTTATAGCATAATTATATAATTCTTGCGTTTGTAATTTTTTTGCGAAATATTTTTACGTTTCAACAATTATTTATCGCGATATTACGTACGGTTGCGACGGTATTTTTGCGCCGTATTCGCGTGTCCACTATTGATTTTGTTGCATATTGTTGTACAACTCTTGTATTTATTTTCCTTATATCCTGGTTATAATTTTTATAATGGCTACACCAGGAAAGGAGAGCACTCCTGGAGGATTACCCCCGGGGATGATGGACCAGGTTTATAAACAGTTGAGTGAGAATTTTGACTTGGTTCCAAAGTCGGCTCAAGCACCCCCACCGCCCTTGCCCTTCACTTCTTTCAGAGGCAGACGGTTTGACATTCCAGACAACCTTGCAGATAGTACCCCACCAGTGCAGTCTTTTCTTAATAGACCACCTTCTGGATTTCCTTTTGTTTCAACCTCCAATGTACTTCCATATCCGACACAGTTTTCATCCAACCCTCCTAAGATACCCAGCTTCTCGGGTGATGAACCTATCAACAAGGGGGAGGTGCCTTACGTTATATGGAGATATGAAGTCCAATGTATGATGAACAATCCGGAAATATCAGCCACCAACCTGTTGTACACTGTGCGCAGTTCCCTTCGTGGTTCTGCCCGTATGATGGTGATTCCGCTAGGTCAGGAGTCAACACTTGTCCAGATTATGGATAAGCTAGACTGCATGTTCTCAGATGCATCGACCAAAGAGGACCTGATGACAGAATTTTTTAATTCCTCTCAGGCAGCGGACGAATCAGTAACATCTTATGCATGCCGCCTAGAAACGTTGTTACAGGCCATCATCAATAAGGGTCAGTTACCAGGTGTTGCAAGGAATGACATACTTCGTCATAAGTTCTGGACAGGGTTATCCTCGGATATGTTGCGACTGCAAACCCGCCACAAGTATGATACTCTGGCGGACTACAACCAATTACTTCGAGAAATCCGCAAAGTCGAGAAAGAGATGTTGCGCACTTCGACTTCTTCTAATCTCAACTCTTCTTCAACTGGTAATGTTCTACAGACAACTCCTTTCTCTAAGAAGGTTTCTGTTAAGAACAATACAGTTACTGCGGACTCAGACGTGCAACAACAGTTTTCTTTATTGGAAAAGAAAATGCAGTCTCGCTTGGATCAGTTTGATACCAAACTCACTTCTTGTGAGAACATGATGGACCAGAAGATCAACTCCAAGTTCGACCAGATTTTACAGAAGCTGGACTCTACCCACAACCAGCAACAACAACATCAGTCATTCTCTCTACCACCACAACCATTTAGTACCAACAGAGGTCGCGGTCATAGACCTGGGAGATACAGTGGTGGCAACCAAGCTTCTGGTTATAGTCAGCAGGATTACAATCCGCAAGGATCACACCTGCAGCCGAACTCCGGACCAAGGTTATTTGGTCGCGGAAGAGGCATTTCCCAATATCGCCAATCGTTAAACTAGATACCGTCTCTGTTGAGGGCCAAACAGGGACTGGTGATCAAGTTGCCCAAACGAACCCACACCCACCAGCACAACAATTTGTGAACCGTCTTGTAGGTTCACAGAATGAACATGATATTGTTATCAACGGCAGTTCTTTTAAAGCCTTGATTGATACTGGTAGTCAAGTAACCACTCTTTCTCTTTCTTGTTTCAAGAGACTTTCAAATGTTGTATTACAACCTCTCACCACTCTTGGTCTTGACTTATCAATTGCTGATGGTTCACGCATGGGGTACTCGGGTTATTTTGAGTCTACCATCACATTACCGTTTTTATCTGTTTTTAAATTGGATATTCCTGTTCTGGTCATCCCAGACAATAGTTTTAACAGAACGTGTCCCGTCATTGTGGGAACAAACGTTCTTAGAAGGAGTAAGACATTTTTGTCCCCATCTTCAGACAATTCTACTGTTGACATCCCAGTAGAATGGAAGTCGGCGATGGATAGCCTCGACTCCCGGACCTTCTCAGTAAAAGCGTGCGGTACCAAAACGATTACGGTAGCACCATATGAGACAGTTACTATCAATGGGATAGTCTGAAATTTCGACAACAACATCTCATCTGTTGTCACTGAGACACCTGAAACTGTTACAGGTTATACAGTATGTCCTCGGATTGTTAAAGTCAATCAACAATCCACAGTTAAAGTCCCAGTCAGGATTTGTAATATGACTGCGAAGACTATCTTTTAAACCCAAAACACAGATTTGTGAAATTTCTGAAGCAACAGTTGTGGATGATCTTTCTACATATATTTGCCAGGATACATCTTCAGATACCTCTCTCGAAGACCTGGGTGTCAACGTTGACAATACAAATTTGTCTCCGTCTCAAGTTTTGCGGTTTCAACAAGTCCTGGGTAAATGGAAACATGTATTTTCAAAAGACAGTCAGGACTTGGGTAAAACAAATATTGTACAGCACAAGATAGTGTTAGAGGACAATACACCGTTTAAAGACCCATACAGACGAATCCCTCCAGCCATGTATGAGGAAGTGCGTCAGCACATAAAGGAAATGTTGGAGGCAGACGTTATTCGAGAGTCTGATAGTCCTTACTCTTCTAACGTTGTTTTGATTAGAAAATCCTCCGGTGCACTCAGGTTTTGTGTGGATTGGCGTCGATTGAACAACAAGACCCGAAAGGATGCTTTTATGTTACCCAGATTTGATGACACTATTGATGTCCTTTCTTCTGCCAAATGTTTTAGTAAACTTGACCTACATTCAGCCTACTGGCAGGTCGAAGTTGCAGAAGAGGATAAGGCCAAAACAGCTTTTAGTGTCGGAGCACTGGGGTTTTATGAGTGGAACCTGATGGGTTTCGGACTCACCAATGCACCCGCAACCTTCCAGCGACTGATGGAAAAATGCATGGGTGATATGCATCTTAGAGAATGTTTAATTTTCTTAGATGACATCCTTATTTTCTCATCTACATTTGAGGAACACATAGAGAGGATTGAATCCGTCTTTCAACGGTTGGATCAGCATCACTTGAAGCTTAAACCTTCAAAATGCGAATTCTTCAAGATATCCGTAACTTACTTGGGTCATGTCGTTTCTGATCAAGGTATTTCTACGGAACCCGGTAAAGTTTCCGCCGTTAAAGATTGGCCAGCATGTCACGATCTGAAATCTCTCAGACAATTTCTTGGATTCTCGGGCTACTACAGAAAATTTATAAAGGATTATGCCCAGATTGTACAGCCGTTAAACTCCTTATTAGAAGGACATGGTTTTAACCAGAAAAAATCCAAGAAAAAGACCAAGAAGAAGACCAAGACACCCGTTCCATGGATGTGGGGTGATGCCCAGCAAGCTGCCTTTGATACAATCAAAGATAAATTAACATCACACCCAATCTTGGCATATGCAGACTATTCCCAACCTTTTATTCTGCACACGGATGCATCCTCCCTTGGATTAGGAGCAGTATTGTACCAGGTCCAAGACGGGAAGGAGCGTGTTATTGCATACGCATCCCGAAGTTTGAGACCCAGTGAGAGGAATTATCCCGCCCACAAGATGGAATTTCTAGCCCTTAAGTGGAGTATCACCGATAAATTCCATGACTACTTGTGTGGGAATGACTTTAAGGTGGTTACTGACAATAATCCCTTAACCTATGTCAAAACCTCTGCAAAGGTTGATGCAACAGGCCACCGTTGGCTAGCAGAATTAGCCAATTACAATTTTTATATTGAATACCGTAGTGGCAGCCAAAACGGAGACGCAGATGGTTTATCTCGTCGATACGTTTTTCAAGAAGAAATGAAAGCGATTTTTCAAGGTGCTGTAAATGCTACACCACTTGTCGACTGTTTATCAGATTCGGCAGCTCCTCATTCGGCCGATGAGGAGATGTTTGAATCTGAACATGTTAACAAGATTGACTGGAAAGCTGAGCAATTGAATGATTTTACCATTTTAAGGGTGATTGACCTCCTCGAAAGCGGTTTTCTTCCCAGAGGGAGAGGATCCGAGTCAAAAGCTGTACAGCGTTTTCTCCGAGAATGGAACAGACTTCATCTCGATGAGGGAATTCTGTACAGAACCGCTGTCTTGGACGGCCAGTCAGTTCGTCAACTTGTTTTACCTGAATCCCACAGGACTATTGCCTTGAAGGGTATTCATGACGATGCTGGTCACCAGGGCAAGGAAAAGACCCTTTGGCTGGCCAGACAACGGTTTTACTGGCCTGGGTTGGAAGAGTATGTTAACAAGTACATCACCAATTGTAGCTCATGTATTAGACGGAAGACCCCTGTCAAACCTTTCGCCGAGCTTGTACCAATTTTTACCTCTAGACCTATGGAGCTAGTGTGCATCGACTTTTTAAAGCTCGAACCTAGCAAAGGTGGTGTGGAAAACATACTGGTTATAGTGGATCACTTCACCAGATATGCTCAAGCAGTGTCATGTCGCAACCAGACTGCACAAACCACTGCCAAGGCCTTGTATGACCATTATTTCCGGTTTTATGGTTTTCCCGAGCGACTTCACAGTGACCAAGGTCGAAATTTTCTTAGTAGGACTATACAGGAAATGTGTAAGCTCACGGGCATTCGTAAAAGCCGTACAACGCCGTACCACCCTATGGGTAATGGTTCAGCAGAACGATTCAACGGCACTCTTCTGTGCATGCTTGGTACCTTAGAGGAACACCAAAAGAGCGACTGGAAATCGTATATCGCCCCTCTTGTTCAGGCATACAATGGTACCAAGAGTGACGCAACCGGGTTTTCGCCACACTATTTAATGTTTGGGTGGCATCCTCGACTTTCTGTCGATGCCTACTTAGGCACAGATCCACAAGACATTGGTGAATTCACACCTACGACATATGTAGCCAAACTAAAGAACCGGCTAGAATATGCATATAGGGTAGCTGCCAATGAAGCTGGCAGGCAGGCTGCCAAGAACAAGGACAGGTACGACTGTAAAGTTCGTGAGTCCAAGATAGAAGTTGGAGACCGTGTACTTGTAAAGAAAGTCGGTATCAAGGGGACACATAAGCTAGCAGACAGATGGGATCGCGACCCTTATGTTGTGCTAGCTATGCCGAACCCCGACATACCAGTATTTCGTGTACAACTTGAGAATGGCAAAGGACCAATCGGACGTTGCATAGGAATATGCTCCTGCCATTCAATTGTGTACCCAGAGATACACCGACGGTGGATGTAAGTGTAGAATCTGAGATAGGCCCTATCCGCAAGGAGTTGGCCAGAACCAATCTCAAGACACCACCAGTACATGTACCTCACGCAATCCAATCTGATAGTTCCGATTTAGATAGCGAAGGCGAAAGCGTCAAACTATACAGACCTCCAGCTTTGCGAAAGCATAATCACCCTGGATTGCTGCCTCCGAATATACCTAGGATGGTTCCTGCGACTACTGGTAGTCCAACCCATATTCCTAGCCGTATCGTCGAGAACAATCCAGGAGTGCAACACTCAACCAGATCTAACTCTGCGACATCTCAACCCTCTGTACCCAGTTTACTTGGTACCGGTAGTACAATACCTGAATCTTCACAGATTCATGATATATCTTATAACACCACCTCAGAACCATCAGTACAGAGATCTGTCTCACATTTAGAGTCCATAATAGACCAACCTGTTGTCGTCCCTGCTGGCAATGCCCAAACTCCTGAACCGACCCGTCGTCCGGTGCGCCAAAGGAAGCCACCGGACCGGTATGGAGAATGGGTGGTCCCATTGACAGCAGTACCAAACACTGACAAGGTTGTGTACTATGTGTAAGACAGTAAGATATATTGAGTTTTAATTGTTTAAAAATATACCGTATTCTGGTATTTCGCTGTGTTATTACAGTAGTATTATTTCTGGTATTTTACTGTATAAGTGCAATGTTCGAATCATTCTATGTCAGTATATATACAATGCGCGTACATTAGTACCATTATGTCATTTGGAATGGTTGTTATTTATTTCATAGTAAATGTTCATGTTTGTCCAATTTGAAGGTTAATCTTACCTTTACAGGTCTCCACATAGTTGGAACAGATTTGTAGCATATGTCCTTTATTGTGGACATATACCTGTAAGCCAGCCATATTGAACATACACATGTACGGTGTAATACTTAACTAATGATCGTTACATTAGTATCTTTAATTACATTGTATTGGTTGTTATGTTTTTATTTCAGGTTGTAAAATTATTTCAGTTGACAATGTCGGATGTTGGATAGTGAACGATGCAGTAAATAAAATTGTTATTATATAGCTTGATTATTTGGATTGATCTACAATATTCATTTAGTTTCAGGTAATTAAAACGTCAGGAGACCTTTTCTCCAAGAGGGGGAACTATGTAACCCATGTCATATTTATCTAAAAGAGTAATAATTATTGATATTTAGTACATGTACATCATAATTTCCAAACCCTGCTGCAAGCATACCACCCAATAGTGTCCCCTATATGGCCTAATAAAATCACTGGTCTGAATCATATCATAATTATATAGCCTGGTCCCATACTATGTCTTTGTATAATATATACTAGTCTTCACTACTATTGTGTATAAAGTATTATGGGTGAGTGATTGTGAGTGACAATCCGGTCAGATGTGTGAATGAGTGAACTAACTCAACTAATTAGGTGCACTTTCCAACTAACTTGTTCAAGACGCTTATCCCACACTCTTACTCTACTAGTCAAACGGATAAGTTGAAAAGCTATCCTGTTTACCTTAATATATACTATACTAGTAAATATATACATATATACATTATATGTATCAGCTGATAGCCGGACTCTGGCTCTTTATATCCATATATACGAAAATACGAAAACAACCAGAGTTTGTTATATCTATAAACTCCCCGGTCTACATACACACAACTGTCTGTGTAACTTTTTTCCGGAGAATATCTCAAGAATTACTGAAGATACTTCAATGAAACTTGCACTAAAGATAGATGGAGGCCAGTGAGAGGAATAACTCAATTATCATCATTTTATTATAAATTAAATTATTTTTGTCCGTAGAATTTTCAGAGAATTACTCAAATACGAAGGGAATATTGTAACTTGATCTATGAATACTATGGTATTGATAGGAAATGCATTCCGCAAGAACCATACTTCCAACTTAATTTTTGCATATTTAGTATTTTTTTATCTAAGCAGTTGATTTTCAACAAATAAAGCATGAACACAAACTACATGTATACGTCGAATGTGTATTGCAAGCTGCCATGCCGCGACCAATCAGAATCATTTCAAGTTTGTTTTATTACACGTGTGTACATGTGATGGCTGTATTACACAAATACTGAATACAAGCAAAGTTATGTATGTTAATATAACTATACCATTAGGTCTACCGTATAGACATACATATTTACATAGGTATTCTAACTGGCTACATCATCGGGTCTGCTACACGAGCCGGCACGAGTGCCTCTGGTGTGGTTCCAGAACTTCCTGTGTGTGGAACCGGCCTTGTTTCTGGAGCTGCTGGATCGGGTCGGTCCAAGGATATAGAGGCAGACGACCTTCATGGGAAACCCCCCGGAGCCTGGCCATCACTCTTCGCTACCCTGGCAACTGGAAAAGATTCGAAGGACATACTGTGTGTATCTACTGGATCTAAATTCAATTTGCTGGACTCTACTAAAACCTGAGATAAAGTGGTCATTTATATACCCATGATGTTCTAGCCTCACCGGCTCGGCTCCACGTGACCAATCCTGAGGCTATCGGGTTAAGGACGTCTTTAAGATGTGCGCATCTAAGCCAGCTCTCGTTACTTCCTTCGCATTATGTCGTGTTCTACACGTATCGTATTCGTACTAACATCGTATTCTACTCGTGACAAGGACTTACTCTGCTTCCCCCAAGAAAATACATATCGTACTCGTGTCAATGGTACACAACATATGACAATCGTGACTAAGTCGTGTTCATGTCGCGTCGACTTTACTGTACGATGCCCATACGTGTGTAGTACCAACTACAGGACCAGACTACGTACAATGCAGAGCACAACATGAGTATAACACGACTACAACACGATGCTGTCCCGAATAGTGAACATGCTCAGAATGTCGCAACGATGGCATGTCGGCCACGATCGCTCACGAAGTATCGCGAGCACATGACGACCTTAGTACGTAACGTGTACATTGTGAGCTAACCAGGAATTATTACATTATCACTTTCTCGAATAGTGAACATGCTCAGAATTTCGCAACGATGGCATGCCGGCCACGATCGCTAACGAAGCATCGCGAGCACATGACGACCTTAGAACGTAACGTGTACATTGTGAGCTAACCAGGAACTATTATATTATCACTTTCCCGAACAGTGAACATGCTCAGAATTTCGATGGCATGCCGGCCACAAGGAATTATCATGATATTCCCACATCGTGGTAGACCGCAGTAACATCATGAACACGGGGACGTAGCGGTAATCTTACTCTACAAACCCATGCACATATTGCACGAACAAACAGTACAAACTAATACATTACAGAACTTAACATGGCTAAATATAATACATATGATGAAGCACGATGTCACATGCATATTCCAAAGTGGATGCGCGATGGATAAACAGTGAGCACCTACAAACAGAGGCATAAGCACGTACACATACTGCGGAAATATATTACCCAAGCTCAAGAATAAAACAATATATACTCAATTCCAAAATAAAGTGTGCACTTTTGAATTTAGAATATTTCACTATTTAGAAGACGTATCGGTTAGAAATTTCGCATAGTATACCTCAAATATAGTTGTCATCGATCAATTGCATAATCTACCACGTGGTATGCAAAACATGTCAGTCCAGTCTGTGAGACTTGATTTCGCATGATTTGCACGTGCAGCCCGAGGAAAATATACATGTCACCGGAAACTTGTATTAGTGTAATCCTTATGTCTTACATAACGGTTAAATCACATTTGAGTTCACATTGGTACACAACGAACATGCCAAGATTGAGCGAAAATCAACGTATCCAAGCATTCTCAGCAGGAACAACGTTGACGTGCTTCCCTGGCCTGCTATATGCCCGGATATGAACCCAATCGAGCATATCTGGGATTACCTTGGCAGAAGGGTGCGATCCCGAGGAAATATCCACAATCTGAGGGACTTGGCAAACGCCCTCGTGCAAGAGTGGGATAACATCCCTGACACAGTAATCAGACGTTACGTGCGGTCTATGCGAAGTCGAATTGCCGCCTGCATCAACAGCAGAGGTGCGCACACAAGATACTGATCGAAAATAACCCACCAGAACTGCGATTAAAACAACTTTAAATGCATTTTTGAATGTGACCTGATGCTTTGAGTACTTTTGCAACTTTGATTTTAGCACCGACTCCTTTCTCGCATAAAAAAAGCTACTTAAACTGACCGTGACTTAAAATCTGATATTTCTGACATATTCTACAGGGTCTGATCTAAAGCTTAGTACCAAATGGATAGGCTTTCGGTTAAATAGGCGATGAGAAATCACAGAAAACAAAGTGCACACTTTATTTTGGAATTGAGTATATATTTATAAGCATAGGGACAATAGAGAGGATGGCGTCTACAGGAAATGAACACAATATGCACTCCCCGTAGCTAACTACTTCCGAACAAAATATTTAATGATCCAGTAAAAGGCAACTCAGACGATTATGTTTCATTATTTCTGGTAAGCTCGATACTGAAACTGAAGAAAAGAGTTTTCAAGTAAATATGTTATCTATGTTGGTTTGAGTTGGATGTCTATGTTTGTTTTGAGTTGGATGTCTATGTTTGTTTTGAGTTGGATGTCTATGTTTGTTTTGAGTTGGATGTCTATGTTTGTTTTGAGTTGGATGTTGATATATACATGTATATAATTATATACATTCATGCAGTCGTCATCAACATGATGAATTACATGTATATTTATCAGGCACTATTAGTATTTGGAAATTTGCTTGTTTCGTGTTAGAGTTGCATGATGATGATGATGATGATGTTGATGATGAGTCACTTACGGTATTAGGGGATGCGCATCAGGACTTCTAAAGTTGGCTAAGTTAAAACTGATAAGTGTGTATATACACATACGAAACGATTACTAATAATAAATGGCTGCAAATTACAAAATAATTATATATTATTACTAAGATTAGGAGTATGTGAAGAGGTTTGTTCATTACAGTAAATTATACAATTGCTAGTGATTGTCGATTAGGAAATGCACTTTTTATAATATTTGCTATTATATTAAACAAGGTACTTTTCAGCGGCTATTGATTTAGCCTCGAATTTTGCTGATGCGTCACGTGGTAGAATATTAAACATTTATGATTCTTTCAGACTCTTTATCTGTATTACAGTCAATAGAAAACAAACATTAAGCATCCCTTTATGCACAAGTTACTTCTTAAACATACAGATACTACATTGACTAAGCATGCTACATATTGCTGGATACCAATTCATATTGGTTTTCGTGACAATGAAATGGCTGATCAAAGTGCAAAAGATATTCTAGAAGATGTAACTTCTAAAAGTCCATACATTGAAGCTAGGTAATCAATTCATGTTTTTATTAATTCAAAATGGCAAACTATTTGGAATACTATACAATTCAATACACTTCAGTTAATTAAAGCCAAACATTGATGAACAATCTTCTGCGTATCGCTTCAATGGTATAGAGGAAACAATCATATCACGACTAAGAATGGGACATACCCGTTTCACACATTCATTAGAGATAATCCACCTTGACCATGGTGCATACCATGCCATTACTCAATACTATGGAACTCATCTTGAATGACTTCTTAGATTTAGCACTCATTCATTCGTCAACAATATTATACGGTTATGACAATTCCAGAGCTTTTCGACACAGTCGATATTAAAGCGACATTACATCACAAAAAACAAAAGAATAACGTATTTTACATATAAATAGCATTTGTACAACAAATTCTTTTGAAATAATTCCAACATTAACACTAACCAATAAACAATGTTCTTGTCTACAAATTCACTAAAAGGGAAAGTAAGATTTCATATAACGGTCAGCCACGCACCTGAATTGTACATTTGTTTATTATTGGAATCTATGCTACGCGTGATACTGTCGTTAAGTTGATTAAAAATAAATAAGAGATTATTTAAATCTAATCAGTCTAGAAATAAATATACACAGACACACATGTTGTTATATAACGGTAAATCTGTACCATAAGTGTTGATTTACAGTATTTTGTAATGTCAACAAACATCGTATACAGCGCTTGTCTGACGTTTACGACACTTGTTTATTAGATGAATAATCAGATTCTGTGACAAATATTTGGGAACAAATGATACCGTATTATAGGAAATTACTTTCTGTAGATATTTGATGTTTTACCGATGTAGTGTAGCTTTAAATACATCATTGCTTTTTAAAAAAATAATCACATACTATCCATACATTAAAGATGATTACTGCTTTACCTGCTATTTTACAACGGACGTTTTTACCATTATAGTTGAATGGCTTGTTGCTGCAATTGACCTTTCGTCATTCAAATTTTAAAACATACATTTTTATCAATCTTGTATAGTATTGCAATATACTTAACCAGTCGCGATACAGCCTGAACTTTGCTGATGCGCCGCTAAATCAATACTGACTCAAATAGTTGTCAGAAATATTATTATAAAGTCAACGTATAGTTTAGCATTTATAATAATAATAATACGCTTAGTGGTGATAACATCATGGCCCCATGGCGTGGACACACCGGTGGAAGACGCTTGCACAGAGTTTTAATCTTTATTAATGCTCATCTCATCCATGTACATTCCGAGGAGGTTATCACCGCGGGGTAATCGATATGGCGACTGACTCAATCACCGGATAGGTTACACGCTGTGATACACTTCTTGGAAGCAAGCACAATTTCTATGTACTATGACTTATATAACGCGACATTTATCGATATGGGGATGCTATTAAATAGTATGTATATTTAAATTTGGTTTTAAGACGTAGATATACCTAAGAAATTGTAAGTAGTAATAACATGCAATACTTATATAGGAACCTTCTCCGTCTTATATTATTATTGTGTATGTATGCATGTATTGTATATGTATGCATGTATTGTATATGTATGCATGTAGTGTATATGTATGCATGTATTGTATATGTATGCATGTATTGTATATGTATCGCACTTTACTTGCCATTTTCATGTTCTATGTAACCTCATGGGCCTTAATTAATAGGATTGATGACATATTGAAAATAAACTTATAAAACTTATCATATATTATATACACTATGCTTAAACAATAACAACAGTACACCAGTACACATCAGATAATTACAAGACACTCACAGTAAGACTATCACATAAGTAGGGCAAAATTCAAAGGTATTTATAATATAAAACCAAGAATAGGAATTAAAATATATAGGTGTCACTGAATTGATAAGGGGCACTAATGTGCAGATTAAGAAATATGTTAAAAGATCAATTATCAACCTCGATCTGATCGAGAATGGATTAAATGGTAGCTGTTTCTTGTGATCAATAAAAAGATACATACATACATGGTCTGAATTGTTTGAGACCTCTCCCAGATGTACAAGTAAAGTTTATTATAGAGGACGACCACTCGGTTACATATTTTACAATATCAGATTTTTCTACACGATCTACAAATGTATGTTAGAAATTGGATACATACAAATTACAAAATTCAACAAAATTGTTATCAGCAAAGTGCTTTTTGACGAAATAAAACATACAATTAGCAGATTTAATGTTTGCCCAAAGTACAATGCGTTTATTCAGTCTAGAATTATTCGTATTGGCTAACCATGTCCACAATATTCCTACATTATCGCATGCTCTGCTCATGAATATGCATGTATCCAGTTTCTAGACAAACAGGCATAATGTGATGGCATTATTTACCATATATATATGGTCCACAGACATATATGGCTATGTCCAGGCAACAAATCAATTACTGCAAATACTAGTTTATATATTGAGTCCCCACATTTATAAATAGCTTACTGTTCACAATGGCAAATAGATTAGGTCAATGTATATTTGTGTATTATTTGTGGGGGTATTCTTTGGGGTAGATGTGTCGTTTTACTGGTATCCCTATATTTAGTTTAACCCATTCAACACCAAGTAACTTACATGGACTGGTCCATGATATTTTTAGACCAATAAATTAATAACAAAATTACATTTGGATCAGTTCATTTATCAAAATGGGTAATTTTTGTTTCTAAAAATAGTTATATTACTTAAAAAAAGTGCAGATCCTGATGAGACGGCTCGTCACGAGCCGGCTCATCTGGATCTACACTTTTTTGTAAGCCAATTTAGAGGTATGTGGTGTCGAAAGGGTTACACTTTATTTGTTTTACAAAGATTGCGTAACCAGCTTCAACAACTTATATTAATCACTTGTTGGCGCGGATGAAAGCGTGAATGTAGTCATTCGTGTGGGAGGAAACCGGAGTACCCTGAGAAAACCCACCTGTCCGATCTGGTGACCACCGTATCATCTCACATACTTCCCGTTCCGAGGATCGAAACCGGGTTGCATTGGTGAGACACGAGCGCGCTAATTGGACAGCTCCCAATATTTGATGCTATTTGTTTGTGGCAGTTCTTGTACAGTTTCCATATCATCTGTAAATGCATCAATGTTCATTGTATCTATTTCATGTTTAATACCACGTGCGCTTCCATTCACACGTTTCTATAGCTTAGTGATTGTCCCTGCAATCATAGGTATGCAATGTGATAAACACAAAATCAAATAGTACGTGGAAGTCGTAATACCGCAGTGGTAGCGCGTTCGCTTCATGTGCGAAAGGCCCGGAGTCCGAGCCTCCGCTAGAGCCGTTACGATTGTGCTCTTATGCAAGGCATTTCAAGTCAACATTGTCTCTTCTCTCTCACTCATGGCAATGTATTACACCAGGAATGATGTCTCGAGAGAGATTAATATAAGTTGTAAGAACTTGTTTCGCAATCGAGCTAAAATAAATGTGTATAAACTAAATAGTTTATTTTCGTCTCTTCATATAATTATACATTATATAAAACATTTATTCTTCGGCATCCTTCAGTCTTGTCAGACTATGAAATTTGCGCCCGTTGAGTCTAAAGATGAGCACCGTCTGCTGTGGCTGTACAGTCCAATGCGTGACATGCAGTGGCGGTTGCAGCCTTCGCACGTGAGGACAGAGTCACTGGAAGGCGATGCAGTTGGTGGCGGCTCACACTGTTTGGCTTTCCTCTTCCTGCGTTTGTCGTCCGAGGCTGCTTGTAGAGCGAGTTCTCCCCCGCTTTAAGTCCGTTGACAGCTGTTTTCGCCACACTATTCTGTTTGCTGCGAGGGATTCCCAGTTTGTGGTGTCCATCCCCAGCGCTTTCATATCTCGGTTTGCATACATCCTTGAAGCGAAGTTGGGGTCGACCGTTGTATCTGTGCCCTGCGGCCAGTTCACCATACAACAGATCTTTTGGAATGCGACCGTCGTCCATCCGGCGTACGTGTCCGAGCCAGCGTAGTCGGCGTTGGCGGAGTAATGTGTACATAGATGCGATGCCGGCTCTGCTGAGGACCTCGTTGTTGGTCACCCTGTACTGCCAGGATATGCCTAGGATGCGTCGCAGACGCTCTTGAGTGGCGTATGTTGTCCATGACTAGCTTCCATATAGGAGTATGCTGACGACGCAAGCCTTGTACACCGCTATATTGGTGTTGGTTGTCAGTTGTCTGTTTTCCCCCACCTTCTTGCTGAGCCTGGAGAGGGTGGAGGCTGCTTTGCCAATACATTTGTCCAGCTCCACATAGAGCGAGAGGTTGTTCGTGGCTGTAGAACCTAGGTATGTAAATTGGCTGACGACCTCAAGCTGATAGTCTCCTATGACAATGGCGGATGGGATGGTAGTTCCTTGGCACATGACTTGGGTCTTCTTCAAACTGATGGTTAAGTTGAAAAGGTCGCAAGCAGCCGATATACGGTCCATCAGTGACTGGAGCTGTTCTTTAGTATGGGCAGCAAGTGCAGCGTCGTCGGCAAAGAACATGTCTCTGATGAGGACTTCTCTTGTCTTAGTTTAGTTTAAACATATTTTATTTCCCAATATAATACATATTGAACAATGCATACACAACGCATAATCATAATACAGAAACAGGATTAGAATGGAAGACAGAGTCTTATATAATTCTTCTCCTCTGCAAAAATTGTATGTATTTCGGTTGGCTTTTGCAATTGTGTTATAGAGTTAGGAAAGGTTTAACATGAAAACCTGCGAAAATAACTACATGTTAAACATTAATAAAGATCATAATATAGTGGATTGTGAGTGAGAGAGAGAGAGAAAAAAGAATGTAGTGAGAAGAAGGTGATAAGAAGATAAGAGAGGAGAGAATGTATGCCTCATGTCACAATAATCGTTATTAATACTATTATTCAAATCGCTTACTATCAGATATGTAGGTATGAACATGTGTGAATATGAGAGTGTTTTCCTGGTCGGATAGGGCCGGATTTCCTGATAGGAGGGTTTCGAGATCTATGTTGAAATTGTAAAGATTGTTATTTAGAGTTGTACGGCAAACATTGTACATTCTACACTCAAAGAAGTAGTGGAAGTTTGTCTCCATTTGACCACAATTACATAAAGCTGTAGGAGTAATATTTTTTAGGAATAGGTGATAGTTAAGACCACTACATTTCGTACGAAGGCGTGTATGGAGGACTTGAAGTGTTCGTGTACCCACATAACAGTATGGAGGGACTTTACTCTTGTTTCTATTGAGATTGGCCTTGCATGTCTGTACTGAGGGAGAGTTACGAACCGTAGAAGGCAGAGAGTTCCAATTCCGAATTGTTGAAGGCAAGAAAGAATTATAGTATAGTGACGTTCTGGAATGCACTCCGTGGATATGTTCTGAATTTCTTAAATTGTACCGGGTTTCTGCTTGTCGGGGAATCAATGAGGAGAGATAGTCAGGTGTTTGGTTGGTGTTCATTTTATAGAACATAATAAGCTTGTGTTTGTTTCTTCTGTCCGTTAAACTTTCCCATCTGGTTTCCAGGTGTAGGTTTAGCAAAGAAACGAGCTTAGTTGCTCCAGTGGCAATTCTGCCACATTCGTTTTGGATTTTATCCAGCTGTTCCATCTCATATTTGGTACAGTTGCTCCATACAACATCAGCATATTCAAGGAGAGGCCTTATAAAGGAAAGGTATATAATTTCAAGTGATCTACGATCAAGCAAGAATTTTAGTTTCCGCATAATATTGACTCGTTTCCATGCTTTCTCGATAATATAGTCCATATGCGAATGCCAACTACAGTCGTTAGATAGAAATATCCCAAGATGTTTATGGTGTGGAACTTCAGGGATGCGTTGGTCAAACATAAAGAGAGGAGGATGTAGTTGCTGATTTCGCTTCCTTGAGATAAGAACAGATTCGGACTTTGCTGGGTTGAAAGTTACAAGCCATTTGTTAGCCCATGTAGAAATTCTGACTATATCGTTTTGGAGACGGTCTGCAGCTGTACGAGGTTGCTCAACGATCACATAGAGACTTGTATCGTCTGCAAATAAGTTGATGGAGGAAGAGATGTCGTCGACAATGTCGTTGATGAAAATGATGAAAAGCATAGGACCTAGGATTGACCCCTGTGGAACTCCGGCTCTTATATTTGCCCATGTCGATTTGCTTCCAGGAAGAACAACTCGTTGTCTTCGGTTGGACAGATAATCTGAAAACCATTGAAAAAGAGGACCGGATATACCTGCGTGTAATAGTTTTGCCAGTATACCTTTATGCCAGACTTTATCAAAAGCTTTACTTATATCGAAGAAGACCGTTCTCACTTCGAGACCATCATCGAGAGCTTTACATAGTGTATCGTATATGTACGTTAGCTGCTTTACAGTTGAGTCACCCGGTATGAACCCTGATTGAGCAGAAGATAGAAACTGGGTTTCCCGAAGATGGTTGAAAAGATGTTTGAATATGAGACGCTCAAATACTTTTTCAATTGTATTTAACAAAGAGATTGGACGATAATTGCTAGGGAGTGATGCATCTCCCTTTTTGTATACAGCATTAATGTGGGCTTCTTTCCAACTGGTTGGAACTCGTCTGCATTGCAATGAGAAATTAATAAGATCACATAGTGGTTTGGATAGCTCCTGAGAAGATTCGTAGAGGATTCTGTTGCTTATTCCGTCTGGTCCTGCCGCTTTGTCGACTTGTAAAGACTTTAAAACATCGGTAACTTCATCTACTTCGATATTTATTTCATGCAGTCGAATCATGGAACGCGGTGGGCCCAGATCTGGTACTTGTCTGTTGTCATCGTCGATGTTTGTCTGTTCCTGAAAGTAGTTGTTAAGAAGATTTGCCTTTTCAGAGTCAGAGAAGGTCGGTAATTGTGTGTCTGGGTGCTGTAATGGAGGAATTGTGTTGCTAGAATGATTAGACATGAATGATTTAAGAGTTTTCCACCAGTCTTTAGAAGAAAATGATCCATTCTTAAGTTTATCAGAGAGCTTTGAGAAATGTGCAGATTTGGCGTGGCGAATACGAAGAATCGTTTCGTTGCGAATTTGTCTGAATTTCTGCCATTGATAGATTGATTGAGTCGCCTTGGCTTTCCTGTATGCTCGTTTTCGCTTGCGTATTTGTTTTTTGATGTCGGTAGTTATCCAGGGTGGTTCTAATGGTCTTACTATTATGGTTTGACTTCGTATGTTTTGTTTAGCAATATCTGTAATTTTAGAGATGTTATATGCATATGTATCAATATCGTCATGAAGACAGACATTCCATTCATAGTTACTGAAGTCAGAACGAAGTTGGTCGTAATTACCTCGATCGTATTTCCAGATGAGTCTGTCAAAACATTTATGCTTGGGTTTCCGAAATTTTAAGATCCCAATGGTACCTTTGGTCTTGTTGTAGAAAGTGTTCACCAACTCCAGAATGAAGAATATGTTCACTATTTGAAACAAGAACAAGATCAATCAAGGATTCTGAATGTTCGGTGAAATGTGTTGGTTCGTCGATTAGTTGTAGAAGATTATACTGTTGAGATATGGAGGTAATTTTTCGATTAGTAGTTGGGTTGAGAGCATTGTAGTTAAAATCTCCAGTGATGATTATATCAGTGATATTTGTTTCAACTGCTAGTCCAATTGAATCTTCAACAAGGCTTTTGTGGATTGAATCAGAATTTGGCGGGCGGTAGAAAACACCAAATAGGATATGCTTATTATTGCAGAGTGTTAGTTACAACCATATACATTCAAAACGATTTAGCTCAAGGTCTGGTCTGCGCTTATAGTGTAGACTATTTCTAACATATATTATGACACCACCATGGGCATCACCAACACGATCTTTTCGTTCAGGTTTATGGAAATTTGGAAACATAAGGTCCTCTGTTGGGATCGAGTTGTTCAGCCATGTCTCGGAAAAGGCGAGCCCATCAAATTCGCTAAGTTCTGCATATAGCAAGTCCAGTTTGTGTTGCAGACTTTCGATATTTAAATGAACAAAGGAGAGATGGTTGGAGATTTCGAGAGCATCTGACATCGTGCTGGAAATTGATGAAACTACAGATGATATGTGTGAATTTGGTCCCGGATTCTGGTGAACATCGCCGGCTATAATTAACAGTATATAAAGCCAACTTAAAGCAATAACCAGACTAAGCGTCAACAGAGAATATAATGTGCAAAGCACATTGGCATTAAAATGTACTCCCGGTGGGAACTTTCTTGGAGGAAATTTGATTTCTCTTTCAACGCATGCAGATGATAAAACTGAAACATATAGTGAGTATAGAAAAAGCGGTGTGCAGTGTAAAACAATGAGGATAGTGGTAATGCAGGATACGACCCCCTGAATCTGCATGAAGGCATGACGGCTATGGTACATTTGTGATGTTTAGTCATGTTACCGACTGTAGACATATCAAGTAATTCTGAATAGCCGTCATCAGCAGCCTATCTGTGACAGGAAAACAATGTCGTACATGTACGTTCGTAAGGGCACAATAATATCTGAAATGCGAGACACTCGATAAGTAGAGACATGTATGCAATAGTATACTGAAAAGGAGAGACAAAGAATGAAAGAGTCATGTTGCTAAGCAAGTTGAATGAGGTATGGATGGATTGGATAGAGGAAGTTAGGATTTGTAACACGTGAATACACAGATCAGAAAGATACATAAAGAGTACTGATTTCAGAAATGTTTTAGTGTGGAAAATTTAGTATTTGCAATTGATGATGAACGATGCTACTATGTATTGTAGAGGTAATACCGACGTGAAATTATATACTCATATATTGTCTATGTGTTTGATTATCTTGTAATATTTATATAATTTTGTGTTATTTATTGACTCAGTTATTTTGTTTGAAATTAGTTGACATTACGAACTTTTAAATGGCCATATTTATTGTACTATCATTTAAACCTTTTCACTGGCCATATGTATTATACCATTATTTAGAAAATGCTACAAAAACAATGCCGTCCTGAAATACATACAGACATACAACAGAAAAAAAACCTTCTATTCCTCCTAAGTACATGTATGTCTAACTACAGATAAAATCTTACTAGTACGACTTATGTCTATAATCTTGTATTGGCAGCGTAGCCAGTATTTAGTTATCTGTTAGTAGGCAGCACTCGATCGTAAGCTTTTCTTATAGTAGTCTGCGATCGGTCCTAGGATATTTTGTCCGATCATATGTGCAGTAATTATTAGAAACAAAAATAAAAATAAAGTTGGTGAACATGAACAGCAGTTAACCAATTAAATATATGTCAAGATGTAATAGGGATTTTAAACGACATGAACATATTCTAGAATGTTCTAGAGTTGTGTATTCAATATAGCAATATCAAATGGTATTGCGGGCTTGAATAAGGAGATATACATCATCGTTGGAATTGCGACTCCGTCAATCTATACAGAGCTGTGTAGTCAAGTTATTTTACGAGAGGTCAAATATATTGACAGCAGTTTAGCCATGAATTGTACCACCATGCTAGATATGTGATCATTTGACATGTCGATGATTGCGCCTGCCTTAATACTTTTAATAACTACAGTTTACGGACATGTACATACATGGCTTATTATCACACAACAGTTCCTAGTACATATAGTAATATGTAGTTAAAACAAACAACGTATCAAATACAGTTTCATATATAGCACATGCATGCATGATACCAATTCCCGACATAAGTAACCAGGTTTGCGATACATAGCACGCGGAATCACACACCACACTGTATGCATCATAATGAGATTCCCCCCAATATTCTGAAGGAATTTCTAATAATAATATTTACTGAAGTATATATCAAACAACTATCACCTACAGTATACATCCGTTATGTCGAATTCCGTCGGATCGAACACAATATTTCGACATAACCGAAATTTGACATCATGGATATTGATCATAATTCCCAAGATGATGTTTCTCAACGATCACTAGCCTTACATTGATTTCATAATAAATTATCTTCCAAGGTGTCATTTACTTAAACGAAATTTGGCATAAACAGAGTCAGGCATATGTAAAATGATGGTATCAGAAACGGGACTTTAACCTGACTTCGAGATAACCGGAGAATTTGACAAAACCGACTGTGATATAACGGGTGTAGACTGTAATACCTAAAACCACGATGCTTATCTGAAACGGGACGTTGACCTGACTTCGAGATAACCGAATATTTTGACATAACCGACTTTAATATAACGGATGTAGAATATAATACATAAAACCACGATATGTACCATGTACGTGATTGCGGAATAGCTTGTTTCACTAACTACGCTTTATTAAATGCTTTGCAGTTTTATTTACTCATGACATTATATTGTATCTTGTAAGTGAACTGAACGTCGGCTGTAACATTGATTTAGAATAAAGATATATCGTTCGTTATAAATCAAATACAACTCATGACTTAATGATTATTAATATACAAACAGTTGTGCTGGAATATAATAATAAATTTACAACTACAAACATCAGATTAACCGACTGATAATGTTATTAGTGCTGATCAGTCAATGATGACTGCACTGCAAGTGTATATTGCACGACAATGTGTGCTGACATTACTAGTTGGATATATCTGACTGTCATTCTATAGTATACGATACGAATGGTTGAAGATCACGTTTGCATGTCACAGTATGCACAGTTGTTTTCTTATCCTTCATTACTTTTATGAAAAGTTTACAGTTTGTGGACCAAGCTCCAACAATTTTCTTTTGCCTGACCATCTGTCTGGCCTCATATAGCACCCCGGATCTATATTGAGTGAGGTCTTCGTTCACATACTTTCCTTCGTAGCCATTTGACTTTAACAGCACACGATTCTTGTAGAACATGTCACGATCATGGCGTGAATTAAACTTGACAATGATGTCCCTTGATTTTCCAGTTACCCTCTTCTTACCCACTCGGTGTGATACGGCAATATCTCGTAGTGATAACGTTGATCCTATCGCTTTGGCCATATTCAAAACGTGAATGTCAGTATTGTCGTCCTCCTTCTCTACAATCCCTGAAATACGCAGGTTGTCACGCCTGCTGTATTGTTCTGACTCATCTGCCTTAAACTCTAGAAAATCCACTCTATGAGCCAGATCAGCATTGGCAGTTTTTAGTTGCTCGTTTTCCGTTTGTAGTGAGTTTATCTGTGACTGGAGACCTGTCACTACTCCTTGGACAATACTATCAATTGTAGTTTTGAACATATCACATACTTCAGATTGAATGGAGGTCTTAAGTGCTGATGCTATTGAGCTGATAGCTGTCTGATCAAGGCTTAATGATGTTGGGTGTTGTACTGTCGGCGAATACATGGCTGTTGTTCTATTAAGTAGAAAGTTACTGTTTTCAGATGAATTGCTGTCGAACCTGTTTTTCTTAAGTTCGATTTGATCTTCAGGTGAAGACAAGTCTCTTTTCTTTGTACTAGATATAATTGGAGTACACGGTTCGTCACACATAATAAGCACCGCTAAGTATAGTTGTAACTGTTTTGTGCGGGTTGATTGCAATGAGAGTATTGGATAACGGACACTATATATCACAAGTTACGAGAGTCACGGGTTTGCACATTCCACACATACCTCAGTTCAGATATACTGTTTGTAGGCACAATATGATCGTATCATTTCAGAAACAAACAAAGCATCAATCATATAAACAAGTCCATACGTGCTCTTAGATGATCATTGTCTTCCACTAATGCTCTACAGCATCAACACTACATTCCTCTACAATCCATAGAACGTCTTAAATCATGAGAAAAGCCATGAGCGAAATGTAAACAAATGTTATCGCCATTTTACCGGAAGCGGAAGCGTTCTCTTGTCTTGGATTTTGCCTTTAGACAGGTGATATTAAAGAGCTTGCCGTCAGATCTGGAATGACTCCTTCTGTAGCTCTCTTGAAAGCGTGCCTGAACAGCATGGCAAAGAAGATGCCGAAACGTGTGGGGGCGAGTATGCAGCCTTGCTTGACGCCGATCTTGACCTCGAATTATGTAGAGGTTTCACCGTCGTACTGCACGGTACTCTTCATGCCGTCATGGAAATACTTTACGATACTAAAAAACTTGGGCGGGCAGCCGATCAGACGTAGGATCTTGAATAGCTCATCGCGGCTCACCAGGTCGAACGCTTTGAAGGCTATGAAGGCGATGTAGAGAGGCTGATGTTGCTCACGACACTTTTCTTGTAGCTGTCTCAGCGAGAATACTATGTCGACTGTTGACCTCTTGGAGCGAAAGCCACACTGGGACTCTGGGTAGACCTGATCAGCTCGCGTCTGGAGTCTAGTGAGGGCTATGCGGGCAAACAGCTTCCCGACTATGCTGAGCAGTGATATGCCGCGATAGTTGTTGCAGTCACTGCGGTCACCTTTGTTCTTGTAGAGGGTAACTATGTTTGCGTCCCTTATGTCTTGGGGAACTTCACCCTCATCCCAGCATTTGCAGAGTAGCTTGTGGAGTGGCTCTAGCAGAGTGGACTTCACATACTTGATAACTTCAGCTGGTATGGAGTCTTTACATGGTGCTTTGCCAGCTGGAAGCCTATCGATAGCCTTGGCGAGTTCATCGAGCGATGGTTTGGTGTCGAGGTCGGACATTTCTGGGAGGCGCTCGATGGCATCCAGGTCTGATCGGTGGACCTTGTTTTCTCTCGAGTACAGCTCTGAATAGTGTTCTACCCATCTTTCCATCTGCGTTGTCTTGTCTGAGATGATCTATCCAGAGGTAGACTTCAATGGTGCTGTCTTCTTTATGCTTGGGCCCGTTGCTTTCTTGATGCCGTCGTACATGGCCTTGATGTTACCAGTGCCGGACGCACTATGTATAGAGGAGCACAGGTCGTGCCAGTATTCGTTGACGCATGACCTGTGTGTAATTGGTTTATTGATGCGAAGTGTGATCCGCTGTGTGCTTGTCACCTTCCGCATCCACCCCTGGATAGCCTAGTTCGAGGGGAAAAGGAAGCCGAGTGCTTAAGTATTCCCTGTCGGTACATATACTCTCTCTAGACAAGCCCTCTGCAGTGCTTTCCCGTGGCACACACGGATACTGAGCACCTCGCGGCCTCAGGCTGAACTGCAAACCATTTATTATAAAACATATAAAGTACATACGCCTTTCTTAGCATAAATATAAGGTAAAATATACCGCATGAATTCTAGGGGCTGAGTTATGCAATCAACAATGCGATTGTAGGGTCACAAAGCCGAAGAACCACAGCCATGGCGACATATTTAGTTGTTGATATGGCATGGCCCATAGAACAATATTTACAAGTTACTACATATTGGATGTCATAGAGAAAGATGATACTGTGAATCGATCTTCGTCTCTAAGTTATTGTATCTGTATACCAATAGGAAGATATAATCTGTTCAGTAAAATTACAGGAATACGATTCTGAAAGTCTAACAAGGTGTACCCAGGATTTTGCTCCTTTATAAATACATATTAAAAATATTTTAAAATATCTTATAAGTCAGATTGGACCTAAACTGATTCACAGTATCTTCTCACTACCTATCTGTGTGTAACTCTATGTGTGAAGCATGTACACAACCAAGGTTACGTCTTCGTATTACCATAGTGAACACAGATATTTCCCAGAATGCATTGAGCCCCGTCTCCCTCCTGCAAACTATACACAAATCGGTAGTTGTTGCTACGAAGGGGGCTTTTTGGCAGCCAATTCTTAAGAAGAAGAAACACTATTACGGAACTATATAGTTACCCAAATCAAGTTTATTGCAGTGGAAAAGAAAGCATCGATGTTAGCTTTGGCGACTACCGCGGCATTATCTGACAAAGCTTATGACTGTAATGCGATTGGTTCATTATGATAATGATGAAATACAGATAGATGGATTCATCAGACATTTACGGGATTCTTGTGTACTCTGACGCAGTCTTTGTTAAGATTCGTGAGTGATGTATTGTTTCCATCAAAGTCTCAATGTACTTCAAGTTTCACGATATACATTTTCACCTGTATACAAACATTATATTTTGAATGGATGTAAATGTTAGCTGTAAGTTTCCAGGCAAGTAATGTTGAAACCCTTCAAATTTTATTAATCCATATGATATGTGGTTGCTAGACAGACACAATCTGAACTATTACGTAACTGTTGTTATGTTATGTTATATTTTGGGTTTTACGCCTGCATCAGCACCATTTTGGGCTATATCGCCGGCGGGCAGTTTACCTAACAACACCTTTCCTGGACAGGCTCCAGCGGTTAACCAGTACTTGGGTGCACAAACCTCCGTAAGAAACTGCCAACTTGTTCATATAAATGAGACACGGTCTGAGCGGGGCTCGAACCCGTGATCATCAGTGATGATAGGTTACACTGGTATACAAGTCAGCGACCTTAACCACTCGACCATGGAGGCGGACCCACGTAACTGTTGTACTGTCGTGTCAATGATAAACGCAGCAACTGTGAACATTGCCCTAAATGTGGTATTTGCCCTAAATGTGGTCTTATACTTGATATGTTAGTAGTAGCAAAATGCATATATATGAACTGTCTTTAGTCCTGTCTCAATACTGAACATCTCAGCTTTGTCCCGTGGATAACCGATGTTGCTTAAGCGGGAAAATTACATATGTAATGTTGATCTCAAGGCACGCACTCGTCCAAAACTGTAATTTCCTGCTAGGTCTATGTTATGTATTTATGATATTGACGAAGCAACACTTGATTGTATGGAAGTTGTCACAGTTGATATATTGGATACCATGCTCTATCTAGTGTACAAGTAAAGAGCTATGTGGTGCATGGACTAAGCATAATATATCTTTTATCGAAGGTGAAATACCACGAAGCGTTATAAATATGCCATTGGAAGTAGACAATATATGGTTGATCTATGGTTCATGAATTAATAAGAGATATGATAGCCACCAATTGGCATACGAATTTAGTTTAGTTTACACACATTTATTTTTAGCTCGATTGCGAAACAATTTAAGTTAGTACAACTTATATTAATCACTCTCGATACATCATTCCAGGTGGAATCCATTGCCACGATGGAGAGAGTAGATGCAATATGGAATTTAAATCCCTTGCCCAAGTGCAGTGTCGTAACATAAAATGTATTATATGAATGTACATGCACACTAATTATTGCTGACGTCTATATATATATAATCAGTTACTATGTGTATGTCCTGTCCTGACTGACGTCTATATATATATAATCAGCTACTATGTGTATGTACTGTCCTGGTTGACGTCTATATATATAATCAGCTACTATGTGTATGTACTGTCCTGACTGACGTATACATATATAATCAGCTACTATGTGTATGTACTGTCCTGGTTGACGTCTATATATATATAATCATCTACTATGTATATGTACTGCCCTGGCTGACGTCTATATATATAATCAGCTACTATGTGTATGTACTGTCCTGGTTGACGTCTAACAATCTACTCAGAACATGAAGTGAGGATCTGAAGTAGTCATCATTAAATCCTACTTACACATATGATACACAGAGTTAAATATTTGAATGTGATTTATATATGACGTATGATCTGCATAGAAGCAAACGTTAATGCTAGTACAGACATGTGCCCACACATTTGTTTTACGCGTGTGCTTATGATCGTTATATATATAGAGGCTTTATTTAACGAATAGCTCATTTGAACTACCATGAGGCCATCAGCAAATTAAAACATGAAATAGCATAATGAAAAATTCACAAAACCAATCGCAATGCATGTATGTTCAAGTGTCAATTTAAAATACAATATTGGTTTATACAAATTTATTTTAGCTCGATTGCGAAACAAGTTCTTATAACTTATATTAATCACTCTCGAGACCTCATTCCTGATGGAATCCATCGCCACGAGGGAGAGAGAAGAGGCAACGTGGAAAGTAAATGCCTTGCCTAAGGGCACAGTCGTAACGGCTGCAGCGGGGCTCGAACTCCGGACATTTCGCACCTGAAGCGAACGAGCATCCACTGCGCTATCACGACTTCCCTGGTATAGTTTGAGTATATTAAATATGTGGACGTGTATGCGTTGTGAGTATATGCGTTACGTTTATGCTTACATGAATATCACTGCATGTATACAGCAACACCACTGTACGCTGCCACTAACCGCCTACGTGGTCTAGTTGTTATGGTTGCTGACTTGTATACCACTGATGGTCACGGGTTCGAGCCCGCTCAGACAGTGTATCTTTATATGAAAATGTTTGCAGTTCCTTACGGAGGTTGGTGCACCAACTACTGGTAAACCGCTGAAGCCTGCACAGGCATGGTGTTGTTATACAAACTATCCGTCGCTCAAATGGCCAACCGGTAGCGACGCTAAATTAACTTTACAACAAAAAGCAACACCACTTTATTCCATTATTTATTTGCATTGATAGTACATATAAATACAATCAAAAGGTGCTTGGCAAACTCACCAACAGATCACCGTTGGATTAATCAATTAAAATCCAAGAATGTACGACCGTTACTACCGTTACTTAATTGAGTTCTACTTAAGATAAAGGCTGTTTGCAATCGTTTCTTGTGATTAAATCACCTTTCTAGCTATGTTAATGGTTCTGTCTGGGTTATTTATGGACATTATCATGGCGACTATTAAAGCTTAGTGAATGCAGATGGCAAAGTAAAAATACTACTATATAATCTAATCTAATCTAATCTAATAATATAATCTAATATAATCTAATATAATCTAATAAAATAATCTAATAATATAATCTAATATAATCTAATCTAATCTAATAATATAATCTAATATAATCTAATCATCTAATCTAATCATATTGTATTGCTCTTTTACATATTTGTACACAAATATAAATTATGACAATGAAAGATTTGAATATGAAAAAGCAACATTAGATATTGCCCTCCCCTAATGCTTTAAAGGGTTGGACACACGTTCTTGCAACATTAGATATTGCCCTCCCCTAATGCTTTAAAGGGTTGGACACAAGTTCTTGCAACATTAGATCTTGTCCTCCCCTAATGCTTTAAAGAAAACGATTTACGAACATTGACGAACAATTAAGAGCAATAGGTAATACTTACACTCATTGATGCTGAATGTTCCCCTTTTTTGTTGTTGCCGTCGTGTCCGATCCAAATGCCCCGCCCCATGCCACAATCAACGAACAATGGGCCTGGGATTTATGCCGCATAACACTAATATTATAGATACTACTTTATAAATAATACCACTGGTATAAATATATAAATCCAATGATGCAAAGAGTCAGCACAAACCGAAAACAGAGTGCTCAATGGTGTTCCAGAGCAAATATATATGTTGGTGAATGATGAATCAACACATAAAAGGGTTATATGGTCGCTTTACTGATCAGTTTCATACTTGCTTATGCAAGCAATCTGCGGAAGCGATTTAGTACAAATGGATTTTAGCAAATAAGGGGCGTAACTATGTTAGTATTATTTTCACGGTGGTTTGTGATTTAAGTTACATAATAGATATTTTCTGGAACTGTAGAAATTCATCTATGTAAATAGTTCAACTTGTGTGTCGAACAGTGTTTGTTTTGGGGATGGTGCCACAGATATAGCTGGAGGTAAGTAGAGATTGACCCAATCATTGGACCGCCTACACAATCTGAAATTGACATTCTTTTCGACACATTGTAAATTATATTGTCATGACATTTGTATGTGAGCCTGTAAAATGTATGCAATGTTGTAATATATGTATGTAAATCTCCCAAGATGAGGAAATAGTGTTTCAAAACAGTTCAGTTTAAAATGAAATGAAACGAATTGTATTATATTTCTTACACAAAACAAGGTACACGAATCATAACAATGCTTGGAAAACGATTTTATCTTCATTTCATGAAACTAAATAAATACAGGTTTTCTAAAACAGAACAAAGACATTAGCCTGGGAACAGGCGTCGATATATGTTGCCTTGTTAGTCAAATAAATAGATTTTAACACCGAGACCATTAATTGGGCCGTATTCAGTTTCTGATAATATTTTGCCAGAAGTTAAAAAGTGAAAAATCGACAGACTTGAACCCATGATGCAAATACATGTATACATTAAATTTATTATGATCAGGATACTCCGCCAAGTTATATGTAAGAACGCATAAACGCAACTTCGGCAGGGATTATTGCATGTACAACGCCATTCGATAGAATAATTATACCAACACATAAATAGTAGCCATTTTCTTTATAATGATATGCGATCCTTGTACCTTAGGCGATAGTGGTACCATGTAATTTGCGTTATATTATATAATGCTTTTGCAGTTCATTATATGTATGGACTTACGTTGTTGAATAATGTTGCAGGGGAACCAGCGGATTCTTACAGTATGATATTATAATCAGCGTGATCTTTCCTCGTAGCTGTTACACAAAGTGAGGTTAAAATTAGCATAACGGTGAATTTAGCCCTAAGTACATACACACGATTTGCAAACTACACTTCAACTCCCCATAGACCACGATATACCAGTTTATTAGCCACTCAATTGGTTGTTCTGAATACCAATGATAAATTTATATTCATAATGTGTCCACTGCAACATGTACCTTCCGTCAGCTTGATATGATGAATAATGAAAATAATTGGGTGCCAACTGTTAATTAGTTATTAATATACATATACTGTTTTGGTGATGTTTCGGAAAACCCATATTGGATAGTCCCGCATGTGTTTACACATCAGTTTAAGCAACGGATATTTTATTGTTTCTTACAAGAATTCTGTGTTACATATGTATACATATACTAAAACCATATTTGGGTATAAAATGTACGTAAGCTTAAATATCGCCAGTTACAGTATGAGATGGCTTACACAGATTAGAATTTCAGCTATGCATTGAAAGTGGACGCTATGGCAGACAGCTAATTATTAGATGTGACAGTAAATGTATTGTATGTAACAATGAGGATATTGAGGACGAGTTGCACTATAAGTATGTAATAAATTCAATGTGTTAAGAAAACTATATATAGCTAAATATGAAACTGAACGCTCAAACATGGTCAAATTCATTGGAGTATTGGACTTAGACAATACTGTAATCTAATTAATACGGTGTCTAGAATGTGCTTTTTCAAAATGCCTTTTAATTTATTTAATGAGTATAATTGATGCATTATTTGCTTAAATGCGCTACATGTTTATCTCATATATGTTTGAGTGTATATGGATATTGTGTTGTCAGCTAACACATGGTTCATATGTGTTTACTGAATTAGATCACATGCATTTATGCTGAGAGGTTATACATGTCTACATCCCAAAATAGAATTTCTGTTCTGTTCTGTTTTATAAATGGTGTGAGAATGACATTATTTATTGTAACTATCAATTTGTTTTCGTAACGGTCGCTCTGTACCTACTACCGTATTCATGCCTCACTCAATTATTTATAAAAAACGGTTTTATTTGCCGACTCCAAATGGTGGTGTTTATTTATAGATTACGAGAAGGCTTTGACAGAGTTATTCATAATGCATTATGGGTAAAATTGGAATAATCTGGCATTTATTGTAAACTGGTCGTTATGGTTAAGTGAAATGGAAACAACAATGAATTCAATATCTATTAAAATTCCGAAGAAAAACATGACAAACAAAAAGGTGACACAACGCAAATGAATAAAAGCTACTGCAGATATGAGATATCAAACATCAGCTAACACAAATAAACGAAAAACTTTCTAATGCCATGACAAATGAAGACAACACTGAAACAAATGATAAAAGATTGAAAACATCGCTACTTCAATCTGTCGAAAAGCAAATACAAGTATTAGAAGACAAACTATTTGAAACAGATCAGCAAAATAACATACTGCAGAAAAGGGTGACGCGGCTAGAGAAAACGATTGAAGAAATTGACACTGATAAAAATCACTTCAAGCGCGAATAAAGAAAGAATGAAGCCAACACGGACGCTTATTTAAATGCAATGGAGCAGTATAGCCAAAGCCACGTACGTATAAGTGGCATCAAGGAAGAAGGATATCCTATACATGTACCTGTGACAGACACAGAAGCAAAAGCATACAGTACTGTCGTAAAATGTGCACATACAGAGAACAGGCCAGGGAATGCAGACGAGACAACACCAGTAGTGATAACACCGCTAAACACAATTATTCCTCACATTAATCTGAAAGAGAATGCGTTGACATAAGTCACAGGCTCGGCAGACAATATTGTGCGAAATCGAGACAAGTGATTATTACATTCTCATCAAGGCTGGTAAAAGAGAGCCTAATGAGAGCTAAAAAGCAATTGCCGAAACCAATTTTTGTAATGGAAGACCTAACTGAAGTACATCATAAAGTAATGATGTATGTTAAGAATAAAATGCCAGATGAAGTCGACATGCCTGGACAAAGAATGGAAACATATTCTACAAGAATAAAACAGGATCCAGCCACAGAATATCTGGAAATGACCACGACCACTGGCTTGACCTGCCATGGCCATCAACTTAAAAAAACTAGGTTCCACTGTCGTGATTCATAGTGTACGCGCAACTAGCACATGAACAATATAGAGACAGTAGCCATATTCATCGTAAATAATCTGAAAGGTTGCATAAATACAATGGTAACATAGTCGTATTTGAAATTTCATGGGCAATACACATGTATACACATAATAACATAGAACTAATAGTAATTGACAGTCTCATTCATTATCTTGTAGATTATTCTTTGACGAACATCTATTTGATTAAACTTTATTTATTTTACAACGATTGCGAAGCAAGTTTTAGCAACTTATATTAATCACTCTCATTGGCGCGGATAAAAGCGTATATGTGGTCATTCTTGTGGGATAAAAAAACCCGGAGTACCCAGAGAAAACCTACCTGTCCGAGCTGTCGCCCACCGTACCATCTCACATACTTCCCGGTCCGAGGATCGAACCCGGATTGCAGTACCTTGTAGTTGACGAACATCTATTAGATACTGAGTTTTGTACAAGGAACATTATTTATATATTTCGATTAGTATCTACTTTGCATGATTGGTTAGGTACATGATTACCTGAAATTGAAAGAACTATGTGATCTTTATACGTTTACCAAACCCGAATGCTTGAACGTCAAATTTCCCGGATATAGGTACATATTTGTTATATATTTTTTTATATATTTTATTAAATTCCAATAGGCTGTCAAGCCCGTGAGGACATACATACATATTATATACAGTTAGCGAACAGTGCAAACATAAATGATACATTTTATACAAATGAGCTCCCACAGCCATTTATATTTATATCTATGTGTAAATACATGTAATATTTATCTGATATGTGTCTTATAATTAAAGCAAAATAGTTCTTTATTTTTAACAAGGAGGTCAAAAGACGCAACAAAACACAAAACCAAACATACAAAATTGAAGTTGTTGTCACCTCGCCTCCATTAAGCAACCTATCTGTATTAAGCAGCCAGTTTCCCGATTCTCAATATGCGGTTTTATTATACATTTGACCGCTATTGGACAGCCACATGTGCTGGGCAGCCACTTTCTATAAGTCCCATCGTTGGCTGCTTAAGACAGGCCAGGCTACAATACCTAGCATCCATATTGTAGTCTGGCCTGACATGTCAATTTGACCAGTCTAATCTTATACGCGAGTAGCAAAACTACTCGACTATAATAAAAGTTTAAACTATATTTATTTTACAATGATTGCATGATCTAACAACTTATATTAATCACTCTCGTTGGCGCGGATGAACGCGTAAATGTGGGCATTCATGTAGGAGGAAACCGGAGTACCCGGAGAAAACCCACATGTCCGATATGGCGACCATCGTACCCATCTCACATACTTCCCGGTCCGAGGTGTAAGAACATATTTTGCTGAGCCCTCAATTAAAATGCTGCATTGTACATGTCTGTCAGTGGTAGAAGGTAATCTTATGACCAAAAATAATTATTACGAATTGGACGAAAAACGTGTAGTGTCGCTTTGTGGTGTTGTGTAAACGATCTTTTGTTTTAATTAACTAAACACCCTTTTAATTACGAATTATATGATCAACTTAAAATTAACGGATTGAGTTACCTCCCTTGCACCATTAGGTTACGCTGTTTTTGTTTTGTATGTGTGCGTGCGTGCTGTACTGTGTCGGTTCCGTAGGGCTGCCACATCTCGGGTAGGTCGTTAGTCGGTGACAACGGTATGCGATATTGGATGGCTATTTTAGAAGTATCGATGGCACACAGCAGCACAGAAAATTAACACTGTTGGGGTAAATTACAGTAATTAAAACGTTTGCTCTACCGAAATTAATTTATCCTTTTGCTGTACTATCTATTTAAATCCTCACGAAAACGCCATTAATGACATCAATAATTGCATATATAACTTTATATGGGACAATACGCCTGAATAGATCAAACGTAATATAGTAATGAGAGAATACAGGTGAAGAGTAAAGGGTAAAACGAATTCTAGATGACAAAAACAAAGGTTCATGGACATGTTTTTATGCGAATATTCTTGATAAATCTTGTAAATTATTTGAATGTAATATGTCATTAAAAGATATAAATATAAAATTTAAGAGGGTCCAGTTCTTAAATGACATTTTAACAGTATTATAGAGGGAGAGAGAACAGGCAACATAAGGGCACACTCGTAACGGCTCCAGCGGGGCTCGAACCGGTTATGTACTCTTTATATGATTGTTTAAAGCTATGTTTGCATTAAGTACATAGATGGTAAAGATCAAAACTAAAATCTGATGTTCCTTAGTTCCTAAGCAGATTTCATTAAACTATCAATGATACGGAAAGCCAGATTTCCTACTCGCACAGTTAAGACAATAATAAAAACTAATTACTCTATATACTGCACTAGCGAAATAATACCGAGCATCTTAGCCTCAATAGTGCTGGTAGTCACACAGCTGACGGGTTTATCAATAGTGCTGGTATTCACACAGCTGACGGGTTTAGCAGACTATTTACGACTGTACTAATAGCGTTAGTCTGAATTTAATGATTGCATAGCATTGCATCGACTAGGATTCCAAGTCATAATACTAACAACAACTAATATGACAATGCTACCGATTGCACTAAGCAGTAATACCACGGAAACAAATAACACATAGAAAGTGATCACCAATTCATCACACCAATGCACATTTAGTATGATAGTAACTCTGACAACAAGCATGCACTAAGCAATACCACGGAAACAAATAACACATAGAAAGTGATCACCAATTCATCACACTAATGAACATGCACGTAGTATGATAGTAACTCTGACAACAAGCATGCACTAAGCAAAACCACAAGAGTGGTAACAAATAACGCATAGAATAACACATCACCAATTCATCACACAGTGAACAATTAGTAACTCTGACAACAAACATTGGTATATATGTACGACCACCACACTGTGCTTGGTGAAAACCGGAGACAATAGATAGGATAGACAATCATAGATAAAAATAACGAACTGTTCAGTTATATACTCATTGTTCTAAATATTTATATTTTCCTCGCTGATGTGTCTGCTGTGTCTAATTAAGTCAGGCAGCATAATGGCTTTTCTGCCCAAACTACATATTCTCGTTAGGGACAGGCGATGAAAGACTGAGTGCACTCATCCAGGAAGATACCAGAAATAGGAGTAGTCTGCTAATTAGCATGCACACTATGATACGCACCTATCAGTATGCGCATGGGGACACTGCTACTAATCCAGACCGTTTAGATAGTGTATAACGAGCTGATCACACGTTTCACATTTAATACTGTTTTGTAACATTCTATTTTTAAACATCTAGATGATAACCTAATATAGTACTTCTTCTATAATTACCTCGTCCGAGAAAGGACAACATGCACATACGTTTTAATCTTCGCTTTTATCTCACAATCAGACTCGTAGAAAACATATACGTAAGTTTATACAAATTTAGTTTAGCTCGATTGCGAAACAAGTTCTTACAACTTATATTAATCACTCTCGAGACCTCATTCCTGATGGAATCCATCGCCACGAGGGATAGAGAGAAAGAGGCCTCGTGGAATTTAAATGCCTTGCCTAAGGGTACAACCGTAACGGCTCAAGCGGGGCTCGAACTCCGGGCAGTTCGCATCTGAAGCTTGTTTAACAGACAGCATTATTAAAACAACAGCAGCAACTATTATCTGAATACCTATACGACATGAGGAATTATACCATTACGGATATTACTATTCATCGGATGTTGCCTCGATGCAAGTATATGTATAAACAACGTAGAGTTTTTAGCACATACATGCCATGCACATTTAGTGGAGTGAAACGAATTTGCAGTTCTTATATTCAATGTTTAGATAAGCGGTTCAATTTGAGCTATGCATGTTGCCGACGTTGCTTTGGTGTACATGTAATACATGCCGGTGTGAATGGATTATGTGACGTTGCTTTGGTGCACAGCATGTACGTTAGATGCGTTATCATTTCGTGCATGAGTTCGATATGTTCTACATCTGTATTCCCGTCATCCTAATATTAATATAAGTTACAATTTACCACGACATTTATATAGCCAGTAACTGGGAATACATTGCAATTTATATATATATATATATGACGTATATGATTATGAATATACGAACATCAACATACATCAAATGCGTACTAAGTAGGTTGAAGACGTATCCTTAGTTATTGATACACATGTCAAGTAAATTACCCTCATAATCTGAAGTAGTCAATATTGTGACTAACATATGCAAAGCAAAAACATTTGGAAGCAACCTTATGCTTGACTTCCAAAAACAATACAAACGGATGAAAATTGCCAAATGCAGCTATAAGCTGAGAATACTAACAAAACAGAAAATGTACATCGTCAACTATACATACATAATTATACAACATATAAATACTAATTCACGTGAATTGGCACATAACAGTTTGTATCATCAATAGCAGAGGGTGCACACATTACAAAATATTATTTAAAAGAGAAGTTCTAGCTTTCAACATTCAGATCTTTAAAACAAGATCATATATATTCATATGAAATGGTACTCATTTTCAATATCATGAGTATAACAACTTAAACAATATCATTCATTTCTTTCAATTCTATTTCTAGCAATTGTAAACGAATGAGAATAAAAATTTGTATATACTTTAATTTGGTTAATTCATATCTCGAACAATTATTGAACAAATCTAAGATCTTAATTTTCGTAACCAAAATCGGTCTTATAATATCGGCATGTTTCAAGAACAGAACAGATGTTTATTTACAAGTCTTGTACATAGTACCCATGTCGCCCAAAAGCACAATCTATTATATTATATATGATATCAGAATAGTATACAATATTCATATAATTTCAATTAGTTAAGAAGAAAGTTTCTATCAGTATATTGCTGATTGCAAATTGGGGTATAGAGGATGAACATATAATATACTAAATAAGAATAATAATATATTTACATGTGTTATGCTGAATTAGTTCATAATTATGTCGTCAATGTATTTGTGTGATGCGAGGCTATAAATTCCTAAATCCCCAAATAAAATGTCTGTTCTATAAATGGTGTGAGAATGACATTATTTATTGTAACTATCAATTTGTTTTCGTAACGGTCGCTCTGTACCTACTACCGTATTCAGTCTTTACTCAATTATTAAACAAACGGTTTTATTTGCCGACTCCAAATTGTGGTGTTTATTTATAGATTACGAGAAGGCTTTTGACAAAGTTATTCATGATACAGTATGGGTAAAATTGGAAGAATCTTGCATTTGTTGTAAAATGGTTGTTATCGTTAACTTATTAATGGATATGTTAAAGCCTGTGTCAAAATTAGTCAAGATCGGCCTCTGTTTAGATTATTTGATGTCACAATCGGGTTACAGCAAGGAGAGACTGTATCACCCTTACTTTTCATTTAGTTTATACTGATATTGCAAAGTATCTTTAGTATGATATATACTATTTTATATACAAGCTTCTTGGACTGTTGCTAAGTCTAATTCACTGGTCGTGTGAGGGCTTTGCTGTGCTACAGAAGCGATAAAACATCTACATCTGCAGTATGGCTATACTTAGTTTGTATACAATACAATACAATACAATACAATAAGTTTATTGCATAAAACAGACACATGTTTATAGCAATTAAACAGTAGAAACAGGCAGTGACATGGAATTTTACAAAAGAGCATAATTATAGGTTATTAGTATTCAAATACATGTATATGATATAAAAAGGTGTTAGGTTCGTTGTTTATTTCCAAAATATATAAATTTGGGATTTGCATGACAAGAGATTAATACATTTCTGTATAGTCGGCCAGGTATGGTAATATCTTTTAATACATTTCGATCTTAAAGTTGCATAATGTGGGCAGATTAGTATGAAATGATATTCATTTTCCAAAATTCTCGAATTACAATAAATACATAATCTTTCGTTTCGTGGCAGGTGTAGGTAACGACCACGCTCAATAGCTAAATCATGCGATGATGTTTTAAATCGTGTAAGGGCAATTCTGTATTTGTATCTGTATGTATAGTGCCATTAGCGCTTAATAGAATGCATATCGCATTTGATGAATGCAGGACCATTACGAAGATGATGCTCTTATTTATGCATGCTAATATAATGCATATACTATATAATAATGTTGATATATACATGTTCTATGTAAGATGTTCATTGTATGTAGTGTTGCTTTGATTCCATGTCTATCTTCCCGTTGAGGAGGAACTACAGCTCTATGAGTTTGACAGAACATGATCTTAATATGTTATGCATGAACTTAATACTATTTACCAATGACATTGTTATATTTACAACCAAACTGATATGTGTAGATATTCTGCAAAATGGAGTCTTGCTAATCATGACGACTTTTTATAAACGGAGTCAAAATAGAACAAGTAGACAATTTTACACATCTCTGTCCATACATATTTACATATATTGGCAGCATGACCAGTGTTACAAAACATAACGAGGCATTACACAAGATACCCGAGCACCATACGTTTAGTTACAGGTGACAGGTTAGTATTCAGTTAGTATAGATTAGCGTTGGAGGTATATAATAGGGTAAGTATATAATGGGATTATGTGGTCAAGGTTTCTAAAAGAAGCAATAGACTGGCAGGTAAAAGTAAGTCCAAGTCAATGTCGCCGGTCCCTTGTCTGCCCTGACTCTTACACCTCCTAACGGGTATATAGATCTCGAGGGGGTGGGTTTGAGTGAAGACTCGATGCAATAATTTATAATGGATGATGACGTTTATTTACTTCCTTTCCTGAAAATACATTGATTTTCATACAAAGTAAATCAACAAATCACATATTGCATAAATGACAACTTATGAGTTTGACAGATGACAGCTGTCAAAATATGTAAACAATACATTCAGGTGTGTTAGAGCTTAGCCTCTAGTGAAAATACACGAGCAAGTTTACATTTCAAAATACATAAAATTACAGGTGACTATCAATTCGATATCAACCTAATAAATAGACTGAAGTTTATAAATCACAAAAACTATTTTTGTTACCTGGTTATATATCCAACATAGTCATAGCAATGTATTATAATTATACGCCCAAAATGGCGATTTATCATCTATTCCAAAGCTGACCTGAAAGTGACCGACACTAGTGATTGGTTAGAATATGTCACATAATCCTTTTATTACCTCCATATACATGAAGAGCACAAGTGAACATACATAATATACAATTACACGTTTTACATGGACACATATAAACATACATATATACAAAGTAGTACAAGTGTACAATAATGGTCATAAGAACTGACATAACCATGCAGCTATTAATTAGTGTATACCGATCATCATAACTTGCCGAAACGAAATGCAAGGGAAAGAGATGATGGTAGCGCACACAAAAGCTGATACAGTGTTTATAACCGGAACACCATTCTTCAGTAGAGAAAACGGTTCAGGTACCTAAAAGCAACACAATAGTATGCAAATTGTTAGTATGACCATTTATAAATACATTTTACATAATTATATACAAGTTGCAAACGATATACGTTAAGTATGGAACGCCAGAACGGACATAATATACGGTGGGGGGGGGGGTAAAAACAATAAAACAACTGAACATATTCCCTGTAACGTTTATTGATGGTTTATTAACGATTGCTATGATTGCGATCCAATTCCAGGCTATGACATAAACACACTGCAATCTAATAACCACCATGGTTTCTGATTGCTTAATATATTTCAATACATTCAAACGACATTAAGTTCTGTCATACGACACACTCCTCCTGCTCGGGGAAATGTCTCCTGCCATTTCTGTACATCAGCATGAAATATAAGTTAAAACAATAATATATATATCCTCTAGTGTCCTCAAATCGTGATACCTTCGTTTTCGTTACCCCGTAAGTATTTACAATACTGCGCGCGATCGGTGTTTTCTGACGTCACCAATCAGGAATAGATAGTGTCAAAGGTGATTTTCCATATTTGGCAACAACAATGCGCCGTATAATCCTTGTAGTCGTAAGTTATCGGTTATTTTCCTTGCATTGGTATAAAACATGCTATCTTTCATAATGCAATATTGCATCACCATTTGTCCATTTGATTTACTGCAAAATATTGATCATTTCCAGTTTTGTTTTGCGTCGTCTGGTTTGTTTACCTACCTGTCATTTAATGTGAAGGTCAATATAGACTGGGTTACAATTTTAATTAGTGTAAGGGGAGTTCGTTTTGGAGACTTCTCTTATATTGTTTTGAGGTCCATACAGTGTTACTGTCATCGTCAACTAAGCGATGTGTCCTGTAGTGTAGTGTACTTAAAGGAATAGTTTTTAATTTTGTTTTAGGTTTATGGCAGTCCACCACCTACAAAGCGAAAGTACAGGCAATATTCACCAACAGCCCTTACAAATGGGCACAGTGTGACCATTGTACCCACCTCATTTACTGTTCAAAAGTCAGGTTTACAAGATTAGGTGATGAATTCAGGTGTCCACATGTGAAAATGCTTGTTAAGCTGTGAAAGAGTTCATTGTGAAAAGAAATATTCATCAAAATAATAGAAATTATCATTATGCTTTATAAAACGTGTTCGTTTTATATTTACACCCATTCGATGTTACGCAAAATTGATTTTCTGAAAGGTCACGAAAACTCCGGTACCAGTCACCACATATGTCTGTTTCGGGTCATGGTAAAAATGACAGCGCCCGTTGTTATTTACGTAGTCATATTCATTTCTAATTCTTTGGAATAAAAGAGGAACGTTACTTTATTTACATCATACATTTAGAAACTATGTAGTTTTAAGATTCGCTTTGTTGAATGCCAATCATTTCTTATCATAACGGAAACCGGAAACTCGAGGGTATTTAAAAAAAAGGAATACAATTGAAATAAATTCAAAAGAAATGCGCACAATATTGGCCACTGATTTAAATGTGTGCAGCACTGGATGTGTGTATTATTACGGTAAGTCTCTACAGTTATGTCTCAGCGATACAATTAAGTATCAACTAGGAACCACGAATCTCTCATCAAATCTGGTAAGTATGTTAGGTGTGTATAACATAACCGACTAATAAACAATCTAAGGTGTCGTGGTAGAACGCCTAATTAACTATCATAACATACGTTATGCTTAAACAATCTAAATTCCCAAACCATTCCTCGGTCAAGGTAACTGTGATACGATGTTTGAAAATATAGTGTGTGTGTTTTACGTTTATTTATCGTCGCTACCGGTTGCCCATATGAGCGAGGCCTCCTGAAGAGATTAGTCATTTTAGATTTTGGAGGATAGTGCAATGATACAGACAGAGACCCATTACAGAATCTCCTCTGGTTCTTTTACGTGCACGGTGTAAAGCACCGTGCACGAGACCTCGGTTTAACGTCCCATCTGAAAGACTGTTACTTTTATTAGGGTCAGACGGGGGATCGAACCTGCGATCCCTGGATTACCAGTCCAGCGTGTTACCACTGGACTATAGATCCGTCTGTATTGAAAATATAGCAAAACACCTTCATATTAGTAACGTTATTATTACAAAACACAGTAGGATATCAATAGTTATTCAGATCTTACATTGTATACCCAGTATTTACAACCTCTATTGCAATTATACACTCCTTGTTGGTACAATGTTCTGATTAGTATATTGTCGGAATTTTAATTTTAAACCAATATTTTATTATTTTAACATAGCGTGAAATAAACAAAGGTTAACGACATAGTTCACCATATACTCCGGCTGTACATGCATTTACACGATATCTCTGCCGAGTAGTTCAGCATAGATCCAACAAAGGCATCAACTAACTGGAATAATATTTTCCGTGTTAAATCAAACTTTTTGCACATGTGTTAATGGCTTTTAAAGCTTTACCATGTAAATGTTCTTGTTGCAAAGCAGAATTGCCGGTATAATTGAATACAGTTCCCAAAATAATTAACGTAATTGACAACAGAACAAGAACAGGACTATTATCTACAGAAACATGCCATTGCTGAACACATGATTATTCTTTAATTTGCACCAGTTCTACACTTATTAAAAACATGCAGCAAATACACATTCATGTTTAGCCTGTATGCACACAGAATCCAACCGTTCATGTTTAGCCTGTATGCACACAGAATCCAACCGTTCATGTTTAGCCTGTATGCACCCAGAATCCAACCGTTCATGTTTAGCCTGTATGCACACAGAATCCAACCGTTCAGCATGGATAACAATGGACGTCTGCTATCAGGAAAGGAACTAGCTTGTGTGTTTTTACGTTTATTTATCGTCGCTACCGGTTGCCCATATGAGCGACGCCTCCTGAAGAGATTAGTTATTTTAGAGTTTGCAGGATAGTGCAATGATACAGACAGAGACCCATTCCAGAATCTCCTCATGTTCTTTTACCAGCACGGTGTAAAGCACCGACACGAGACCTCGGTTTAACGTCCCATCTGAAAGACTGTTAATTGTATTATGGTCAGACGGGGGATCGAACCTGCGATCCCGGGATTACCAGTCCAGCGTGTTACCACTGGACTACATATCCGTCTGAACTAACTTGACTATTGCTGCTAATGTATACGTAAAATGTGAATTCTATTAAGTATGTCCTACATGAAAAATACTGAAATAAATAATGTCTAAACTAACAGGTTTATTTCTAAATTATTTTGAAAATGGATCAGCAACCTCGCGTGCGACACTCGTACATTATCCAAAACACCATCGGTTTATATGAAAAAGTTGGCAGTTTCTTACGGAGGTTGGTGCACCCAAGTACTGGTTAACCGCTGGAGCCTGCCCATGAAAGGTGTTGTTAGGTAGACTGCCCGCCGGCGATATAGCCCAAACTGGTGCTGATGCAGGCGTAAAACCCGAAATATAATATAAATATAACAATATAACCAAAACACCATCATTCGCATTACTGTCGAATCTAGATATCATCCGTTAATCGGTTGAAATCTCTAACAGGTTCGCAATCATTCCGGTACGAAAGTTGTCCCTATACTGGTTGCTTACACTTGCCTATGCTTACCATAAATAGCAACATTAACATGTGCATGATCACTCCATTCATTCAAGTATTCAATCTTACAACGAACACTGTTGTAATCTACCACGGAAGCCCAGAGCTGTAACACAAATCTGACTGAACCAATACAATGATCGTTGTGCAGTCTACCGTTTAAGGTTAACAATTCTCAGGCATGTATATTTACAATGATCAAGAATTATTACACCGTAACAATTATTCTTACAGTGGTGAGTTATTCGTTATGTCATGTCTCTTCCATGCACACTACACACTCTATACGCATACACTTATAGATATAAGTGCATATTAATATAGCCATTCTTTTAAGAATTATAACAGACAATGAAACACAATTATAATCTAACACTGACCAAGCATGGCACTATATATACTAAATACAGGTCGGTCATATTTATATCGTAAAAGATAATGATCAGTGCTAATCTAGAGCTTAAAGCGACACTACATCGGTGAAAAGGCAAATTTCTATAGAATGTATTTTCCTATTATAATGTATAATTGTTTTCCGAGTATTTCATCTAATAAACAACCGTCGCATACGACGTTTGTTGGCATAACAAAATAATGTAAATAGGGTCAACATCCATGCGTAATGCAATGTGTTTATCTTGAATAACACGATTTATGATACAGATTTACCGTTATATCTCACACAGTGTGCATGTGCATATTTATTTTTGTACACTAATACGATTTCAAATATCTCTAAACGACAGAAGCACGCGCTTGGTATAGACTCCAATAATAAACAAACATCAATTCAGGAGTGTAGCTGACCGTCATATGAAATCCTACTTTCACTTTTGAGAGTATGTATACCACAAACACACTGTTTATGTATAGAAAGTTGGTGTTCGAATTATTTCTGAAGAATTTATAGTAGCAATGCTATTTATACGTAAACAAGCATTTTTGGGGCTTTTTTGATGTAATGTCGCTTTAAAGAACTGCCATAAGACAATGTCTAATAAAAAGCTGAGAAGTAAAGTAGGCACTAATATGCATATTTAAAAAAACACATATCAGCTCCAATTAGACCAGACATGAACTGATTAGCAATGATTAATTACACACAGATAAAATACAAGGAGTATTGTTTGGCAATATTAAACTGAGACATTTGCATATTCCGTGAACTTACTTCGTTAATAATCGGATTTCCGAAGTAAAATATGAGCTTTAGATTATGGTACACTTACTTACTGACTTGATTCAAATATTAACGGTAAAAACCTAACGTATGTCCTGGTCGTTTTTCACGGAAACTTACGAAGGCTTTGGCGGAGATTAATGAGTCTCAGTTTAATGTTGCCAAGTAATCTTGTCAAGTACTGGTTCATCAATATTTACATAAATACGACTGAGGTCTTTTAAAAGGTTTTGGAACATATACCGTCTCCGTTGCCTAGTGGTCAAGGCGTCCGCCTACGGAGCGGGAGTTCGAAGGTTCTAATCTCGCCAGGGGTTCATTCTGATATGGCCGGTTGGTGAGTCGCCAGCTAGTTAAATAATTGTTACCGGTTGCCTATCAGCCAGGCGTCTGACATTTGAAGATATGATTCGGGTAGTACTGCTGTCCATAAGAGGTGTATCATAAGTCAGAAATTGTTGGCCCTTTTAATAGATTGCTGAACAAAGTGACAAATTGTTCATCTTTAGACAATTGTAAGCAATCACTACACATATTGGTTGCTTTGCTTTGCCGTGTTCAGGATATCACTGTATGTATAACAATCCAATATTAAATGACGTTCATCCTCTTAGCCATTGTTGTTGTTGTTGTTTATCGATCCGTCCTATATAGAACAACCTCTAGTCGAGTAGATGATTATAAAGTCCGTCACAGGCAATAATCCATCACCAGACTAATACACTGTTTTAAACACCACCGTATTTATAAAAATATTATAATATCTTGCATAAAATTTCTTATTAATCTGTAATATTTAGCATTATTGTGTGTCACATTTCCTTCGCTTTCTCCTAGCAGGTATTTTCTCTAGCATTTTATGTCGTGCACAGTGGAGAACATAGCAAAGTCGATGAGTATGAAAATCAAGTTGAGTGAGATCTACGCCATGGGATACATCTGTTAGCATACTAAGCGAGGTGCTGTCTAATATTATTCTAAGCCTATTTGTACCATTACACAATGGACACTGTCGATTTTTAACAGATACATTTTCATATCTTCCAGTTTCAATCCGGAGAGGTGTCACAACCACATCTAAATCTACTAAGTACAGACCTATGTTTAGGGGGAATAATTAGTTTGCAATACATTTTAATTTGCAAATCCTTTTTAAATAACCGATACGTTCTATTTTTATTACCTTCTCTCCCAGACAAACTACCAAATATATTACTAGATTGTAACCACTCTTCTTTATAACGCTGCATGGCATTTTGTGCAAACGTTTCAACACGTGTATGTGGGGATATAAAAGTATCTACGGTAATCCATTAATACCAAAATTTAATTTCAATATTTTAACATTAACATTAAAACTTGTTACATGATCTGTTGGCCTTAACACAAGCCCAACTTGCAACTCGTTTATTTACACGAGTTTCAATCATGTTTGCTAGAGGAACTCAGACGACGGATATGCACTTCTACTGGCGTACGAGTGTTCGGTTTTCATGCCATTACGCCAGCTATAGCTGCAGTTGTGGTTTACTATCCCGATCCCACCCCTAAATAGTACCTGATAGCCCGATGCTGGAGAGTATTAATACAAGTAGTAACCATATCTCCCCAGATGGCAGCACTATGTCTAATGACTGGCCAAACTACAGAATAATATAGTCTTGTAAACGCATCATATGGAACGCCACCAATAGCATTACACTTAGCAATGAGAAGACCCAATGCTCGACGTTCATGTTGTGCTCATGCTTGGACAGTTACAATGTTGTCTAGGTTTCCATGTAGTACAATCCCAATATACTTATACTTGTCAACAATTTGCAATATGTTATTACCACATGTAAATATACCATCTGACATAGGTATCGAATTTGGTCTAAAATGTACAATATTACTTTTACTCTCATCAGCAATCATGTCATTTATTTCACACCAAGCATTCAAAGCATATAGGAGAAGTTGTAAGTCACTTGCAGTTTCTGCTAAAATAACCATATAATCTGCAAAAAGCAGATGTTCGCCATCAATGTGGGTGCCAATTCCAAAGGACTTTAGATATATGGTTAGGTCATTGATAAACTTAAATAGCAAGAGAGATAATGTACATTCTTGTCATATATCACAATGCATATCATACCAATCCATGTCAAATGAACTAACCGTAACGCACGATGATACAGATGAGTACAACGCTTTAATAGCGAGACACGTTTACCTGAAGTTCCAACTGAGCTGAATCTTCACCAAAGTTTATTCCTGTTTATAAATTCATACGCTTCAGGACAGTCTAAATGTATCTAAAGAATCATATGATCTGTCATACTGCGTTTCTTCCTAAAACCGTCTTGCTCATCTGCTATAAGTCCATTCTCTTCCACCCAAGTACTTAGGCGAGCGCTTAGTATATAATAATACATCTTGTACATATATGGAATGTTACCAAAAATTAGGTTATTGCCCAGACACTGAGATTGAAGATACACGACATCATCCTTCAAACTATTTGTGTCTTTCTCTAATTGCACTATTTTATCATTAATATATCCATCGTAAAATCAACACTTTCAGTGGTATCCTCTACTTTCGCCAGCCTCTCATTCGACTGTTATTCATGTTCACGAATATGTGTCCACATTATGTTCATGTCGCTGTTGAATCCATCAACCTTCTTCTGAGGACTCTCGAGTGTAGCCAGCATTTTATCCATTTTGACCATGTCTGCTTCCATGCAACTAAGTTTAGAATCAATCCGTGTCACACATGTCATAATATCAGCATTAGAGGGTTCGCTGTTTACATATGAGGAGTTGGTGGACCTAATTGGAATGATCTGCCTCGATGTTAGTGACAGACTCATCGCAGGGATATACATGTAGCGCAGGGTTAGTCTTGTTTAAAATATTGCTTAAATCTAGCTTAAATTTGTTCTTTGGACGAATTGTTGAAACGTCACGCCATAATCATAGATTGTTCTCGCTGTTTCCCCTTTTATTCTTTCTATTTCTATCACGTTTCCCTATATAATATGACTACAGCAGCTGCTTAGCATATGTCCACAAAATTCCAATTTCATATTTGAAATGATTTCAGAATTTAGTCAATACACTACTCTTTTACGGAGATCGATGGAATTTCACGTTTGGATATCGGTCACGTGATACCGATAATAAGCAACCAATACTAAACAGTGCTATGTTGGACTTTCAATTGTAACATCTATGTGTGTGATCAAGAAAGCATAGATAGAACAGCGTGAGCACAGCCTCAAACCGTGCCGCTATATGGTGGTTACTAGGTTAGGGACTTGTTACTATACTAGAGGACATAGAAAACGCACACTTCGGATAAGTGTGTTTTTACATGAAAAACAATAACTATATAAATGAATAGTTTTAAACATTTTGGAATATTTTTAGTTGTTCTGTTTGTGTTTGTTTTTAATAAAGATGTGATATATCTTTGATGGAATCAGTATTTCGTTTTCATGTAATAATAATCATATTATAATGTAGGTGTGCATTTTTCTATGTCCTCTAGTATATTTATAGATACGCTACGTTTCTAGATTAATTACTGTCAAGCGAATAAAATGTTGCAAAGCACTGAAATTCCAATGACAAATTTCTGTATCGCATTTTCAGAAAAGTGTTGTATTACCGCATGAGTGGCTGTTCCAATGTGAAATGAGAGTTACGTGCATATAGTAGCATCAAAACCAATGAATGAATTGCGTGTTTGGGAAATATTTGATTGATTTATAATACCAAGTACATATAGTGAATAAAGCTAGCTCTAAATCTAGCTATCTTGCAGACAGTTTAAATATAGATACAATGTTTTCTTCCATAGGATGGTACAACACAGTATTCAAAGAAATTATAAAACCAACACTTTCCTGAAATCAGGCAAACTTGTATATTCTCATTACAGCATTATGTTGGCGACATCGTCTCTGGTCACTTGTGTGTATGCAATGCAGAACAGTGTGTACGTTGCCTTTTAGACGCCGGCATCTAAGCACAACTATGTACTGATGCTGACAAATCCAGATGCTATATGTACGTAACATGTAAATACATTAATAATTGTTCTAAGAACATTTGACACCCTAGTTTAATAAACATTGGTTTTAATACTAGAGTGTATGCAACTAGTTTGTACAAGCTAGCAAGGAATGTCTTAACTAAACCACATACAAAACTCAAACTCTGTTTGCAATGGGCAAGACTTGCGATCGTTTATTCAATGTAATGACGAGGTTAATTACAAGTACAAAACAAATGTTTTCAAATCTCGTCTGTACTACGTACATATAGTCGAATACATGAACCATAGCCTCGGCGCACACCGAGATACACGGGACCAGGGTAAAATCCAGAGGTAAAAAATCCATAATGATAATATAAGATCTATAGAAAACTGTATCCAATGTACCTCAGGGATGTTTCATATATTTTACTAACAATGGAAAACTGTATCCAATGTACCTCAGGGAAATTGAATATATTTTACTAACAACATATCTTTGATTGTTGTAGATTAAAATAATATTTTCCAAACGATAACATATTCGTGCTTGGTATATATTTATGATATACTGCATGCTACCCATAACGATAATTCATAGATCTCATTCCCGCAACAATTCGAATTTGAATAGCGACGTCGCTTGCTAAACGATCTAAGCCTAACATAGAACTGACGATCAATCGAACCATATCACATGACCAACACGCACTCACAGTTTCCATACTTATAGAGAATCCCTGATATGAGCATTTCTTGTGCGTACAAGTTACTCACCTCAAACGGCAATGTCCGCTGTAAATGACATATAGTGACTGTATTTAGGTCTAATTTGTAGCGAATTATATCGTAATATGTACACGGATAGCACATGCCATGTGCACGTACCAATTGACCTTTCTGCAAACGCTTCTTAGGCACGCCCCCCATAGTTACCGGTGATCGCTGTAACCACGCGAGACAAGCTATCTAACAAAATGGCGTCTAACGCAGTCCTGCATCGAGTTAATCTAGATAAATTCTGTCGAATTTCTCGGTTTTATTTCACCCAGATAAGAATATCTCGTTGAAAGCAAGACATCAATGGTTTAAGTTTTTCAGTGATGGTTATTTCTCTAAAGTACAAATATATTTAACGGGTGAGGTCGTGTTAAGTGTTCGTGGAAAATGCTTTCGCAGTCAACGGAAGAGTGAACAACCATATCGTGTCAACTTTGACATCAAAAGAAATGAAATATGCCACCGTCTTGAGAGACTCGACCCTATGCCTCCTAGATGACTCGAACATTAGGCCCAAAAACTGAACACCAGTACGTTCACTGATCTAATATGGGAATCCCACAGCTCTTCACATGCATGGGTACTATTACTACTATCTGATCCCTAGTCCACCATCCACGACAATATGTATGAACCACATGTATAATTTTAATCACCATTATACTCACATATCTCTTGTGAACAGTAAATCTATAAATGCAGAATATAATTTTTCGAAATATTTTATTATGCATAAATAAATTAATTTCAACTTACTTTTGTGCAAATATATCTGTTTGCATTAATTTTGGATGTATTCAGCTGGTCGTTTAATTCACCTTAGACATGTTTCAAGATTTGTCTTAGGTTTTGGAAATGGCACGAATTTAACGTCACCTATCAATCGATCTGGATATCTACTATCATTGTAACTACATCTTTTCACCATTGTCAATGACAGACAGCATTAATTAATTTGTAATTATTTTTCAAAACATAATTTCAGATCACGATCACTCGTTATCAGATTTGATTAAAACGTTACTAAATAACTCGTTTGTCTGACAGAACGATAAAACAATGATTCGGTGTAGTAATCAATGCTATAATTATGTGCTCACATTTTATAATTGACCAATAAGCACAATCAGTGCTAAATTCCGATGTGCAATTTTGATCTTGATAATAGCAGTAGGCCCCTATCAGGATATTAAAAAGTCGCGGTCTCTGTGATGTACCGGTAGTCGATTAGTTGTTGATTACCCCCAATAAACAGTGTGACACGCTTAAATTTGATTGCTGTGTTTGCTAGAAAAGATTTTAAAGCAGCTGTCTGGTATTTTGTGGTTCATATACACACTTTTAGATTTGTCCAAGGATTTTGAAATGGGTTGAATTTAACGTCGATCACCAGGATATCGACTAATGTTGTACTATGGCTAACCCACACACCAAAGCTACACATTTTCAACATCATTAAAACAATTTTAAACCCGTATTTTCGATCAAATTCACGCCTTTTCAAATTTGGCTACTCGTTACTAGTTTGTCTAATATGCATTGTTTGTCTAACAAGATGGCGGCGATAAGCCGTTGCCGGGGGTGTGCGCAAATGGTGCGATGCGATTGGCTAAGGCCAGCTGTCAATCAAAATCGGCAGAAAGGTCAATTGAGTTAGCAGAAACATATGCTGTGTGAGCATGTTAATCTCATTTATGTAAAGCTTTCAATGTGTGTGCCAAACAATGTTTGTTCTGAGAAGGATGTCAAAGGTGTAGCAGGAGCATCGTAGGTAAGGATTGACCCAATCACTGGACGGGCTACACTCTGCGACACACTGGGCGGGCTACACTCTGCGACACACTGGGCGGGCTACACTCTGCGACACACTGGACCGGCTACACTCTGCGACACACTGGACGGCCTGCGACACACTGGACGGGCTACACTGTGTGACACACTGGACGGCTACACTGTGTGACACACTGGACGGGCTACACTCTGCGACACATTGGACGGCTACACTCTGCGACACACTGGACCGGCTACACTCTGCGACACACTGGACGGGTACACTGTGTGACACACTGGACGGCTACACTGTGTGACACACTGGACGGGCTACACTCTGCGACACATTGGACGGCTACACTCTGCGACACACTGGACGGGCTACACTGTGTGACACACTGGATGGCTACACTGTGTGACACACTGGACGGCTACACTCTGCGACACACTGGACGGGCTACACTCTGCGACACACTGGGACGGGCTACACTGTGTGACACACTGGACGGCTACACTGTGTGACACACTGGACGGGCTACACTCTGCGACACATTGGACGGCTACACTCTGCGACACACTGGACGGCTACACTCTGCGACACATTGACGGCTACACTCTGCGACACATGGACGGCTACACTCTGCGACACATTGACGGCTACACTCTGCGACACATTGGACGGCTACACTCTGCGACACACTGGACGGCTACACTCTGCGACACATTGGACGGCTACACTCTGCGACACATTGGACGGCTACACTCTGCGACACACTGGACGGCTACACGGTGTGACACACTGGACGGGCTACACTCTGCGACACATGGACGGCTACACTCTGCGACACATGGACGGCTACACTCTGCGACACATTGGACGGCTACACTCTGCGACACATTGGACGGCTACACTCTGCGACACACTGGACGGGCTACACTCTGCGACACACTGGACGGGCTACACTCTGCGACACACTGGACGGCTACACTCTGCGACACACTGGACGGGCTACACTCTGCGATACACTGGACGGGCTACAATCTGCGACACACTGGACGGCTACACACTGCGACACACTGGACGGCTACACTCTGCGACACACTATCTGAAATAAGCATTCTTTCGACACAATTAGCCATCTTTGAAATTAAATTATCATGATATTTCTCAATGATAATAAGACATAGTTATCCAATATATCAGCAGATCCAATGATAATAAGACATAGTTATCCAATATATCAGCAGATCCAATGATAATAAGACACAGTTATCCAATATATCAGCAGATCCAATGATAATAAGACATTGTATGATAAAACTGAAGAACGAATCCTGAACAAAATGCTCATATATAATTGAAGCTAAACTGAAACTGTTTATTATAGCACGGACTAGCCATACCCAGCTTTCACGCCAATTCAGCTGGCTTATTGATGCGGCTTATCTCCCTTGAAAATGACCCAAAAACCAATATTGATTGTCTTATCGATAAATTTTTGAGCAATAGTTAATATAGGGAAAGTTATATTTAGCAAAACATGTTCATATCATTGTACATGTATATAGAAATTGAAGTGTTGATATTTTGTTAATATTTCTATGTATTTTATCATATTATAAATACGTCCATACTCACTGCAAAGTGAAAATAAAGAATATATATACATATACTCAGATGACAATGTACAAACAGACGGATATGTAGTCCAGTGGTAACACGCTGGACTGGTAATCCAGGGATCGCAGGTTCGATCCCCCGTCTGACCCTAATAAAATTAACAGTCTTTCAGATGGGACATTAAACCGAGGTCTCGTGTCGGTGCTTTACACCGTGCACGTAAAAGAACCAGAGGAGATTCTGGAATGGGTCTCTATCTGTATCATGCACTATCCTCCAAAATCTAAAATAACTAATCTCTTCAGGAGGCGTCGCTCATATGGGTAACCGGTAGCGACGATAAATAAACGTAAAAACACACACACACAATGTACAACACAGACGGATATGTAGTCCAGTGGTAAAACGCTGGACTGGTAACCCAGGGATCGCAGGTTCGATCCCCCGTTTGCATCAAAAGGGCATACATGTAGAACAATACGAGGCAGACACCACATCATTTCATTTTGTTTTCTTTTAATATATGTGCAGATGTTCAATCGCTAAGAAACTGAATGGCATGTGGGCATGTAAATTCTTTCAGATGGGACGTTAAACCGAGTTCTCGTGTCGGTGCTTTACACCGTGCAGTAAAAGAACCAGAGGAGACTCTGGAATGGGTTTCTGTCTGTATCATTGCACTATCCTCCAACATCTAAAACGACTAATATCTCCAGGAGGCGTCGCTCATATGGGCAACCGGTAACGATGATGAATAAACGTAAAACACACAATGTACAATGACTATGTTCTTACAGCCGATGTATGTATTTCCTCAACCACCTTGCTAAAGCATGTAACTATGTGGATTTCATTAATATGTGCAAACCGCTGTCAGTACCATAGCCAGAGGCAAATTTCAACCGATGCAATCTATGGGTGGCTGTCCGAGGGCATGGTCCCCCTTAAAATCGTTGGGATATAGAAGCGAGTTTCTGATTTAATGAGTTTAGACGTATAATTATGTACTGACCTTTCAGCTCTCTAGCAGACAACATTTTAAGCAGCAAATGAATATAGTATGCATTTTATTTATTTCATTTTTTTTGCTTTGGAAATGTTGGTGGCTACGAGGCTGTTATCAACAAGGTGTTCACAACGATTATCTTTCACAAAACCTTTTTGTACGTGTAAACCTATCTTACAATGTTGGCAGATACACCCCGAATGCAGCTGTCTGTGGTGATATTGGATGGCAACCTATATTAAGTTTTTGTTGCAATTGGTGTAGACTCGTAAATATGAATCATATATGATTAAATAAGATTTATATTTGGTCAAATAGGGTATCGAGTCACAGGTGTAAAAATTGGAATCACCGAGTTTGTCAAAAACTAAAAAAGTATAAATGTGACAGATTCTGTAATATTGATGTTTTAGTTTTACCTAAAACTATTGAAGATTATGTACACAGTTGGAGTATGGATATTAATCGTGATACAGCACTGAGAGGCATAGGAGGAATCGTGATACAGCACTGAGAGGCATAGGAGGAAACGTGATACAGCACTGAGAGCCATGGGAGGAAACAAGCTTAGACTTTATAAAACGTTTAAACTAGTTTTTGAAGCTGAACATTATTGCAAATCAGTTTTAAACAAGTCATATAGGGGTGCCCTTGCAAAATTTAGAAGTGGTACAGCTCCAATAGGCATTGAAATTGGCAGATATAATGGTTTACCAATCAGGGATCGAATTTGTTTTCAGTGTACTGACTGATGAAACTCATGTGTTATTACATTGTCCTCTGTACAATCGTTTACGAACAGAATTGTTAAATGAAGATTCTACACTGAATGGAAATTTTAATGCTTTTAATGATGGTGAAAAAATTGTTTATCTACTTTCTAATCCAGATATTGTATTTTTAAGTGCCAAAACCTGTTTTAATATTTTAAATAGAAGAAAAACATTGTTGTATAACTGAAGATTTTAATATATTGTATATATAGTAATATTGTAAATACATCACTGAGTATTAAGATGTTATATAATTGTTCAGTAGTTTACTAGTGCTGTGCGAAGGCATGTACTGTACTTATTGACGGTCTTAGAAAATTGTCTTCATTATATTACTAAGTTTTAAGTCTCTCATATTTCTTCTTAGAAAGGATTGCATGATGAAAGTTTCTATATTATGTAATTATATGTATCATGTAAAGTGAGACTATAATAAACACATCTTATCTTATCTTACAACGACTGTCAATCAAGCTTTAACAACTTATATTAATAACTCTCATTGGCGCGGATGAAAGCGTGTATGTGGCCATTCGTGTGGAAAGAAACCGGTGCATCCGGAGAAAAACTACATGTCCGAGCTGGCATCAACCGTACCATCGCACATACTTCGTTGTCCGAGAAACGAACAACCGTTATTATATTATACATCAAAAGCACTGTAAGCTAAGCATAACATCATTCTACAAATCACTTCTTGGATATTTAAGTCGTGATAGCGCAGTAGGTGCGCGTTCGCTTTAGGTGCGAAAGGTCCGGAGTTCGAGCCCCGCTGGAGCCGTTACGATTGTGCCCTTAGGTAAGGCATTTAATTTCCACGTTGCCTCTTCTCTCTCCCTCGTGGCGATGGATTCCATCAGGAATGATGTCTCGAGAGTGATTAATATAAGTTATAAGAACTTGTTTCGCAATCGAGCTAAAATAAAGTTGTATAAACTAAACTACATACTTATATGCACAACTTGAGTTTTACAGCATGTCCTGAAAAGATAAAAGAAAATCGCGGGAAATATTACACAAGTCCACATAAGATAATTTAAGTGGGTCGTTTATCATGTCAAGTTATCTAGATCTTTGGATCGTATAATTTTTATGTAGCATAAAAAGAGAGTGTATAAACTTACTTATCCAGGTAAATAATATGGTCGAAATGCATATGTTTACAAATATCAAATTATCATTGGACACTAGTATTATTTGGCAACATTGAACTGATACATTTGCATATTCCGTGAACTTACTTCGTTAATAATCGTTTTCCGAAGTAAAATATGAGCTTTCGATTATTGTACACTTACTTGATTCAAATATTAACGGTAAAAACCTAACGTATGTCCTGGTCATAGTTCACGAAAACTCAAGAAGGCTTTGGCGGAGATTAATTAGTCTCAGTTTAATGTTGCCAAACAGTACATTGAAGGATTGATCTCCGTTTTTCATCACATGTTTTTGTTATTGTGATGAACCTGTTAATTAAATATGAACTATAATGGGCACTGTATGCTAGGTGATTAACCGTTCATCTACAGTTCAGTTAATCAATACGAATTTCTATTTGATGGTGTGATTACTACTCGCGATTAGGGCTTCCCGTGAAGCCACATTCATAAAGCCATATATTAGTTGTCAAGTTCAATTTCTACTCATTTAGCTCACTCATTTTATGCATTTGAATGACATATTGAGGTAATAATACAACGTTTGATACACATTACGAGGCAATAAGTATACCTAGATCTCTTAATTAGTTGTACATCCTATGCTTAAAGGCCTGCAGGTTGACCTATATTTGACGTTAAACACACGAGGAATAGCGGTACAAATCTGAAGGTCGACGCACTAAACACACGAGGAATAGCGGTACAAATCTGACGGTCGACGCACATCGTATTTGCCACATGCGAGGCCCTGCATGGTATACATCTAATACATGAGCACCACTTATATCGACCCACGTACATATCAGAGGTTATAAATTGCTGAAATTGAAGTTCTGTATTTTTATAGTACTTACAACTTGTATAAACAATTCAACTCCACTTATGGCCCAAATAAGGCTGGTTGTGCGGGTTAGGCAGCCAGTTCCTGCATTGCTGTACCACACATTCAGGCATCAGTTCCCTCTTATGCCAAGTACAGTCTCCTCTTCTAGCCGCTACTTTTCTCTCTATATATCTGAAATCTTTCCATGCGCGACAATTATATAGCATTGCCCAAAACCTCCTGTATAGAAGCTTTCTCTCATGTGAATTTAGATTATGCGGTGGACGATTATTAGCAGGCCACCAAAGTTGTTTGTTCTGTTCATTTATTATGCAAGGGGAACACAAGCACAGTGGACACTCAGCAACACCTTCAGCATGCTGAGGCATAGGGGGAGGTACGTAAGCAGCCTCTGCAACGGGCATGGCGGTGGCTGTTTCTTCTATTTCCATCTCTACGTCCCAGTTCTTATTTTGCAAGAAAGTCAGCAATTCTTTTCTCTGCTCATCAGTTACATACATTGTTATTTTACTCAATGGCATCTTGTAGAAATCGGCAGAATATGTGTAATACTCGTATGTTCAAGAGATTATAATTATAATATTATACATGTACTCATAGCATTCACTGTGATTATTATGTAGCATCAATATCGGTAAACACACACTGACACAGAGAAATATACGTTTACTTAAATTGTCAGGGCCTCATTTTGACTAATTCTCAGCTCACAGAGTGATCGTGCATATTAACCGTTAGAAAATACCTACATACGCCAAATTATACTGAATGTACTGCTACATTGTTGATACAAGCCACTAATCACATGGAACAGGTAGTAAAGTATAAATCTTTACAATTGGACGGGGTCAAACTGCAGGCCTTTAAATAAGTGCGTACTGGAGAGCTACATTGCTATAAAATCACACGTGTCATTATAATGTCAATGAAACTTGTGATTTTGCTATTTTATAGCTTAGTTTATTTTATTTTATTAAATTCCAGTAGGCTTTCAAGCCCATGAGGACATACATACATATTATATACAGTTAGTGAACAGTGCAAACATAAAGCATACATTTTATACAAATGAGCTACCACAGCTGTGTAAATACATGTAATATTTATCTGATATGTGTCTTATAATTAAAGCAAAATAGTTCTTTATTTCTAACAAGGAGGTCAAAAGACGCAACAAAACACAAAACCAAACATACAAAATTGAAGTTGTTGCAAAGTTGTATAGTTGTATAACATGGCCGATCAATAAACACTTCGTACCCATATTCATTACTAAAAGTTAAGTATTATAAATTTAATTTTACATGTGGTCATATTTGTAAATCAGAACGCATCCATTTATTTAATTCAGAGTAGATTAATATTACATGACATATACATAGATTCATTAATTAAATTCCATTCAACTTTCCAATAACATGAGAACACACATGTATGGGAAAATGGAAGTCGTGATAGTGCAGTTGCAGCGCGTTCGCGTCAGGAGCGAAAGGCCAGAGGTTCGAGCCCTATTGGAGCCAGTACGATTGTGCCCGTAGGCAAGGCATTTAAATTCCACATTGCCTAATGCTCTCTCCCTCGTGAAGATGGATTTCATCAGGAATGAGGTCTCGATAGTGATTAATATAAGTTGTAAGAGCTTGTTTCGCAATCGAGCAACTGGCGTAAACATTGTATTGTCAAGTCAAGTCACACACCTTTTATTCCCTGTTCCATACATAATACAGGAAACAATGAGGATTATATTTAACGTCCGACTTTAGAACTGTTTGTGGCTGTGTAATATGATAACTAAGAATGTTTATGATGGTTGTGTGTGTGTTTTACGTTTATTTATCGTCGCTACCGGTTGCCCATATGGGCGACGCCTCCTGAAGATATTAGTCATATTTTTGGAGGATTGTGCAATGATACAGACAGAGACCCCTTCCAGAGTCTCCTCTGGTTCTTTTACATGCACGGTGTAAAGCACCGACACGAGACCTCGGTTTAAAGTCCCATCTGAAAGACTTAATTTTATTATGATCAGACGGGGGATCGAAGTTATAAGGGGTATGATGAAATATGTGTATATATAGAGCGTTTATCAAGGAGGAAGTGGTTCGATTTTGGGAGAAATCGGTAAAGGCATGTTGTCATGGCGGTTAGCCAAGTGTGTGTGGGGGGTAATCTCTCCGAGTGCTATTCTCTATAGTTGTAAAATATTATACGAGATTGTATGTGTAGTATGTTTCTAATGCACGTATAGTATAATTAACAGAGTTATTTGTGCATTTATATTATACTGTTTGTACATACATATTAATAATGATTTGTAAATATGTTATGCTCTTCAGAAATGGAGGAAATAAAAGTATCTATCTATCTAACTTATATTAAAAGAATACAGTTTGAACCGATAACAAATCTGGTAGTTCTTGTAAGTGGTGTTTTATTGTAAAACAACACTTACCTGATTTAAAGTTGATTAATAAATTAATAACCAAGCATTTTAGACAAGCCTGTACAGCATATTGTTAGCAAGTAGTGGATATCAGAGATTGGTAGGCATCTTGTTGTCTGCTTCAACGTGCTACTTGACTGCGGAATAAACTTAGAACTCATTGTACGTCCATGTCTTAGTGTGTCCAATAAGCACAACCCGGGGCTTTATTCACTGTGTGCGTAAATATGCATCGTTTACACTCCAATATACACCACAAAACATGAATTTAATCCTTATAATTCCAAATAATCTTTGAAACTGTCTTTAGACAAATTTAATCTAAAACTAATAATCATGCACGTGTGTCACGCGTATAAATACAATAGTGTTGTTGTTGTTGTTGTCGTCGTCGTCGTCGTTGTTGTCGTTCCTGTTCTTCTTGCTGCTGCTAATGAAACTGTGGGTGCTATTGAAACAGTTAATTGGGACATCAAATATCATCACATATGTGGTTTGATAAAGGACAATCATGCACTACGAGCCGGACTAATAGAAGCATTGAACGCTGATATTGTAACATTAACCAAAACAAACTCACCAGATCAAAAGGTCATTGAACGTGAAGGTTATGTCTGGTACGGATTTAACAGAACAAATTCACCGAAATGCTCCGTATGTCTCATGAGGTGTTGGACTACTAGTGAAACAATGGCGTTATGACAAGTACGATATAAATATCGTACACACGTCGTATGACGGAATATTGGCCTTGCAGCTTAGTTTATATAAATTTATTTTAGCTCGATTGTGAAACAAGTTCTTACAACTTATATTAATCACTCTCGAGACCTCATTCCTGGTGGAATTCATCGCCACGAGAAAGAAGAGGCAATGTGGAATTTAGATGCCTTGCCTAATGACACACTCGTAACGGCTCCAGCGGGGCTCGAACGCAGGGCCCTTAGCACCTGAAGCGTACGCGCTCCAACTGCGCTATCACGACACCAGATCAAAAGGTCATTGAATGTGAAGGTTGTGTCTGGTACGGATTTAACAGAACTGAAATTCACCGAAATGCTCCGAATGTCTTTGGAGGTGTTGGAATACTAGTGATACAATGGCTTTATGACACGTACGATATAAATATCAGACGGATTTTTGGCCTTGCAGCTAAAACACCGGCAAACTGGAATGGATCTAATTACATTATCTTGTTATTTCCCACCGGAATCATCTGTACGGGGGCGTGGTAGTGAACGCTTCTTTGCTCATGTATTGTCACTGATATTCACAGTAACTCGGATTATGTGTACAGTTGACAGACTTTATCGCTAGAATCGGTAGTGTCGGATACACTCCACACGAGTGCGATGCTATTCAAGGAAGGGTTACAGTGAGAGATAGAGTTACCCGTGATAGCGCAATGGATGCGCGTTCGCTTCAGGTGCGAAAGGTCCGGAGTTCGAGCCCCGCTGGAGCCGTTACGATTGTGCCCTTAGGCAAGGCATTTAATTTCCACGTTGCCTCCTCTATGCATCGTGGCGATGGATTCCATCAGGAATGAGGTCTCGAGAGTGATTAATATTAGTTGTAATAACTTGTTTCGCAATCGAGCTAAATTATATTTGTATAAAAAGGGTTACATTAGACAGATGCGTAAATCAGCTTGGACACAACCACATTGAATTTCTGAATGAAGCAAAATTGTGTACATTGAATAGCAGGTTTAACAATGACAATTATACTGTGTGTTTTATCGTCGTTACCGGTTGCCCATATGAGCGACGCCTCCTGAAGTGATTAGTCATTTTAGATTTTTGGAGGATAGTGCAATGATACAGACAGAGACCCATTCCAGAATCTCCTCTGGTTCTTTTATGTGCACGGTGTACAGCACCGACACGATACCTCTATTTAACGTCCCATCTGAAAGACTATTACTTTTATTAGGGTCAGACGGGGGGTCGAACCTGCGATCCCTGGATTACCAGACCAGCGTGTTACCACTGGACTACAGATCCGTCTGCTCACAATGTCGAAGAAAGGGAGATCAGACGTTGACTACCTGTGTGTCCCACATGCAATATTATACAGGTGTAAATCATTCAAGGTACTAACGGTTCAGGAGATCACGGATCAACATGTCATTCAAGGTACTAACGGTTCAGGAGATCACGGATCAACATGTCATTCAAGATACTAACGGTTCAGGAGATCACGGATCAACATGTCATTCAAGATACTAACGGTTCAGGAGATCACGGATCAACATGTCATTCAAGGTACTAACGGTTCAGGAGATCACGGATCAACATGTCATTCAAGGTACTAACGGTTCAGGAGATCACGGATCAACATGTCATTCAAGATACTAACGGTTCAGGAGATCACGGATCAACATGTCATTCAAGGTACTAACGGTTCAGGAGATCACGGATCAACATGTCATTCAGGTACTAACGGTTCAGGAGATCACGGATCAACATGTCATTCAAGATACTAACGGTTCAGGAGATCACGGATCAACATGTCATTCAAGGTACTAACGGTTCAGGAGATCACGGATCAACATGTCATTCAAGATACTAACGGTTCAGGAGATCACGGATCAACATGTCAGTCAAGGTACTAACGGTTCAGGAGATCACGGATCAACATGTCATTCAAGATACTAACGGTTCAGGAGATCACGGATCAACATGTCATTCAAGGTACTAACGGTTCAGGAGATCACGGATCAACATGACTTGCACAGATTACTCGGTGAACGGTCTAGACTACATGGTCGTTATGTCCTACTAACCGAAATCGATATAGGGTATTGTGAGACGAATACAACGGGCGACTGTGACAACCAGAACAATGATATACGGATTATACTTACACAGATCCCGGATGAATTTATGGAAAGTGACATATCGCCGGTGGCCATTTTAAACACAATAAACATAATTGAATCCTGTAGGGAAACACAAACTGAAATAGACTCAATATACAGTAACCTGTGTGGCACAATATACAAGGAAATGGATGATAAATACACAAATATAACGCAACTTGTAAAACGTATAAAAAACTAAAAGTCCGAAAGTCATACTGGAATGAAGATCTAAATGCATTGTGGAATACTATGAGAATAAAAGAAAAATAATTCCTCAAATATGACAATAACAACCGAAAGAAACATAGTTTACGGTTGGAATATATCAGTGCTAGAAACAATTTCAACAAGTGAATGCGTCAGTCTGAACAGTCCTTACAGATATATACAAGCACAAGAGATCGAAGACTTGTCCACCTCAAATCCAAATACGTTTTGGAACACAATTAAGAGATTGGGACCAAAAAGAGATACATGTGCATCGATACATATAGAAATTGTGGATACTAACTGTACTACATGTGTGTGACATCGGTGGTCCAATGGTAGAGCGTCTGATTTGGAATCGAACGGTCCAGGTTCGATACTCGGTCAGGCCACGTATGTAGGCCTACTATCATTGAGCAAGGCACCTCACATACATTGCTTAGTACTGGTTAACCGCTATGGTCGGCTAAGCATGCCCAGGAAAACATGTCTAGATCCCCGCAAGGGGTTTGCCAGTAATGGAACATACATGCATACATCAAGGGATCAACATGTCTTATTTGAACGCTGGAAGGCAGACTTTTGAAAACAATACATCGCCTCAGACGACAGTGACTTTGACAATGAACACTATAATCGTTGTATAATGCACACTTATTTACTAGAATTATGCATGGATGATCCGTTATATTCACCGAATGAGCGATTGATTGGAAATATAACATTGGAGGAAATCACAAACATTATCACGAAAGCCAAAACCCGGGTGAGCATATGGTTATGACAAAATACCGTACGAGGTTCTTAAATTCCCACCAGTTATCGTAGTGTTGCATCAGTTGTTTCAGTTTCTGATTGATTGTAGAGTTATACCCTCAGTTTGGAGAAATGCTATCATTTTCCTATCCTTAAAGACCCAAACTCAGACTATCGAGGGATTACCTTATTAGTGTGTAAAACTATCTGTAAACTGTATAGCTCCATTTATCAATAAACAGACAGACATGCAGACATATTCGTTTGTTTCACTCAGGTACAACGGTTAACTGTTATCTGGAAAGCAGCGGTGTACTTGTCGATGGCCAGCTCGGCTTCAGGGCAAATCAATCTTGCGAGGACCACATATTAGACAGCATAATTAGAAACAACAAATCAGTTTCACCTCCTTCATCGACTTAAAAAATGTTTCGATTTCCTCGACAGGGATATGTTGCTTTATAAACTGTTGCTAAACAACATCGATGGGGAAATATACCAGTCGATTAAGAATATTTATGCTCAAACCACTGCGTGAATACGAATAAATAACATTGTAACAGACAGGTTCGACTGTGAATCTGGCTTGAAACAAGGATGTAATATCTCGCCCATATTATTCTCAATGTTCGTCAACAACCTTGTGCAGGAAATTAATGGCCTAGACCTAGGAATTACCATGGGGGATGTTGAAGTCTCCATTCTAATATACGCAGACGATATCGCATTAATATTAGACTCAGAAACCAAAGTGCAAGCAATGCTAGACGTACTACATAGATGGTGTAAGAAATGGAGAGTTCTAATCAACGCAGACAAGTCCAAATGAATGCATTTCCGTCGTGGTCGTGCAAGTCATAGTGAATACGTTTTTAAAGTAGGCGACAATGTACGTGAAACAGTAGAACATTATATTAAGTACTTGGGAGTAATATTTCAAGAAAATAACAAGCTTACACAACACTTTTAATCTCTAGCAAAAGGGGATGGCCGCGCACTTGGAAGCATAATCCTACGACCTGCATGGTTAATTCCTACACACCAGAACTCCAAACCTGCGTGGTTAATTCCTACGCACCAGAACTCCAAACCTGCGTGGTTAATTCCTACGCACCAGAACTCGAAACCTGTGTGGTTAATTCCTAAGCACCAGAACTCCAAACCTGCGTGGTTAATTCCTACGCATCAGAACTCCAAACCTGCGTGGTTAATTCCTACGCATCAGAACTCCAAACCTGCGTGGTTAATTCCTACGCATCAGAACTCCAAACCTGCGTGGTTAATTCATACGCATCAGAACTCCAAACCTGCGTGGTTAATTCCTACGCATCAGAACTCCAAAACGTGGTTTATTCGACGATATACCACGGCAAGCCAAATATTATTTCCTAATTATGAGATACTGGAATCGCCTTATAAACATGGATGGTAATAGACTGACAAAGAAATTGTTTCTATACGATTACCGTATTTGTACTAATAACTGGAGTAGTGATATTTAAGCAAACTATGAACGATACTGGGTTCAGTCATACTTTTAATACTAATAGCACTATTGATCTTAAGGTCGCACATATTTCGATAAGACAGTGTTACGCTCATATTTGGGCCCGTAATGTTCAGGACGTGAGAAAACGTCGAACTCTTAAATACAGTTTTAAACAAGAATAATACTAATACAGTATGAACGCTCGATGCTATGATAAGTATGCTTTGGAATATTACCAATACGTATTGAGACTGGGCGCTATGTTGGCGGGAAAAGATTATGTAAACTATGTAACAGAACCGAAATAGAAAATGAAACTCATTTCTTGTTAGATTGTAACCTATATAATGATATCAGCAATGCAACATTTGTGACGCATTCTGTACTATGACTGTGTCAGAAAAACTAAATCTTATTCTTAATATGTATCCTAGGAAAGCTGCTAAATTTATCATGACATCATATTTACATAGGAGATGTACACTATACTTATAATTGAATTTATTCATATTCATATATGAATGAAAAATGTATTCATTATAATGGTCGATATGCATATACATATAGTATTACAACATTTACATGTATTCAATGTCAGGCTACAATGCAAATCAACAACATGACATACAATGTAGCAACATATTATGCAAGGGTGTGTACACATGGGGACAGTGATTTTTCATAAAACCAAGTTGTATGTGTTAACTAACGTTGACATGGGAAATGAAAATATCAGTAAAAATAAATATTTCGTTAAAACATTAAAGAATAATTATTACTTCAAATTTGGAAAAATTCCAACAAGCATAGAACAGACTGATCTTGACATGAACATTTTATAGTTGACCGTTATGAGTGTATCGCACGGGAAACCCGGTGTTTACCGACTCATATAGGAATGTCATTGACTATTATATTAATTGACTAGATATAGTGCGATAAATTTGTTGAAACTATGTGGATCGTAATGTCCTACAATAGGTATACTATTAAAGCGAATTCACCAGTCTGTGGCGCTTACCAATTAGATATATATCAATGTGTCACGTGCAAAGCGGATACCTTTATTTCGAATTTCTGTGATACACATAGTCATGGAATAAATAGTGGACTACAGATTCTTGAGCTATGTTGTTGTATTTATTGTCGTGGATTTTAGATGCGCCTAAAATAACCATTGTAAGTAATTGCTATATCCCGGCGTGAAGAGTTTTCGCCCAGAACAGGTGTTCGCCTAACTGTGGGAATAGCAAGTCGTGAGAGATCACGCAATATTTCACGCTCCAGTTACCGGAATTATAAATAAACATACCTTGTGCACTTCCAATATATTTCTAACCAATCATAGAGATCAGACAGGTAAATAAGCGGTGAAAACTTTAAACCTACCCCAATGTTCACTAATTTCACTATATCCGTTTTATGTCGCCATATAAATATCATTTTTTAAAGAAATTAGCATTTTATTCTCCAAAATGACATATTCATCGTCTGCCACGCCAATATATTTACGAATAAAAATGTCATTATAGTCTCACTGCTCCGTGTTTATGAGTTTCGTCCGTTATTACACACAAGGGGTCCTTATGAATAATATCTATTTTCACCGTTTTTCGCCTTCAGATCCATGTGTTGTCACAGAGGTTCTCCAACTGATATACATGGTTGTGTAAACCTAGTTGTTCTCTGTTAGGCACCGTGTGATATGTTCGATGGATGTGTATATTTACGGTTCTGCACCCAGTCAGAGTAATTAGGAGGGATGACGACTTCTTATGTCCCGTGTGTTTGTCTAAGTTAAACTAAATGTTACTGTTTTAGATACAGTATATAGACAAAATGCTGTCCAACAAATGAATTTTGAGTGAAAATGATAAATTAAGCCTGTTATTAAAGTAAGACTTCCTTAGTTATATTGCTTTGTTAAAAAATAACTGTTACTTACATACTAATGTTCGCGATGTATGCAATTTCCACCGAAAACATGTGACGTCATTCCGGATTACTGAGAATGAGGTACCGCTATTTTGTCAACTTTTCTCAAAAAGTAAACAATCGGTTTTCTTCGATATTTTTGTGAATGAATGGTAACATATTGTTTATTTGGTGACAAAATTGCTTGCAGTGTATGACAATTCTAAGCCTATAGGAGTCCGTTATGTACTACATCGTCGGAAACCAGTAACACCGGGATACTAGTTTAAAGTGACGTATAGGTCCACTTGGCCGGGTGCTACTGTATGCAGTCTACATCCGTTATGTTAAACTCGGTTATGTCGAATTCTCAGATTATCGCGAAGTCGGATCAATGTCCCGTTTCAAACACTATCATTTTACATATAACTGGCTCCGTTTATATACACTATCGTCACGTCAAACTTCGGTTAAGTCGAAGTATTTTGTTCGGTCCGACGGAATTCGACATAGCGGATGTAGACTGTATACTTGTTGTAATATTGTACCTATACACTGAATGCACATGTCATTATTATAAAACATTTCTTATCTTGTCTAATTGTTTAAACCTGATTAAAATGATAAACCAAATATGTGCCTACTCTGTGATACACTTCTTGGAAGTAGGCACCTATTTGCTATGTCATTGCAACACATTTAACTATATGTGATCTAATGTATATATAGATACATTGTATATATGAAGGTGAATAGATGTACTATAATTTGATGTTTATAAATAAAGATACACAGACTGCACTATAATAAAATATTTACTTATATTATTAATTAATATAACACATTAGGATACTATTTCTGTATTTCAGTAGCTTGTATGTAGTTTGTGTTAAGTGTATGTATATATACATTCGGGTAAGGCATATACACATACACATTGTATTATACAGGCAAGTATTGCAGACACATTGGAAAATTAATACTCTTTCACTAGTTTTTTCTTTATTAAAATAAAACGAAAATTAATATTTCCGGAAATATTTTAAAAATGAAATGCTATATGGTATCAAATTACAGAGCCTTCTCTTCGTTTGTATGAACTTGTTTATGAAGCTTTTCACTACAAAATGTTGTTTCACTGTTCACTATTTTATATTATGCACATGTTGACTTGAAATAGACTGTCTGTCTGTCTGTCTGTCTGTCTGTCTGTCTGTCGGTCGGTCGGTCGGTCGGTCGGTCGGTCGGTCGGTCGGTCGGTCGGTCGGTCGGTCGGTCGGTCGGTCGGTCGGTCGGTCGGTCGGTCGGTCGGTCGGTCGGTCGGTCGGTCGGTCGGTCGGTCGGTCGGTCGGTCGGTCGGTCGGTCGGTCGGTCGGTCGGTCGGTCGGTCGGTCGGTCGGTCGGTCGGTCGGTCGGTCGGTCGGTCGGCGTTCGGTCGGTCGGTCGGTCGGTCGGTCGGTCGGTCGCGGCGGTGGGTCGGTCGGGTCGGTGGTCGGTCGGTCGGCGTTCGGTCGGTCGGTCGGTCGGTCGGTCGGTCGGTCGGTCGGTCGGTCGGTCGGTCGGCGGTCGGCGGTCGGTCGGTGGTCGGTCGGTCGGTCGGTCGGTCGGTCGGTCGGTCGGTCGGTCGGTCGGTCGGTCGGTTCGGTCGGTCGGTCGGTCGTGTCGGTAGGTCGGGGTCGGTCGGTCGGTCGGTCGGTCGGTCGGTGGTCGGTCGGTCGGTCGGTCGGTCGGTCGGTCGGTCGGTCGGTCGGTCGGTCGGTCGGGCGGTCGGTCGGTCGGTCGGTCGGTCGGTCGGTCGGTCGGTCGGTCGGTCGGTCGGTCGGTCGGTCGGTCGGTCGGTCGGTCGGTCGGTCGGTCGGTCGGTCGGTCGGTCGGTCGGGTCGGGTCGGGTCGGGTCGGGTCGGTCGGTCGGTCGTTGTTATTTTGAGGCGCTCAAACAATTTATCAATGGAGGCCATCAGCTGGAAGTTATTATTTCGTAAATTCAGGGATATAGTTTTGTGCTTTTCTGCATATGTCCCTAAACATTTAGTATACTTGTTATTAGTCTGAGATTCAACTACAGCCATTGAGAAGGAAATACACATGTACAGGCTATATTCACGTTCTACCATAACCATTAAACAATGGAGTCACCATACCCACTGCACCAACAACCCTGTCCGATTAGCGCAGTGGTTAGCGCGCTCGCTTCTCACCAATGCAACCCGGGTTCGATCCTCGGACCGGGAAGTATGTGAGATGGTATTGTTGTCGCCAGATTGGACAGGTGGGTTTTCTCCGGGTTCTCCGGTTTCCTCCTACACGAATGACCACATTTACGCTTTCATCCGAGCCAACGAGAGTGATTAATATAAGTTGTTAAAGCTTACTTCGCGATCGTTGTAAAATAAAATTAAAAACCCACCGCACCCATCATACCCACTGCACCCACCATACCCACTGCACCCACCATACCCACTGCACCCACCATACCCACTGCATCCACCATACCCACTGCATCAACCATTCCCACTGCATCCACCATACCCACTGCATCCACCATACCCACTGCATCCACCATACCCACTGCACCCATCATACCCACTGCATCCACCATACCCACTGCACCCACCATACCCACTGCACCCACCATATCCACTGTACTCACCATATCCACTGCACCCACCATACCCACTGCATCCACCATACCCACTGTACTCACCATATCCACTGTATCCACCATACCCACTGTATTCACCATACCACTGCACCCACCATACCCACTGCATCCACCCATACCACTGCACCCACCATACCCAATGCACCCCCATACCCACTGCATCCACCATACCCATTGTACCCACATATCCACTGCACCCACCATACCCACTGCCACCCACCATATCCACCATACCAACTGCACCCACATACCCACTGCACTCACCATACCCACTGCACCCACCATACCCACTGCATCCACCATACCACTGTACCCACCATACCACTGCACCCACCATATCCACCATACCCACTGCACCCACCATACCACTGCACTCACCATATCCACGCACCCACCATACCACTACACCCACCACACCCACTGCCCCACCATACCCACTGCAACCACCATACCACTGAACCCCACCATATCCACTGCACCCCCATACCCACTGCATCCACCATACCCACTAATCCACTGCATCCACCATACCACTGCATCCACCATACCCACTGCACCCACCATACCCCCACTGCACCCACCATATCCACTGCACACCCATACCCACCATACCCACTGCACCACCATACCCACTGCATCCACCATAACCCATGCACCCACCATACCCACTGCATCCACCATACCCACTATATCCACTGCATCCACCATACCCACTGCATCCACCATACCCACTGCACCCACCATACCCACTGCATCCACCATACCCACTGCACCCACCATACCCACTGCATCCACCATACCCACTGCACCCACCATGCCCACTGCATC